>CM057382.1:15363269-16006923 GCA_030015415.1 Cynopterus sphinx | reverse complement strand
AACTTTTAGGTAATAGAACGTCAACAAAATATATAGCAGAATTGTCTGCTGTTATACAGATTTGAATATCTGTCAGGGCAAGTCATGTTGATTGATATAAAGTAACAGTGATGCATTGATTTTGAAATATCAGAATAACCAATTTCCCTGCCATATTCTATCAATAGAGTAAAACAGTGTCATACAGAATGTTATCTTAAACTCAAAGATTCATGACCCATGTGTTTCTCTCCCATAATGGTGACATTTTTAAAAGAACACAATTCGTAGGACAAAATTAGTCACAAATTAATTCAATTTTCTGACTTGCTTCTAGACTATTATGAAGGTGAATCATAGTCCCATTAGTGTCTCCAGTAACTCACCATTTCAGTCTCTCTTCTCCTGAATCATTCTCCAAAAAAAACAGCTCCTTTTCCTTTTTACTTAATTTTCTATTACCAATATCCCAAGAACCGATATGGCATATCAGAACTGTCTTTCATGTGGTGTGATTCAAAAAAAGAAAAGAAAAGAAAAAAAAGACTAAGCAGGCCAAGCCACCTGATTCAGGAATGGGAAGATGCTGGGATCATCACAGATTGTATTTTTTTGAGCTTATGTCATGCTTTTAAGGCACAGCTCCACCTGATGCACCCCAGAAATTCAGCATGCTGGACAAGCTCTGTATGGGATCTGGGTAAGAGCAGGCTGGCCAAAGAAAAAAAACTTAAGTTCACAAACATCCAAAAATCACAACATAGAAGACCTTCTCAAAATTTGTAGTTTTGAGACATCTTTCTCTTTCCTTTTTTCTTCACTCATTAATTCACTTGGAATTTATTGCACACAATAGTAGTCTAAGCTCCTTACATGATACTACAGGGACTGTCTCGAGTAACCATGTCTACCTCCAGATGCCACTGGCCCCAGTCAGTGCTGCGTCTGAGATTCTCTATATTTTCCACCTAGCATTCTTGTGGCCACTTTACCAGTCCTTGCTCACTAGATAGACGGGTACATTGAGCAGTTTTTGGCAGTAATTCAGTGTTTAACAAAATACAAGTAGTTATATCATCTGTTCCGTTTTGCTTTTAAGTTGCCTTTTTATTTTTATTTCTATCCTTGTGACCACTTTTTTATTTATCAGCCTGTGCTTGTCAGAATTTCCAGAGCTAAATGCAAATTATTGCTTAAAAATGCAACTGTTTTAATTCCAAAAGGATATGATTAAATAACAGTCAAGAACCTAAACACAGATGTCTCATCCTGTCTGAACTCTATAAAGCATCTAGGGTGACCAACTATGCTGCTTTGCCCTAGACAGGGAAGGGTGATATGGTGGGGCAGGAAGTTGTTGTATGTCACTTACTGTGATAAAACAGGACAGTCCTAGGCAAATTGGGATGGTTGGGGGCCATATAATTGCCTGCAGTTATAATGAAGGACCTTAGGCTAAAACTGCCCTTTATGGCATTCATGTACATGAAAAGGGGAGGCTGCTTTTTAAAAAGTCCTGGCTCTGCTTCCTGCCTGGTATGGTCACTTGGACTGCGATGGCTCTGTTCTTTAAGTTTTTGGGTCTGAAATAGGGGGTGCCTTGCTTTTTGCTTATTGGGCCTTTAAGACTTTCCATATAGATTCTTATTTACACAGAGAAACCCATGAGAGAGAAAAATGCAAGTTAGCTAATGCACCAACTACAGTAAGCCCTCATTTAACATAGTCAATAGCTTCTGTGGTTTTAAGCAAAATGACTTATAATGAAACCAATTTTACTATAGGCTAATTGATATAATGAATAGTTAAGTTCCTATGGCATCTCATCATCATTATAAGGAAACAACGTTGAACAAAACAATGTTATTTGAGGACCTGCTTTAGTCCAGGAAATCAGTCCTCTCTATGGAAAGCAGACTACTACAGGGAACCTGCTGGAAGTCTCAGGGAGATGTGAGCTCAGCAGATCAAAGAGCTCATTTTATTCACTATTTGGGGCTTGAGACTGGGGCTGTGCCCTCCTTTAGGTAGAAAGCTGCAGATCTAGGTCTCTAGCAACTAGAGAGAGAACAGAGTTTTAGTCTTGATTTTGGCCCTACTAATATAACCTGGGACAGGTCACTTCTCTCTAGTCCTCTATGTCCTCATTTGTCAAATGAAAATGTTGGAGTAGATCATTTCCTGTTCACTTCAATTTTGTATTTATATGTGAGCGTGTCATGTGACTGGTATCAATCTCAATACCTTACCTACTTTAATTCTTGTAACCCTTCCAAACAACTCACAGAGTTAGGTAGCACTATCGTTCATATTCAATAGATGTGTGTTTGTCTTTAGATCCATTTCCATTATTCCCTACCCTGTTGGAATACTTGAGAGGCTAACCTATGTGACTGGCATTCTTTCTTTCTGGCTTCTGTTACAGTTCTACCAAGGAAGAGCAGGACATTATAGGAAAGAATTAAATTGAGTTGGGACACTCATTCTCCAGCTCCCTCATTGTGCATTCGCCTCTAGATGGATGCATCTCTCTACTGGAGCCTGCTTTTGTCCACTAGGCCTCTCCACCACCAGCCCTCCTTCTCTGTGGGTGTTGATATTCTCCCTCTTTTAGACTCTTTAATATTGGGGAGACAGCACTTTCTGACACTGTTATTTGCTGGGGATACCATGACTTAGTGTTTCCAGAAACCTATTCACACCTTTGTAAAAAAAAAAAAAATTTTTATTAAGCTCTCCACAAATTTTCCAGTTTTTTTCTAGCAGGACTTTGACTAGTATACTAGAGAAACTAAAGAAACTAAGACTCAGAGTGATGAAATGATACGTTTAAAACACACAACTGGCAAGTGCTTAAATTAGCATTCAAAATCATAAAGATGGGTTGATTTCAGAGCCCAGGCTGGTAACCACTATGTTACATTGCTCTATAAAATCAGTAATTACTTGATTTGGAACAGTTTAAACTCATCTCTTGTAGGATAAACTGTGCTCTGACAAACTTCACAAAAAGGAATATTAACGTTTCTGGGGATTTTACTAGACCTCGCCTATATATAAATCTGTACCAATGAGCACTTCATAGAGAATAATGGAAAGTGTTGAACTTTGGATGCAGTTGAACCTGGATTCCAACCCAAAATTCAACCTCCTGGAGGTGAGACCAAAAGAAAGTTATTTAATGTAATTAAACTTTCCTGCCCCCGCCCCCCAAAAGGGCATGCAGAATTTAAATTCCTTTTATAACTGAAAATATTGTGATGTTAATCGACCATCCAGCTCAATGCCTTAGACACAGGAGAGGCTCAGCAGAGGTTCATTCCTCTTCCCTTCTCCTAAACTTTTATTCTTGAAATTCTCAGGCTGCTATGCCATGATTGCATCCCATTTGAGTTTTCACTCAAATTTGAGTCTCTGTGTTTCCCATCTCAAAGCGAAGACTGAGACATGTACCATGCATGTAGCAGTTATTCAAACACTGTTTGCTGAATTAAAAAACAAGTGACCTTTTTGGGCAAGTTTTTCAACCAAGAAATATATTTCAAAATTTTCCTAGGTTTTCTTCTATTTCAGAAGGGACTGTTTTCAAACAAAGTTTGTTGATATATCTATTCTTTAACTTAGTCCCCACCTCCATTTAAACACTCCCACTACTATTTTAGCGAGAGGAAGAAACAAAGTATACATTTTGTTCTCAAGATATTCATGTGAAATACCAACTTATTCACCTACCAATAGGTATTTCCATAAACCACTATTTCATAGCCAAACTGAGGGTTTGATAATTAAGAATGAGACAGACAGATGTAGGGATTTGGGGGTCGTGTCATCTGTGGTGGCCCCCTTCTTTTTCTTTGAATCCGCTGGCCTGGGAAAGGCCTGTAGAAGGTCACAATTACATGGTGTAATATTCTCATCTGATGATTACTGCCGCTGCTGCTGCTAAACCCTTCAAAAGTCTGGCCTTTTCCCAACTGTTGTCATAAAAAGGAATTGTGCATTTTGTTTTCCTCTTAACTGAATTCAATTAGTTCAAGAAGTCCTGATTTATTTTGTTCATAATTACCCCCCACCCCAAACGTTGGGTTGTTAAACCCAAACTGAATTAAAGAATATATCAGCTTGGAAAAATTAAAAAGTAACCTGTAGGTGAATCAATACATCACTCTTTTCTGTTTGGCTGATGTGGGGTTTATGAGGCAATGAAAATCTAAGAAAAATATCTCCCAAGTACTTCCAGCGTCTTAGCATGTGAGCTGAATAAACTCTCTGAGGATCAACGTCTCTCTTCTAAACATGCAGAAGTTGCATTCAATGGTCTATACAGCATTGTCCCCAACTTCCATTTGGAGAGTGTATGATTCTTACAGATTCTGCCCTGAATGAACTGTACGAGGACCATAAAAGAAGCACAATACAGGCCCCCTACCAACTGGCCCTGAAGATTAAAAGAATCTCAGCAGTAGCTTTCTTTGAAAGCATTAACCATTTAAAATAACTACTTTGTGAAGGACAGTTATGTGGCTATGTGATTAGAGGCTAAAGGAAAGAAATTTGACCCCCTGCAAACATAAAACTGCTCTCTGCAAGAGAAAACCAATGGCTGTCCGCATGCTGTGATCCCCTCTCTGAAGGCACTCCCTGAACGTAGAGACCAGGCCAGGAAATTTAAAGAACCTGCTCCTTGTTCTTTGGGGGCTCCTCTTCCCCCACCTCAGAGCATCTCACAATGGAGCTTCTAATCACAGCCAAAGACTTTGCAAGCTGGTGGCATCTGACATCCAAAGGTTTCTCTGTATTTCCAAACCCTTTAGGGCCTTAGGGAGGGTTATGTAACTGTTGCTATAAAGTAAGGCGCTGCAGTAACCTTGGGAATTTGAAATCACTACAGGAAATTGAAGAGTAAATTCCTCTTAATAAAGCAGTGCACAGCAGGGTGCGTAGGAGCAAGAAATTAACTCACAATAAGTGGCATTGTTGCTTGGAAGGGCAGAGAGACCTCCACTGCCAGAACTCACCCGTGTAGGAGGCGTGAGATTCTTTTTCCACCAGCAAGCCCATGCTCTGTTCAAGAAGTGGCCTTATTATATTCTCAATAAAGAATTTTAACAACAAAATTATTTCTCTGGCTTAAGTAGCCGGGGCAACAAACTGGAAGGGGCGGGTGGGGGGTGGGGCAGGGATAGGCTTCAAGAACCCAGAGTCTAGTTTAGGGTTTTCCTCTGTGACTTGGTCTTCGATGTTGAGGATTCCGATCATATCTTGCCAGCCTCAATTTCCCCAGAAATCAGTTCAACATTAGAATGCAGGTGATTTTTCTTTTTCCAGCACCTGGGGAGAAAAATAATGTCTGTCCTGCTAAAAGTGTGACATCTGCAAGAGAGAAAATATGTAGGCAGGCACTACATCAATACAAATTACAATATCTGTGTGATAGCTCTGCTGTTCTGAGCACTTTGTATGCATCCTGTTAGTCCTTAGTGATTTTTTTTTTCATTAAAAACTGAGTGCAGACAACCTGTCGAGACAAAAGAAGGTGAAAACACCACTCAAGCAGAGTGATACTGCCCTGAAAAGACAGAAGCCCAGACGTGCTGGATACATTTGCCTAAGGATTTTGATGTGTTATTATTAAAGACCCAACCAGAACCCCCAGTAAGACTGCTGTTAGCTGGAGGTGGTTATAGCCAATGCTTTCCAGGGGCTGCCACATTCCTGACCATTCTAGTGACATGTGATTCTTCATAGCACCACTTCCCACCCAGGTTACTTGTATCTCCAACTTAACTCATTACTATAGTCTGCCAATATCTCCCTTTGAGCAAATACCTCTCTTTTCCAGGCCCCGGTGTCCCTGCCTTCTCACCCAACCTCTTGGTTTCATCTCTTCTACATTATTAGAAGCAACAGAGGGTTGGCTATTAGCATAGGTTCTGGAACCTAACCCAGATATGGCTAACCCTCAGTTCTGCCATGTATAAACAGGTCACTTAATTTCCCCCAGCCTCATCCTTCTCATCTTTACCCTGGAAAAGGGATTATTAGAAATATTAAATGACACCAAGCATGAAAAGCACTGAACAGAGAGACTGTTATATAATAATAAAAGCAGCACATTTTTACCTATAATTTTTTTTTTTGTTTCCAGGTACCTATTTGTGCTGACTTCTTATTTGCATTTTGAAGCTCTTTCTAAAACTTTTTACCTATTCTGCTTTCCCTCTCTCCTGATTTATGAAAAAAGACCTTAATTCATACTAAAGTTATTAAAACTTTCTATACCTCTGTTTTCTCATCTTTAAAATGGAGACTGACAGCAATTATTAGTTGGAAATGAAATAATCTCTTCCTGTGTTCAGTGGGTCTCATCATCACTCCCCACCACAACTCCCAACTTGATGTTGTGTCTCCTCTTTTGGGGCAGTCACATGCTAAAGACAGCTGGTCAACTACTCTGAATCTTAGCTAAGATTCATTATTAGTTTTATTTATTCATTTAAGTCTTAACTTCTCTTCATATAAAGTTATTTCCAAGCTTTCACCATCCTGGCTTCTCTCCTTTAAATGACTTGATTGGTCTATATGCGACTCACTGTAAGGTCTAAAACCATGTAGAATGTCTATTTGCATAAATGGTCAGCTCAGACAAAGCAACACAATCTCTTAACTCCGTCATTTTTTTTTGAAAATTTTCCCAAGTTTTACACTTCTTACAGTGAAGCACAGATCTCATTCACGTTTTTACAAGTCACTTTACACCCTGCCTCATGGTGAGCATTCCAGCCACAAAATCTCTACATTGAAATATTAAATATCATCTCTTGAATTCTGTATTTATTTAAATAATATCCTGAACCCAAGAGGTCAGACTTCACTTTCATTTGTATTAATTTTCACATTTCTACATTAATCGATGTAGAAATTCATTTCAGTTGATAAGGAGTTTTGTGAATACTGGTTTGGTCAGTCAACATATTAGCTCCTCCTCTCAACATTTTTTATCCACATTGTGATGACTGTTCTCTTTCATACATTTACTAAAGTCCACAAACAAAATATTTCAGGCAGGTCCAAGGTCAGAGCCCCAGGCCATGCTATTACAAACCCTGCTTCCATTGGTCATCCATAAAAAAATCCCCTTTGGGTCTATTTGTTCAATCTACTATTAGACTATCTAATTATTCTTACATCTTGCCACTCTCTCCATCCTGGGCCCAATTATGACATGAGACAATTTGTCACAACTCCTACTGGCTCTCAATACAACACAAACCATGATTTCCTAAGGCAGTAAGTGATTCACTTACTGGAGTCAGCTAGACTTGTGTTCAATTCAGCACCCACCTCTCACTGGCTGTATGACTGCGGGCAGGTTACATAAGCACTCAGTCCAAAATTCATAAATGGAGAAACTGAAGTGGAATGAGAGTAGCTATTTTATAGGGCTAATGTGGTTTATATCTGCTATAATATGATAAAGCATATCAAGTGCTTATAAGAAACCACTTGAACATAATAAGGATTCAATAAATGTTAGCTCTTTTACATCTATAAACATTAGAACTCTGCTAAAGAGAATAAAAAGAAAAATAAGATTAACCTGACCAGTCTTTGCTTATTTCTACCACACGTTTGTGATTTTATTCTAATATCTGTTTTCTTTTCATCATCGTCCTGATCTCTATTTGTAATCACATGTGAATTTTTATAATTATTTAATTTAAATGGTCTTCTTCATTGAATCAGAAGCTCCACGAGGACACCATCCATATCAACTTGTGCTTAGCACTGCATCTCCAATTACCCTGTACAGTGCAAGGCAGGTGCTCAATGCATACCTGGTAAACAAATGATCTCCATGCAATTTGTACTAATGATCACTGAGGCATAGAAAAGGATCAGCATAGGTCATCATTAACTACTTAGGAGGGTTAATTTCTCCATCCCACCAGCCCCACCATTTGGCTCTGTGCAAGTCAGCTGGTTCTGAATGAGAAATAGTTAAAGAAATATATTTACTGCTTTTCTGAAGAGCCTACCAGAGGAACCTCATTGCATCACACTTTGGCTTTTTCTCCAGAACAAGGTGAACATGGATATTCACAAAGACCAGAGAGAAAGACTAGAAAGAGCAAATTTGAACCCGATACTGTTCAGAGCCAGGGCAAACAGTCAGCTCTGGAAGACCTGGGGAGAACACTTGCGAAAGTAAGAGCAGGAGACATGAAGGCCAGGTAGATGGAAACACTGAGTTAAGGATGGAGGAGCAGAAGATGCAGACTGTGTGCAGGCACCGTGCCTCATAAGCACGCAAGAGGAGGCGGTACCACAAAGGACTGGGCATCTAGTGTCGGGGTGACCGGGCTTTGGACTGAGAAGAGAATCATATCTGGACTTCATAACCTTCTCTGCGTGTCTTTGAGCAATTCACTTGGCCTCTATGGACTTCCATTATCTAATTCACATAATGAGGAAAATGATACAAACCTACAGAGTGGTCACACAAATAAAACAATCATTTGATGAAATCATTTAATGACCTAATGATGATGGCAGATTCATGATAAAGTGCTTATTCTTGGTTATTAAAAATAAGAGAATGATTTTTATGACCAGATGAAATTGATAAGTACTGCATTGTTAGCTCAATCTTTACTAATTTTTTGAATCTCCTTAAGTTTTTACTACTCAAAGTGTGAGCCTTAAACCAGCAGCATCAATATATATCACCTGGGAGAGTGTTAGACTTCTAGAACCTCAGATCCCATCCCAGACTTACCACATTGAAAGCTGAAGTTTAACTTAATCCAGGTGATTCTTATGTATGTTAAATTCTGAGAAGGACCAGCCTGTCCTCTTCACCTATTCCTGGATGCCGTCAGTAGAAAGAAATCTCTCTACCAGGAAAGCTTTTCCTACCTCTTGGCACTTCTGACTATATAAAATATAAGAGCCACTCCTTTCCCTACAGAGTCAACACCATTGAGTGTACTTAGAATCTGAGCCTCAGCTTACAACACAGACTGGTGAGTGCTAACAATTCCAGAACGCCTGATAAATGTTAGTATAAATTCACTTCTATAATGTTAATCCTCAAAATGAAAGAGTGTTTTGTGCTTCCTGTTTTTTGGATGTTTTAAAAATACTGGTTAAAATAACATGTAATGTAAATTTACCATCTTAACCATTTTAAGTGTTAACTGTTTTCATACTGTTGTGCAACAAATCTCTAGGACTTTTTCATCTTGCAAAAGTGATACATTGTACCCGTGACCAGCAGCCCTTCATTTTCGTTTTCCCCCAGCCCTGTCTTTGGAAAAATAAGTTGTCCTAATATATGAGTGTATCTATGAGGAGGTTACCTGGCAATGAACTAAGGTGGTTTCCTAAGGAAGGAGGCCTTGTTGACACCTTAACTGCAACCTTGTGAAACCCTATATTGTATGTTGTGTCATTTTAAGCCACTGAATGAGTGGTAATTTGTTATGCAGCCATAGAATTCAAATACATCTTCATAGTGATACTTAAGAACTGTATAAAAATCCCATTTCCATCAACTTCATCTAATGATTTTTGTCATTATCTTGTACCCTTTATATAATTATTCAAAGAATTGTTCTACATTTTTAATTGCCAATTTTCAGAGTGTGGAATTGGTATAATAATAACCTCCAATGGTAGTAAATGATTATTTTCCTATTTTATTATTATTATTATTATAGATTTATAGGTTTGTAGTCACTAAATATACAGCATGTAATTAGTCACTTTTTTTGTTCCACATAGCTTTCAAAACATCATGTTATTCACTTAACATAGATAGTATGTTTATTTTAAGAAGCAGAATTTGCCCACTTTAAATGTAAATGAAGTCACAGGTCTTGGACTAATTACCCCTTCCTGGAAGAGATTTTGTACTTTTTCTGTTATTTAGAAACTCCTAAATTCCTTGCAGACCTACAAATGCAGGCAGTCTTTCAGCAGACTCCAATAAACCTGGCTATTTTGAATTTGTTAATGCAGTTCTTAGCATTAGTTTTTGAAAAACTTTTGAATACCATGGTCAGATCAGCTAGAGCAATTCTATCAGAATTTCTTTAAACAAGTATTTCTTACAGCAAAAAGACTCTCATCTAGTTTCATAAAACATACTTTAAAACACACAATAAGAAGTTGAGGGTTGGTTTCTTCTTTTGAGAGAGACCTCATTCTGAGCCTTTAGTTCTGTCCTGTGTGTGAATGTAAATGCCTGTTTTCTGGAGCATTATCCTTGAACTTTTTTAAATGCTGCTCTTCTACAATGCACTCCTCCCTCCCAGCTATTTCATAAAACTGATGAACCACTACTCCTTATAAATTCTGCCTGCGTAACTTCCCCAGTTTGGAAAAGGGAGAAACTCTGGCTTTCCTTGCAAATTGTAAATCTTGGCAAGCATAGTAGAAAGCATCGTTAATATTAATGGTAAAAATGCAATAGGTAATTTTGCACTAAACGCAATGACCATGTGTCTTGGGAAGCAAGCCTACTGTATACCATTAAACTAAGAAGATGTTTACTTCTAGTTTCAGTGACAGTAGAATCTAAACTCTAAAAGCTGAGAAGAGATAGGCTTTTCCAAAGGATCTGAGAAAAGCTTATAGAAGAAAGAAAAAAATATACACAGCATTATTACATAATGTAAAGTCATTGAGAAAATGAAAAAGATTTCTATGAAGTCTAAGAGATAGTATTTTTACTTCTTAAGTGAAAGAAGGCTTGGAGACCCCAATCATTCAGTGATGTCTTCATTGTTAATTAATGTATCTAAGAAAGCTAAAAATGGTAAACATAGTAGTAGAAATAATCCTGGGCTGTGACCTAGGGGATTTTACCACTAGCCTTGGATTCCTATCTCTAGATTAGTGTTCTCTTTTTAGAAAACCATTATCTTTTCTTCCACTGTTCATTTTTATAAGCCTACATGAAAATTATTTTGTTACATCTGTTAAAATGGTAGAACAAACACAGAATAACAGAGTATTAGAACTAAAAGAGGTCTAATAAATCCATGAGTCAAACAAGTGGTCCTATTAGTCTTTAAAGATAAATGAGTGAAGCAGTCTGAGTTTATTTCATTGTGGTGACTTAAATTATATTACTTCATTGCCTGCATATACACATGAAAGAGTGTTCTTTATTTTCACAAAGACATTAGTTCTGAGCCTCCAACTTTCTCGAAACATATGGACACTCAGTCCTTCTTTTTTTTTTTTTTTTTTTCTTTGAATAGAGCTCTGGGGCAAAAGCCAAAACACTTTCTTCTATATTAAATGACCACTGGCATGCAATCAGTGTCCACAAGACAACAGAGACAGGTGACTATGATAAACATGGAAAATAGGGACAGCCCCTTTCCAACTGAGGAAAATTTGCATAGAATATGACATCACTTGAATTTTTAAGATAAAGTTAGACATTTAAAGATTAATGTGAAATGATAGATTTTAAAATGTTGGCAATTTCAATTGTTAAAGACAATGAAGAGACCAATACTGTACAAGCTGCATCCTATTCAAGGGCATCAAACCAGCATCTGTATTAGTTTACAGGTCATTTTCCTATCTTGGAAACTTAAATGTCCTAAAACTAGAGAACTACAAAACCTAGAGCAGCACTTTGTTCTCCAAATTATGTGTGTAGGGAAGTATACAAATAAATATACACCCTCAAAAAAAGCAATGTAAGATGTGTCCTCCATGGATTCTAAATCTAGCTCTATGATTTGTTATTCCATTCTTTGTTCTGAGAGATAATCTGGTCAATCATAGAGCAATGCTTTTATTATGTTTTTTAATTTTAATGTTAATTAGACAAAAAATAATCTATCTTTAAGTCTCTCATTATGGTGGTAAATATTTAAAGTCTCATAAATCCACCATGACAGAGATTCCCAGTCAATGAAAATGAAGAGAAAAATAGAAACGCACACACTTTCCCTCTGGAAATGATCTAAGAAAGGGCAGTCTTTTCTCTAGATCATTCTCTTTTTCGCCTTAGTTCAGGATTTCTTATTTTTCTATGCAGAAGCAATTTGGATATTTATAAAAGGGCTTCTAGTCATCTTAAATTCTCTTCAGTCTAGAAACTTTTCATAGTGAAATATATTAGATGAGGGGTCTCAAATACATTCCATAGGAAAGATTGCAGCCATCAATTGAGTTTTCCCTTGTCCTTTTCATCTAACCCATAGGACACTCAAAACAACTTTTCTGCTGCTTCTCAACATACTGAACTGTATATAATTCATGGTTTACTTTCATTCAGATCTTGGCTTAAGTTAAAATTTAAAATATGTATTATATAAACATATATAATATATATTTACATGTAATTTATATATCTATATATGCCATAAATTAATATATAAAATATTTAATATAGTTATATACTTTTCTGGTTTTCCTATATATAGTCTATGTCAGTATGTCTTTTTAGCATGCTGGGTTTTTATCAAATAATCAAATATTTCTCAAGTACCAGTGTGCATTATGGTGATTGTAGAATACACTTAAGAAAGAGATTCCTTTCTGGCTTATCAACTCATCATACATGGTACTATACAAAGTTAGAATCTTCCTGGAAGATCAAATAATTAGAAAACACAATAGAAGAGAATGTAGTTGTACAAGGCAACTCTTGAGGTGTCTATGCAACTTACAGAAATCATCTTCTTTGGAGAACATTTCCACTGCACCCTGCACCCACCCTATCTATTAACTGGGATGAACAGGGACAGCTGTATACATGGGCTGTGAGTGAATACCTGACCCAAGCTGAAACAGTTAGAATTTCTCCCCTTGCAGTTTTGAACTGAGTTTGCTCAACAGTAGTTGTATGTACTTGAGGGGCTGTGCAGCAATGTCCTTCACTATGAGCATGGAGGAGAAAAGAGAAAGATGAAGCAGACATGCGGAGAGAATCAAAGACTAGAGCTCTGAGAGTAAAGCTGAGAGGTCTCAGTCTTGGTGTCTCAGCTCTCTCCTATCTTGGTTTTAGTTTTTGCTAAATCCTGCAGCCACTTATCTTAAATATATAAGCACACAGATCTCTTTATTTGCCTATGCTTCTTTGAAATCAGTTTTTCTCTTGCAACCAAAAATACAGTAGACAGAAATTACATGTTACATACTACTTTTAGCTCAGGAAGGCTATAATATGTGGTTTTGTGGATTCATAACTGGACACAAAAAGTCTTCATGACCTTGGCCTTTAAAATAAAATTATATATAAATTTGATAAAAAGAAATGAAATAAAATGGGATAGAGAATAACATCAATTATATAGCAATTTGTGCCTTACGAAAAACTCTTCCTAAATCTTCATTCTAACCCTGAGGGTTCAGAATAATCATTTGTATGATATAGGGGAAAATATCATGGCTCAAAAATATTAAGTGAATCCTATAGCATCACAGCTGCCTCTGTATAGGGCCCAACACAGAGAGAAGGTCAACATGCACTAACCGAATGTATAATGTTCTGTATAATTATGTACTTTATTCCTTTTTCATGGGGGGGTGGTAATATGATTCTCATAGGTTATCTGTTTGTAAGGCAATAACAAATCCAATGGCAAATAGTAAATAAGATGCAAAATGCAGGAACTTGTGTTTTCAGTTATATGCTACAAGGTCTAACGCGTAGAAAGTAATTTTTAGTCACAAAAAGATAACAAAATATACAAGGCAGCAGAGGTTAAGTGTGAAATAAACAATGGAGTTGAAGACAGAGTTAAAAAGTTGCCCTACATTAGACATAGATATATCCTTTGGTGTACACAATTATAAGTATAAAATCAGGTCTGCCTAGAAAACCTTTTTCCAATGTATTATCCTGTCTATTACATGGGCTTAGATCTCACCTTATTAAGAATTATCCAGTGAATGTCTCATTTGTGGAGAAGCCATGTGTTCACTCACTTACCTTGTTTTTTATAAGGAACAAATGAACACATGTGTGCATGACAGAATGAGGACTGGACTTGTCTGGCAATGTGACTTTGGCTCTGAAGATCCATGTGGAATTTTTCCTTTTGGATGCGTGGACTCCATGTGCTTCAACTAGCCACTCATTTATCTGAAAAGAAGAGAATGTGGAAAGTGTCTGGTTGTGTTGGAACAATGTACAACAAACAGTGGGTACTTAAGTATTCAGTGAGAGTGGGTTTAATTTTAAAAGTAAGAGTAAAAACAGAAGAGAAGAAAATCATCAAAAAGAAAACCACAAGAAGGAGTGAATAAGGAACTACTTGGTAATCTATGTGCTCTTCCAAATGGCAAATGTAAACAGCCCAGGAGTGTGTGTGTGTGTGTGTGTGTGTGTGTGTGTGTGTGTGTGTGTGTGTGTGTGTGTTCTTTGACATATGGCTAACCCATAAAGTTTCAGAGGCTGTGATTATGGGAGATACACGGTAATATTTAGGAATAATGCCCAAGGATCCCATCAGACTGTCTAGATACAGCGGAGAAAGAGAATAGGGCAGAGAGTGAGAGAGACTGCAGAATGACAAAAACTCCATTTCCTGAGTGAACATAAGATTTTCTGATACGGTGGAGAGTTTGAACTGGAAACTTTTTTCTTTGAGGACATTTTTCTGAAACCAAACTCCCTACATATTTGAAACTGAGAGATTAATGGACTCTAGAAAATAAAGTTAAGTGAGATTTTTTAAAAGCATAATATATAAGGATTCCATTAGACATAATGACTCAGCCTGACAATAAAACATCTCTCAGTCAGAATTAATCTCTTTCCCATAGGTTTGTGGTACTTCACACTTCTGTTATGAAACTCATCACAATCTGCAGTGTATTATAAACAGAAAGAAAACTGGTATTTGTTGAGAGACCATGATGTGCTGTGCACTTCCTTCTTATTTCTATTTTACAGAGAAAGTAATTGAGGTATGAGAGGTCAAATAATCTCTTTTAATTAGTTTCAGTGCCAAGGTCTGAATTCAGATTTGTCCATTTCAATTTTTCTGTGTGGCTCTGCATATGCTTGAGCATCTAGTGGGAGGTAACTCATACATTTCTCAGCTTGAAAAACCTACTGTATGAAATAGATGCGCCATAAAGTCTTATTAATTGACTCTAGTGAACACATAGCAATTAGCTATATCATTTTGTAAGCTGAAGTCTCAAATGATAACCTTTAGAAGATTTATTCAAGTTGCAATGCAGCAATGAATTTCAGATAAGAATGAGCTTATGTTTTTTTAGACAGAAAAATTTCTGAACAAGAGAAATAATGATTCAGAACTTCTCAGTGTTTATATAAAAAATGGACCTGCCTTATAGATAATTAAATAGGCATTATCTGTTTTCTAGTCATTTTCATGAGTTCTGAAATGTTTGTCTCAAATTCCCTTTAATGTGACCCCAACATCACTGGAATGCCTATAATTTCCACTTTTGGAGCAAAAGTCATCTAGAGACTTTAATTGTTCATCTGCATTAGGTATAAGTAAAACATAAATCTCTATTTTATACTAGTACATACATACATACAAATCAAAAAATTGATTTACCCTGAAGAGAATCTAGGAATCAAGGAAATTCTATCTGTAGATTTGGAGGAGAGAGAAAGGAGTGAGACACCAAAGAGAAACTTGCTAACCTCATAACATTGCCCTAGGTTGGTTTTGAATTAGAAGCACATTCACCACATCAGCATGATGTAACTAAGCAGAATGTGAATCGATGTAACTGTAATATAAATGGTGTTTTTTGCCTCCTATGTAATGCTGTCAGAATGCTAGACCTGGCAACTCTCCAGGGCCAGACCTATAGGGTTCCTGAGCCATCGGTAGGGTTGGGGTCCCCTGGGAAATAAAACTTTGATGGTCAATGAAGACAGGGACCCTGATGTTTCCGTATTCAGGAAAGTCTGCTTGTCAACTGATGACTTAACAAAGGTTCTAAGCAATGAAAATTTCTGGAAAATTCTGGGAGAGAAAAAAAGAGTCAAAATGGCCCCTGACTTTGAGAAACTGCAAAATCTAATTATGAAGAGACTGTGTATGTCTAAGATAGGGGTAGAGAGAAGAAGAATTATAAGAATGAATGAGAAGAGTGGAAAATATTAGGACATGTCTTAAAATTACAAAGATTTTTTATGTTTCTTCCTTGGACCTTCCTAAGAACTTTAAGAGAAAAATATGGTTATGGTAGAAAACTAGACCCAGAGAAGTTAAGTTGCCCCAAGACAAATAGCTAGAAAGTGATTGCCTAACATAAACTTTCCTCTTGTGGGTCTACAGCTCATCTTTTCAGGTGGGTTATTCTCTCTGCTGAATACAAAATGTAGACCAGTCTATAATTTAGATGCTACATTATGTCATATAGAAAGGACTGGAGTAAAGGATTGTCTCCTGGGGATTGTTTCCTGGGGAAAGTGAAATTCGAGATGATTTGTGCAGAAATTGGGAGGGGAGTGGCTGAGGGTGAGGTTTTCTATTGAGACTGTCTGAATTTGAAGTTCACCACTGCCACTTTACCGTGATGTGAACTTGGCAAGTTAATTAACTTCTTTGTACCTCAGATTTATCATCTGTAGAATGTGAATGACTATTGTGAGCATATGTGGGTTAAGACTTATAAAGCATCTAGAATAATCCCTGAAAATTGTCACACCTAATAAATGATAGCATCGTTATTATTATCTAAGGGAAGAGTAGGCTCCAGAAAGAAAGTGTGCATTTATCCACATACCCAATCATTTAGTATTTATGAAGAGTCGCAGCGAAGGCTAGACAGGCACTGCTCATGGTACTTAAATTACCTAATCTAGGCTCTGACAGCAAATCATGGAACAATGTAGAGGTACGGCTGTCACCACCTGAACCCACAATCAATCTTAGCATCACTAAAAGTGACAGACATTACGTGCCTCCTGGTGTGATGCAATCTAAACTACATAACACTGCCTGTGAAGTATTCTCGCCACATTTGTTTAACCTGAATCTAATAAAAACTTCAGAAATTATTTACAGTCTACAGTCCATGTAGGAAAAAGGAAAGAGGGACAAGTAGATGACCCCATGAGAAAATAGCCAGATTCAGAATGTGGAACTTTCCCTAAGATAATTAGCCCAGTTTATTCAACATATATTTTTTAATGTGAAAAAAAAAAGGAAAAGAAGGACGATTCTGGATTAAAAGTGACTAAAAAGAGATTTGAGACAAAATAATTAAATGTAGCGATGGGTCTTTTCATTTTATACCAATTGAACAAACCACTTGTAAAAAGATTTTGTAGATAGGCATGGATGATCATAGGTATTATGTGCCATTTAAAAAATATAGCTAATGCTATTAGATACAAAAATAGCCATGTAGTTATATAATAAAATGTTTCTTTTTGGAATAAGGGGTCTCAAATAATTTTTTTTTTTTACTTTGTACTTGAGACTACATTGATAAAAGAAAAATTAAGTGACAATGGATTTGAGAAGTATGTAGAACTAATTAAATTAAGCTGGCTCTCTTTTTCCCTCCAGACACCAAAAAGCCCAAGTGAGTATCTGGACCTTTATAGAAGCCAGCATCTTATCTGTGACTTCATTTATTTGAGAATCTTAAATGTTTTACCTGTAGAGAGGAGCTTATCTCAATGTAGAAGTCAAAAGAAAGATAAAGAAAATGAGAGAAAGACCAGAATGTGGCAGGAGCAATGAGAGCAAAAAACAAACAAAACAATAACAAAACCATTGGAGAATGTGTAAGAGATAGCAGATGAGAAATAGAGGTTAAAATAAAGGTGAGGGCAAAGGATCGGAGCACTCCCAAATACAAACTCCTAGTGCTTAACTATTTTCCAGGCAAAGAGAAGCAGAGTTTACCAAAAAAGGAGAAACAAGATGAACAAGATTAGAAGAAGTGATGGGTGAAGAGGCAGCCACTGTTTTAGGTGCTTTATTTATTCAGTATGACAATACCTTGAAATGTGTATTATCCTTACAATCTGTAAAACACTTGCCTGAGGTCATATGGCTAATAAGTGGAAGTCTAGAATTCAAACCCAGGTTGCCTGGCTCTAGAAGCTGCACTCCGACCATTGAACCACCACTGCCAATAGGTCTCCTGAACATAGTGCTACTCACAACCAGGCAACAGAATGTGTGATTTCAATGCTGCACATTTAAGTTTGCCTTTCTAATTAGATGGCTCACCATCCCTGCCCTGGTGAGTAGTCATTCATTATAGGGCATTCCACTCTATCTAGGATAAGGCAGACAGAGCATGGGTGTAGAACATGATGGGTAAACCAAGGTTAGTTTTTTCAGCAGAGTGAGAGGACCCAGAACTACAATCAGGGATTGCTAGTACTCAGATAGACTCAGGTAGTATTTAGTCCAACTTCCTCTTTTAACAAATGAGGAAACCAAAGTCCAAAAAGGGTAAACTGACTTAAGGTTATATGGCAAGTTAATAATACAAATTTGATGAGAGTACATGTTTTCTAACTTGGATTTTAAAGGTATTTCCCCATAGGGTAGAGTCAGATATCCCAGCTACATCCTAAGCTTCACTGCTAAAACAAATCAAAAAATCAAGATCCATATGATCCAGCAATTTCACTTATGAGCTATATTCAAAAGAATTAAAGTGCAGTCTCAAAGAAATACCTATACACCTGTTTTTATTTCAGCATTTTTTGTGATAGCCAAAAGGCAGAAGCAATTCAGTTCTTGATGGATGTGTAGATAAGCAAAATGTAGTATAGACATACAATTGTTCAGCCTTAAAAAGGAAGGAAATTCTGACATGACTTAATGAATGTAGAGGACATTATGCTAAATAAAAGAAGCAACAAAAGGACAAATAGTGTATGATTGCCCTCTTATGAGGTGGTTAGAATTACCATATTCTTAGAGGCAAAGTAGAATGGCTGCTACCGGGACCTGTGGAGAATGGGGAGTTGTTTAATGGGGAGAGCTTAAATTTTGCAGGATGAAAAGAGTTTAATGATGGATAGTGATAATAGTAGCACAATATAAACGTAATTAATGCCACTCGGTTATTCATTAAAAAAAGAAATTTAGATGGCAAAGTGTATGTTATGTATATTTTGCCACAATTAAAAAAAAAATAAATAAAGCCAACCTAGGAATAAAAAAGATAAAAAAAGTTAAGGCACTTTAAAAAACTGATGCATTTCAAGAGTCAAACCGGAGTCAACCATAAGGATATCTTACCTTGACTGAATTCAATTACATGGTAGAAACAAAGATTCCGTATTGAAAGAACTATGTTAAAATAATTCGACATCTCTAGTCTACATCTGCGGTAGTCAGCCTTACCGTAAAAGGTATAATCTTACCTTTTAAAAAGTATCTACAGGTTTTTGCAGATGTTGTTCCCTCCAAGTAGGATTTCTCTCTTCTCTTCTGAATGTGTGCCCTTGAGTGTATAAGGGACACACACAAATACATAAAACCACATTGCCTGCTTTTCAAACTCCTCTCTATTTCTCAAAACCCTGCTCAGGACCTTCCAAATCTTTCTGGGAAGCCAGAAACTTCTATGTTTACTTGACCCAGGTGGATATAATCTCACATGCCCTGTGCCTCCATGAATACCGCTCTTACCTCAGTACATTTTAATTTATTTGTTGATATGTTTGTTTCTATAATTATGCTAGGGGCTCTTTCAGAGTAGGTACTATCTTTTGTCCTGTCTCTAACATTTAGGATATTATACTTCATAGAATTAATCTTAGTAAATTAATTGAGTGAATAAACAAAAGGGAAGAAAATTTTGAGACCAAGCATTGAATTTCCCTTTAGTGGCTAGCACTCGCACCCCTTTAAAGGCTCTTGTTCCTTGAATCAACCCATCAGTGTCAGTTGAAATCGTCTGCGACATCTAATAAACCCAGCATCCTGCCCTGTGCTCACACAGTGCTGCCTTCAAATATGTAAAAATGTCACGAAAGACAGCTTCCCCTTCTGGAAGAGGATGATTAAGTGCATAATTAAAAATTGATGCAATTTTCTTTGATGCAACAGTGTTTTGCTGTTTCTCTTCCTGCAGCATATAAATGAAGGTGAACACAGAAAATGAATTAGTTCCCAGTTGTGGGCACCCTTTGCCCTCCTTTTCTGCTCTGGATGGGGCAGATACCTTGGTTTTCTTTTCCTCACTTTCAGAAAGAACCGTGCAGTTACTGGTTTGCAGACTCTGCTCAAATTTAGCCTTTATTCTGTACATGTGTCGTGGTGCATAAGGTTCTTAGACACACAGTTTGCTATTTTCAAGCCACATAAAGAAGGGCAAGCTGCATAATGGGCAAGGTAAAATAAAAAGCACAAATTTTCTGTCCAACTTCTCTAATTTTTTTACCACATATGTTTTTGTAATTTGAACTTGGTAAGTCAACTGTAGGAATGCCAATTATATGAAAATGTGATAAAGGAGGAAGTATTTAGACATAGACTTTACTGTTAAGTCACACGTCTATCACCTGTGTTTTCTTCAATTACAGGTTTTTACCTATCAGATTTGTTTGAGGAAGAGAATATTTATTTTTCACCCTTAGAAAGCTATAAGCTGGGCAACAGAGAGGCAATAGTGTGGAAAACAAGGGTGGGACAAAGAGAGAGTATTACAAATAAAAAGTAATATTGGAATTACCTAGAGGGGTTTTGTCCTCATCCATAGGATTCTGCCAATTAGTAGTTCATTCATTTTCATGTAGGGTTTCCTTCCTTCGTTCCTTCTTTCCTTCTTTTCCTCCCTCTTTTTTTTTCTTCTTTTTGTATTTTAGGTAGCTAAAGTATGTACTACTAACTAGTTCATCTCATGATATTTGTAAAAGAAACTAAATGATAATGATAGAAAAATCCAGTAGAATAGATCTTGACTAATGTCTGTCTAACTCCAAATCTTGAAGCATTTAGCATGACCCCGGAAAGTACATGCAATCCCTTTGAGCCTTATATTCCTCATTCATCAACTGTTAAATAATATTTACCTTGCTCACATTATAAGCTTTGGTATCAGCTTTGGATGCTGTGGCAGAGGAAGGGGCATCACTTGTAGTTGGCTTCAGGAAATACTTTTTAGGGAGGCCATCAGGAGAAATGGGTTTCCTCAGTTGGATCAGGTTTTACAGAGGGAGAGGTGAAAGATGGGGGAGCACATTTCGTGGCTGGGAGAAGAACTCAGCATAGCAATGAAAATAGGCATTCTACGAGTGTGTTTGAGACAGTTTCTAAAAATTAAGAAAATGGTAGTGTATCTATTTGCATGTCAGCTTTTATTCACATCTATTAAAAAAAATCACCAAAGCTAAAATAAAAGGATATCAAGCAGCCCTGTTATAGTTCAACACATAAGGAGGAAACAATGAAGACAATTAAATTGTCAATACAGTTCTCTTTACATTTGGCCTTTCAATACCAGCCCCCCTGCGCTGCCTCCTTCTGTAGCATTGATTGAGTATTGTTAACCTTTATCTATCTCTTGTTTACGTTTCCTGTTAGGGCCAAACATCAATATGAAGCTTTTAGAAAGGACAGAGGCAACCAACAAAGAGACATTGGGAAAAGGTCAAAAATCTCCAAGATGAGGTGTGCTGTGTTCAGCCAAGGCTGGGAGACAAGCTCTGGATAAGAGAGCAAGGTCAGGGCTCAGCGGCTGGCATCCTGAGTACCTGTCTTTTGGAAAGGAGTCATCCAGGCAGTAGTGGTCACTGCTTCCTCTGTCAGGGCAGCTGACGGAAGCAGACACGCAGCCTGGAGGAAAAGGGGTAGCAAAGAGGCTGTTTTGCTCATGGATGGATGTAAAGGCAGTATGAAAGTGTTGGATGGTGAATCAGAATTGGGGAGGAGAGACAAATAGTGAGTGATACCTAACCACTGCGTGGCACTTTACCCCTGAGCTCGATGTCCATCCCTGATCTGTTCTGCAAGGCTGGAATACAAATTTTCATTTCAAACAGGAGGAAACTGAGAACATGAGAGGTTAAGGTGACTTGCTCCAGTCTCACAGTGGCAAAGCTATACATAGGTTTCTGAATACCAAAAACCTATACCTGTGTCTGAGAAACAGAAAATTTTTCCCTTTTGCAAAATCTAACATGTGCCATATATCCTCAGAAGTCACAGAAAAATTTGGCAGTATTTTTCTTTTTTTGTGCATTGTAAAAATAAATTGTATATTTATAAATAGCAAATTATAATCTAATCTAGTAATAATTATAATATTGAGTACATTCTCTTCCCTCCTCTTATTGCCTCTTCATTAGGATTCACTGCTCTATGAGACTATTATACCAAGTTGAGCCCCAGCGAGCTGTGTGGCATAATCTCCCCAGGTCTCAGCTTCTGAATGCTAATATTATGCTAATACTATTAATATAGGCCACATACTCAGATTTCAGTGAAACTTAGACTCAGTCCCAGGACTGTCTCACTCAGTGCCCCGTGTCCTAAATTATTGTGCTAAAGCACCTATAAGTTTGGGCAAGATATCTGTGCTGCCTTCTTGATAGGACACTGGTGAGCATCAGAGACAAGAATAAAGGTAAACATTATTAGGAACTCAGAGTTGTGATGTGGAGAATGGAAAGGAAGAGACAGATCTCAGAGCAACTAGAAAAATGTAGGGAGACCAGGTATGATTTTGCTGCCTGTATATTGCCTGGCAAGAAGCATGAACAAATCTTGTGACAATTCTTTAAAGGAAACTGAAAATTTTCTTAGCAACCACATAGTGCACCCCATCCCCATGTTTAAGATGGAGAATCCAAGATCCAGAGCCATCATCTAGAAAGTCCAAGATCACCCAGCTGACTGTTGGCAGAGACATATTCTAATGAGTCATTTCATGACTCATGCCAGTGCACTCTGCTTTTTTTAAAAGGGGGATAGAGTGTATTTTGGGTAAAATCATACCCTGAAATAACTAACCAACCAAACAAAGAAAACAAACACAAAAAGCCCACTGGCACATAAGTTGGGATAACTGAGTTCTTATACTGGGTCCACCTGTAGATGCTGTGTGACTAAGCCACTCTCATCTTCATTCTCCTTATTTGTTTAATTGGAGTAATGACTCTATCTGGCTTAGCATATTAATTTGTTGTAACCAAATGTAATAAAAAGCATTGTTTAAAATGCTGTATGCAATTTTTAAAGGCATTAATATGGGCCTGCTCAGTCCTTAATAGATGAGTGACCGTGGGCAAATCACCTGACTGACTACAAAAACGAAATGGCACTGGGAGATTTTGAAATTCTCTTTCCCTTATTCCTCACCACTGGGAACAAGGACATCCCTTTGTTACATGGCCTTTGCTGAGATGTTTGCTGACATGGAGTGGTGTCTTTGCATCCTGAGCCTCTCTATAGAGTGGGCTACTCATGCCCAGATTTGTTTACCTGGAAGCTGCTAATCCGGTAAGACAAAAGCAGTCTTTTCACTCATACACAGGTGCAGGAGAATCCCATACCCAACTTTTTCCAGGAAAGTCTAGATTTCAGTTATCCCAACCTTATTTCCAAAAGTCCTCCTCTACTTATTAGACCACATGATGTGATTCTGAGACGGGGACACTCATGGTTGTAATGATGGCACTGTTGAGGGCTGGCCCTGGGCAGGGGAGGACCAGGTATTTGGGTGCATAAAAACACAACTGGGAAGAGACCTCCCACCATCCTTCACCTTGTATGGGCAAAAGTTCAAATATTACCAACAGGTGCATAGGCCATATTGGGAGGGCTGTGCCATAGCTTGATCAAGAAAAGAACCATGAGGATGCTAGATAAAGATTCAGTTAAGGCACTGGTTCAAATGCAAATATTTCTAGATGGGAAAATATTTTAAACTGTGTTGGTCATTAGCGATTTAGTGCTAATGTGGCTGAGATTGTTTTTTTTATTTTTCTTACCTAGACAGCCGGATGCCATTGGTTTTCTATTAGAAATAAGATATATATGATGACTGTGGAAAAGGGAAAGAGAGAGCCTAGAAATTGAGCCCAGTCTGAAAAAATCTGTCATGAGAATATTAATAGAGCATCCTGGGACAACATTAGGAAGACATTAATGTTTTTATTCAGATTATTTTTAATTGCCAATAGCTTTACCAGTGCACCACACACCCATCGATCCACTCATCTAATACATATTTTTGAATATTTGTTAGTTACTGTGTTGGTCCCTGAGCATCGAGCCTTGAGCCAGTTTCCCTACCATTATAGACTGAATGGTTGTGTTCCCCAACTCAAATTCATATATTTAAGTCTTAATCCCCTAAATGATGACATTTAGAGATGCAGCCTTTGGGAAGCTATTAGGGTTAGGTTAGGTCATGAGAATAGAGCCACCAGAATCACATTAGTGCCCTTATATGAAGGAGAAGGGACCAGAGTTTTTTTTCTCTGCCATGCGAGGCTTCAACAGGATGATGATTATTTGCAAACCAGAAAACAGTCTTTCAAGAGACACTGGATGGACTGATCCTTTTATTGTTTGTTTGTTTTTTAAAGAGAAGCCAGCCTTTATTTATTTCCTTGTTTCAAAAATAAAGCTGGCTGAGCTAGATCTACTGGTGCCTTGATCTTGGACTTCTAGCCTCTACAACTATGAGAAGTAATTTTGTGTTATTTGAGCCACACAGCGATATGTATATATATTTTTAAATAGCAGATCGAAATGAGTAACATACCTGCCCTAAAGGAGCTTAGTCTCATGGTAGCGATCACGAGTACTCAGACAAGTGTGATAAAAATTGGAAAGAGCTACCACAGGGGTAGAGTGATCCATGAAGTTATGGGATCAGTGTCTTTCCAAGTCAGAGGGTCATAAAGAATTGTTTTATTGACTATTCACACTATTCCTACATTCACACTATTCCTACATGGTAAACTTTAACCTGATTTTTACAGGTGAGAAAACTGAGGCCCAGAGAACATAGCACCCACAATTGTAAGAGCAAAAACAGCCAGTTACCATTCATTAGACACTAAACCTATTATATGTGTCAATGAAATGCCTAAAGTTGCAAAAACTATAAGGTAAAGTCTAGATTTGAATTTATGGTGTACCTGACTCTAAATGAGTACTTAATCTTCTCATCCCAACCTTTTCGGCACCAGGGACCGATGCTCCTATGAGAATCTAATTCCTGATGACCTGAGGTGGAGCTGAGGTGGTGATGCTAGGCTGGGGAGCGGCTGTAAATACAAAAGAAGCTTTACTCTTTCACTGGCCACTAACCTCCTGCTGTGCAAGCCTGGTTTCTAACAGGCCACAGACCTGTAGTGGTCCACAGCTCTGGGGTTGGGGACCCCTGCTCTAGTTTGAGGAGAAGAGTGAAAGAGAACAGATGAGGGATTGGGGGCTGAACCAGAGAGTAGAGGGGTCCATCATGATCTTTAGCCCTAATGACAGTCATATGAAAAATAGGTACAAGAAGGATTTATCACCAGACAGCTTTTGTGTGTCTCAAACAAAGTGCACAGCAAGCCCACATTTTTTCAAAATGTCACATATTCCCTAACCACCCTCCCTCTGGCCAGAGCTTTGCTATTTTCCTTGTTTCGCAAAGCCAATTGCCTGATTGGGGTTGGTTTCCCGGTTCCTTCATCTTATTAGCTAAAGAGGTCATGGGGCGGGGGTGCAGGGGACTATGCTTTAAAGGTCCTTGAGACAAGGATTAGAAGGAGATATAATTTCCGTACTTGACACAGAGACGCTAAATTTATTGAGGCTAAAGTAATGTTCATCTACCCCATGCACTGCTCCTGACTAGGCACAGAGGCTCTATATTACTGAGGTTTGCAGAGACCCAGACTTCTAGGAATAGAATTTCTCTCCAGGCTGTCAAAAACCAAGTCTCAGAAGGACAAAGAACACAGAATTGCTCTAAGAGGATTTGAAAGTTTCAAGAGAAGAAAACCTGACCTCCTTCCTCTCAGGGCTCAGAGGAGGCCCCATCTTTGTAAATATCCCTGCCCTGATGGCTGTGAATAAAGTGGGATCATTAAGTCACTTCCTGCTGACATAGGCTGTTGATTGCTATACTGTTCTTTTTGTGACTGCCTGGTTTCAGCTGTGTGCTTGCTCCCCCAAAACAAGCAGTTTGCCAAGGGTGCAATTTTATAAATCACAAATAAATAAACACAAGAGTTTCATCCAGGAGGCTGAACAAGCAAAGTTTAAGCTTTAGTGTTGGTCATGAGAGGTGATATAAATGACTGCAGGTTTGCCCGCCTTCATCATTACAGGCATAAATAATAATTAAGGCAGAAATATTGGAAAAATTCAGCTCTCATCCCCCATCATACCCTCTCTCGACTTCTGCTCCATTGTCCTGAATTGCTTAGTATTGGAAAGATTGCTGAGTAAAGAAATAAGAACGCGAGGTTTATTTTGATACTCCTTGAGCCTGACAAAATCATCTCTTTTGGGGCCCATTTAATAATCTTTTTAAATCATGGGAGTCAGGTCTGAGGAGTGGGAAAGCAACCCAAAGGTCAGGGCTGAGATGTTTTCATGAAATTATGGGAGGCAACCTCCTGCTACCCCTGACTGCCTGACATACATAGGCAGAATGTCACCCTCAGTCTGACGCTGTATTAAAGGGAACATAGTAGACAACATCAAATACGACACTGAAGCCAACAGAAAGGGGCCAGAGTCCAAGGTTGTGAGGCAAATGGCAGAAAAGATATCACTCTTTTTTGATTTTTTAAAATAAAATCTTTCTCAACTCCCAAAGCCAGCATATAGTTGATGGAGATAAAGCTATCTGTTGGATGGAGATCATGGAAGGGTAAAAAACAATGACTAAGGAATACACTCTCATGTTGTGAAGTCATTTAGAGGTAGAGATGTGTCTGTTTGAGATGAGAGAACCGATACAAAGACATAATTTGATCAAAGAAAAAGGAATTGGCTATTGAGAAGATAAACCTTGAATGAAGGCTGCCTGCCTCCTGTTTCTCCAGGTCTAACAAAAACAAACAGTTTAATACTGAATTCCTCTCCCCTGCTGAATTAGAAAATAAAAAACTTCTGAGGATAAGTCAATGTTTGAAAAAATCATGAATACAAACACAATCAGATCCATAATGCATAGAATACACATGACCCTTTCATTTTGAGGAGCTTTATAAAGTGACACAGGATGTCTCAATACTTCTCTCTCTTTTGTAAGGTGAGCTGATTAGAAAAAATGGGGCAAAGAATTGAAAATCAAGACAATGCGAGTGTCTGAGGAATCTTCATTGTCCCCATCTCCTTGGCAAAAACAACTGGTTGGGGTTCCAGAAAAGTAACCATTATGAGTTTTATATCTTTACCCAACAGAGGAGACTCCTGTGTTTATGCCTCAAAAAAAGTATTTTCAGACACCTTTCTGCTGTCCTATCACATTTTCATTCAATTATAGCAAATAGAATAAAAATATTGCTTTATAAACTATAAAAGCTTAGCATTTTGAGAATAGGTGATTTATACAGTGTTTCTAGTAACCAAGGAAAATGTCCCACAAGTGTCCCTTGCTTAACAGGAAAATGATGAAAACACACTCACCTTGTGAAGCTTTGGGGCTTTTCTTTCACTACTTCCTAAAATAATTTTTTAAACAACAGTTTGGAAAATTTGAATTGATATACCTTGAGAGTTAAGATAAAAAGAAGTAGAGTTATTTGACCCCAGGAAAATTAAAACCAAGAGGAACTTTATAACATAGATTAGATATGGAGAAAAATCTTGCAGAATTAATGGTGATTAGCATTCCTTTATCCTCACTGAACAAGAGACAAGAGGAAAATTTTTTAAGCATCCATCTGGGATTCAGATGGCAGTATGCTTTGCTGATAGGGTTATCAACATTATGATTGCCCATTTCTCTCTGTCATTGCCACCTCTTGAAGTCTAAACCATCATCATTTCTCTCCTGGACTGCATTAACCTGCTAACTGGCTACTAGGTTTTTATTCTTTTCTCCAGTGTATTCTTTCAACAGCAGCTGAAATTGTCTGGAAAATACAAATCTGATCATTTTATTTCTTTCTTAAAATCCTTTAAGCATTTTCAATGGTTGTGCCAAAATGTTGAGTTGTAAAGGGCCTGTAAGGTATGACCTATGCTGACATCCTCTCCATCCAAATCTAGCACTTTTCTCCACCATTCTTTTGGTGTTCCACTCATAGTGACATTCTTCCAGTTTCTCAAGTGAGAGCATGTCATGTGCCTTCTTTTTTTAAGTTCTTTGCGTATGCCATTCCTCCTTCTTATAATGCTCCCTTATCTAGTTTTCAGTAAGCCACCACTACTCATTCTTCATATCCCAGATTTGACATTCTGCTGTATAACTACTTATCCAATTATATGGAAGCTCCCTGAGGAGGTATTTGTTTTATTTGCCCATATGTTGCCTTAGAATCTGGTTGATGCCCTGTCTCATCATAAGATTCCAATAATTCATTGTATCAACAGGTGCTCAATAAATATTTGTGGAAGAAGTAAATAGATGAGAGAGTAGGATTAGCAGAGAATCACAAAAAAATCAAGTCAGCTGGGTATCCTCCAAATACGTGGACTGGGGTTGTTCCAGTTGAATTCTCAGTCATTTATTTCTATCCCAAATCCTCTACATGGGATTAAAATAGACCAGTTAATGCACATGATTAATAATCAGCAAATAAATCTATACTAAATCTGGATAAAATTTGAATTTGCTAGTTCATATTTTATGATGATCCCAACCTTTTCACCATTTGTAAAAGGAAGGTTTCCTGGAGGATTTCATTAATATGGTCTAATGTACTGCTGGTGGGAGTATAACTGGTACCACTTTCTTGGAAAGTAGGTTGGGAGTATGAACAGCCTTAAAAACATGGGACCCAATAACTATTTGGAAGAAGCTTTCCTAGGTAATTATTACAATCAGAAATGCAGATAAAGACAAGGATTTACACATTATCATGTTCAGTGTAGCCATTTTTTCAATGACTGAAAACTGGAAACCACTAAAATGTCAAATAGCATTTGTTTGTTTGAGTAAATTATGGCACATCCACATTGACTGTCAACAAAATGATATGTTTAAGTAATTTTCAAAGATGAGGGAAGCTTTTGATACAAATATTAGGAGAGAAAAGAATGCAGCATCATAGATCAGAACGACCTTGACGCTGCAAACACTATACAATCACAGAAAATAGTCGGAAGAAAAGAGACCAATATGCTTACATCTGTGTGGGAAGAATTTATGAGTGGCTTTAACTTCCTCCTTTTAGAGTTTTGCAGCCTCACTTGCTAACTCTCACATCAGCCATGCGCTAACAACAAAACAAAGGAAAAAAAAGAAGCTAATAAATATTAAAATGTAGACTCCTAAATAGATTTAAAAAACGAAAACAAAACAAAAACATACGAATGATCATTTTAGAGAGCAATTGAGGGGAAAAGTTGTATATTTTACTTCTGGCTTCTTAAAATTTCAGGACATTTATTTATTGAGCAATTCCCATTGGCAAATGTTTATCACCACCCTGCTGTTTATGCTTTCTATACTGGTGTTCCTCTATGATGCTAGATAAGTAAATGGGTTGGAGTCTATGTACGATCCTTCCAGCAATCCATGAATATTATTAGCTCATTTCATTTGGGAGGCCAGCACATGTAAGATATGTCTATCGTTTACATTCTAATGTGAAATAACACCTTAACCCCTAACAGTAAATTATGCATGGTGGATTCCAAAGGGATTAGAGCAGGCCTTGCATGATGAGGAGGCACAGATTTCCTATATAGGTGAGCCCTTTCTAATGCTTTCTCAAAGTTGATGATTATTCATACACAACATTTAGATCCCATCAGGATCAAGATGGGCACTTTCGTGTCTGTTGTCTCTGTACAGTAGTACATGGTAGCTAATATTAACCCATTTTACAGCTGGGTTATAAAGAATATGTGACTTTCCTTCAGTCGTAGGACAGAAAGCGGCAGAGAATGATTCTAACTCAGGTCTTTCAGCTGTGAATCCTACTCAACTATCAAGGCGAGAAGCATATACTCTGCCCACATTTAAAATTCAGGCTGTCTCAAAGAATTAAAAATAAAAAGACATTGCTTTGAGCCTGTAGACTGCTGTGGTCTCTGATCTCCCAAAGACTAGAGCATTGCTGAGAACAAATACTCCCTCTATGCCTGGCATTATCAGAGGCCACGATGTGTTAATTCACCTTATCCTGACCATACTAACCTAGCACATAGTAGGTGCTCAAAAAGGGGTATTGAACAACACATTAAAGTGTTAATTATTATTCTTTTAAAAATGAGGAAACTGAGGCACAATTTAGAATAAGTAACTTTTTCAGTGATATAAAGAGAATAAGTGGGGTTCTTGCCAAGCAGCCTAATTCGAGAACCTAAACTTGTAAAATGCAGCTGCCAAAGCCACCTCTACTTACTCAGAGGCTACCAGACTGGCCTATACATGAGTATTGTTTGGAGAGCTTGTGACTCCTGTAGATGTGAGGGTCTGCTGCCGAGGTTTCAAATGAATGGATCGAGAGCGAAGTGTGATAATCTGTATGTTAAAAAATGCCTTCAAGTGGTTGAAAAGCAGCCAGCCAGTCTGTAAGGCTGATATTTAAAACCAAGAGTGCTGGCTTGGAACGCAGGCAGACGTGGTTTGGGCTCTGGCCACTGGTTGTGTGATGGGACAGACTGCATCAGCTTTCTAACTTCAGATTTCTCATCTGTAAGATGGGGAAACTAACAAACTCTCATAGAAAAAGTGTGAGGATTCAATGGGAAAAAATATTGCTTAGCACAATTTCTTGCAATTAGTAGTTAATAAATGACCTACCGTAGAAACAGCTGCCATCTTTGCTTATAAAAATTATTTTATTGTTAACTGATATTAATATATTATTAACCAATGCTAATTAATATTGTTAATTTACATTAACATGTTGTCATTAGGATTATTGTTATTTTTACCATTAAAGAAAGACAGCTATTGTCTCCAAGTCATCAGCAGAACAAAATTTCTATAACATCAACCCGATCCAGCTTTGCTCCCAGACACCTCAGTTGCAGCAGAAATAACAGAGGAGGCTACCACTTGTTTACCTACAGCCCATGTAGCGGGGAGCCAGCACAACCCAGCCTCAACGTTATCAATGTGGATTTTAAAATCACCCACAGCTAATAGCCCAAATTAATAGCCTCAGGGTGACTCCAGAGCAATTGAGAAAGAAAATCCATAACTTCACTAAAGACGCCAGAGGCTGTTCAGAGAGAGGTCTATATTAATTAACAGCTGTGAACACTGTGAAAAGTGGTATGTTCAGAAAAGAGAGAGAGACAGTTAAAATTAACCAAGAATCCCATAAGGCTCTCCAGGTTTGGAAGCAGAGGGAGACATCCCTGGAGAGGCTGGGCTGCGGGCCTCCCTGCCGCACATAGACACAGCCCCCAGAGAATCCGATCCATTCTCTTACCACCAGCATCTCATTGCCCACAGCAGCCTCTAGGGCAAACCTGTCTTGGTGTCAGCTGTGAGCTTTGGCAACATTCAGGTCTGGGATGTGCATGAAACTCTGTTAGTCCTTTATTTTCTGCCACAAAATCACTCAATTCCAATGGCTCCCTTTCTCAAGTTCTTTTCTGCATACTTTGCAAGGCAAGAGACTCCATATGAAGAAGATTCTGCCAGTAAAGAGGGCTGAGGTTGTTAAAGCAGGGGTGTTTATTCTTCAGCAGCCTCCCTGGGTGCTTTGGCATAGGATGATTGGTGCCTAAGAGCACTTATGATCTCAGAAGGAGAAAAGAATGTGCACTCAGGAATCCTAGGGTGTCCAGAGCACACAGTGATCAAAGCAGTTATACCAGAGGAGTGGGGTTTGAAACCAGGCATCTTGAATTTCATTTTGTCATTTCCTACTCCAAGTAATTCAGGTATGTCACTTCACCTTCCTGCATTTCCCACTTATGAAATGAGATGAATACCAACCTACCTTGCAGAGACATTGTACGATTTTTTCTTAGACTAATATATATTGCAAATGTTGTACTTTTATTCACATTTTTATATTTTCATTCTAAGTAAATTTCCCCCATGTGATCTTCTTCAATGGTGTTGCTTTAAATACCATCAATATGCTAAAGATTCTACATTTTTATTTCTAGCCAGGACCTCTCTCCTAAAGCACAGACTATATATATAGACTTGTTTACTCAACATCTCTTTTCTTGGTATCTAATAGGCATCTCAAACTTAACATATCCAAAACTGAGCTCTTACATTTCATTCTTTATCACAGTCGATGACTCAAACCAAAAATCTTAGTCATCTTTTTTTTTTTTCTACTCCTCACAGCCAATCTATTAGCACATCCTCTTGGCTCTGTCTTCAACATTTATCCAGAACTGACTCCTTTTCACCACTTTCACCCCACTGCTCTGGGCCAAGCCACCATCATTCTGCACGTAGATCATCACCATCAAGGCTTAAATGGATACCCTGTTTCTGCCTTTACCCTACCAGCCTGTTTCCATCTCTTCTCAGCACAGCAGCTTGTTAAAATGTCAGGTTATCTGACCACTCTGTTTAAACTCTTCCACTGGTTTCTCATCTCAGAGTTAAAGGCAGAGTTCTTGCTTTGGCCTACAAAGTCTTAGGTAGTGTCTCCCTGCCTTGCTCTCACCTCTTTGGCCTAGTTCCTTTTCTCCCACCTGTTCACTTGACTCCAGTCACACTGGCCTGCTTAGTCTTCCTTGCACAAGATGAGCAAGATTCTGCCTCGTCTTTTGCATTTGTTAGAATGCTTTCTGGAAATTTCTTCCCTCAGGGACATCTGTAGCTTAGCCCTTTATTGCTTTCAGGTTTCTGCCTAAATATATCAGAGAGATAGTTTTTCCCTGACCAACCCCTCCTCATTAAAATAACACCTTGCCTCCATACCCTCAATCCCTTTTTGCACTTACCTACTTGCTTTTCTTCATAGCATCTATCACCATTAGACATGTTATATATTTATCATGTTACCTCCCAATACAATATAAGATCCATGAAAGCATTACTTTTTCTGTTTTGTTTCCTACCATAATCTCCAATACCCAAAATAGGGTCTGGTACCCAGTAGAAAGGCAACATCTGTATAACTATGTATATATACAGTCAATGAATGCATAAGTAAATGATTATTACCAACTGAGTCAGTTTATCTATGCAGCCTTTTGTGTAGTTATTACAGGTCCAGAAGCACTGATGATATAAATCCTTTGTATTTGTTTTGTGTGTTTGCTTGCTTCGTGTTTTTTTTTTTTATTGTTGCCCTAGCCACGTAGAAAGAGGGTCAATATGAGAAAGCACAGGAGTGCAAGCTTCCTTGTCAGTATAATAGGGAGCCTCGGCATGACCCTTGAAAGGAAAGCTATATCACACTCATAAAGTAAGAGGGAAAACCAGCAATTTCTGGGTCAGAGTGGTACCTGGAGATTACTAGAGAACCCAGCTGTACTACTCACCAGGGAATTTGCCCAGGACCTGGTGGGCTTTCCAAGCTGTGCCATATGCTGGCCCGTTTACGAATGCCCTCATTCCTCCCAAGGTGAACTGATGAAGAGGGATTTCACCTCACACCCCTGTGAGCTTTGCACACAATTTAGGTCCTTAACCCCTGTGAACAGAAATGCTGTTAGGTAAAGCTGAGGTCAGTGGCTAAATAAGGCTTTGAGAAGTTGTTGCTTAATAAAGCCAAGAATTTTGCATTAAAACCAGGCAGCTTTCTAGTATTTATTGTACAATCACTACCATGTAAGACCTTTGGAAAAATGTCTAGACTCTCTGGCTTTGGTCCTGACAACTGTATAAAGGGAGAGCTGGACTGATTGGAACTGGTGTCCCAGGCAGGTTCAGAGAAGTGGCCTTGAAGTCACCTAGGTGTGTGTTAAATCTTAATTCTGCAAAGGAAGCTGTGCTATCTCAAGAAAGTTACTTAACTTTCTAGGACTTGACCTTTTATCTGTCAAATGGAGGTAACAATTGATCTTAAGTTGTAAGATAAACCAAAATAACGCATGTGGAGCTTAGGTCAGTCACATGATAAATGCTCAATATGTTTATTATTGATATGATAATCTCCATTAGAAAGATCTCCAATTCCTTGGCATATAAATTGGCTCCCAGAATTTTTTGTGAGGCATAATTTAAATTTATAACTTCATCTAATGCCCTTTGTGAATTTCTGACCTGTAGACAGATAGATGGAATTATATATCTAAATTATGTCTCAAGAGAAAATGTTAAAATATATGTGGATATATATGCACATATATATGAATATATATACTCATATATATGTGTATATATAAATATATACACATAAATGTATATAAACATGTTATACATGTGCATATGCACACATATACATAAATATATACATAAATATGTATACACATGTGTATATCGGAGTGTGTGTGTGTGTACTTGTCCACATGGATGCTTCAATAGCACTTTAAATAAATATATCTAAAACTCTATCCTTTCTAGAAAGGGAGTTGTATGTGATGGTTAAGAACATGGACTCTGGTAGCTTCAGTAACTTGCCTAGTGTCATGCAGCTAGCCACACAGAATTTAATTTCCACACCTATGAAAGGTGGTAACAGTAATACGAAGGACTGGATACATAATTTGCAGAACTTCGTGTGATATGAAATGTGAGGCCCCTTGTTCAAAAACAGGATAAAACCATTAAGGTACTAAGATATAAAGCTTTTTTCCTGTCTTTTGCAGTCTGTCTTTTGATTGTCATGGTGTTTTTTGTTTTGTTTTGTTTTGTTTTTGCTATTTAATGTCATGCTCACTCCGATATAGAAATACTCACGCAGACACTCACAGGTGCCCGGGGGACCCACCCTGTGACAGAAGGTGGCAGTAGATTAGCCAGCTGCCAGACCAAGGCACCACACCCCTATCTCTCTCCTCTTCTATCGTCCTGCTGCTCTATTCCATGGCTGATGGTGATCCCCAAGGGTTTTTGTCCTCTGTGCCAGGATGTGCTTGGTACCTGGATTGTCATAGTTGAGAGGCTTGTCCATAACGAGTCACCCACAAAACACCCTGTGGTGCTGGTCAGCCCCAGGCAGTGGGCAGAGAAAGATACCACCATGTGCTTGAGCTCCATCTTACACTCTTGTGAAGGGGAGGCCCCTCTTGGGGACAAAGAATAAGGGTGGAATGACTTGGTCACTCTCTAGGATAAGAGTGTTGGTAGCCACAGGACAGAGATGGAGAGGGGAAGTCTTGTGGGGCCCATGGTGACAGAGACCTAGAAGAAGGCAGCTGATCACCCAACCCAGCAAGGCAGAGAGAAATGGGGTGGCAGGACTGTTGGAACTGAGGCTCCAAGCCCCGTACATGTTCCTTTGTCCCATTAAACTCTGCTTGCAAAATATAGCCAATGATCAAATTATTGGAAATTCCAAGAGAGACACTTTAGAGCCTTAAACCCTCAGTGTAGTTCCCTCCTGAGTGCCAGGCACTTTCTGACTGAACTGAATGGGGCGTCCTTTGCAACATGCCCACAAAACTCGCTATGAGTCCCATCTCACAGAATGGAGGTGAAGGTTAAGAGAATTAAAATACATAAAATCACTGCCTGATGTATCTTAGGCTCTCAAAACAAACTAGCTGTTGAGGTCATCCTCAAATTGCCCCTAAACCTGCTCTTCTACCAGTGTCTCATTCTCAAAAGAAGGCATCTTTATAAAGTGCAAGCCCAGTCATGTCATTTTTCTGCTTAAAATGTTTAAGTTGCTTCTTTTTGCTCTGAGGATAAGTTTTGAACTCTATGTGGCTTGAGAATCCATCTCCCTGAGGCCCCTCTCACCTCTCTGACCCCAGGCTTCTTTTCTTCTCCCTCACTGTCCTGGAAGCACATTGCTCTTCCCTCTGAGGATCAGGCTTTTAGGTCCTTGGCCAGATTAAGAGAAGGCATGAAGTTCAGGAGAAGAGCATGTGCAAGAGTCTTACTCATTTTTACACTTGAAAAATCTCATGATTTTTCCTTTGAGCTTTCTGACTAGGCAAAATAACCCGTATCCTGTGATATGCTCTCATAATATCGTATGTTTTTCTTTATAGACTAACAATTCTAAATATAATCAGCTATTTTATACTTATTTGTGTTTCTTTCTAATTAAACTGTAAGCACCATACCATGCAGGCAATTTCCGTATTTCTTGTTTACTGTCATACTCCGGCACCTAGTTGATGTCTGGACACATGGTAGATTATCATTAAATATTTCTTGAAGTACTTATGTCCAGTGCAAAATTAGATAAATAGGTTGATACCTAATCACTTGAGATTATTGTTTGGCATAGAATACCCTTTAATATAGTTGAATCTTGGTCATGTCTTAAGAGAAACTTGTCTTAGGTTTCTTTCTAGTCTTGTTATCCTGCACCTTCTGATCTCACCTCTTTTGTGTTGAAAACCTTTTCTTTAGATTTTTCTCTGTATTATCTTTCCTCTGTCCCCCTGAATTATTGCTCTTCAGCAGAAGTTAGGTATATGTTCTTCCCCCTCATCTTTGCTTCTTGATTTCTTCTCTGACATTTGTCCAGTCACTTAGCAACCTTATTTACTCAGCTAATAGTGTCTTTGCATCACCATTTTTTGTAATTTTCCTATAAACCATCTCACCTTATTTCAAAATGATACAACTTGCAGAAGAATCTCTGCAGAAAAAAATTACCTTTTAAATATATAAATATATTGGCATGTTTAAATAATGTTGTCACATATACTATGCTGAGCTTACCTGTGAGTTTCAGTTGTCTGCATTAAAAAGTTTGATAAAAACAAAACTAGTGCAAAAAACAGAGCCCAGTGTACATAGCTACTGAGTTTTGCAAGCGTTTTTGAGGTGGTCCCTAATATATTTGTCATTGTCTATAGCCTAATAAGACTGTGCTTCCTTTTCACCTTTCATTTGATCACTGTCTTTAATAAAGGGATGCATTAATTTAATCCATAAATACAGAGATGATGGCTTTATCCTGTGGCTATAAATCTTGTTTTAAAATAAGTAATCAAAATGATAAACCAGTGTAGTAATTTACCATAATTACAGCAATGAAATGTAACTTTGAATTAGTCACGGCAATAATACACGGCTCAGAAACTTCTAGCAAAATTCGCTAAGGAGGAGAACAAAGAGGGAGAGGAAATGAGATGTGAGGACGTGCAAGGTTTCCAGCTACTAATCCAAACAGTTGGGAAAAATAAATGCAAGCTGGAGGACTTGGGGAAAGGTCCGCCCTGGGAGGAGATGTCCTTGTTTTCCCTGGAAAGCCTGCCAAGTTTGGGGGACTAGCCACAGTTTAATTAAAGTCTGCAGCTGGTGTGAAAGCAAAGGAGAAAAAGAAATTAGGGCAGCACAAAAACTAATGAAAGTCTAGGATCTCATTTTAAACTTTTCTCTCTAATGAAAGAAATATAACTTGTCAGATGTGCCCCCATTCACCACGACAAGGCCCTCAGGGAAGGAATGTTCTGGTCTAGGAAGAGAAAAGACCTGTATCAGATTTCTTTGGACTTGACTTCCCCTTTCCTTTTCAGTAAAAACTCATCAAAATCTTTTGATTGTTTGTGTTTTTTAAACCAATTGACAAAAGAGAGCAGCACAAATTAAATAGCTTTGAGTCTAACTACAGGAAAGTCCATTGAAACTTTGAGGCAAAGAACCAACCTTTGCAGTCAGAATTGGATTCACTTTCAGGCTTTATCCCCTGCATTAGGCATTGTCTCCAGAAAAAAAAAAAAAAAAAAAAAAAGAACAGATAGGATATATCCTATATCCTGGTGAGTTCAAAATTCATAGAGAAGGCCAGGCAGGCTCGAAACTTAGGCAGGGTTTCTGTGTTTTAGTCTTGAGGCTGAATTTCTTTTTCCTTGGAAAACTTCAATCTTTTTCTCTTAAGGCCTTCAACTGATTGGTTAAGGCCCACCCACAATACAGAGCATAATCTGCTTTACTCAAAGTCTACTAATTTAGATGTTAATCACATTTAAAAATTAATTCCATAGTGACGTCTAGTTTAACCAAAGAAATGGACACAAGGGCCTAGTCAAGGTGACACAGGAAATTAACTATCAAACTTCCTAATATAGTGAATAATATAGTTAATATTTACATTAACACATCCCTTTTGCTACACACGATGAACTTATTTAATTCTCCCATCAACTTGATGATATAGATAATATCTTTCTTCTCATCTAATGGATGATTAAACTAAGATATGGGAAAGTTAAGTAACTTCCAAAATTCACACATTATAAGATATAGAGCTGAGATTTGAACCCATGTTGTCTAACTCTGGAATTTTGGTCCTTAAGCATCACAGTTTAGTGAATAGGTCAAGTTAATTAACTTCTCTGAGACTTAGTTCCTTTATGGGAAAACATATAACAGTAAATCATGTGTGGTTTGAGGGGGATTAAATCAGAAAATTCATATAAAAATCTTAGCATCCTACTTAATATTAGTAGCTGCTCAATAAAATTTAACTGTCTTCCCTTGACCTTAAAATTGCTTGCATTTATATAGTGTTATGTTTAGAAGTCCTTTCACTTTGGAAGTCTCACTAAAACATTGAAGTCTTAGTGATATTAAATATAATTATTTTTGTAATTATTTGCTTGATATTAATTTTTCTCATTAATCTCTAAGATCCTTTTGGACTGAAACTTGTATTATTCTAGGCTGTTCCTTGGCACTGAATTCAATTCTTGCTATATAGTAAGGTCTCCAATTTATGAAACTACTCAGTAAATAGACATAAATCAGTGACTTTTATTTTGAGTTGACATGTAGAAAACTGAGGCACAGATGATTACATGACTTACCCAGGTGTGTAAAATTTATGCACAAGTGTAGACTAGTGTGTCTAGAAATCCAGAATTCCCTTTTTGTTTGTTTTCTTCAAGAAAGCAGTGTTGGATGTAAGCAGAGACATCTGCAATCTCAAGGTCCATCAACTTTCTGCCCAGTTGGAGTTTGATAGATTTTAAATAAAATTCAAGCATTGAGTTGGTGACCTCCATGCTTGGGTTCCATAGATGGGTCCTTATCAATATCTGAGGGTTGACCCCAAGAGCCTTCATTTGGAGTGGACTTCTGATCAGGCAGACGAATAGCTTTGGAGTTGAGTAATTAATGTGTCAGTGATTTATGCAAAGTGTTTCACATTTAGATACACATAACTTGCACTTTAAGTAGAAAGGAGAAAAACCCACACCTTTATCCAACTTTAATTTCTCCTGTTCTCTCACTTTCCTGGAAACTGATAAGTACCTCTGTAATTTAAGCCTAATGACAACTAAAGTGCAAAGTCATTACCTACTTTTATTGAATTGTCTTCTGTTTTATGGACTAACTAACTGAAGGAATGACATATTGCTATAGAAATTCATGTACTCATCCCCAGCCAGCCCTGACTGCTCCTGCCTAGTTGCTGTCTTGCTGTCTTTACTATAAGGAGACTAATCCCACAAAACATGGGAGATGTTCGGGCTTGGCCACTTACGCAGTCAGTGGCCCCACTGAATAGATTCCTGAAACTTTCCTCACATGTAAAATACAGGTAATAATTTCTACCCAGACTTCTTCATGGATAACTGAGATTTTTTTATTGAAGTGATTTATGTAAGAGTAATTTGAATGAGACAATAAAACACATAAATAAAAAATGAGAAAATGTAAAAACATAAACTATTATGCTCTGGTTTTTTAAAAGAAAAATACATTCTCTTTTTTATTGAGTTTGCTTTACACAATAAATTCAAAGTCTAGATGTTAAGTGCAAGTAACTAGTTAAGCTACTCCCCACTTTCCAGGCATTACTGTCTTTGCATCATCCTGGCTTCTCTCTGAATGTCAGAATTCCAATTATTCACCCTTTCACTCCTGATCTATAAATTCTCAGCTCCTATTATTTATACTTCCTTTGCCATTTCTATGGCTACCATCTTAATTCAAACTTTCTTTTTTTCTAAGAGGTCTTTCTATTTCCTTTCCCTCCTATACTGATCTTCACAATGGCTTTCTACTGTCTAAAGAAAATTCCAAATCCCTTAGCTCTCTACCATTTGGAACTCTCAAGACATTACTGCTTTGTATTTTCAATTTCCATAGAAAAATGCTCTGGCTCCCAAATGTAATAGTCTTATTATTCCCTCAAAAAATTCTATGTAATTCATTAGAGTACTTCATTAATTTCTTTCTCATCCTACAAAACATTCATCACATTACAGTTTTATTAATTTTATGAAAAATCCATGGTCTTCATATTTCTCCCTTTCCTGAACACTTCTGTGAGCCCAAACTGTCCATAGACTAACAACCCTGAGACTGACTTTTAAGGTTGTTCATAGTGACCTCAGCTCATGCACTCCACCCCAAACTTCTTCCCCAAACAAACCATCTTATCAGATTTGAACACTGACTTGCTTCCTGATAGCTCTTTGGTTATTCTCTTTTCTCAGTTCAATATCTCTTCCTGCTTCTTCTCTACTCATCTAAATCCCAGCAGCTTTTATGAAAAAAAGCTCATGTTAAATCTCCTCATGAAACTTTCTCTGTTGCTGTCTGTTTTCCTTCATTGACCTCCAAGAATACAGAGAAGGTAGCATAGTGTAGAAGAGGCAATGAGGCATTCTAGGAATAGAATTCCTTTTGGAGTCACATGGAACTGGGGTTGGCATCCCAGTTGGGCATGTAATATTGGTGAGTCCTTGGGAAAAATCGCATAAATCCTTGAGCTCCCTTATCCATATCGGTGAAGTAGGCATATTAATTATAACTTTACATAGATTGCAGTGATTGAATGAGGTAATTTATATAAAACATCTGCCACATGATAGTCATTCAATAAGTGATAGCTACTATCATTATGAGCACTGCCTCTATTGCTCATTTGGCATCTACCATATGCCACCTTGTGTTATTATTGAACTACTTTATGGGTTTATATTTTTCTCTTCTAAAAGAAGCTTTCATAGACACACCATGTCTTACGCTTATTTTGAAGGTCACTGTGCAATATAAACACAGCGATGGTGTCTTCCCATTTATTAGAAACCTAAGATGCTCATCTCTTGAAAAATTTATTGCAGCAGTATGCCTTGTTACTATAAGCACATACAGTTAACTGTATATTACCAACACTTATAAAGTGTTGCTAAGTAGAAATCCTTCCGGATTAGTTTGGCAAGTTCATTGAGAATCAATTTACGGTTCTATCCTATTGCCTTAATGACATCATTTAAAACTTAGAAAGGAGTCAGGCTATGTCTTGACGAGATAATAGATTATTGAGTCCCCTCACCTCAACCACACTAAAACAATATTTCACAATTTATGTATGTCGTGAGCGCAATGGGAGATTCATAATCACTCCAAAGTCTGAAAGCTCTTGAAATAGGGGAAGCTGAGCAGCTTTGAGCTGTACTCTACCTCACTGAATTTCAATTTATTTTTTAAATGTAAATGATCACAGTTCATCCCCATAGAGCTTGTTAAAAAAAGCTCTAAGCCCACTAACTGGTCTATGGTAGTTGCCTAAAAGCCATAGTTGTTATCCTTGTTAGATCAGATGATGTGATGATGATGTTCCACAGAAGGCAGCATCCTACACACAAGCTGGATCCTTCTTAAAGAGTGGTCTTTGGACAGCAGCATGGGTGTCCTCTGAGAGCTTATTAGAAATGTAGAGTCTCAGGGTCTGTGACTTAAAAATTGAATCCAAAAGGGCATTTTGACAAGAACCCCCAGGTTATTGAAAGGCATACTTCAGTTTGGGAAACACTGGTCGAGATAGTACTCTGAATCAGTAGATCTAAGAAGGGACCCAGGATTCTGCATGTCTGACAAGCTCCCTGGTCAGATCTGTGCTACCAACCCATAGACCACACTACAAGCAGCCGGTTTGGATCACTGGTCCCCAGCTTGGCTCCACATTAGAATTAACATACAAAGGGGTATCAGAACATATGGATAACTAGTTTCTATTCTCATAGATTTCATTCAAAAGGGGTGCAGCTACTCAGCATATAATTTCTAAAATTAACTAGTTTATTCTAAATTACATAAAAGTTTGAGAACCAATGCTATCGGTTGATTTGGTTGCGAACATTTTTTAGACCTAAATCAAAAGTAGTATTTCAATCACAGCATTGTATGAATCATAATATTTTTAAAATCTATCATTGAAATTTTACTAGTGATATTTTGACAGAAAGAAATATAAACGTATATATTCACAAACACACAGACATATAGATCGGTTAAATCCTATTAACTCCTGACTGGGTCATGTATAGCAATAACAAAACAAAGTTGAAAGTCTGTGAAAGATATTGTTCCAAGATAGAATTAAGGCCCAAATAGAAGTTGAAATAGTTTTGAAGGAAGCTTCACTGAGAGCTTGGAACATGAGGGAATCAGCACATGACATGTCTGCACATGACATTTTGTCAGATTTCCACTGGTCAGTACATAAGAATTAAGGTCAAGCCAGATAAATTGTTAACAGTGTCCAATTTGATTATTGCAATATGTTCTAAATCCTGGCTGCCAGGGGAGGATCTTGCCTCTTCCTCCTCAAATCTCAAAAGAGTGATAGATGAACATATTCTTTTCAAAGTGTACAAGGGGAGCTTAATAAGAAATGCATCATACTTTAGTGTGTGGGCTTGTATGAAAATATTCCACCTACTGGTAAGACCTGTGAAAATCTTACTGGGCATTTTCTCATTAAAAAGAGTATAGCATCTCATCAGGATGAGTATTTTTTTCAGTTTTAAGCAAAAGCAGCATATTTTCAGTAAAACAACTACATGATACATCAATGCTCTAAAAAAATTCAGTGTTTGAAAATACTCCGAATATACCCTTTATGTTAAGGAAACCCTAAACTTAAAAATAAGCTCTAAAATTTTGTGTATTCACCCTAATAATATGCCAGAAGGCAACTTTGATTATGCCTATGCTTTTCTTTCTTAAAGATGAAATTGTTATTCAACTCTACAAAGAAAAAAATTACAAAATAATTTGTACTTATTCATTCAAAAATATTTTTTGAATGCCTACTACTATGCGATAGACATTTTTTAAAAGATCTTAAAATACTCCTGTTTTCTACAATTTAATCATAAGATTTTTCATACAAAGTAATTTCATTGAGGGCAATAGATAATACTGATCATGATAATTTGTTGAGAATTGAAATTTGCCAGGCATTGTGCTTGGCTTTTTATGACTATCTTCTCTTCAATGGTCATGGCAACCCTGTGTGGGTAGAACTAGCATTTTTTCCAAGCTTTAGGAGGAAGCACCTAAGACTTAGGGAGATTAAGTAAATAGAGAAGCTTTACAGTGGAGCCAACATGTGAAATCTCACAGTTTGAATTCAAACTTCATTTTAATGGAAGAAGCAAGTGTACCTTACCTGTGTTGGGCATGTTGGATCTGATGCACAGCTCACCCAAGTCATGCTGTATTTATTGTAAGAAAAAAGTGACTTTAGTTCACATTAGAGAATTGTCTCTACTTAGTCTACAAAACTTCATGGACAAAAGAACTCCACTGTGTCCATGACCTCCAGCCTGGTAGTTGGACAAATTTTGTCTATTATTCATTGAAATGAGGAAAAACAAACACCATGGCAACCCAGAGATGTCTCAGTAAGATGGTGTTAAAAAAAATTATTAAAGGATTTGGGCTTAGGTTGGGTCACTTTTTTAAGAGTTTAAGAAAGTGAGAATTTACTCCAGATGGAATATCTTTAGAAGTGGGTCTACGGCCATACCACCGTGAATGCGCTCGATCTCTTTTGATCTCAGAAGAAAGTAGAGGTGACTTTATGATCTGATATCTTAATAAATTTAATCTTTGGGGGAAGAAAACTGGAGTGAGAATGGAGCTGTCATTGGTATAAAAGCAGCTGCTACTCATAGGCTGGGAGGGTTGTTTTGGCATTTTGTGGGTTGACCCACGACCATGTCTTTTCTGTGCTAATACAATTACAAAGTGGCCTTGTTTTGTCTCACTTTATCTTGTTCTTAGAATAGTTTTATGTAAGGTTGGTGTTTTGTAAGATTTTTTAATGTTCAACAGAAGAATGACATAGCCTAGCTGTGAGCATCAGGTCAGCTTTTAAAATCACGAATACTAGCTGTGTTAGGCCAGTTTATCGAAGTCAAGGTCTATGGGTTTGTTGGTTGGTTGGTTGCTTGCTTGTTGCTGTTTTCTGTCTGTTTTCTATTGAAAAAGATAAGATCCTGGTCCTTAGCCCTTGCAATTTTCTGGGCAGCAATTTGAAATACAACTCCTTGTGTGTCTAATTCCATGCCTGGTAGAGAATATAAAAACATACAAGGGCCTGTATGTGTGAGCGTTTGTGTCTCTGTGTGTGTAACCTACTTCTGTATATAACCGAAAGAAACAGAGAAATAGAGATAGAAATATATGTACAAAGAGAGAATATTAATCTCAAAATGTAGGTGGAGATGAGAAAGGGCCAATTACTTTAAGAAGGCTTGAGAGTTGTAAACTGTAGAGGTTAAGGAAGGTTTCTTAGGTCGAGTGGAAAAGACTTGAAACTGTGACATGGGAGGGAACCTTTGAAAAAGAACTTAACAAATTTATTATTTGAATTATTTTCCATAAGTTTGACTCTACAAACAGCATTGCTTCTATCCTCATAATGAGGGGCTTGTTTATTCCCCTCTCTTACAAACCATTCATCCAGCAGTCAACAACTTCTATAGAATCTACCTTCACTATAATTGTTAAAAATTTGATTACAAAAACAATTCAAGTATACAAAAATGCATAGAATAGCGTGACCAATATTTTCTAGGGTCCCATGTAAATGTATTAACCTTTCCCCCTTTTTAAAAACTTTTTTCCCCCAGAAATTATTTATAAAAGTAGAATATGCAAAGAATTAAACAGTGCTATAAAACTTCCACAAGAGCACTCCCTCTCTACCTTGCCCCACTCCACTTTCTCTTGAAATACCTTGCTCCTCATAATTCTCTATCTCTATAAAAACAATTTGGTTTGACTTCCATATTTCTAATTATTAGTATCTATGAAACTAATTACAGTGTTTATTATAGGATCTATAGTACTATCAGCAATCGATTTGTACTGTTGAGCATTACTTCTTCACTTCGTAGTGTGATAAATAAGGATTTCTCACTCTTTATGTTATACACATATTTACTTGTCACATTCCAGTTCTGTGAATCATAATAGTGGACCACATATATAATGATGGTCCTAAAAGATTAAAATGAATGTGAATTTCCTATGAGAAATGGAAAGATATGTAGTTAAAGAGGAAAGGTTTTTTATCTGATGGGAACAATGTCTCTGAGACTTGGTGTTAGATTCTCTCTTATTCCAGGCACCTCAGTTTCAAATGGACAGATTACATCCCAGTTGATCAGCCATTGACTTATTTCATCACAGAGGATCCTGAGCCCCTACCTAGCACTGTGTATTCAGAGGGTGCTACAGGCTCCCAGATCTAGCTTGACAGTCCTCAGAATACATTGCTGTAAAATCTTTGTCGAGGACCTAAGATCCTATACAAGGACACAGGTCCACGGGAGCCACTTTAACTCGTACTGATTGCCAATGTCACTTTAATCAAGTTTTCTGTGGTAGTATGAAGCCTGTCCATGTACTTTGGAAATACTTTTAGCTTCTAATGATGTAAAGCAGAAGTAAGTTTTATTTCTCCTATCAAGTCAATTCCAGCGAGAACTCCTTATGCTAGATAGGATCAATGGAACCAAAAACAAATTTCTAAAGTCAAAATATTGAGTCCCAGTTCTATACCCTCTTCATGTTAAACATTATCATTTTTTAAATAAAAATGAATACCACGAAGTTCCTTAATCTGACTGCTGCTCCAACATGCAATAATAGCCAAATCCACATCACCCTGACCGTCCCCATGTTTCTTCATCTCTCCGTTTTGATTTCTTTTTCCTAATAATCCTCAGAATAGCTCTTGCTTCCTCCTGACAGTCATTATTATGGTGATCTATGTCTTTCCCAGCCAGTTTTTCTTTCAAGTTTCCAATCAAGCCAGACCACGTCCCTATTCATGGAGCAGCACTGACAACTTCGATGTTCTCTTTCTGACCCTGTCTGATGGAAGCAGGAGGAGGGCTTGTAGGACAGTGTTTTAAAAAGTCAACGATGGTGTACAGCGATGTCCTCGACCCTCACATTTACTCATCCCTCACTCACTGACTCACCTAGAGCAACTTCTAGTCCTGCAAGTTCCATTCATAGTAAGTACCTTGTATGGGTAAGCCATTTAAAAAATTTTTTATACTGTATTTTTACTATACATTTTCTATGTTTAGATATATTTACATACACAAATGCTTGCCATGGTATTACAGTTGCCTACAGTATACAGTATAATGACGTGCTGTACAGGTTTGCAGCCAAAGAGCAATAGGCTACACCATGCAGGCTATACCGCCTTAGTTTTGTGTATGTACCTGCTTTCCTGTTCCCACAATGACAAAGTCAGCTAACGATGCATTTTTCAGATTGTATCCCTGCCATTAAGTGTCATATTACTGTATATGACTATATAGGTATTATTCAGTAATAAGGGACTATGATTATATATTTTTTCTGGTATCGCTTTTTATATCAGAGTTAATGATTGCCTTTACATAAAAATGTTCTTAGTTTTTGATATATAATTATTTTCCTCAAACTCTACAAGAGAAGTGTAGAATTCTTTAGAATACCTTTATACACAGAAATCGAAATATCTATTTATTTTTCCTATGAAACAACCTTCCGTCATGGGCTCTCCATTCTCTGCTTCTGCTCTAAATAGACTGCATTCTGAGCTGCATGATTAATCTCTTGGAATTTATCTTCACTCCTTTTTTGGTTGAGCCAATGTTTCCTGAATAAAGTGATTTTGTCTTTTTTTGGTCTGTTCTCTCATTTTGGAGAGGCACAACTTCAAGTGATCTTCTGAGAATGATACATGAGAGGAAATCATGAGAACTTGCATTTCTGGAAAATGTAATTTGCTACCCTCACACTTGATTAATAATTTGGCCAGGTATTGCATTGTTTGACAGAAATAAATTTTCCCTTAGAGTTTTGAAAGCATTGTTTCATTTTCATTCAACATGTAGTATCACCACAGAAAAATCCTAAATTATTCTTACACCTGTTCTTTTGTATGTGACTTTGTTTTCTAGGATATCTTAGGAACTTATTTTTATCCCTGGTTTCTAAAATTTACATTTGAGGTGAGTCACTAAATGGCTGGTTGAAAGATGTGGTGAATGTATAAAAATCTTGGGTGATTGGTTATAGTTTGGCAATTGTGGGAATCCCAAATGGCTGTATCCTTGAGTCTCTCTCTCTTGTGTATGATTTTTTAAAAAGAGAGGACAACAAGCTTTATATTCAGCTAAGCCCAGGCCCAGGGGTCGGTGTGAATAGTGACTATTGATAGGGGAGTCAGTGCTGGCATTCTTGAAAAAAACAGAAAAGTCATGTGTGGCAGCTGGGGTGACATCAACATAATCTTATTCTTATCAGAGCATTTCTCTTCCACTAAGTGTAATACCTCATGTTTCCTAGAATAAAACCTCTCTGGCTTACATTTCTTTCAGAATAAGCCTTATGCTGGGGTGGAGAAAGTATAGTTGCCTGACCGGACAGAATAGAGAATGGACTAGGGTACTGACTTTTCTTCCAATTTCTCTCCTTTTCATTTCTTCCAGTGCTTCACTATTTCCCACAGTGGTGTTGGTACCTGAGTTCTGGAGTTTTAATTGACATGTACTCCACTAGCTTCTTGCTGCACAAGCGTTTGGAATTCAGATTTCTTAGCAAAACTAATCCCTTCATCTGTTTCCCATATTCCAAAAACTCTTGTAATCTCCCCTCCAGGTCTGCTCCTTTAGTATGTTTACAACTTCCTTTTAATTATTTTCTTATATTTTAATGGGGTTTAATGAGGATACAAAGATTCAGTCATACCTGTAATTGGCAGTGATCAATTGGAAATCTTTAAACTTCCTTTATGTCTAAATTGTCAATCGATACATAATTAGCCAACCACATGCACATTGTCCTTGAAGGAGATGTGAATCATGTCACATGAAACAGGATATATTTTAAGTCAGTAGAGAGACTTCTGTGGTCATTATCAATAGAATTCATTTGATCATAGTGTATATAATTTCACTACTAATAAACTGATTTTTTCCACCTTACAATTTTTTTCTAATTATAGTCTAGTAACTACCTCAAATTCTTTGTGGAATATTGGTAGGGTATATATAAGTGACTGAGTAAGTGGACAATAAATGAATGCCTGCAATTTATTAATACAATAGAGCAAAGAAAAAAATTCCAGTCAAATGCAATGTAATCTTTGAACATCTGTTTGAGCAATAAAATGCTTTGACTCCAAGGGTTTTGTGGAGCCTGTATCACCAGAATGTTAAAATTAGCTTCAAAAGCTGACCAGAGTGCATGATCCACTGTTTTTTTTTTTTTAAATCACATTTAGTACAATGAAATTATCATAGAGTTATTACAAACACGAGGTTGGATTTGAGACTTCTGGGCATTACTAAATTTTGACAGTGGTGTACAGGAAAATGAGGAGCAGCATGAAAAATCTTCATCCCCTTAGCAAACATTCATCTCGTTCTAATCCGCCACAGTACCTCTGGACTTTTCCAATATTGATAGCCCTCTTTATACGAGTGAATTCTGAAAGCTGTCTCATTAATGCACTGAATGGATAGTGGTGTTTAACCGAAGCCGTTTTCCAGGTCTTGCTTATCAATGTGTAATAATCCATCATTGAAGTCAATTTCATTCCTAGGCATTTCTCACCGCAGAATGTTTCTTCTAGAAACCGAAGCTGCCCTTTTACTTTCCTATATCATCACTCTCCCTCTCTCACAGTGGAGGTGTGTCTCTTTCTCTTTCTCTCTCTCCTTTTCTCTCTCCCTCCCTCTGAATTAACACTACTAGGGCTGATATTTTCACTGCTTATGATGTGTCTGACAATTTTCGATGCCTCACTAGGCTTCCGTTCATGGGGTAGACAATGCAAGACATGAGCTTTCCTGACAGATTAGAAGGTGCTTTGTAACAAGGAAAAAAACAAATCAAATGCCTGTCATAGGGAATTCCAAGCTGTGTTGGAAGGCAGAAAGGGAACAAAAAAAAAAAGCGGTCTCTGGGAGAAAGTAAAAATGTAGTCTAACAAATAAGATACAAACACCTGAAAAATAGCATCAATTAGTGAAACAGTAGAGATACAACTTTAAGGCTCTAGAAGAATGTTCTCTGCTTCTTGGTAACCCCCTGAATTTTCACAAGAATGCTACGTAAAATTAGATAATACAAAATAAAAAAATGTTAACAAAAACCACAATATCGCCAATCAAAGGAAGTTTATATAGCCATTAAAAATGTTGGTTATAAAAAATTGTAAAAGTATGATAATGCACATTAGGTCATAATAAATGGGAGAATGATATAAAATTTCAAAAGCTGTATGATTGCAGCTAATAACTGTATAGAGAAAAGAAACATCTATGTCAACGAATCTAGTGTAGTTCAATGGTAGAACTTCACAGATAAAATTTTCCATATTTTTTACATTCTCTGTAAAGTACAAGCCACTTTAATTTTGTCAGAAAAAGAAAAGAAGCCATGTCTATTTTTCACAAAGAAGGAGTCTAAGCAAGCTTCAGGCCCTAGAGGAAAAGATTCAAACTACACAAGCATGAAGAAATACAACGGAGTTTATTACTTATCCTGGGCCTTCAGTCTCATGAAAATGGAGACAGAGAAAAAGCTAATATTAATAAGGGCAAAGTCACAGTCGAGGTTTATAGAAATAAGAAAAGAAAAACTAATGGAATAAGTTAGACACAGTTTGTAAAAAAAATTTAAAAGTTGAGGAGAAAGAGTTTTTGAATATGAGACATATATGATCATTTTAAAAGACCATTTGTTCTTTAATTATCATTTTAATTTTAAAAGGTCATAAGCGCTCCAGAAACAGAAGAACCATGAAATATATTGAGAGGGGTCTAGGAACCAATTTGGAATAGAAAATGTATGAATAATATATTTATTTCTTAAGTAAGAATTAATTAAACTATAATGTATGAACCTGTTAGTATATAACCATAAAAATGATAAATACCAGAGTTATAGGGGCATGCAAAATGCCTACAAAATACGTAAATAAAAAATGCCACACAACTCTATGTAAACACTGATTACAATAATGCGATATTTAGTGTGTACAAAGAGAAATGTAAATACTTATGCCAAGGGGGATAAATCTTTATAAATATTTTTGTTTAGCTGTTTAATATTTAACAAAGTTTCATTTTTAAAGATTACTGATATAAGCCAGATGCATGCAAACACTGTGACTCAAATTATTTGCAGCCTAGAACAGTAAAAGAACCTAAAGATAGCATTCTGGAGTATTTGGGGATTTTTGTAGTTACAACATAGAACTTCATAGACAAATTTTTTCACGTTTTCTACATTCTCTTTAAAGTACAAGCAAATATTAGTGGGCTTAGGTAGAACAGGCCTCAGACAGCGGCTTCCAGCAAATGACTTGAAGGTATTTGCTTTGTTAGAAGTGAGTGGGGGAAGAGGAAAAATAACTTGTTTACACCAAGCCTCTTCAAAATACTAAACTATGTTCTTGTCACCTGTTGTGTGTCATCTAGTTTAAGTCATCAGCCAGGATTAGCTTTCTCATACCTATGTCCAGCATGGGCTTTCCATGCTGCTGGCTATTGTCCTCTCAGTTTGAGAAACACTAATTAAATATTTGCTAAAACATCAGGGACTTCTCATGGTCTTTAGAATGACAATCACACCTCTTTCTGCCAGCCAACAAGTTCCCTCAAGGTGTGGTTCTGGTAGCCTTTCAGACTCATCTGATGTCCCTGCCCCACCCCTACTTCCTCTGATTCCTTCTCATTTAAGATTTCCCGCTGCTTCAGGGCCTTGCTATTTCCTCTGAAGGATTATTTTACGTCTTCATGGCTAGCTCTTTATCCTTCAACTCTATTCAAACGTCTCTTCAGAGAGGTTTTTTCCTTTACCCTCTCTAAAAGATCCCTCTAGCACCATCCATCCACCAGGATGTGATATTCCCAGGCTGTCACTGTGCTTGCTCCCTTTATGACACTTATAACAAATGGTACTTATTTCATTCATGTGTTTATTCATTTATTTACTTCTATTTAGCCTCAATTTCAATAGACTTTAAGTTCTATAAGGGTAGAGGTGTTATTTGTTGTTGCTAACCATTTTTTCCGCAGTGCTTAGCATAGCCTCCAGCATATAATAGGTGTTAAATATTTTTGAAATTAATGACTTTCTGACTGACAGATTAAATGAATAAAATATCTTCTCCCTTCCCTTCTATCTAGTGGAATATTTGTGAGAGAGTATTATCAGTAAGTACAAGTTATTATAAATTTTATTAATGTATTATTGATATTGTTATTATAGCTTTCATTTTTAAATGATTTCAGGTTATGGTTTATACAGTGTATGTGGGTTACTTTTATTCGTATAACTACTGAATGTGAATTATAGTCAAATTTTATTATAATAACTGTTTCAAATCTATTATAAAAGTATCTAACTTTAATCCTCGTTTGAAGGGGTTTACTATGGGAAAACTCATAGAAACTCTTAATAACAAGTTGTCCCATAACACAGCACATAGTAACAAAATTTTAGAACAGTAGTAAATGGGAAATAACTTGGAATGAACTTCAGTGTTCTTATCTCTGTAAACAAAAAATCCCACAGACTTCATAACAAAATATCAAATTGAATTGGCAATCAGGTTCTAACTTCTGCCAATCCCATTCTCAGACATAACAGATCAAAAAAAATTTTTTTTTATTATGGAGTAGAGGAGGGGGCATGTGGAAGGTAGACAAAAGCCTGATCATTTCGATTATCCTTGCAAGAACTCAAATGCCATACCTTACATGGTTGAATTTTTTGAATACTGCTTATTGCTATGTGATAATACATTACTGCACTAATCATAAAGATCCACATCTACCTCTCCCAATGTATGTCACAGATGAAGCGAAAACCAAGATCTTACCTTAAACCCATGGCCTTCTAAAAGGACCACCCAAAGAAATGTCGCCTGAGCGTCATTTTTGGTGTAGTCATTTCTGGCTCTTCAGTCTGATCTCCTTAAGAAGTGATAACTTTTATAGTTTTAGCATGGATACTTGAAGTTGATTGCAATTTGTTTCTGTTAAGGTTTTGTGACAATTGGAACAGGCTAGAATATGCTTTGATAGCAAACCATTCCCAATTCTTAATGGTTTTAAACAACAAAGGTTTATTTCTCACTCACATGAGACATCCACATAGGTTCACCTGGGCCCTCTGCTACAGTGTTATGATTGTCATCACTTTGAAATGTGAGCCACGAGGGCAGTGGTGATGGAAAAGGGAAAAAAGAATGTAGCGAATCATGCACTGATTCTTAACATTTACAAACAGGAGTGTCTCACATCTGTTTTCTTGTATTTCATTGGCTTGCCAATCAAGCCTGACTGCAAGGTGACAGAAAAGTAACAATTTCCCTTCTGGATGAGGAACTAGACAATGATACAGTCTACCTGGTAGTTAAGTGCAGGTTTGGAATCCTGACTCCTCAGCTTGACCTGTGGAACTACAAACATGTACATACATACATTGAGTGAGTGCGTGTGTATGTGTGTGTGTATGGTGCAGGGGGGTGGGGGACACACACAAACTCAGGTCTGGAAATAATTCAAATTCTCATGGCACAGAGGATCATATTGCTCATAATATTTTCTTCTTTTTGCATATCTATATTTTTAAACGTTTCTACAAGGAAACTTTAATTTTAATGAGAAGTTATTTTGTTGTTGTTCTGAAACAACTGGTCAAATATTTGAACTCTGTGTCTGATCTTTGGTTCAGTTATCCTGGTAACTGAAAGAGATGGGCCATATGATCATCTGCAATACCGTTACCCAGATGAATCAGATGTGCTCCCTGCATGATCAGCCATTTTTGAAATGGAGGCCTTCCCCAACACAGGGCAGACAGTACTTATAAGAGCTTGAACTGAACCAGATCTCTTAACACAGCTTAAGCTACGTGCTCTAGGGAGCTGCTACTAATGGTTGCTCAGGGTTCGATGCTCTCGTAACACACCATTGCAACCAAACAAGTGTAACGAGGAGGAGTAAATAGGACAACTGCAAAGTGCTCTCTGGAGAAAGATGCTCACATAAATGGAAAGTGGCTACCCCATCACTCACTCTCATTGCAGTCTTTAGATTGCAGTCTCAACGTCCTTCCTGACCCGTGCTAAGTGGAATGAATTTCGGAAATGCAATTTATGTTAACTACCTTTTACTTATCTATCGATGACAAACTGAGCTCATGACAAATATTCTCCCCCATGATGCACTGTATGCGAATTGAGTGGCTAGGGTTAGAGCTCTGTAGTAAAGAACGTATGTTTATTACTGGAATTCCATCTTAGCTTATTTCCATAGTAATATTTTCTGATGGTACAGCTGGAGAGAAAAGGACTGTGGCCATTAGAGGATGTATAGGAAGTGCTAGAAATGCAATTTGTTTTTACCTTGTCACCTTATATTTCTATAGCATATGTAGGATATAACAATAAAAAATGAATTAAAGCTAATGAGAAACAAAATGAGGAACAATGAGGCAAAGGGAAAATAAAAGTAAAAATGTCAGATGGCACCAACATTAGGTTGGTCCACCGCCCATGTGCCTTAAAGGTCTGTACATCTACCAGGCCATGCTTTGGGCTGTAGGTAACCGGCCACCAATGGCACTCATTTCCTAACACATAGTGACGAAAATATTAAAACAAAAATAAAAAGCACTTAGGAGTTAAATTATTCCTGCTAGAGAAAACACTAGGTACTGTCCCTCCTGGGTGATCTTAGACTTCGAGGTCACAAGGGAGAGCCTAGGAGTCAAGTTGCTAGGGTCTGGGTCCAAGCTCTGAAATTTACTGGCTGGGTTATTTTGGATAAGGCTACTGAACTCTTCTGGCGTTTTTTTTTTTTTTTTCATCACACACAGCTTAAAGGCAAGGATATGAACTGAGAAATGCATCATTAGGTGATTTCCTCATTGTGCAAATGTGATGAGTACCCTTACTGCAAACCTGTGCAGTATGGCCTCCTACTATAATTGTGAGTGCTATACTTTTACATGAATGGCAGCCTAGTAGATTTGTTTGCACCAGCATCACCACAAATATATGACCAATGTAGCTTAAGTTCTGACAGATGGCTTTTCTTTTTTGTAATGCAAGTGCCTGACTTAAACTTTGATTGCTGAGACACCTACTTCAAAGAGGCATCAGATTCAACAAGTTCAAGCAAGGCTGTCTCCAGGGAACACATAGCCAGCCTCTATTGGAGGTAGGGCCAGGCTGCCTGACCCACTGGGGCTTCTTTCTTTAGGAGACCTCGGTTGATTTGATAACTGAGCCTTTGGGCCACTTGGTTTTTTCTCTTTTCTGGCTTTAAATTTCCACTCTTATGTTTTAAATTCACCAATATAGAGTCTGAGAAAACTTGGCCCCACCCTCTGTGAAACCCTCAGCCCCACCCTTGGCCCCACCCTAAACCCCAATAAAAGCAGAACCCTAGGCCCCACTACACCCACACCATCCCTCCTTTTGCTCATGGCCTTCCTGTGTACCCATTGCATGCCTTGTGTGTTCCAGAGCCTGTAAGTAATAAACTTTTTTATTCAAAGCTTATCTTTTTTTTCAAAGGTTATCTCTGAAGGGCATCTTGCAGTAGGAATGAAAACACAAGGGTTGATCAGTCCAGTTGTAACTTTTGTTTAGAAAGGGGATATTTCTGTGGGAAGTCTCCTTTCCTCACTCCCCCCACCCACGTAGGTGTGTGCCCCCACGGCATTCCTAGCCAATAGTATTACTACCAACAGGCTTTGTGACCAGCACAAAACTGTGATGCTTTGGGCTAGGACTTAAATGGCTATCAAGTTACCAAGCCTTAGAAATTTTTCTGAGCCATTGCTATCTAGGGGACTGACTACACTGGTTCATTCTCTCTGCTGTTTACCTAAATGTTATGCAAGGCATGACTCATTGGGAACTACAGTGCTCAACTCCTGGGATCCTTTTGAGGATTTTCTTGGACAATGTAAAGGGAATTCAGCATTGTGCCTATTCGTAACAGTAACAAATTTAGTGACTTCATTTCTAATGTAAGTACATTTTTTCACAATAATTTTACCATGAATAAAAATAACATATTTCAGAGTTCATAGATACAAGTGATAGAAGCATAAAGCTGGATTTTGATCCGTAACTGGTTCTATGAAGTAGCGGGAGGGTGGGCAACATAACGTGGAGTGGGCAAGATGGTTTTGAGGAGTAGGTTTGGAGTCTCTGGCACAGGGTTTCCCTAAGTTATAGGACATTTGAATTTGCATAAAAATGGTTCTTTACAAAATAGGTTTAGAAGATTTTAGGTTAATTCAAATGTTCTTTACATCACGAATTCTCAGAGGTTTTTGCTTACCATTGTGTATTCTGAATCTCCAGGAGCCAATAAGATATGCAGCAGTTGAAATTCTACAAGATGTCCAAAGAATTCATTGGACATCCTGTGGAATGTATGTCCCCAAGGCCCTATTAGCAAATGCCTATTGCAGGAGGTGACAGACTTGCACTTCCTCCAGGCAATTGATCATAAATACTGTTTCTATTGAATGAGCTTTTGAGTTTGAATTTAAAGTTTGACCATAGCCATGGTTTGACTCCAGGTAAACATGTCATTCCTCAGCCTTGTTGGAAGAAAAGGTAAACATTGTGCTGTAAATATCGAAGAGATGGAGTCATTGACTAATCTGTAGCTTTTAAAACCAACAAATTAGTTTTAGATAAATATGTAAATCTTTTTTTGTTTGTTTGTTTGTTACTCTGAGTGAGCGTTGATTCTCTGGGACTTTTGGTGGAGTCTTATGAAACTTTGGGGTGCTCCTGTGTGTCACTAATTTACATCTGTATAAGTTGATACCAATGACACATGCATATACATGCTTATGATAAAAAATCTCAAATTCCTAAGCATACCAAAAAAAGGTTAAAAGAAAAAAAGAAAATTTTCTTTTCTTTGGCCCTTAAAATTTCTGTTTATTCCTTCAACTGAATACTATATAAATAAGTAGTTAAAAAGAAACAGGATCATAAGGTAAATATATTTTTACACCTGGGTCTTGTAGCTTAAACTATCTCTTGTGGATCTTTGTCTTTGCTTCTTTGGAATGTAAACAAAAGGAGGACTATGTTATTATAAAATGAGATTTCATAAAGAGAAGTTTGCAGAAGGAGGTATAAATTAAAGAGAATTCTGAAATATAGAAAGGGGAGCTACCAATAGTTCTTAGGCTTGCCAAAGGACTGAAGCAATGGTTTTAGATCAGTTCTGGCAGTGGGTACATGATGAAATAGTCTTGGTTATGATGTCTGATCATGCTTTTATGTATTGAGAGTCATAACTTAAAAGAAACTCAGGTATCAAATATAAAGTGATGCCCTCATAGGCTCATTAACTTTTTGTTTCTAAAAATGCTTTCCATTTTTAAAAACAGCCATTTACAAACTTCCAGGTTCTCTGGGAGCCAATGAGCATGTCAGTCTTCTCTACGCAAGAGAGAATTCAGCCCCGGGAGGCTTCTTGTAAGCGTCTTATCTCTTCTTGGACCAATGAGTCCCCTGAGATGAACAGAATGTTTACAGACACCTTCTGAGTTCATGCTTCGGGTCAGTAATAAGCTTACATTTTGTCTGGTTATTTTACCTAGTTTAAACATCAGGAAGGTTTGTCCTCCCTGATGCTGTTGGCAACCAATCGCATTTTCTACTTCACTAGCATCGCTCTGTAATTCACTGCCTGTCAGCACTGGTGACTATTAACGAAGGCAATGACTTGCGTGCCTCTGTCATATTTGAAGAGCTGCATAATACTCCATGGTCACCACTCACTGGGGAAGGGATGACTTTTGTGCACATCAGCTTATTGATCTCGAATCACACCACCTCACACCACAGGCATAATTCATAATGTCAGAGGGCAGAACCCATCTCTGCCCCACCAGGGGCCCCAGGTGGTATTTCAAATTTGCCAGAACTTAGCATTTAGAAACCACCTCCTCACTCCAGAACCGAAGCAAATTTTGCTTTAAATTGCCTTACTCTCACAGGTCAAACAAATTTCAGGGACTCAAATAACTAAGCCCGTATAATTAATGCAGATGACAAGCTTGCCTTCCTCTTCTCTCGTAGTCACCGACTAGATTGTTGTGCTGAATGTAGAACTTAGAATGAAGGTTAATTATGACAAGGGAACAGTTTTGCTCCTACAGGGTCCTTTTCCACTGGCTTTTTTTTTTTTTTTTGTTAGCAGCCTCTATCCTCATGCACTCGAGTTACACGTGTCTTAAACAAAAAGAGGATGAATGGTTCACTTTGAAAGCAACCTCTTTGATTCAGAGAGTCCCTTACTGCACCCTGTGAAATTTCCACTTAGACCTCTTAAAAATGATTTCTTATTGAGCAAGAATGAAAAAGAATAGAGAAGGTGGTCTCCCAGAGACAAATAAGTCCGACTCAAATCCCTGGAGCACCATTCCAGGACCCTTTACTGCGCTCATGTCTGCCAGGAGCACACTTCCTCCAGCTTTCTTGGCTCCTGCTCATACTGCATGCCTAAATTCAAAAGTATACCTCACCAGCTACACCCTACCTAACATCCCCTTTCTCATCCTCTGTCACAGCATTCTGTTTTGCTACTTTATAGTGTGTGTCCCAATCTTTAATTATTTTTGTCTATTAGTTGTTCTAATTGCATGTGATTTGTGTCTTCCACTAGCACATAAGCTCCCTAAGGGGACATGGATTTTGTCTATATTGTTCACTACTGATTTATCAGTGTCAAGCACATGGTGCTTAATTAATATTTAAGTAAAGGGGAAGACAAGAAGAAAGGAAGGAAGGGCACAAAGGAGAAAAGGAGTCAGGGAGAAGACGGGAAATCTGAAGGAAGAGAAATTAACTTTAGAACATGTGTTTCTGCTTAAGTGCCTGGTAGATTAGTCAAGGTTCTCTAGAGAAATAGAACCAATAGAAAATATATAAAAATATATAAAGGAGACTTATCATAAGTATTGGCTCAGGTGATTATAGAGGCCAAGAAGCCCTGTCAGTTTGACGTCTCAAACTGGAGAACCAGGGAAACCATTCATGTAATTCAGTCCAAACCCAAAAGCCTGAGAATCAGGGGAGCAGATGGTGTAAGTCTGAGTCTCAAGGTCTCAGAACCAGCAGTGCCACTGTCTAAGGGCAGGAGAAGGTAATATGTCCACTGAGGCAGAACCGGCAAATTTGCCCTTCCTCTGCCTTTTTATTCAATTCAGGCCCTTGAGTAGATGATGCCCAGGCATGCTGGTGATGCTGATCTTTTTTACTCAGTCATCTCATCCAAATTCTATTCTCTTCCTGAAGCACCCTCCCAAAACAGTGTTTTACCACCACTCTGGGCATCTCAGAGCATAGTCTCGTAGACACATCAAATTAGTCATCACACCACCTTTGCTTCCACTATCTGCTGAACTCTCTGCTGTCCCTGGCCTTAATCTAATTTTAGATGATGGGATTAGCTGAACCTCTTCAAGCATTTGTCATATTTTATGTATAACAAGGGGGAAAAAGGCAACTATGGGACTCAGAGAAGAAGAATCACAGAGTGGTCTTGGCAGCCAGACTTGTGGATGCTGAATTGGAGAGAGGGAGGCAGAGAAAAAAGCAGTCCAAGCAGGAGATTCTAACTTTTATTCTAATTTTGCTGTCGACACCCAGCTTGCTGCATGGTCTCCTGTGTCAGGTTGGCTGCCAGTTTTAAATACAGTTTAATTAATTTAGTCAGAGATTTACAAGAAGAAAAATGAAAGAAAACTAAGCCAAGTGTTTAATTCAAAACAATTACCTGCTTTCTTTTAAAGAAAAGCTCTCTAAGCTTCACAGAAGCGTTGGTAGCTTTTTTTCAGAGACATCTTAATATGTGGTTATTTTCATGTGACTTTTAGAAGCTGCCGTTTCTTCCACATGAGCCTAAAAAGTTTGCGTGATGACTTTTTCTTTTCTTTTTTACCTGCTGTGGAGATAGGGATTAAGTTCTTTTGGTGAATACTAAAACTCCCTGCTCTGACAAAGTATTATGTTAGGGATGATGCAATGTATTATGAATTCTCTGCTCGAGATGTTAGAAAGCATTCGGATCAGAGCTCATCTCGGTGACCCAACAGGTGACCCAGTTTGCTCTGAGTTGCTCTGAAGATATTTTGCTCTTTGTGGCACGGGAGACTCAAGTAAGGAACTTGTTAAAAGGTAGATCACTGGGCCCCATCCCAGGGATTCAAATCTAGTATGTAAAGAATAAAGCTCAGGTTTGTTTGTTTTTTTTCTAAATTCCAGGTAACCAGGATGTGATGTAGTTTAAAAACACTGTTCTGCAGGATTAAAAGAAATAATAATAACATAATCTCTACTGTGTACAAATGTAGTAAGTGGATCACTGAAATTGCCTTTTAAATAGTCCCTAGTTGTTCAGCATCTTTTCAGCTATTAGATCTTGTCCTTCTCCTAAGACCCTACCATTCATCTCTGAATCTTTCAAGATCCATTTGAAATGCCTTAGTCAGCATTGAGAACTCTTCATGATCCAAAATTATGCTTTGTAAAGGGAGTTTATTAAAAATGGAGATTACTGGGCCCCACGGATTAGATTTCCTGGACCCATCTAGGAATCTATCCCTTAGTAAACTCCCTAGGTGATTTTAATGTATATCAAAATTTGAGATCTTCGATTGGAGATTTTCTCTGGCCTATTTCCCACCACTGATTGCATGAATTCTCTCTGGCAACCACTGCAACTTGTTTAACATTCTCTCAACATCTCAGGCTTTTTCAGGCCTTCTGGGATTGCCACACTGTACCTTCTAGCCAGTAATGCTTCATCTCCTCAAAGTTAGCTGAGGCCTCGTGTTCTCCAGAAAGCTTCTCTTACTTCCCCAGTATGAACCCCATATATCTCTTCTGTGCTTTTATACCATCTGTACATATCTCCACCTAGAATTTATCTTGCTGAATAGACATTTAAATTAAACTCAGGATTCCTTGAGATCTCGGAGTATATTACCATTTAATTGATGCTATTATGAGTGATCAGCATAGGGCTTATATGATATACATGTGCTTGATCTAATAGCTACTGAATAAATGAGCTAGAACAATATTAGAAAATAATAGGCAAATGGCTATATACAGAAAGGTGTTTTATATATAAAACTTCAAAGTTTTCTTTATTGGAAAAGTTTTTTTAGAAAAAAGGTCATCTGAAATTATTGCCTGGATAGGATACATTGAAGCCCAGCCTTGACCAAAGAATATGCTGAAAGGGAAGGGACCAGTTGATATAATCAACAAGAAGAAGGTTGAGGAGCCCAGAATGTGAGTGCCCCAAGAAGAGCTAAGCATGAATGAAGTAGAGAGGTCAGAATATGAATCAGAGTTAAAGGTCTGGTGGGAGATTTTATTTAGACTACAGCAGCTGAGGATGCTGGCTTGCCTCAGGGTTCTTAGTTTTAGCTCTGAAAATGTCACCTGAAGATTAACCTTATCTATGCAGTCTTTACTCACAGGATAGTTTATGTGAACTGTATGATTCTCTGGCCCCCTGGACAGAAATCAGGGACAATGATCTATTATCTTATAAATCTTTCCTTTTCCTCTGCTCACCTTGAGGTAACTCAGCTCCATGATTTACAGCCTGCTATTTCTCTAGAAAGTCAAGGGAAAATGTCAGACTATGAGAATTTCAGTTTGTTTACTCTGTAAAGAAAGCACATATCTTGATCTAGAAGAATGAGAAAGAGATCAAGAGAGGGAAGGATAGGAGAGATAGAGATAAAAACAATAAGAGAAAAAAAAAAGTTTAACAGACTCTTGGCATCATTTATTTCAAATGTTTGTTTCTTAGTGAAAATTGAATTAGAGGTGGATGCTTCATATTCACTTCCTTCAGAAACCCAAAACTTTGAGAAGTGAAGCTTTATGATAGCAAGATGAGTTTTGGAAGAAAGACAAATGTTAATTCACTTTACTGTCTTTAAAATGAAAATACAATTAAAAGGTGAATTGCTTCACATTTTTATAATTGCTTTTGTAAACTCCTAGTTTCATTCCTCATCTTTAGCTATGAGCTGACTTAAAGTGCTTGGTCTCTTCTTCCAGGCTCTCAAGTGCCTTGATGTCATTGTTTCTGTCTTGACTGCAGAAACCCATTGCCAGAATCTTTCAGTCAGCGCTCACTATCAGACCCTGGATTGAGACCACCTACAGATCACACTACTTTAGGTGGCATTGATTTGGCCATCTTAGGTTTTAGATTAGGTCTAGTGAAATTGGGATTTTTGTGGATTGAAATATTGAATTTCATAATTTCAGAAGATAAAAAAAAATGAGGTAGTAACCCTCTTAAGTGGACAATTCTTGAAATTCTGCAATGTTTGAAGACCAACTGGCTTATAGAGTAGACTTACAGTAAATAATGGGTTGATATTATTTCAGCCTTTTATATCTTGGTCATATTTTGCCATCCCTCTATTAATGTAGATCAGAAAACTGAAAATCAATCTAGGCATTTCTCAAACCTATCTAATTTGTCACTCAGTTTTGTCCCTTTGGGCTCCTCAGAAGCTCTTCAATTCAGGTCCCCTCTATTACTGTTCTTTTTTCCTTTAGACCTTCATTGAGCTCAGTGCAGCTGCCTTTGGACAGATCTCCCTGCTTTCCTTTCCCCTATTTCCAGGTTCATTCTTTTCTGCTTCTAGACTTATATTACTAATATATAACAATAACTATGTTACAGCTTTAATGGTTTCCTATAACATACCATTTTTAGGGGCTTCAGTTTTAGTCTCAAGGATCTAGATTTTGTCTACCTACCTGGTCTCAAATTTCGCTCTTCTACCTATCACACTCCTTCCTCTTTATCCGCAGAACTACTAATAGAGATCCTAGGCCATGTCAGCTCACTCGTCCATAACATTTTTCTTGTGCCATTACAATTACTTGTACCACACACATCAGTCTTCTTCATTTGGCCAAAGCCTATGCATTCTGTAGGAGTTAGAGATGTTTTAGGTAACACTTCCTCCGATTTGCCTTCATTTGTATTCCAAGAACTTCCCAAGAAGACGGATTTAGTAATTACCTCACCAAATTAAAAAAAATTTTTTTGGTTGCTTATTTTACTAGCTACGAGTTCCTTAGAGACATGTCTTACACCTTCATCTGCCCAGTATCTGATATAATGACTGGTCCATCTGCAGTGTATTACTTATGTTGTGGCTGCCGGCCCCCAAAAGACACACGGACCACCAGAACTCTGTGAGTTATAGGAATTACACTATATTCAGCCAGTTGGATCTGCCAGGAGTATGCAGACCCCAAATTAAGGAGTCCCAAAATGTAGAGGTACAGGGTTTGTAAGCCTAAAATCCCATTCGTCATTCTGTCTGAACACAAAGGTCTATTTTTCTTCTATTCATTACTGGCCAACCCATTGGCCAGGTGTGCAAGCAGGGGTACAGAAGCAGAATGCTTATTGTTACTTCCCATGATGGTAGCCAAGTAATAATTTCCAGCTTATATACAATTGATTTTTCTCATGCTAGGCAGGCAAGCAGAGTCACTCAGGTAGTTAGCATTTGAGCTCATTGTTACAAGTTTTATGATTAACAGAATGTAGCTAAGGGTTCCAGGAGCTAGACCTTTGTCTAGTTTTAGGTTTTAATTAACTCTTACCCTTACTACATTTCAGCAGGCTGTCACACTTAGAAAGTTTTTCTTTCAGGAATCATATAGGCATCATTTTATGGTACTCTGGTGTGTCTGATCTTGGACCCTTTAATCTAGTAATGAACATAAGGGCAGGCCACATTCATCAGAAACTTCCCCCAAACTGTTCTGAGAGAGCTTTGGAAAAGATGTTCTCTTTCTTTCAAGTCCACATAACAGATGATAGGAAAACCTTTTTCTGTTTCTTCTTTCAATAAGAGTAATAATAGATAGTGAAAATGAACATCTTATTGGCTCTTTGGGATGTGTAGGAGATCTCCTTGACTTGGCCTCTGGAGTTTCCCATGAACCTATTATGTCTATTTCCCTCTTCTGACTAAAGAGAATTACTTTTGATAAGACACTGAGGCCACTGAGGTCAACATTCCAAAAGAAGCAGAGCCTATAATCACAGGGAGAGGGTGGGGGAGGAGAGAGAGAAGAAGGGAATGGAGAGGAGGGGACAAGGGAGGTGAGGGGAGTGGTGGGGAAAGGGGAGAGAAGAGAAAAGGGAAGAGAGAAGATAGAGAGTGAAAAAAGAGAAGGAAAAGATCTCTTAAGCCCTTTCTTTAAGACCCTGGATGCTGCCACATGTGAGACTATTCCATAACACTATACTTTTCAGTTATGTGACCAAATAAATACTTGAAATACTGTCCCTTGAAAACAAAACAAAAAAAAAAAAAAATAAGGTACTTGGTTAATGTTTATTGGATGAAGGAATTTTTAAAAAGATATCTTTCATAAGATGAAGGAAGGAGAAAGACAGAGGGTTAAGGAGGATGAAGAAATTGTAGGGCACATGACGTTTAATTAAATAGAATACTTCAAATAGCTGCTGATATAGGAAGGAAGATGATAAACATCAGGAAAATACACATATCAATTAATGAATTATGGACTGAGAATTGTTGAAGAGAGATCCAGAACAATCTGAGTGGCATGAGGTTCTGGGTATAGGTACGCTTCCTATACACTGAGAAACTGATTCCTCTGAAAGGGAGAAAATATGCATGTAACATCATAAAATAATTTTTTTCTAATTTGTCATATCATTTCACTTCTAGCATGTATAAACTTAGGGTTAAATTTTCAGAGTTGCACTTTTGGTCAAAGAACAAAATGAAACCCGCCAGGAATGGGTTCAGAATACAGTGAGCTTGACAGGGTCCCATTTGTCATAGTGAGTGAGATTTTGTGAACAGGTCACAGACATTATATTCAGAAGCTAACTTTAGCTTCTGACCCTCTGTGACTGCAAACAGCCAAAGGAAGGCTATAGCCAGAATGAAGGGGATAACGGTAGACTTGGGGTCTGTGTCACCCGTTTGTCCATCACTTTCAAATTCTGGGAATACATATCCATTTCCTGACTGTCAACTTATGCTCTGTACATGACAGAGACTATGAAAATTTTTTTCTTTCTTCATTAAGGGTAATGATAGATAATTGAAATGAGTTGATTCTCGGCAGATACCTGCTCTGTGTGGAAGTAATGTGAAACTCATTTATACATCACCTGGTGTTACTGATTCTAACCATGATTCATTTAGTTAAAGAGCTAGTTACAAGAATAGCAGAAATAAATACATTTTCTACTAAGAACGAACTATGCAAGGAATGAGTATCTATGGGGAGCAAAACAAATGGGTAGTTTTAAGTAAATAGACAATTAATTCACTTTCTGAGATCATAAAATATTAACTACTCCATCATCAATTTTAAAAACAAAGTAAGGAATATAAATATTTATTCAAAGAAAAATAACAGATATATCTATTTTCACAAATGATCAGTTGAAGAAGAAGAAGGTCCTGAAACAGAGAAACAATCATGAAATTTATAAAAGTTTTAAGTGACAGAGATGAGAATATATTTCTCTAATACTGGCCAGTTTGTTGGGGGAGGGGAAGCAACAAAGTAAAAATAAATGAAATTTTAGAATACAAAATAAATGAATTATTGCCAAAATATATTTTAAACATATTTTAACTTTTTCTTAAATTTAAAATGTCCATAAATATTTTTTTGTGTGTGTGATTTTAAAGTAGAAAGCCAAAATGTTTTTTATTTTCTAAAGATTTCCAAACTGTCCACAGCTGTGGAGATGTAGTTTTCTTTCATAGGGAAGCCATCTCATCTTTTAGAGTTTTTACGATCTTAGTACTAAAGACTTGTTTCATTATTAGCATCCGTGGGGCAAAAGTGGTTTCATACAATTGGTCATTGTCCAAATGATAGAAATTTTAAGAAGTGCAATGTTTGTATTTGGCTTGTAAACTGATGGCAGCAGTGGTAGTGTGCTGTGTTGAAAGTCTCTTATCTTTCTTTTTTTTTTTAAGTTAATTTTATTTTTTTTATGGTGACATTGGTTAAAGAAATCCAATAAATTTCAGCTGTACACTTTAACAGTAAGTCATATATATGTTTGTTTACACTGTGTCACCACATATTTGACCCCCGTTCTGTCACCACATATTTGACCCTCTTTATCACGGCTACCTCCCCACTCCTCTCTGGTAACCACTAGTCCATTATCCATGTCCATGAGTCTCTATTTGTCCTGTTCATGTGTTGCTTTTAGGTTTATATCCCACATATAAGTGATAGCATGTGATTTTCAACCTTTTCTGTCTGGCTTATTTCGCTTGCTACAACTATTTTAAGGTCCATCCATTTTGTTGCAAATGGCATTATTTCATCTCTTATGGCTGGGTAAGATTCCATTTTATATATGTACCACAAGCAGCACCAACTGAGGTCTTTTAAAATTCTTTCTAGAATGAGATACAAATGATATTGATTTACAGCTAATTCTTCATAAAAATCTTTCAATTTGCAGAATTTTGGGAATCTCTATGCCACCCTCTTTGAGAGAATCGGGTTTGGAAGCTCACTCCGAAGCTTAGGTGGAACTCTTGAAGATTTTACTTTACAAAATCCCAATGCTTGATAAGCCCAAGTCTGTCTTGGCAATGGCTTACCTCTAGTAAAACTTTATTTCTCCTAGGAAGTTGCTGTGCATCTGAATAAGACATTAGGCAAAGTTTCTTTCAAATATCACAGTATACATATTATCATTGTACATTGGTCCCCTCCTATCTATCACCAATGAAACCCAAAGTCTAAACCCCATTCTTTTTATCTTGTTATTTTTCATATGAACATCTGTTTTTATTCACTGTCTCATTAACATGTAGAAGTCACCTCCCAACCTTTTATCATTTACTACCAAGGATTATTCTTTCATTTCTCTGATGATTCAGTTTCTATACCTATAATTTAATCCTCCATTGACCATTTCCAAAACTGCCCAAGTTGGTGGTGACTTTCAACTCACATCATGGAAATACTTAAAATATATTTGTTTTCTTATGATAATGAGTTTTAAGTGTCTCTGAATTTATCATTAGAAACTCCAGATGCCTAGTCAAGGATATCTCTCAGATTTCCCAGAGTCAGCAGTGTGTTAGGCAGATACAAAAACAACCAAGAAATATTTAAAGCTTTGCGTGTTTAGCATATGTGTGTGGAAAGCAGAAACTCTCTCTGCCACCAAAGTCACTGCTGTCGATGAATGACAGCCAGAAGTATCACAGAGAACACTTGCCAGAAGTAAGAGGTGAATTATATTACTTTGTTGGGTGTAGTTATGAGACACAAGACAATCATTAGGAAGAACTACAATGCGTAATTATTTTTTTTTATGAACACATCTAAGTAGTTTGCATTGTGCCTTTGTTCTACTGGTTTGTGTACTTTGCTCCCCAGGAACCCTGGCGGACAAAATGTTACCACTAATTCACTAAAAATATTGTGACTTATGTTGTAACACAGAGTAAGAACAACCTTCAGAGCAATGAAAAACTTTATCACTCGTACAACAGGTGTTTAATAACAACAGGTGCTCAAGTTTAAATGGCCAGAGCCATACCTGAAGGCAATGCCTTACCAATGACACAGCGCTGATATGGATAGAGCCTCTTGTTCACCATGTAAATGCTTACTTACACTGCCCAAGGCTTCCTCCCAATTCATCATTACTTCGACTCAGTGAAGAGCTAAGTGGCTGGGTTACCCTTCAAAAGTCCCTATTTGTCATTTTAAGATACTGTTGCCTGTATAAATAATCACAATAAATATCATTAATAATTAATTTGCATCCATTTAACACAAAATTATGCCACTAAACTAAATTAAATGTCTAGCCCAATATCTTAATGAAGCTTATTACCTCCCCCCCAATGCAAAGTCCCCTTTCAATTAGAACTCTCTGCAGTAATAATTATAATAATAATTGCACCAATCCACTACATTTCTCTCTTATCATCCTGAACAGGTCTCTCATCTTGGCACTGTAGGATATCTTTGTGTTGGCAGGATATTAGTGAAGCGTGTTATAGTTAACACTAATTAATTCATGTTGGTCTCTTCACCATCTAATGAAAATTTAAACTTGTACTTTGTTCATTTGGTTTACATTTTTCAAATGAGACACCTAACGGAGACTTTGTAAAGGGTGTATCAACTCGACAGAGTCTCTGTGATTTCTTTAAGCTTTCCAAAGGGAAAGCCTTGAACATCATGTCAATAATAATCATAATGATAAAGATTACATAAAAAAATGAAATGTGTTGTCATAGAGTGGCTGAAGATTTTTCAAAACTGATTTATAGCTATGAATTTATAACTAGACAACAATTTTGCCCTAGAAATAACATTTAAGAAATAAAATTAAAGAGCTAAAATTTTTCATGGCATTTTTTATTTATGAAATATAGAAAGGCTTAGATCTGTATGGCTAAAATAATTTTCCAACTGCAATAATTATCCAAGTGATTTTTTAAAAATTGACTTCTGTTATGAGAATCTAAAAAATAAATTATCCCTTGGGACATAAATGAAGGTGAAATTTTCTTTTTTTCTTTGCTTAATTTTTATTTTTCTGTTTGTTTGATTGATTATGTTTATTTGGTTAGAGAAACACTTCCTTGAAAAAAGCAATAATTATGTTGCTCATAATTTCAGAGATTTATAGGTTAGGTCCTGAAAAATATAGTCAAAAAAAACTTAGATTTATTTTTTTTCCTGATTTATTTTCACCAAGCATAATTTTATATATGTATTTTGGAAACTACTCTTTTTGCTATTTTTTTCCTGTCTTAAAAAATGATCTCTCAAGGTTAAATGTTCAAAATCATATGATTCAAAAGGCAGGCAAATAATAAGCAGTCAAACACTAAGCAGCCAAAGCTTATTCAGAAGAAAATTTCTTGTCTTGTAATCTTAACATTTAGTACTAAAAAGAATAATACATAAGACTTATATATCACTTGCTATATGCTGTGCAGCAATACTAATATTTTACAGAGGGAAACTACTTTAGAAAAGGAGATTGTAGCTGCCTTCTTGCCTAAACCAGAAGCCCAAATACTATGCCAAGACAGTGAGTCAAAAATAAAAAAGGCAAAGATGGACTGGCAAACTTAGATGATGGGAAAATACCCAGAACCAACCAGATCTTGCATATTTTAATGCCTTGCCCCCAGGAAAGTACAAAAAATTATGTAAGACAGTTTCTGCCATCAAAGGGCCTGATAATATAGCAGAAATGGAGTGTAAGCATTGCCTATAGTTTAGGATTGAGAATGTGTTAAGACTCATATTGTGTAGATAACTCAAAATATTGAGTAATTACCTATCACCTCTAGCCCAGCACAGTCTTCCGATTTCTATATAATGAGTCCCCTATCTTAGTGTAATAGAATTACTCTCCTACATGACTAAAGTATGAAATCAGAAAGCTTTCACTTATTTTCCCCCTAGTTTCTCCCATCCCATCAATCATCAAGAGCATTTAATGGCTGATTAAAACAAACAAAAATTAAGGCTCTAATTAATATGTAAAGTGATTTATGTCATATAACATGTGGCAGTACCAGATCAGAAACTTGGATCCTGGCTACAAAGTCCTTATGTATGCTCTGAACAAATTTTAATACTTTACATTTCTCTCATCTGCTAATCTTCAATCTCTATTCTTTCCAGTATTCTATTGAAAACCTAAGTGCAGGAAAGGAAAGATATAAGGCTATATATAATTCAAAACAAAAATAAAACTATAAAATAAACTGAAAAAATGCCAGCGTAGATCTAAGCTGCCCCAGGACAAATCTGATGCTTAAAAATATTACATATTATACCATTTTAACTTTTTCCTCATTTATTTGATATTTCTATTTTATTAATGTTTTAAGTATAGGCTTAAATTTCTCATACCACTACATTTATATTCTATCCCTTTGGAGTTGAAGAATAATTTATATACATATATAATACATATGATACACATATCACATATAAATTTATAATTAATATATGTGTATAAGAATAGTTAGAATAGTCTCCACACACGAGTACTCTGTTTTTGTCTCTCTCTTTGACCACCCCCACACAAACAAAAGCAGCATGCAATTTATCCAGTATATTTTTCAAATGTTCATATTCCTGTTTCAAAGCCACAGAATTACTTTATCATTGCTTGTTTTATATGTGAAAGAAGATTCCTAAATACCTAGATAGAGAAGCCTTAGGCAGGTGGGCTTTTCAAACAGAAAAGCTCCCTTCAGATTTGGTCTAATTCAATATTTACACTGAACACTATAAAAGACCTTTCTTTGCATTTACAGATAAAAAAAAAAAGATTGAGAGATTCCAGTTCAGCTGCTGTATTGACTCGTTGCTGTTAATTTCCAGAAGGAAGATAATAACTCGAATTTCCTAAATTCAGCAGCATTTCATTGAATTTTTTGGGTGTCCAGCACTGTGCTGAGTACTTTAATAGTTGGGTGAGACAGGGCACTCAAAGGAATGGCAGTTCAGTCATGGAAAGCAAATTTCAACAGAATGAAATGATAAGAAGCAATGAGAAAAAAATAGTAATCAAATGCCAAATTTTAATTATTTAGACTATTTAGTAGTATGAGTTCAGAGAAAAAAAGATACCAAGGATTATAGTAATCAAGGAAGCCTTCCAAAAGGAATTTTGTAAATGCAGCTGTATTTACTTCTGTTTCTGTACAGTACATTGCCATTGCAATCGACCAGGCATTTTTAAGTTTTTATTTGTGCAAGTTACTGTGCTCACTGGATTTGATCACTCTTATTGCAGAGTCAATATTACCTAGAACCAAATACCAATAGTTGGAAAACTATACAGTTACCCTGGGCCAACCAATAGAATGCTTTTAAACCATGGACTCTTGGCCAGGTGATGCTCCTTGAGACCTCAGACTAACTGACCTTAATGATCCACAGAGGACCCCATGTAAGGCCAGCAGGGGTATCCGCTTCTCTAGTATTGAGCCAGCTTCTCAGCCACTACTCACATTTCCACATATTGCGGGCACCAGAAGAAGTGATAAAGACTGGGCTGGCTAAACCTCCTGGAGTGGATTTAGTCTCCCCCAGTGTCTCTGGCAGCCTGACGAACAGAGTAGGTTGTAGAATAGAAGTCTGGGAAACCCAATACACAGAGAAAGTAATTCAGGATTCTATTCTGCCAGTGGCACTGACTTTTCTTATCTATGGGACCCATTTCAGGTGTGGAAATAGGAAGTGGCATGGACAACCCTACCATTTTCAGATAACTGTAAAATTATTTCATGGAACCAAAGCATAAAAGGAAGCAGAGGGTTGTGCTACAGGCCAAATACTCCAAGACCTAGCTTTCTAGCTGCCAAGTGGCTTTGGTTTTTACTGTGTTGTTAATCTAACTAGATGGACAGCTCATCACTTGACAGCTTATTGGCAATATGGAAACTTATATCCTAGCCCACCTCTACTGAAACAAATCCACACTAACAAAATCTTTAAGGGATTTGTATGCATATTAAGGTTTCAGCAATCCTGCAATAATCTCATCCACATCCAGGTGTTCATGAACTTCACCATCTAGTGGGGAATACAAACAATAAAATGAGCTGTAAAGTGGTCATAATAAGGACTAACATTTATTGAGTAATGGTTATCAGACACTTTCCTAAGTGCTAAATTTGTGTTCATTATGTTAATTTATTTAATCCTCATGATAAACTAAAGTTATACTATTATTATTAACCTCATTTTACAAGTGAAGAAACTGAGGGACAACAATTTTATTTCAGTCACAATAAGTAAATAATGAGGATGAGATTTGAATTGAGGTTTATCAGGCTCCAGAGCCAGCCTCTTAATTATTATATTTTTCTGGTAATTTCTAAGATTAGGGAGTCAGGCTTCTGTATGAGAACATTGAAGGAAGAAATAACTTATAACCCAAGCTTTCTGGAAAGGAGATTAGTAAGCTGAGATACAGGAATGAGGAAGAATTGAGCAAGGCTGTGGTATCCATCCATTCAACAGAAACTAGGTGTTCCTTTTGCCCTACACACTCATCGTTCCCTGGTATGTCCCTTAGCTACACAAATGTCATTTCTTTTGCAGCTTCTTTTTAATCCTCTGTGCTTGCTCTATGGTTGTGAGTAGGACTGCCCTTCTCTGGATCTGTCCCTCTTCTACCTGTCTCGCTTCTGCCATTAGGATAATAACTTAATTTCTCTTAAACATGTTTGGTCTTCATCTGTGAGGTTTTACTTTATCATTGCAACATTTTATGCTGTTGAATAAATTAAAATAACTGTTAAATGACCTAAATCATTTAAGGCATGCATCTAGACAATGATCAATAAAATGTGCTTCCATCTTCTTAAATTAATATGCTTTTCTTCTAAAATCAGCCTCTTTTGGAGTAATCAATATTCTGTTTAAAAAGAATAAACAAAGTTGGTGTTAGCATTCCCTGAATGTTTGCAGAGATCAGCATCTGAGTCAGACTGGTTTAGAGCTCCTTCCTTTTCACCCTGACCTTCCCTTTGACAAGCCTGACTTACCTCAGCCTCTTCTGGTTACAGCAATTGAACTTACTCTTGCCTTAGAAATGAGTGGTGAGAATCACCCTCAGGATAATCCATTTAATATGGGGAAGACCTCATCTCTCTCTATTTTCTTTATTTCCCTAGATCAGAGGAAGTCTAAAACATGCTTCTCAATTCCTGTCTCTCTTTCAGCATGTTAAATTGGGTTTAAGGTCTTTCAGAACTCAGGAAGGGGAGTATGCATACCATGTAATATGCTCGGGACCATGCCAGGTACCTAATAAATGTTCTTTGAATAAAAGCTGGGGTTGCACTCACTCTTATACAGTTCAATAAAACAGAGTTAACCCTTGGTTGTTGGTCCCAGCATGTAAAATAAAAAAACTGTCTCCAAGTAATTTCTCTTTGGAATTGGACTGCAATATATTACTATACATATTTCACTGTCCTGGATGTTATGTTGTTGGTTCACATTCTGAATCAAGTTTGCTTTCCCAGAGCATAGGCTTATATCCGAGGATTAAATCCTAAATCCTAATAGTCCTGGTGATTAAGATTGCTAATTAAGTTCATATCAATAGAGAACAAATAGTAGGTATTCATAAGGCAGTTGATTGTCAAATTATATAAATATAAATATACATGATAATAGAGAGATTTCTAACTTACAACATATTCCAGATTCATCTTTAAAAGTTAAAAACAAAAATGAAGCCATGAAAGAGCTTGAAGAAAATGTGTATCATTGTTTATCTGATTCCTGGGTGGAGAAGGTCTTTTTAATAATATGTGATAAGGGGACTTGCTTGAAGGTAGAGATCAAGGATAAGGGATCTTGCTTCAGACAGTTACAACTGCCTCTTACCAACTATAAAATTTGGATTTATTGTTTAATCCTTCTAAGCCCTAGTATTTGCATTTGTAAAATGGGCACAATAATAATATTTACTTCATGTAGTTCTTAAGATGAAAAGAGATAAAGCATGTAAATTGTTTGCTACATTGTCCCACATACAGTAAATATTAATAAATCTTATTGCTATCTTCATCTCACTTCATAAAATAATTAAATGTCTCTCTGTATAAAAATTGCTGAGAATAAAATTTAAATCAAATACTAGTTATGGAAAAATTACAATCTATATGATAGGCAATGGGTTAGTATTTTTAACCTCTAATATCTCTTACAAGCAAGCAACAGAAATATGCTCTGTAAACATGAGCAAAGGACATCATAGACAATTTATAAACAAACAACAAACAAAAATGTGCATATAGTGCCCAATGATTATATGTAAATATGGTCAGCTTTAAGGTAATCAGATAAATACAAATTATTAAACAATAATTTTAACCATAAATTAGAAAAAATTGTGTTTAGGATATGAAGACACAAACAGTCCTACAAAGTATGGGAAGGACCTTAAGATAAATTATTTTCCAGGTTCATTTGCCAAGATATGTTAAAATCCATTAAAGTGTTCATACCCTTTAACCTATCTTGTAATTTAAAAATTAATCATAAAAATATCATCAGAGATGTGTCCAAATACTATGGAAATGTTTAGCTAAGCATTATTCTCAGTTGTGAAAATGTCGAGACAGCCTAAATGTTCAAAGTAGTCATATTCTAACTTACATCGAGTCAACAAGTTATATCTACATGATAGCAAATTTTGTAAATAATTTTAATAAATTAGAAAATTATATTTAGTTATGCTTCTAAGAGGTTATAAAACAGAACATGAAACAGTACTGTTACTTAAAGGAAATACATGCAGCATGTCACCATTCACTTTTAAAAAATAAAATACACAAATATGTTTGTCGTGAGGTAAATTACAGATCATTTTTAATATATACACTTTCTTCTTCCAATGTGTTCCAAATTTTCTTAATAAATCCTCTTTTTAATCAAAATGTGATTTAAAATTATAACATAAACATTTTGCCCCCAGAGAACCTCCATGCAGTTAAGAAAGGATTGTGAATAATCTCATAGAAAGAATCTCTTTATTTCAAATGAAATTTAGTGATATTGACATTATCTAATACCCATATTCCATTTGAGATATTATTCTGGTTGCTATAGGTTTTAGATTTTTGAGTAAGGATGGTCTGTGAAATTTCCAGTTTGTGGAGGTCTACACAGTTTTTTCCACTTGGTGAGGACATCTTATCCAAGAAAGGGTTGGACAGTCACATAATCTTAGCATTGGAGTGTGTCTGAAAGATCAACTGTTATGTTTTTATTATCTGAAATTAAATTTGGAGGCCTTTTTTTATTCATCTGAAACTGTCTCAGTGCCTAGTACAGTGGCATATGAAAGTCACTCAGCAAATATGGCTGAATGATTCAACAGACTCCCTTTCTTTAATGGTATCTGTTTATAGATTACTATTATACTGTTCTCTGAATATGTTGAAATCTGTTTTTCCTAAATAGGCATAGGCCTGTCTCTTTGTTTCTTTTTTGTGCTTTTATATAGCTTTCTCAAAATATCATACTCAATTCTGAAGCACCAGTTGGTTCTATTTTGTTAGTCAGAATTATGCAGAAAGTGGCAGCTAATTCATTTATTTATTAGGTAATTCATTCACCAGAGTTCAACTGTTATCTGGCACTTTGCAGATAGATGAAAGATGAGCCTATGTATTAAGACTGAGATATGGGCTAAAGATATGTATTAATCATTGTAAAGGCAGTAATTGAATCTAAATTTTGTACCATTGGAAAAGAAAGATGCCCAAGAAAACATAACAGCAGAAAAATTAAAAGCTCAGAAATCTGTACTTTCTATTATACCACGGGTTTACTCTTTATTCTTTTTAATGTTCTTAATCATAAAGATAAGAATTAAAAGGAACATGTCATCTTTTCAATTTTCTACTTTAAACACAAAATGTGGCCTTGTGATAAGTGGGTTTTATTTTATTTTTTAATCTTTTTAAGTATTTGTATGTTTTTTCTCTACTTTATTGTATGTCCCTCCTGTTCAGAGTCTTGTGATTTATTGTAATTTCTATAATTTTCAATATAATACTGTATCTGCAATAAGCATCTAGAAAATAGCTGCTGATTGATGAAATAGGTAAAATTTATATTAAATGTCAAGATTCCTAGCAAAATCCTGGCATATTATTTCTAACTTGTCTTTACCTGAATATCACATCTGGATGAGTGGAATAGATTTCCCTGCATTTTTTTTAACCAGAATTATAAAAGTGAGTTACCTATGCAAATATCTGCCAATACCTATCCCTTCAAGTTAAGCGATATTGTAGGAGTAGTTGAATATCATTATTGGAGGTAAATAAATACATTAGGAGGATCTTAAGTGGTTGAAGAATCTTAAAGAGGTTATAACTTTTGTCCATTATTAGTGGGTGGAAAATCCAGAGGTGAGAAAACTATTATTGTAACAGTAATTTAATAAACAGGAGACAGAAAAAAATAAATTAAAGGATTCTAAGTGAAATAAGAAAAAAATAAACCTTTAACATATAAGCAAGTTAAAAAGCAAAAAAAATTTTATTTTTTTATCTTAGATTAACACCCTTTTATACATTTAACACACACACACACTCACACATGCACATCAAACTTCTTCAGGGAGCGTTTGCCCACACTATACCCTAAGGCATTTAATTTTACCTGTAGTAAAGTTAGTAACACTGATTAGTATCCTTTAGTTTTCCCATATGTAGTGGAATTAATATTTTTACTTTTACATAAAGAGAGTAGCACTTAGTACCATTAAATGCTATAAAAATAAAAGGTAAATATATATTTAAATGAAGTGGTTTAAAGTAGAACTCTCAACGGAGCTGTGCTATTTAATAACATTTCATCTCTCTTCAGTTTTATTACTACTATTTTCTGTTTATATCTTTTTTTCTAAACTCCTTCAAATATTTTCAAAATATTAAAGCTCTAGCTCCCAAAATCCTAGCATAGTTAATGTGATATCTATTTTACATCAGCTGATCCAAAGCTGCTGGAAATGAATAAATGTCACACTTCCGAATGGCAAGGATAAGCACCAAATGCAAGAGCTTGAAGTCCCTACCACTACTGCAGGATTTGATGCTACCTTATTCAGGCTCATTGAGAAATGACAAACTCCAGACAAAGGTTTAAGCTTTAAAATAGACATGAAAGAATATCTTGATAGAGAGATTCATTTTTAAAACCAACCCTGTAATCTTCTAATTCAACACTTACTGAATACTGGTAAATGAGTTTCTTCCATGCAAACTTCTTGTTTGGTGGAGAAATAGAATGTAGATAAAAAGTAGAGGTCTTCCCTACTCTTTCATACCAACAGAATAAAAACATATTGAAGAGATAGAACACATAGAATGTTTTAGATATATTTTAAAATATGGCCATGCATATTTAACTTTAAATAATTGAAGAGCAGCCTTGCTCCACTCTGAAGAAAGGGTTTTGTAGAAATTGTGCTTTGAAGGAGGTTGTTGTCCAATGAATGGTGCCATGTATTCACTGGCCCTTTTGCCTACCAAAGCATAGGGAAACTATCAAATGGTTAGAAAAAAGGGGCAAAAATAAAGACATAATTTTTCTTCTATATGATAAATAGGACCATAAAGAGGAAGCTGCTTCTCCATTATCAAAATTTTATAAACAAGTCTCTTTCTCTGACTCGGCTTCCTCTGTAGTCAGTGTTTGTTTTATTCATCTTTGAATTCAATAAAGATTTACTGTCAACTGTGAATTACACCAGCATTTCTCAAGTATGCACTGAGGATGTGATGCTGGGATTCCCAAGACCTTTTGAAGGACCCATAAGATCTTCTCATCTTCAACTGCTTACCTGTGTGAGCCTCTGTTTTATTGATAGACTCAGTCAAAACAGCATATCATTAGAGAAGGAATGCAGAAGAAGATGTGAGAATCCAGCAGTCTTCCATTAAGCTTGCCATAAAAGACATTTGTAGAATGTAAAGCATTGCTACTTTCTCCCCATTTTGTTTTAGAAAACAGTTGCCATTTAAACTAGGTTAACCATAAGAAAATTAAAAATGTTAAGAGCAGGTGAGCATTGTAAGTTGAGCTACACATTTATAAAGAATTTTACAGGTACTCTTTCTTAATAGATACCTCTAGGTGAGAATATCTTTTAGTCTGGAAATAGTTGAATTTAAATTTTGGAAATAAATACCATGAGAATAGAGATATTTAACAGCTATTCTAGAGAAAAGCTTTCCTGGAATTCTTTATCAATACTAGTAGAGCATAGAACCCAGGATAGTTGTATAAGCTTAATCTGAACCAATCTTGGAAAATAATTCCTGACACAATAATACCATAATTCTTGTGTCTATAAGAAAGATCTTCAGAGATAACAGATAAGCTCTGAGGCAGGCAGAAGACTGCTGAATTACTTTGTCAAAGAGGGTTAAGAGTAGCTGTGAGCCTCTGATAAAAAGTCTCGTTTCATAGAGTTCTAAGGTTGTCATCTGAAAGCAGTATTATTGGAAGATGTCTTGAAATAAATCTTTTTTCTTGGTTTATGTTTGTGGAAGACAGACTCAGGACACCAAGGAATGGTTTGTGGCCAATATATTTACGTTTGCTCCCATGAGTTTTATCTCTAACATATTCATGGGTTCAGATACACAGAAGAGTTAGGAAGCTCAATTAGAGTGTCTAAAATAACTGCCATCTATTTCTGGGCTTGAATTTTATGTACCTTGACTCTTGTCCCATAATCCTCCTCTGCATAAAAGAACCATGTACCTGTTCAAAATTTGTTTGGAGCTTTCTTGACTTCTCTGTTGACAAGTGGTATTCAATCATTTCACAGGTTTTCACTTGCTTTCCTTGATAGAGTGCTGCTGTCAGTATTCATGCTTACAATGAACTTCTCTGACTTCCTGATAATCATAAATAATAGGAAGGTGAAATAGCCTTCTACCCGCTGCATCCTTTGGTGAGGGTCTTGAGGTGACTTCAGGCCCTCTTTAGCTACTAAATAAGAAAAAGGCTTTAGCTTCAGGCTGATGATTATCTTCTTAATGCCACCAACTGCTGTTCTCTCTGCCTGAAACATTTTCTGACTATTTTCTCGTAAGTTGAAAAATTCCTATTTATCTTTTAGATCTCAGCTCAGATATCATTTCATCTAGGTATCCCTTTTAGATCATCTCTAAAATAAGTGAATGCTCCTGCTCTTTCTGCTGTATGAAGCCCTTTTCATGGCACTTATTGAACTTTAATATTACAGTAATTTAATTGATTTATTTCTTTTCTAGCCTTTAAGTTCCCAAGGCAGCCACATATCTGCATTACCAATATCTTTAAGTGGAAGATAGGTCACATATAATTTACTACTCAGAGTAAATTCTCAAGTTTTTAAATCATTTGTATTAATTAATGTGTTTACTATTATTAGTTTAATAACACATTCTGATAAGCTTTCCTTAAATGACCTTTAATAGTGGAGTCCCAACAAATGCTATGAGGGCTTATAATATCCATGAGCATCATTGGTCCTGGGTATCTCATTAGAAATATGATTAAGTTCTAATGCACAAAGAATCCATGGAAATTATTGGATTCAAAAGTGAAATTACAAAATTACAAATGTATATTTGAAAGGACTGTGGCAATTTTGTAATGAGATTGAGTTTGCAAACTACATGGAAAAGCAAATATCTAATGATGATGCATTGCATGGATAGATGATTTTACAGATATATAAAATTATGCATATACAGGTATCAGCCATTTCTCTCGAATCAGCATTCTTTTTATTAGAGTTTTACTATATTGAGGTCAAGTTGAGAAGTACACTGAAGATAATCATATACATGAAATTGGAAGAGTTGGAAAACAAATTTTTTTTATCCTTTCTGGTAAAGACCAGTGATGTATATATGTATACACCTGGATATCTAAACATATGCATTGTATAAGCTCTAGTGCTAGATGGGCCTGAAGACATTTCCTTTATCTGTATGGTAACTGATGTCCAAGAGGTCACATGCTTTGCCACAGATCACACTATTAGTGTCCTTTGTTGTGTTTCTTCCAATAATAATAATATTATTATAGAAAAAAATTTTTGATTATGTTTTAGGTGCCAGGCACTGTGAGGAGCACTTTACATATGTTATCTCAATTTTTCCTGATTCTCACTCTTTAATGTATTGGTTTTTTGAGGAGGAATAGAGGTAGAGGGAGATTATGTCACTAGTCTATGTGGAGATTTGTATTTTGATGAAGGGGAGTGTCTCAAAGGTTATATTGATATCCTTTATATCATGGTTTTAACATTCTATCACACTCCTCCTTAAACTCCAGAGATAGGTAATAAGTTGTCATTCAGTTGTCATAAAACTCCAAAGCACATAATATACGTAATGACCTTGTCCATTGTATTTTCTGAGTCCTCAAAAATGTCAGCTCTCATTTCCTAATTCCCTTATAACAGGTCTGCAGTCTTAAATTTTGTTTAATTTCAACACTTGCTACTCAGTTCAATTATTTATTGAATGGTTTCTTGGATCAAAACTTGTGGAATATAAGTGAGCATGTTAACAAAGATGAATAGACTTATTTACTTTTTCAGCATTTCTGTCAGTATATTAGGAAGGATAAAACATTATAAAAATGCCAGGTGATCTTGGCCAAATATGCCATAAATAATTCTCAATGGGTATAAAGTTTGTTATGTCAGATGAATAAGTTTTAGAGGTCTTCTGTACAAAGTGCCTATAATTAACAATATCGTATTGCAAACTTAAAACTTCATAAAAAGGAAGCTCTCACTGCATTCTTACAACAAAACAAAACACAAAAACAACAACAAAAGCAGAAACAACAAAAAACCTAAGGAGGTGCAAGAAAACTTTTGGAGGTGATGGATATGTCTATTACCTTGTTTGTGGAGATGGTTTCACATGTGTTTGCATATGTTTTAACTCATAAAATTGTATATATTAAATATATGCAGTTTTCATATATCAATTATATCTCAATAAAGTTATTTTAAAATAAATTTTCTCATTTCATTGGAGTTGTCAGATCTATTTATATGATATTCTTTATATTACTTTGTTTTGCTTTAAATGGCTGTAAAATAGGTAGTGACATTGCAGCATTCATTCCTGATTTTGATTAACTCATGTTTTCTAATTTTTGTTGATCAACTTAACCTAAGGATATCAATTTTTTTTTAATCTTTTGAAAAACAAATTGGCTTTTAAATTTTGTCTGATGTTTGTCTCTATTTCACCCCACTGATTTCTTCTCTAAAATATCTATCCTTTTATTTTAGGCTTAAAATGTTTTTTGCCTTCTTAAGATGAAAGTTTAGATCACTAAGTGTAGCTCTTTCGTACTTGCTGATATAATTATTAACATATAATTTTTCCTCTAAGCACTGTTTCAAATGTATTTTATAATATTTAATATGTTGTTTTTATTATTCAGTTCAAAACATTTTCTAATTTTCTTCATTCTTTCAATTATAGCCCATTTATTAGTACGTTGCTTTGTTCTATTATTGGTGTTAATCTACAGATCTTTTTATTTCTGTTTTCTAATTTAACTTTACTGTCATTAAAAACTGTCCAGTATAATGGTTTAATCCTTTAAAAATTTTTAAAACTTGTTTTATGGCCCTTTGTTGGTCTTTATATTGTCTTTATTGATGACAATTTATTCTTTTAGGTGTAGTGACCTATATATATATTAAATAATTCATTTTAGGTGACAGTCTTCAAAACTTCAATATTCTCACTGAGATATTGTTTTGTCAGTTGAAGAGGAAAAGATATTACAGCTCTATTTATAATTGTAGAATTGTCTATATATCTCCTGTTGTTTTTGTCAGCATTTATTTTTTATATTTTAAGATTTGCTATTAGGTGCATACATGTTTAGATAGGTTATGCTTTCTTGATCAATAACACTATATGAAATATCCCATATTATTTCTGGTAATTATTTCTCATGCTCAATACTTTCATCATTTATCTCTTTTCAGTCATTCACTTTCAACTTCTGTGATATTTTATTAGTGTCTGCTTTTTTATTGAGTTTAAAATCTCTGCCTTCATAGTCTATCTTTTTCTTTAAATTCTGATAATCTGCCTTTCACAAAAAAATGTTTAGTTCATTTGCATTTAAAATAACTATTGATATGATTGTATTTAAGTTTACCTTTTTCCCATTAGCTTTCTATCTGTCCTATTCTTGTCATCTATAACCTCCCTATTAATTTTTGGCTAATTATGTGTGTTTTTCTAATTTTATCTTATCTATTGACATTTTAGCAATATATTTTGTTAATAATACAAAATAATACAATATATTTTGTATTAAATTTTGAGTTTATATATATATATTTCTTTTCTCAACCTACCTTTTAGTAATATATAAACAGTATTACAATACTACAACAGTGTTCCTGTGCTTCATTCTCTTGTTTTCATATATTTAAATGCCATATATTATTAACTTTATAATACATTTTTATTGGTTTTACATTAAGCATACAATAGTTTTTACAAGGTCTTTGAAGCTGAGCATCGTAAGTTTAAGGATACCTGTTTTGCTTTTCAGGTCAGCTCTTAACTTCTTGCACTACCATAGACTGATAATTTATAAATAATTTCATAAATAGTTAAATTTGAAATTAGTCTATTTTTAGTTAGACTAATTTCATCTCTGTCTTCCAATTTTTTTAATGTGTTTCAGATTTGTCCCTCTAGTCAGGCCTTGGGACCAAAGACTATAAAACTTCTAGATCTCAAGACCGAGACTTCAAATCATAGACCTCAAACCATAAAACTGGTTAATTTTTTGACTTTTAGACATTGGGTCTCTAGGAAATTGAGACTTCTAGATTTTGAGGCTGTGAGTTCACAAAGCTTAGAGATTGTGGGACTATATGACATTGACTCATGGAGCCTTTACTATTGTCATACTGTGCAATGTGAGATGGCAGGACCATGGCACTGTGAATCTGTGATTGTTCATGTATAAGCATACAAAACAGCAAGACACTGTGATTAGGAGAATGTGAAACTCTGGGCTGTAAGATGAAGAGATCTACTTTTCAGCCTTGCTTCCACTTCTGCTTACTAGAGCCTGCCACCTCCCCCCTGACCCCAATTCAGTTGTAAGAGAATTGGTTGCCAGAGAGTACTTTGTGTTTAATTTGAATTCTACAGATTAATACACATGTTCATCAAAAGTTAAGTTTGTTATAGACTTGCCTTTCCTTTTTCCTTCCACAATCTTAGCAGCTGTCTCCAAGCATAAAAATATCCTTTGTATCTATATTGCTTACTTAGGAAAGACTCATCACTCTAGAGTTTATTTTATTTATTTATTTTTTTGTTGTCTTTCATTTGTTTCTTAGGGACTTTTAGCTCTTAGATCTTCCATGGCTTTAAAGAAAAGTGTGATTTTTTTTTTTCCTGTTGATTTCTTGAGGGGTTGGCGGCAGTGAACAACTTTTATATTCTACTTTTTAATCAGAAGTTAGACTTTTATTGAGTTCTTAATTTTAGTTATTATGCTTTCAGCTTCCATTTGATTTGGTTTTATAGTTACCAGTTCTTTGCCAAAATTCCCTCCATCTGGTCATTTAACTTCTTGAGCACATTATTAATCACAGTTATTCTACAATAATTGTTTGACAACTTCAATATGTGGATCCTCTCTTATTTCGTTTTAGTGTCTGCTTTTTCACTTGCTCTTTCTTTGGTCAATCATGTTCTTTTATATTCTTGATATGGAAGTTACTGAGCTATAATTTTTCAGCTTCAAACCCACTGTTCTATATTCTGCTCTGAGGGTAAGAATCTGGAAAAGACATTTTTGATTTGCCTACTGAATGCCTGTAAAGAATACTAGAAGGAGATTGGATAGTTAGGGCGAGAAAGAGTAAATTTATCCTGAAGGTTTGCTTCTTGTCTGCTACCTGTTTCTGTCAATTTTATCTTAGCAATCTTTCTTCACTCCAGAGCAGGTGTTTATTTAAATAATAGCAATTGATTCCAGTTTTCAGTTCTCAGACAAAGAACCAGCCATAATATGACTGCTCGGAGATTTCAGCTTCATCTATGCAACATTACTTCCCGAGAAGTCTGGGTTTTAGCCTCATAGGAATTCTCTTCCAATCTCAGAGAAACCATTAGCCAAGAGCAATCCTTCTTAAGGTTTTTATTTCTGAGACCTCTCTTCCAAGCTTTGTTGAAATACTTTCATTTTCTTTCTTCTGTTCCTCCAGTTGTAAATGAAGTAGCAGCTTCATTTGTTTATTGTTTAATTTGAATTTACTATAACCAATATTCTATTTTCAGAGATTAATACTTATACCAATAATTTCAAGTTATAATTCAAAACTGACATTGAAATTAAGAAATCTGCAATGTCTATACATTTAAGAAACTAAGTAGCCTCTTTAAATGATGTTTGAGGACAATGTTTAAATTATATAGTGTTAAATTTAAGATATATTTTGGGTAAATTATATCAAATATAACATATAAATGCTCAAATGTTTTTAAATTATAGAACAGACTAATTGCCTCTGAATAAGAAAGATTATATAAAAATTTATTTTTCTACGTTGTTGTACTTATCTATAATTTTCCATTATCTGTAATCATGCACAATTGTGATCATCAGGAAATTGTTTTAAAAAGGAATAAAAAAGAAGTAGGAATCAGAACAGTTGCCAGGGTTTGATGGAGGAGGAAATAGGATTTGCAGTTTCAAGTTTTTGAGTTATAAAGCTTTAGTCATGCAAAATCAAAAAAAAATTCTAGTAATCTGCTGTACAGCAATGTGGTTCTGTACTTTTAAAAGTTGTCTGAGAGGGTAGATCTTGTTTGCTTACTGCAATAATAAAAAAAAAACAAAAACTATAAAAACAAAGGTATGTATTAGAAAAAGAGAACAAACAAAATACATCTTTTCATATGCTTATTCTTTTAAAATGTTATTAGAAAAATGTTTTTACAGTCATTTTAGACATTTTAGACATCTTGCCTAAATGTTTAGCCATAACTTCTGTTTAATGTGGAAAAAAAATGAGAAACTCTTCATAGTGTTTAATCATCATCTATTTAATTTGCAACAGCCTCATTAATATTTATAATATCCTTTATCTATTCATTTACACACTTCACAGCTGTCTCCATCTCAGTTTCTTCTCATTGATCTCTGAGAATATGCATGTCCATTTGTATCAAGTAGATACTGTCTTCTGTGAATCCCCTTGAGATAGTCAAGGCAAGCCAGCTGGAAAGGTGGTATTTGTTGGTGAAAGTAGAGAGCCCATAATTCTTTGGGGTGAGAGTATAGAATAGTGTGGCCATTCTGGAGAACATCATGGCAACACTTAGATTAAGGGTGCAGATATTCTATGACACAACAGTCTAAGTTTTATATAGGTTCATAAAGAGACATGGATCAGCATATGTAGAGTTGGAGGCAATTCATTATTTAAGAAAAGAACAATCAGTGTGAATACAAACCATAGAACATTCAGGTGCAAGTAGAAACAAAATTTATACACACAGCATATGAAATAAAAATTATCTTAAAAATGATGCTGCGAATAAAAAATGATTAATAAAAAGAATGCTATAATAGCATATATAATTTTTTTAAAAAAACAAAATACAGAAATTAAATATGTAAATATAAAATAAAATATTTCAAAAATAAAAAAAAAACAGTTTAAAGATATTCCCCAAATGCAAGCATTTTACAAGGATATATATAAATTCACAGATATATTTAAAACTCATTAAAATAATGCCCTGTAGTTGGGGAGAAAAATGCTATTTGGAACAGTGATACATGGGAAAAATAAATAAATAAACAAATAAATAATGGAGAATCTGATAATGATGGTATTTTGAACTAAGCGATAAAAGTAACTGTTCATCTGTATTTCTTAAAAAGAATAAGAAAAAACTGAAAATCTTTTTTGTGAATGAATAAAAAAATATTAAGAAATTTTGGCTATTTTGCAATTCTCCTTAGGTTAAAGACCACTTTTTTTTTTTTAAATGATTTTCTCAACACATTTTGTGTTTGGTTCCAGAGTTTGGTTCTGTTAGTTGAAATAGGCTGCTGCTATTTTGAGTATGTTAGGTAAAAATAAAGTGGTAAACTTAAAGTATTCTTTAATTTTTAAGTGCCTAGTTTCTCTCCATCAATATAAGCAATAGTTTCTCTTTTTTTCCAAGCAGCAACAGAAGTTATTGAACACAATGACCAAAAGCATTTAATTATATATTTAGAAGAAAATTTGTTGATTTTCTTTGCCATGCCATTTTCACAACCCAGCTAGCACAGAGCAAATACCAGCTGAGGTCAGAACTCCTTTTTCACTTCAGCATTTATTGAGCAGTAGCCAAACCAGCATTGATATCCCTGATTATCAGTGCAGTGTCAGAACCATAGCCCATAATTGTTTTGTGTAGGGGTTTATTGTTCAAATGTGCAAAATCAAGAGGGTAATGAGGACAAATCCAGACTGCATACTCTTAACCTTGCTGTGTATACACAAGTTACACCCTGCCAGAGTAGAAATTCCTTTCTCTGATTCAATAAAGAGACCATATGGGTTAGTAGCATCTCTATTAGTGCCTCATTTCACCCCATCTTTTTCTATTTCCAGTTCCTTCCAATATCTTATTAGTCCACACCTGCCCTCAGATTGGCTAGAGGAGAGAGAATCTACAGTACTTTTCCTCCCCATAAAGGGTGGGTTATTCATTTTTATCCAAAGCGAAGTGAGATGAATCTCTAAATGAGTAGGGCTTGGTGTGTCTACAATCAGGGAACACTGGAATCTCACTCTCATCCTGGTCGGTTGCTCAATTGTGAAATCTGAGGTCAGCAGAAAGGAGTGGAAATGTGTTTTAACTTTTTGGTGGTTCCTGATTCTTGTTCCCTAGAGTTGGGGAGAGTTCCAAAGAGATAAGAGACTAGTTATCATCTGAAAGTGTTTGAAGATAGAATTTCCCAGGTAAACAAAGCAAGTTGGAATCATTGGATGGTGTGCTTAGGAAGAAGGGATGAGGACTCATGCTCAACTGAATTCTCATGCCAAAGAGTTAAACTAAGTTTAATTGCCTTATAACAGTCAGAGCCCAGTTATTGAGCAGAGGTAGAGCAAAGTTTATCCAAACTCATACCACAAAGATACTACACAATGATTTTGGAGTAAACGTTATCCAAAGGAAAACCTGGGTGACATTAGCAAATGAGGATGGGTAAAATTGGATGCCAGGGAAGTATGCCATAGTTTTATACTTGTAGGATGAGAAAGATTATCTCAGTACTCCCCCCTGAGCTTTTAACTACAGTAAAGAAGAGAGGGGAGGGGAGGGGAGGGGAAGGGAAGGGAAGGGAAGAGAAGAGAAGAGAAGAGAAGAGAAGAGAAGAGAAGAGAAGAGAAGAGAAGAGGAAATAGAGCTTCCAAGAAGAGAGAGGAATCCCACCTAGAGAGAGGCTTGGGTGTGTGCAAATCTCAGGACTAAAAGGAGATACACTCTTCTCTCTAAGGCCTCAGCCATGGAGGGGCCAGAGTGAAACTTAATTTCTACTTCAAGAAACCACTTCATAGAAATCGCCACATTTATAGATAGCATCAGCCACAAATGGAATTAGCACTACTCAGAGTAAGACCATGGACCCCTTCCTGCCACTGACACCTTTCCTTCTTTCCTACCCCCTCCTACTGCATTCTCCTACACAGAAGTAGAAGGAGAGAGGAGGTATTCCAGAAGTAGACAATGTAACTCCTATCCTCTAATGTGTTGAAAGGCATGGGTCCTAGTTAAAGCCACCTATCCCACTCACATCCCAAGTCTTCTACAGTGTGGCCTGTTAGAGGAGGAAGGAGTTCATAATTAAACTGTATTTAAAACTAGACTTTTAAATCAGTCTTGCCTGAGTGATTGCAAAACCATAAGTCTACTTAACTTATTGGTAAGAAATGAAAAAGACTGGTTTGACAATATAATATAGTTGAACGCAGGGACTGAAAAAAATAATTAAACCATTTTTTTTATGGTTAAATACTTCCCCTTGAACATTAAGAAAAGACAGAGAAAAACAAAAGTGTTGTAAATGTAAAGGCTATGTATTACATTGGAGGGTTTTCCTGGCTTTTAAAACCTTCCCCATCGGGTATTTTCCTTGGGAAGGCCCTTTATATAATTGATGGAAGGAAGCATGGCCGGCTTTTCAATCCTTCTGCCATATGTTTATGGCAAGATTTTTCATCACTTTCTGGGTGGGCCCTGGCAATAGATACCATGCATGCTGAAGTGAGGAGAAAGAGATTGAGTATAGTAGATAAAGATTTCACATAGAGATTGAAGTGCAAAGATTCAAAACTGAACCAAAAGCCAACACTTAATCGATGACAGATAAGCTTCAAATAGCATAAATAGATCATGTCACTTTTGTATCAAAACCTGTTAAAAACATCCAAAAGCTTTTAGAATAAATGCAAGTTACTCCACCTCCACCCTTGGTTAAAGATCTTGCATAATTGGGCCCTTCTATCTAATCATCTAATTGGGCTATTGTCCTTGCCTTCTGCTGTTCACCTACTGCAGTGGTCATATAACGATTCTTAGAAAATGGCCCTTTTCTGCTTTAGAGTTTTGTCCTTGATGTTCACTCTACTCTAAACACTCTTCCCTGTCCTCCCCAGACAGCCCATCCATCTCAGCTTTCAGATAGAGCAACCAACTCATTCTGGTTTCCTTGAGACTCTTTCAGTTTAAATACTCAGAGTCCCACTGCCAAGAAACTCTCTAGTCTTAGATAAGCCTGGACAGTTGGTCAACCTAACTTTGGTCTCTCAGATTTAATATTACCTCCCCAGAGAGACATTCCCTTAGCACCTAATCAAAAGCAGCCTCTAAATTTTAAAAATGCAAATTTGACTATTTTATAAGGAAAAAAGATCTCCAGACCACCCCCAAAAATACACTATGACAAATCAAAAAGGCGGCTGACATATTTGGGGGGGAAAATATTTGCACTTTTTGTCACAAACAAGAGTTAAAATTTCAAGAACTTTCAAAAAGACAAAAGAAAAAGTTCAACTATCCCACAGGATTATAGTCTTAAAAAAATTAAATAGGAAGAAAAATTGCAAATTACTCTCAATCATAGGAAACCATGCTCAACTTTACTTATATAAGAGGGTTATAGACAATAAAATTGTATTATACATATTAAACTAAATCTTAATTGTTCCCTCCGCTACAAGAAATAATTAGGTGATGCTACCAAGGTTTTAGCTAATGCTACAGTGACAATCACATCGCAATATAAGTGTATCAAATTAATACGTTGTACACCTTAAACTTATGCAATGTCCTGTGTCTTTATTTATATCTCAATAAAGACATAAAAAATAAAACAACATTTTAGTGTAATGCAATTTCTCACCTATTGGCTAGAATTCCAAAAGTTTTCAACATACTCTATATATGAAGCTATGGGGGAATATATACTCTCTCATACTTTGCTGATAAGGATGCAAAAGTTTACAACATTATGGTCAGAAATTTGTCAATATCTACAAAAATCATATATCTAACCATATATCCAACTTTTAGGAATCAACTCTGAAGATAATATGGGAAAAAATATAAATCCTGTTTATAGGAGAATTTTTAGTAACTGCAAAGTTTTAGATGCAAGGTTGGAGGTGGTGGTTTAATCATTAATATGAAAATGTTTGTAAATAAACATCAGATATTATTCCTGAAGCAGTTTTCAATTAAAACCACAGCCATTGTTTAGGTTCAGTTACTAAATGTTTTGGTGAAAACTAAACTAATCCTGGGTAAGAAAGAAGAAATCTATTTGGGTGTATTGTGCCTCCTAACAGCTGGGAGGTAGAAGACTAAGGTCAATTTTAAAACTCTAGGAGTCTTAATTTCTCCCCCAGCCAAGAAAGTCAGTTTAGTGTATGATAAAATGGAAACAGAAGTGTCTACCCCAAGTCTTCTTGTATTTCTCCCTCATACAATCAGAATGAAATATAATGTTCAAGCAAAATGGGCACATTTTTGAAGGTCAATTATTAGAATATCAAAACAAGAAGGGACCTTAGAGCTTATGAGACATTTTTATAACTAATTTTATAAAACTTCTAATTTTATAGACGAGGAAAGTGAAGCTCAGATAAGTCAAATTGTTTTTTAAGAGTACAAAGCTGGGGTTGCAGTCAGATGTATTCAGATAGGATCAATAATCAATGAGCATTGTAACTACCCGTACTACCTAATAATAGGAGAAAACTGTTAGACACAAAAATTGAACAAAATATGAAGCTAGTGATATAAGTAGAACATGGAAGATCAGAGCTGTACCACTGACTTCATAGATTTACTTCAAAATACTTCTAGCCGAGATTCCCATTCTCCACCTTATTTCAAATCTTGAGTTTATGTAAGAACTAATACACATTTATAACTCTCTTAATACCAAACTGTAGACTGTGACTTCCATGTTCTAGGTCTATGTATAGTGGCCTCTAGACTCTGATCATTTTTGTTTAATTAGTGGTATATTTGGGGGTAGAGTAGACATTCATGTGTGACCTTTCTGGTCACACCTTTCCACCCACCTTCATTTTCTGATATCTTTCAGATTTTTCTTTGGGGAATGATCTCCCTGCATCATTATGTAACACCAGTGTGGTTTGAATTTGTGTACAATTTATTCTACACTGACTCCAGAACTGGGCTTCGATGTTTCTAATGCAGTCAATTCAACATTAATTTAACACTCTATCTGGGTGATTGGTAAACAAGTGGACATTACTACTGGTCGAAGCCAATTAGTACCTGACATTACCTTAGTCATAGTGTTCAGAGGTAGAAACAACATTTAAATTACATTGGAACATCAGAATTAAACCCAGGCTTTGCATTTCTTAGATTGTTTCTCTATTTTTCTCTCCACTCTTTCCTAATCACTTTCTTTCCTAGAAGTGATTAAGAGTTATGCTATGACAGTGAGCAGTTAAAAACAAAACAAAACAAAACAAACAAACAAAAAACACCACAGAAAGAGAATGGATAAAAAAAATGTGGTGCTATTTCTGACCTACTAAATCAAACCAACCATCATACCACCCTACCTACATGCGAAATTACTATTTACATAAATCAATACTCTCTGTCACTGTTCAAGTCATTTTGAGTTATATGAAACTAAAAACATCAAAACAGATGGTGGAGGAAATGAGATTTAGGAGAAAGAATTTCTCATCATTGGAATAAGCAGACCTAGATTCTACTCCAGAAACTGACTATATGACCTTGGGGTGGTCATTATGCCTTTCTATACTACATTTTCCTTAGCTATGAATTTCCAATGGAGTGTTTTTTCTTGCCTGATATTATATGGTGTTGTGAGCACCATATGAATTAATGATTTTGAGTGAGAAAACCTGAAAACCCTGTGCATTGGAATTCTAGGTGATATTACCATCAGAAGGTCCTGCAGCCATCAACATGATTATTATAGTACATTGCTTCTTTTTTTCTGCATCGCAGGAGACAGGAATAATTTATCAAGACTTGTACTTCTACAGAGCACTTGATGCAAACAGAAGTGGACATTTCTAAAGCAAAGCGGATTTCATTAGGCTGCTTAATGTGAGTATTTATAGCCAAATTGTTTCCCAATTGACTTTGCAGTCCTCATTTGTGATACATAATTCTTGGTGAATAATTGCAATTATCATCTGCTTAATGAGCCAGTGATTCCCCCTCTCCCCTAACTTTATTTTCCTTTTGGTAAAACCTTGCATTCAGTGCTGTCTATGCCAGACAGAGTTGGTCTTTTAGGAACCCGAATCCCTGAGAAATACCCATAATGCTAGGCTTAGGAACAGAAGAAAAGTTCCAAATGTGAAGTGGGACAATGCATATAAACTTCTTTGTAAGCAATGTCTTTTCTTTCTACAATATCTAAACAAAATATTTATGAATGAAATAGGCGTATATGGTCTTAAATGGGTAGATTATATTTTTTGTTTATGTTTTTTAGTTTTTGTTCGGTGACCCATTTCAATTATAAACATTGGAAAATGCACCACATTTCTTTTGTAAGCAAGGGGGAAAATTATTGTAGATTTTTAGTATGAGAAATCATTTTAAAAATAGCTATCATTTGTTCAGAACTCACTATGTGGAAAATCATGTTAATTTTATTTTATTATTATTATTATTTTTTACATATTGTTCTCTCTCTTAATCCACACCATTGTTATCTCCTTTATGCTGAGTCACAAAGAGATTAGAGAAGTTGTTCTAAATCATGGGATGATGGCTGGCAGTGTAGATTTTAACCTGAGCTTCCCAACTCTTAATACCTCCATTCCTAATATATCTAAATACTGCTGTATTTTTAAAACACTGTTTTAAGATGTCAAAATGACTTTTTTTTTTGAAAAAAAAAAGGTCATACATAATCATTGGGTATTATTTTTTATCATGTTCCCATATATTTTCTGTAACCACATCACTCAGAAAGAGAGAGCATCTATTTACAGTTTTGGACAGCAAAAGACACTACCATATCACTTTCTAGATTGTAGAATGAAAGTAATGAACTTTCACTAATCAGCACATATCTTTGTCTCTACTGATAATCATGATTAAGCAACTTTGGAATATGAGGTCACCAAAACATGCGTGGAAGGTACACAGACTTCAACTACATGTTCCTTGTCAGGAGCAAGCAAGAGCAAGCATTGAGACAATTCAAACTGTGAAGCAGCAACTCTGGCTACTAGTTTACTTATGATTCATAACTCAGTTACAGCCCAGATCAAACATGATTTTGTAGACATGGATCTTCTCTCACTGTCCATCCCCAAGGGCAGTGTAGTGTGAAGCTTCCTTTACCCTATTTATTCTTCTGCTATTTAAAGATAAACATTGTATTTATGCAAACTGACTTAAAGTCAAACTAGCTACTTCACTTGTTCTCCGACAATTTCAATTCCACTGTCAGAAAAAAAATCCAGCACTGTTTGAGTTTTAAAAACTTTTGTATGTGAATTAATTATAGATTCACAGGAAGTTGCAAAAATAGTACAGAGAGGCCTCACATATCCTTCACCATTTCTCCCCACGGTTACTTCTTACATAATTACAGTGCGATATCAGAACCATGAATTTAACATTAGTATAATGTGAATGCCATCTTCTCACATGTGCATATTTGTGTAGCCACCACTGCAATCAAGATCTAGAGCTATTTTATAGCCACGATGATTTTCTTCATTCTGTGCCCTTTATAATCAGGTTTTATAGTTTGCTTGCCCTAACCTCTGGCAACCACTAATCTCTTTCCACATTTATAATTTTGTCATTTTGAGAATGTTAAGTAAATGAAATCATACAGTATATGACCTTTATGATTGGGATTTTTCATTCAGTAGTGCCTTTAAAATTCATATAAGTTGTTGTGTGTATGGTGTTCATTCCTTTTTATCACTGTTACATGCTAATGTTAGCCATGTAGTACTGCATACTACGAGGATCACAGTTGGTTTAATGATTCACCTAAAGGAATGGTAATAATTCACTCTTATTGGAAAGTGAACACAAAGTCTAGCAAATGAGTCACAAGTGTATTTCCAAGTGTGGAATTTGCTACCTTCAGTTCCTGCAGGGGCCTATCAAATATTTTGTATTTTTCTTATGGATGGGAGGTATAAAATACGCCAGTGTGTCCCTTACTCTGGAGGAAATGTCCTCACATGTTATAGACTACTAGATCCCAAAAACTTCACAGATGTCAGCCTCTAGAACATGTATGTCTGACCACAGCCTCCAATTTGCTACTTCTTGCTCATCCAGTCTTACAGGAGTAATGTCTCAGATCAAGTGTACCAATGTGATCCTCTGCAGAATGTGCACATGATCCAAGTATTTTTGAACGATATTATGACGAAAAATAAGAGTGTGAACCTAATCTTGTTAGCATCATAAGTACATTATGCTGTTTTTTTGCATTAAGTTGAACTGTTTCTGATTCTCTTTTCTCATAGATATGGGAAATAGGCATTCACCAGGTCAGTAGCCACATTGCGCATGCAGGAGGCTGTGATCTATCTACTTGGTTAATTCTACAGAAACATCCTTGCCCTACTATGATCCATATTATATTTTAGGAGCTAGAGTAATAAATTTAATGAAGATTTAACAGTTACTAACTCCATTCATTATTTATATCTTTGTAGGTGTCACTCTATGTGTCATTTCACTTAGGAAGCATTTTTAAAAAATTTATTGTCTATTTTTTTTAGAGGAGAAGGATTTCAAAAATATCCATTTAAACTACCCCAATAAATAGCTCTTAATATTGGTTCTCAAGGAACCAATATTAGGGGTTTGATAACTATAAGAATGTTCTTTGCAAATATATATATAGAAACCAAGAAAATAATCACCAAGTTTGTAGATCCAGTGGGTCAATTTTTAGTCAGACCTAAGCCAGAGCTTAATTTATTTACTGCATCCTATAGGCCCCACTCTAATAGGGAATCATGGATTTCAGTGTCAATTCAGACCAAATGTCTAACAATCCATGTATCTTATGCTCATAATTCTGAATATTTTCCTTTCTCTGATGCATGTTCAGCTGAGTAAATGACCAAAAAGCTCTCTGAAAAATTGCTACTGAATTCACTTGCAGTGTTTTATCATCTTTCAAAGAGATCCCACACTTTCCTTGTTCACTGGGCTCTGGGTGTGAAAAATGGCTCAAGTCTGAATACTGGTGAAGGGATTAGTATATTTTATTGGTGTCCACCCTCAGCTTTAAGTTCATCTATTTTTTATTTCTTTTGATTGTATAAATTGAGCAATACTCTTGTTAGATGTTCATTTATCTTGCCTTCAGAGACACTGTTCTATTAATCATCTCTATAGCTCTTGTTGCTTGGGCCTCTGTGACTGCCACTGAACTTGATGCTCATTGGGATTATTATACCTGTTTGACCTAGATCATTGCGAATAGCTACATAGCCTTTGTTTTTGTTTTTTGTTTTTTTTTTTTTTACTTGGGACTTTATCATGTTCTTTTGCTATCAGGGAGCTCAGTTCTGTACTTTAATATCCCGCATTAGCTCTGGCTACCACCAAGATACCCAGTGATGCTGGGTCCCTGTCATCAGCACACTCCTTATCATGTTGATGAATGATGTATCTTCTGGGCTTCCTATAGAACATGATCAGCTGGTATAGTGTATTCAGCCTAGAATGACCAACAAGGGACAGTGGCCACTTCAGGAGACCCTGCAGATGAAGGTGATCCTAGAGTTGAAGATTCTGTGCTTCGTCTTCCTGGTATTGATATAGGAGACTTTATAGGGCTGAGAATTCAGCCTTCTCTGGACCTCTGTTACTTTTCATTTCTTATATTGTTACTAATCATGGGAGAAAACACTAAGTCTTTGTGTGTTCTGATGTTAGCTGTAGACTTTTTGTAGATGTTCTTTATAATTAGAGGAAAATACCTTTTATTACTAGTTTTCTGAAAAATTATAGATAAGAAATAGATGTTGGATTTTGTCATTTATTTATTTATTTTTAAAAATCAATTGAGATGATTATATGGCATTTCTTCTTTATTTTGGTGATAAAGGTGAACTGCACTGAATATTTTCAAGTCTTAAGTGAAACTTGTTTTTCCATGGTAGCCCCCCAGTTATTCATAATGTATTATCATTGTGTATTGTTGGAATTGATTTGCTATATTAAAAAAATAAAGAGTCTAAATCCATGAGAGATATTGGTATATGGTTTTCTTTTAACATCTTTATAGTATCAGGATAAGGCCGTCCTTAAAATTATTTGGAAAGTGTTTTAAACTCTTTAATTTGGGGAAGAGTTTACTTAGATTGGTATTATTTATCCTTAAGAATTTGGTAGCAATCACCAGTTTGGCTTATAAATATAGGGCTATTCACTCGTCTATTTTTTCTTGAGTGGCTTTTGGTATTTTGTCTTTTAATGAATTTGTCCATTTGACCTAAGTTGTCAAATTTATTAAGTAGTTTATAGTAATTATTTTATTCTTTTAATATCTTAAGAATTTTTAGTAATATATCCATCTCTCATCTTGATTTTAACATTGGTAATTTTAATTTTCTTTTTTCTACATTAGTCTGGCTAGAAGTTTATCAATTGGATTGATTTCCTCAAAGACATAGTTTTTAGTGTTGTTTTCTGTTTTATACTTCACTTATTTCCACTCTTATTGTTAATTTATCTTTGTGCTCCTTATTTTGGGATTAATTTTCTCATATTTTTCTAATTTCTTAAGATGGAAAATTAGTTCATTGCTCTATAGTTTTCCTTTATGCTATAGGCATTCAGTGTTATAAATTTTCTCCTAAATGTGGCATTAGTTAAGTCCACAAATTTTTATGTGTTGTGTTTTCAATTTTGTTCAGTTGAAAATATCGTCTTTTTCTTTCCTTTTCTTTTTTTTACTCAATAGATATATATAGTATTTAGTTTCCATATTGCCGGGATTTTTCAGATAATCTTTTGTTATTGATTTATAATTTATTTCTATTGCAGTCAGAAAATATGCTTTCTCATTTGTTATGGTTATGGTGAGAGTGTTTTTTTCAATTGAATACTGGTCATTTTGGATTTTATGTATGGAGATTCTGGACCTTATTTAAATCAGTTTGACAAATAGTCACCTGTTTAGGTTTAGCAGGTAGGTTCTGGCCAGCTTTTGTGGTCTAAGTTTCAGTGACAGTTTGGTTTTGAACCCTTGCAAGACTATTGTGGTCTGCTTTATTCATCTGGTGCCACTGGGGCTTCCACTTGATCCTGATGTTGACCACAGGGGAAAAGTGTACTTCATTGTGCTGGTGCTGCCAGGCGAGGGATTAGAGTTTCACTTGTGGTTACATCTTCCAGGGACCATCTTCCAGGCCGCCAAGTGTTGATGGGGCTTTTACTGGATCCCTGCTGGGGTTAATTGCTGGGATAGAATGTGCTTTCTTGAGTCTCTTTCTGCTGCATATGGGGTCAGGTCAAAAGATGTTGGTCCTGGGTCATTGTCTGCTTTTGGGTGGGGGACCAGGAGACATCAGACTTGTGTCTCTTTCTGCCATAGGGAGCAGGAACAGGTGCCTCCTGGCATGCAGGCTTACCCATTTCCACTGGATGGGAGTTGGGGAATGGAGTTCCCATTCTGGCAAGTTCTTGCTCTGATGGTACAGGCAGTGTGGGCCACTTAAACTTGCTGGGTAGATGACAGAATATGCGACAAAATAAAATGAGTATATACCATTTCTGTGACCAGATGTCTAGGCTTCATTTACTTTTTAATTATCATAAAACCAAAAATGCATTGCTACTATTTTTGCATCAGATATTTAATGATATATATTGTAAATAAGTTAGAAATAATGCAATGTTTAGTTATGTGTATAATTTCTGGTGCTCTTTAATTCTTAATGTGATACAGATTTCTATCTGGAATCACTATTTATTTTATTTATTTATTATTTATTTATTTATCTATCTATTTATTTATTTATTTATTGCATTAAGGGCTCCTTTAATGTCTTGCAGTGAAAATCTATTATTAATAAAATCTGTAACCTTTTGCATTTCTGGAAATGTATTTTCACCTTTAGGTATGGAATTCTTAGAATTCTAGGTTCAGAGGGATTTTTGTTTGTTTGTTTTTCCTGCAAACTTTAAAGCTCTTTCTTTGCTTTTTTCCTAATGTGCATTGTTTCCAATAAGATCTCTGTTGTCATTTATACCTTTGTTCTTTACTGTATGCTTATCTTTTTTTTTCCTTTAGATCTGATTAGTATTTCTTTTTATTACTGATTTAAAGCAAATACATTATAATGTTCCCTGGTGTGGTTTTCTGTGTTTATTTTGCTTGGAGTTCCTTAAGTATCTTAATTCTATGAGTTTATAGAATTGAGTTTCTATCAATTTGAGAAACTCAGAAATTTAAAAATACATTTCTGATCTTTTTTTCTCTTATCTCCCTCATTGATGTCAGTTATACATTTTGAATACTTGAAATTGCCCCACAATTCACTGATGCCCTGTAAATTTTTTAGATGTTTCTTTTCTCCGGTGATTCGTTTTGGATCGTTTCTATTACTATGTACAGTCATCTCCCTTATCCACAATTTTGCTTTTTCCACAATTATAGTTACCCATAGTCAACTATGGCCTGAAAATATTAAATGAAAATTCTAGAACTAAATAATTCATAAGTTTTAAATTGCGTGCTATTATGAGTAGCATGATGAACTCTCATGCTTTCTCACCCTGTCCCACCCTGGACATTAATAAACCTTTTGTCCAGCACATCCATCCTGCATATGCTATCTGCCCATTAGTCACCATCTCAGCTATTAGGTCAATAATCAGAGAGGAAGACCATTTTTATATAACTTTTATTACAATATATTTTATAATTGTTTTATTTTATTATTAGTTATTGTTTATTTCTTACTGTGACTACTTTCTAAATTGAACTTTATCATAGATATGAATGTATAAGGAAAACATAGTGTATATAGGGCTCGGTACTATTCATGGTTTTAGGTATCCATTGGGGGTCTTAGAACATCCCCCTCTCAGATCAGAGGGGACTACTGTGCTCAAGTTTATTAATCTTTTTTCCTTCAGTGTGTAATCTGCTTTTCACTTAACCCAGTGTATTTGTCATTTCTTACATTGTATTTTCATCTCTAGAAGTTCAATTTGGTCATTTTGTTATATAGTTCATGTCTAACCTTAGCGCATTCATATATCCCTGTATCTTTTATATATGAAAGATATATTTGTTATAATGTGCTTGTCCACTAATTTTATGATCTGTGTTATTTCTGGGTCAGTTTTTATAAATATACATATATATGTTATATGTGTGTGTATATATGTATGTATGTATGTGTGAGTGTGTGTGTGTGTGTGTGTGTTTATTCCTTTTTATGGGTTGTGTTCTCCTGCTTCTTTTCATGCCTGGTAATTTGTTATATATGATATTGTAAATATTTTACTTTGTTGGGTGTCAGATAGTTTTATATTCTTTCAAATAGTTTTTTAGTTTGTTCTGGAATAGGTGGGACTATTTGAAAAATGTTTGATCCTTTTGAACATTATTTTTAAGCTTTCTCAAGCGATATCAGAAATCCTATTGTCTTGGGCTAATTTAACCTCCAGAGTTCATTCATTCTCTCCCTCTCCCTCTCCCTCTCCCTCTCCCTCTCCCTCTCCCTCCCTCTCCCTTTTTCCTTCCTCCTTTTTCCTTTCCTGTCTCTTTTCCTCTCTCCTCCCTGGTACTCTCCTTATGAATCTATGTTTGTTTCCTTGAAAACCCAATTCCATACTGAAAAGGGAACTGATAGTGCCTACCTGGGTTCCTCTTCTCTGTACCTCAGCCTCGAAAGGCTCTCCAGATGTAAACTAAGGTTCAATAGTAGGTCTTACCTGTTGTTCCTCTCTTGGGAATCTCTGTCCTGTGGTGCCTATTTTCTAATACATAAAAACCTTTGTTTTGTATTTCTTTTTCCAGTTTTTACTATTTGGCTAAGGCAGTTGAGTAAATCCAGTCCCAGTTACTTTATCTTGGCCAGAAACCAGAATTACATATGTTGTTTTCTTTTAAATACCTTGAACGTTTCTTTGGCTGATGTCTGGTTAGTTTATGTCTTATTTCATTGTGAATAAAAATTTCTTTCTTTCCCCATTATGTTCCTTGATTTGTTATTACTGCTTTCTATTTCTTATATAGGAAGAACTTTTTAAGTGATCTTCATAGATTTTCTAGGGTGATAGTTAATGTCAGTTGCAGAATAGAAATATTGCTATCTTATTTGCCAAAATCTAATCTCACATTTACTTCTGTTTTTATTTCATTGACAAGATTGTATTATTGAATAATAGTAGTTTTGGGTAATTAAAATAGTGTCTTTAAATTCCAATGATCCTAATAGTTCATCATTAAATATGACGTTTCTTCTAGATTTAAGAAAGGAACTCTTTATTAAGTTAATGGAGTTTTTCTAGTCCTAGTGGGTGAATTGCATCAGAACATTAACATTATTTAGGTCATTTATGTACCTTCTCTTTTAATAATTAATATTATAAATTGTATTAATAGTTTTCCTAATGGTGAGATATATTTACCTTCTTGGTAAAAATTCTTATTAATCATAAAATGTAGCTCATTCTATTAAAGTATAGTAGAATTAAATTTTATATTAGTTACCTAGAATATTTACATATATATTCATAAGTTATATTGTTTTCTAACTGTATTTCTCAGACTGAGACCCATGGACCCAAGTATTTTATAGATTTAATTTTGTTGTAAAGTGCTTTCATATTGTGTCCTATTTTGATAATATTCTAAAGTTATACACATCTAAGCATAATCTTGAAAATGCAGGTCACCATCCTGCAATGGACCAGTGGTCTCTGAGTCCAGTGAGTCCTACTTTGCCTTTGTGCTTAAAATGGAGCTCTCATCAAGGATAGATCAAAAAATGACAAGGTGCACAGAAAACAAGGGGTAGAAAAAAGTGAGAGAATTGGGTCATTCTTAAAGAACATGTTAATAGGGACAGGCCAAGCTCAGAAGAATTTAATCCTGGTAGTTAATAATTTATTAAAGTTAATTGTATATGCACTGTGTGGATCACAAGTCCTAAGCCTCTCCGACACTTTCATGGGCCCTACCTTGAACTAAATGAATCTGAATCCACTATGCGGCTTGGCATAAGTAGTGAAGAAAAAAGATATCTTTACAAAATATTCTAATGAGCAGCCAGAAATGGGAAATAGAGATGCATATTTTTTCTCAAAATATATTAATTTACAAAAATAAAGTTATAAATAAGTAATGAAGATTATGTCTATTTCTATTCCTATTCCAGCAATTAAAGGTAAAATAGCCATTTATATATGCTTTAATATTATCACAATGCTAATTTATTTTCAAGTGAACTTAGCATATCCACAGATTTGTTACATGGCACCTGATTAAAATTGGTATTTGAAGAGTGCAAGATTGCTCATTAGCTCAGTTTTTGGAAAATTATGTGTTCTGATGATCTGTAACTAGTAAATCAGACCTTGAAATTATTGGTAATTCTTTTTGAAATACATTTATGTGAACAGGCATACTCATTATCAGTTTTATTAAACTTAAAAACAGAAAAAAAAATAAATCAAATATTATACCACTAATCTAATGGTTGAAATTGGGTGGCTAGAAATATATTACTTTATATTCTATTATTTTCATAAGTATGAATTTAATTTGTTTGCATTCGTTCTTGGGTTTAAGTTAAAACAGCTATGACCGATAGGAAGTTTTAACCTATTTTTTGTTTGTTCATATATAAGCAAAATTAACTATGTAAATCAAAATAGGATCCTGATATACTTTTCTTAAAAGGGAAATATGTATGTTACTAAAAATCTGGTGTGTGCTATCTTTGTTTAATTTTGTTTTCAGACTTATTTTTAACTAAGATATTTCCTGAAATGTACTCAGTTCTTACAAATTAAATAGTATAAGAATCAATTCATCTTTGATGGTGTGTTCCAAGTCTCTAGTAAAACCAATAGTCAAGTTCCTTTTAAGGGAGAGTACTAAATCTGTAACTATGTCTCTACATTTATCCAGTCAGGTTTTTATCTTCTATTGCAGATATATCCTCTAGATTTTCTAGCTCAGTGTAATAAAATATCATTTGTATTTATTTATAATTTTTTAAATTAAGTTGAATGGAGTAATATTGGTAATACAATATTATATTATATTTTATAGTATTCAGGTGTACATTGTGATTTCACATCTGTATATTTTATTGTTTGTTTACCATCTGAAGTCCAGTTTCCTTCAGCTACCATATATTTGTTCCACTTTACCCATTTCACCCTCTCCCTATTTGACCCCCTTTACCCTTTCTACCTCTCACTTCCCTCCCCCGCACCCTCTAGTAACCACTAGTCTATAGTTTATTCCATGAGTCTCTGTTTGTTTGTCCTGTTTATTTGTTGCTTTTTAGGTTTATAACCCACATATAACTGATATCATGTGATTTTCTACTTTATCTATCTGGCTTATTTTGCTTAGAATGATCATTTCGAGGTCAATCTATGTTGTCACGAATGGCAATATTTCATCTCTTCTTATGGCTGAGTAATATTCATTTGTATATAAGCCTTGCCTTGTTCCTGATCTTAGAAAGTTTTTAGCTTTTCACTGCTAATTATAATGTTGAGTGAAGGTTTGTCATAGATGGCCTTTATTATATTGAGTTACTTTCTTTCTATACCGATTTTGTTAAGTGTTTTGATCATCAGTGGATACCGTATCTTGTCAAAGGCTTTTTCTGAATCTATAGATATGATCATATGATTCTTATTTTTTAATATGTTTATGTGGTGTATCACATTAATCAACTTGCATAATCCACTTGATCATGGTGTATAATCTTTTTAACATGTTGCTGTATTCAGTTTGCTAGTATCTTATTTAGGATTTTTGCATCTGTGCTCATGAGAGATATTGGTCTGTAGTTTTCTTTTATGTGTTATCCTTACCAGGTTTTGGTATCAGAGTAATATTGGCCTCATAAAATGAATTGGGAAGTATTGCCTCCTCTTCGATTTTGGTCTATTTAGATTTTCCAGTTCTTGATTCAGTCTAGGAAGGTTATATTTTTCTAAGTACAGGTCAATTTTTTCTAGGTTATTAAATTCGGTAGTATATACTTTTTCATAGTATTGTTGTATGATCTTTTGGATTTCTGCAATATCAGTTGAATTTCTCCTCTTCCATCCCTGATTTTGTTTATTTGTGTGCTTCTTCTTTTTTCTTTAGTGAGTCTAGTCAGGGTTTTATTAATTTTATTAATCTTCTCAAAGAACCAGCTCTTTGTTGCATTTATTTGTTTGTTTGTTTATTTATTATTTTGTTTTTGTTTTCAATTTCTGCTCTAATTTTGATTATTTCTTCTGCTGACTTTAGGGTTCATTTATTTTTCCTTTTCTAGTTTTTTAAGATGAAGCATTAGGTTGTTTATTTGGCTCATTCTTATTTTTGGAGATAGGCCTGCAATGATATGAACTTTCTTCTTATGACCACTCTGCCATGTCCCAAAAGTTTTGCTATGTTGTACTATCATTATCATTCATTTCTATGTATTTTTTGATCTCTCTTTTTATTTCTTCTCTGAACCAGTTATCGTTCAGTAGCATGTTGTTTAATCTTCATGCATTCGTGGTTCTTCCTGATTTCTTTTTGCAGTTGATCTCTAGTTTCAAAGCATTATAATCCGAGAACATGGTTAGTATGATTTCAATCCTCTTGTATTTGTTGAGGCTACCTCTGTGTCTCAGCATTTGGCTGATTCTTGAGAGTATTTCATGTGTACTAGAGAAGAATGTATAAGCAGCTTTTTGGGGAGGGAAGGCTCGGTAAATGTCAATTATGTCCAGTTGGTCTAACGTGTCATTTAAGGATGTGATTTCCTTATTAATTTTCTGTTTGGGTGATCTGTCCATATCTGACAGTATGGTATTTAGGTCCCCTACTACAATTGTGTTTTCTTCTGTTTCTCCTTTTAGTTCTGTTAGTAATTGCTTTACATATTTTGGGCCTCCCTGATTAGGAGCATAGATATTAATAATTGTTATGACTTCTTGGTGCATGATTCCCTTTGTCATTATAAAGTTTCCTTCAGTATCTTTTCTTACCTTTTTGATTTTGAAGTCTGTTTCATCTGATATTAGTACCACTACTCTCACTTTTCTCTGAATGTCATTTGCTTGAAATGTCATTTTCCACTCTTTCTGTATTTGTCTTTGGAGCTGAGATGTGTCTCCTGGAGGCAGCATGTGACTGGGTTTTGTATTTTGATTCAATCTGCAACTCTGTGCCTTTTTAGTGGTGAGTTCAGTTCATTTATATTTAGGGTGATTATTGACATTTGAGTTTTTCCTATAGTCATTTTATCTTTTGCTTTCTGGTAGCTCAGTGTTTCCATTGCATCCTTGTCCTTGTGTTTCTGTTTTCTTTATTTTGGTTGACTTTTGTGGGTTTTGCCTCTGGTTCCTCTTGTTTGATGTTATATATTTCAGTTCTGAATCTTCTGTGTGTGTGGTTACCATTACAAATATTAAATATATATAAATAATTATATATATGTGTGTGTGTGTGTGTGTACACACACACACACACACATATACACACACACACATGATATATTCATTCATTTTTTTCTGCATGTGCCTTATCTCCATTACCTTTTGCAAATTTGGATCTTTCAATCCTCCCCTTTTTAGTCATTGTCTAAAGTTGTCTCTATGTATGCTGAACGTTCATTACTATCTTATTATAACAATTCACTTTTTATTATTTAAGCTTATAGTTCCCTGTTCTTAGTAAGGGCTGTACTCCTCTGCTTCTATTTTCCTGATAGTCACTTTATTCTTAATTATGTATTTTTCATGTGTATGTGTCATTTGGTTTTAGGTGAACTGACCCCTTTCAGTATTTCTTGTACTGGAGGTCTCATAGTAGAGAATTCCCTCAATTTTTGTATGCCTTGAACGGTCTTAATTTCTCCTTTATATCTAAAGGAGAGCTTAGCTGGATACACTATTCTAGGCTGGTAATTCTTTTCACTTAATAGTTTAAATATTTGAATCCATTCCTTTCTGGTTTGTAAGGTTTGTGCTGAGAAGTCTGAGGATAGTCATGGTTTTTCCTTTATAAGTTACCATTTTCTTTTCCCAAGCAGGCCTGAAAATTCTGTCTTTGTCTTTGATTTTTGATATTTTTAATGCAATGTGTCTTGGTGAAGGCCTTTTTGGGTTGAGATAATTGAGTGTTCTGTTGCCTTCTTGAATTCCAAGCTCCAGCTCATTCCTTAGATTTGGGAAATTCTCAACTACTTGTCTGAAAATGCTTTCTAGTCTCTGCTTTTTTTCCTCACCTTCGATAATGCCCATTATTCTTAAGTTCCCTCTCCTGACGGTATCAGCTAGTTCTTAAATTTCTCATTAATTTTCATTTTTTGGTTTCTCTCTTCTTCCTTCTGATTTATTTCTCAATTTCTGTCTTTTATATCTCTGATCCTTTTCTCCATTTGGTTGACCCTATTTCTCAAGCTTGTTATTTCATTTTTTCAACTCTTGCAGTGTGTTCTTCATCTCCAGAAGTTCTATTTTGTTCCTTTTGAGAGTTTCAGTCTCCTTGCTCTACTCATCTAGAATTTTTTTTTAATTTCTTAAATTGTTCATATGACTTATTTCAAAATTTTTTGAGTTTTTTAAAAAGTACCATTCTGAATTCTCTGTCATTTAAATTGCATATTTCTAAGTCTGTAAGCTTATTTTCTAGACACTTTTCTCTTTCTGTCTGAAATGCTTTGTCACCGTGGTTGTTCATGGTGCTTAATGGACTATTTCTCCACCTGGGCATTAATGGAAATGTCTGCTTTTTTTTTTCAGAAAGATTTATTATATAAAAGTCTCTCTTTAACCCGCTGCAAAGAAGGTACTTTTCCTTTGTTTTCCAGTAAGTGGTGTCTAAGCCTCTTGGATTCCTGCTTTATATAAAACCTAAATAATGTCTTTTTAATTTTCTTGTTGATATTTAATCACATTTGCTACCCTCAGTATCAGTCCCTGTCAGTGTCAGCGACAGTCTTGACAGCATTTGCTCATCAGATTCCCCTGGGGCTTCACGGTGATTGGTCTTGGAGGGTATGTGGGGAGGGGCACCCTGGGTTGGGAGTTGAGGGCTGCAGCTCATCCTTGGCTTTGCAACCGTGGCCAGTAAAAGTCAACTGTTATTATTCTGCTGTCCCACTTCTCTCCCTTCTGCACTGATGACTGAGCCCTGCTTATGGTTAACCACAGGGAGCTCACAGCTTTCTCAGGGAGGGCTGTTCACAAACTTGTCACTCCTTCCCTTCACCTCTTGCTCCATCTAGGGAGCTCCGGAGCCTGCGAGAAACAGCTTATTTATTTCTCCCAGTCCATCGCCTGATACTCAGGGTTCTGACCTGTGGTAGCACTTATGTGCAGTCCCCACACTCAGACATGCTGGTGTGCAGTTTGGGTGTTTTCTTGTGAGTTTTAGATGTTTGACTTATTGCTTTTTCAAGGGGAGAAATCTGGGGACTTCTCTCACTCCACCATGTTTTCCAAAAAACCTTACTTAAAAATTTTAGAATAGCTTATGTAAATGTAGTCTTATTCTTACTGTTATTGTTTTTTGTTCTTTTTACTTTTTCTTTCTCTCAACCATTTTTTGGGAGTTGATCAGATTTACTGGTTTTGTTTTAAAATATGTAATACGTATCAGTAAGTTTTGCTTTATTTTTTTATCCTTTTTGTCTTTTATTATTTTTGTATGTGTATGTTCTCCTGTATGTCTCTATTCAACTAAAATAAAATAGTATTAATTTTCTTCTAAGCTACGCTCTTTTTATCATTAGGTATATAGTATCTCTGACTTAAAGTTTATAGATTTATAGTAGTTATTTTAATGGCTGCATTTAAAAGAGAGAGAAAGGATGATGGGAACAAAAACAGATAGAGACAGAATATTATAACCAATCAGGCATGCCTGGTTCAGAAATGTTTAGAGTCATAGGAACATAAACAAAGCAGAAAATGGAATAAAGTGTTAGAAAAATAATGTTGAATAATTTATTTGTTTAAGAGAGTCTTATTTAATACCTCCTAAGTCTAAATCCCTTAGTGGAAGGTTGTGTCAAAATACTTTCAGACCAATAGGTGTGATACCAAGAAATGTATACAGTAGGAATTGTTGATATTTATTTATCAAAAATAGTATGTCACAAATAGAAGAGTAGAATGATAGAGTTTGGGAAGAGAGAAATAGAAAGTCAGTTTGAAAAAAATCACTGTAATTTTTATAATTGTAAAAACATTTTCTTTATATATATTGCATCCTGATAGTTCCTTTATGTGTTATACACACACACACACACACACACACACACACACACACACACACACATAATATATATATGTATACATAAAATAAATATCAGTAGTTAGTATAATCTGAATATCAAAATATCCATGTGTTTTTCCTCAACAAATTGATTATTGTAAAGTGATTTACAAATCCTATGTGCCGGGTGGATAATAAATGACTAAATTCAGAAGTGGAAGTAGAAGTATCAGTATTTAAAGGGTTACATCCCTTGGAATACATGTATATGTCTGGAGAAGAAGAAATCTTAAGTTTCCATATGACAATCAGTGGAACGTTTCTAAGTATTCCTTTGACCTGGAAATGGTAGACAGTTTGGGTGTTATATTTTTTAAAAATCTTTTTTGTTTATTGGTTTCAAATGTCCTGCAACTTTAGGTAACATTGTTGTGCCCCAAATGGTTCCACAAGAACTTAAGAAATACATAAATGTGATTGTTCCTGACCAGGCAAAAACTGGGCCAGCTTATAATTATCTTCACAAATGCTTGCACCTGCAAGTAATTCTACTCTAACTGCTAAACCTGCCTTGTTAATTGGACTGTTAATCACTGAGGGAGTAGAGTTCAGGCAACCAGAAGGGTCATTTCTATTTGTAATTGTTTCCCTACAGAGGGTAAACTGCAACAATTCCTAGGAGTCCCTAACCCAGTTTGAATTAATTGATCAGATTGTATCCTTCAACATTAAGGAAAGCCAACTCCGAAATCTATGCCCTGCATAAAAATGGGCATTTGATGTATAATTACTATGAATCAGATTATTGATGCAGACAGAAAAGAGGCCCAAGTTCCCTTAGTGGGACAGCAGTAGAGAATACAGTGGTAAAAATTTTACTCTGTATAAATGCTGCAGTTGAAACTTGCTTAGAAAAATCAATTAAGATATGACTTTACAATTTTCAATGTTTTTCATTGAGCAAATGAAAGATTCAGATTCTTCATACAATTTTTCCTTACCCTGTGTACTTAAACTTGTGTTATTAAGAATCACAGTAGTGTAGAGCTTCACAGATCCTTAACATGGTTGCTTTTCTCACAAATGAGGAAACTATGACCCAGAATTCGTGAATTGGCCAAGGTCACTCAGGTGCCAGACTAGCTTTACTGTTCTTCCACTCTAGGTCAGCGTTTTCAGATAGAAGCAGATGTGTAATGGCTTTATCTTGGCCTAAAGCATTAATGATTTTTACACAATAAAAGCACAGAAACACAAAGTCTAAAATGACTTTAAAAAATTATCTAGTTAACCTTTTCCCTCCTTATTTCACAAATAAGGAAACTGAGAACCAGAGCAGAGTAGCAATTTCCCTATCGATATATAAAAACATGTACATAATGAATGATGCTATTTCAGTGCAAAGTGAAATGATGATTTATCTTAACTAAGACAGAGACAGGCTAATACATATTAAATTAATTTTCTCATTGGTCAGATATATATTAAAAGGCTTTTGTTTTTCTAGTATGTAGAGATTTATTTAGATCACTTTATCCTGAGAGATATTCTGTCAATAATAGAATGCTGCCCTATTCATTGTGGAAATAACTGAACACCTAAAATTATCTCAAGGAGCCTACAGCTTAGTTTTGCCGTGAGATAACCTTAAAAAACTGAATTCCCCATTTTTAGCAAAAGAATTAAAAACTGTAAAATTCAGACACATTTCTCCCTTCCTAGATATTAACATCAAATAACATTAGTAAAATTAGCTCATTGAACAATTCTATCCATTTTTCCCCCCAGCTTTCTGTCGCTCTTTAGGTATCACTATTTGACTCACAGTTGCCAAGATCCATATATTTTTCAGTATAATATTTTCCTTTGTGCACATAGGCACATAGGATTTGTAAATCACTTTACAATAATCAATTTGTTGAGGAAAAAACACATGGATATTTTGATATTCAGATTATACTGAATACTGATATTTATTTTATGTATACATATATACATTGTGTGTGTGTGTGTGTGTGTGTGTGTATAACACATAAAGGAACTATCAAGATGCAATATATATAAACAAAATGTTTTACAATTATAAAAATTACAGTGATTTTTTTCAAACTGACTTTCTATTTCTCTCTTCCCAAACTCTAGCATTCTACTCTTCTATTTGTGACATACTATTTTTGATAAATAAATATCAACAATTCCTACTGTATACTTTTCTTGGTATCACACCTATTGGTCTGAAAGTATTTTGACACAACCTTCCACTAAGGGATTTAGACTTAGGAGGTATTAAATAAGACTCTCTTAAATAAATAAATTACTCAACATTATTTTTCTAACACTTTATTCCATTTTCTGCTTTGTTTATGTTCCTATGATTCTTTAAACATCTCTGAACCAGGCATGCCTGATTGGTTATAATATTCTGTCTCTGTCTGTTTTTGTTCTCATCATCTTTTCTTTCTCCTTTAAATACAGACATTAAAATAACTTCCAGATTTTTTCTTTGCTGCTAATACCCAGTAAATTCTGGTGCTGGTGCTGGCGCATTACCAGGGACAATGGAAGGTTTGTAGACACTAAGCGGTTGATGGAAGGACAAGAACAATATATTCTCTCTTAGATAATCCTTAAATGGTTTTCTGACCAAAATGTCTAGATTAGTCATGTCAACAGAAATTACAACCATCTGTGTACATTTCCAGGCAATGATAGCCACTACTTTGTGACCTTTCATAACTTACAGAAATTATAAGATTTTACCCTGAGTTTTGAAATGTTCATATTTGAAATAGGAACAAATAACCATCTCTGAATTGATGAAACACACTGGGTTACATTAGATATCAATCTATCCATCAATCTATTTATTCTTAAGTAAGGAGAAAAGCAAACATAACAAAAACAAAACACTCTTCTTTCTACCTTCCCCCACCCATATTCCTGTCTCTTGCTGAGTCTAGCATGTTTCCTCTGCTTTTTGCTTGAATTCAGGGACGAGTTCTTTGTTTTGTATTCAAGTGGCCCCACATTAGACTTTTCATCAGAATCCAATTTATGAGTTACATCAAGGCTTTTTACTCCAAATTTTTCATCCTCTCAGGGTCAGAGCAGCTTGTAAGAAAGCCCCTATAATGTTAACAGTATAGTGTAAAGTATTTTCTTCCGCATTTCACTGGAGTTGAAGTTCTAAGCAATTCTAGTGAAATTGGCTTTTTCTTTAACGTGTATGCTCACCAGGCAGTACTTCCCTTATCCCCCCGCCCACCCACACACACACAATACAAAAAGTTTCTCTGAACCTGAGGTTTATTCTTTTTATAATCCAAATGCATTTTCCCTTTGCCTTGGAATAGCAGTTCTAGAACTCCCTGGAACTCTAGAATAAGCCCTTGACTGGCCCACAGCTGGGGTTGGAATAGGCTGAATGACAAGGGGGCAGAATATATTAGGGAGCCATGTGTACAGTGTCTGCCCTTTGTAGATGGGAATAGGCAGACGAAAGATATGTGTCCTATTTACCTTTTTATTAAAGCGTTTGATGACAACAAAACTAAAAAGTCAAACTAAAAAGTTAACTTAAACACTTTTAGAAAAACAAATGTATTATTATTCCTCTCAACAACATTGTTATTTTAGCAAGATTACTGCATGTCAGCAAGAGATAAGTCTCAGAAAGTGAGTGGCCCACTGTACAAATACAGCATGCTTTGGAGAACTATGCCCCCATTACTTTACAGTCGACCTTTTAAGCTCATGTAATAATATTAGATATATTCTACTCTTTCCTTAACCATCTAGAGTGTGGGTCATGACATAGGACTAGTCAATCAGATTGCTCAGTCAAAGTGATCACAGCGATGGTTCAGGAGTGATCATGAGACTCAAATAGACCTATAAGATTCCCATTTAAAAAGTTACCAAAACTATTAGGAGAAATATCCTCATGCTTTAGGATTTGTAAACTATAAGGCTGATATTCTTCATTTTAGTCTGGATAGAATAAGTTGTGTTACGGTAATGAAATCTCTTAGATGAACACATCTAAGACTTATTTTGGTTATCTCTCATACAAAATTGACTGTAGTTCCAAACATCCCTCTACATGGTGACTCCTATTTCCAGTCTGATTAAACATCCCATGAAAGGGCAGCACCATCTGGAACATGCAGCCTCTTTTGTCAGTGTTGCAGGTAAAATGACACTGGAGAAGTGTGAGCATGAGCTTTGTACTGGTTCAGATTGATAGGGGCACATGCCATTTTCTCTTTCAGTACCCGGTCCACAACTAGTTACATGACCTGCCTAACTGTAAGAAAAATATAGACGAATATTATCGCTTCTGCCACAGATTCTGACTTCATGTCACCACCATACCCACGTGAAAATAGCATGACAAGAAAGCCAAGTGTCAGCTAAAGTAAAGTCAAGGGTTCTAGATGGAAATTTCTGGTGAAAGTAGTTAAAGCCAGGAACCAGTTAGACTGTAGCCATGACACAGTCTTGCTCCCACCAACGTCTGAAAAAGCAGAAGCAGAAGCCATGAATATGCATTCCTGTGTGTGTACATGCACATTAAGCATAAGAAATAGACATGCAACCCCATGGCAGATAGGACATGAAAAAAACATAAAAAGGAAAAAAAATGAGAATCCCAATTTAAAAAATTGTCACGGAATTCATGCTGCTGTTATAGAAACTTACCTACCTGTAGCTTTATTCTCTGTTATGTGGATGAATAAGCAAGGTTGGCAGAAGGAGCAGTAGACCTTTATAGTTAATTAGAAACTAGGAGGCAAAGCCAGACTTGCCATTTATTTAAAATTACAAATCTTATAAGGAAACATTTTAGCCATGGTTGGTTGAGATATATGATAAACCATTGAAAGGAATTATATCAAGTTGCTCTCTGGCTTTGACATCAACTTATAGAATATGTGAGTCTATATAGGATAAATTATAAAAGGAGTTTACAGTCTGTTAAGACTAAAAATAATAATAATTGGCCTTTATTGAGTGCCTACTATGTTCCAGGCACTGTGCTAACAGCTTTACTTAAATTATATCTGTTACCCTATACAGTACCCTAATGAGTTTAATAATAGTATTATATAAATTAGAATATGGAGGCATACAGGTTACATAATTTGTAGAAGACTAATGAGGAATTATGACATTACTGATAAAATTAAGAATTCATATGTTAAACTAAATTATACCTACGTATTTATATTTTAAAAGACAATATTTATCATATGTTACAAATGGCATCTGATAAAAAACTTTTAAAAATTATGTTTAAAATTTTAAATGAAAAATTCTAATTTTTGAAATAAAAAAGACAGTGTACGAAAACTGTTAATTTCTTTCTCAGATCCCCCTAGAGCTGAAGTCTCATAATGTATCCTAGTACTTAGCAAATTAGCAAAATAGGAAGTAAATAGTACTGACTGCTGCTACTCTGGGCAAGCATAAATAGAAGATGATAGGCCTCATGAGTATATCTCATTTTGTTTGGAATTTCCTTGGCAGAGGGTAAATGCAAGGTTTTTATGTGTTAAGTAGTCTGAATTTGAATTCTGGCGTTCCGATTCAGTCATCTGCACGACCTTTAGCAAATTCATTACACCTTAAATCTTAGTTTTCTCACTTATGCAATAGAAATGATATTATTAACAGTACCTATCCTTCGGACTTACTATAATTGTCATATAAGATGATCCATGTAGAAAGGTTTATTGACCCACCAGACATACTACAGTAGCTTACAAAATCCTGACTATCCTTGTCTCTGACATCTCTGTCATCATCTTTGTTATCATTATCATCATCAGAATTGCCATTTTTAGTTATAATCTTCTTCCAATTAAGCACACTGAAGCAACTAACTTGGGTCAATGACCATCTTTTTGATAATCTGTTTTAATTTCTGGAGGTTGGCTGGATTCTAATTGATTTGGCTGTCTGTTTTGTTAGGTGCATTTTTCCTCCCCGGTTTTGTAATTAGGGACTTTTAAAACAGTGATTCAAAGTTAAGACACTTATGTTAATAGGATATAATTGCAACTTAACAAGTAGGAGTTAGCGCTTTTTGAGATATAAGCACAGGATAATTGAAACATTTGGTTCAGAGTTTGGACAGAGCTGTTGCGTTGCATGAAGCATCAAAGAATACCAATAATTTGAGGGTGGAAAGACTCCTGCTATTTTCTATAAACAAAATGTCATTTAATGTTGTTTACAGGTATGCTTGGAATTTCAGCTTTATTCAACTACAAGTCTACAAATTTGTTTGGAATAACAAGTCAGTAAGCAATTATATATAAGAAGGAAAAAAAAATAAGATGTGGTGATAAAGCAAATGAAGCAGCAGTGAATTTCTAGGCATAAAACTCACTTAGATGACAATAAATTATTTCTTTGATGAGAAGTTGTTACAGCATCTTTTTCTTCACCTTATTTGTGAGGTTAGGTTAGATTTCTTCTACTATTTCTCTTTCTTCCTTTCCTCTTTCTCTCCTTTACTGAGCAGGAACCAGTATTGGAGATCTAAATATGAATATGAGTGATACAGTTTTTTGTCTGTTGGTCATGAATAATTATATAGTGAATAAGACAGAAAATAAACGAGAAATTATCACATAGATGAATGCTCTCATGGGGCATCAGTGATCACAGAGGAAGGCCAAACAGGGTGTGTAGGGAAGGTGTTCTGGAGGAAGCAACTTCTTCACTCAAATTCACAGGATAAGATGTTAGTAATGTGTGTGAAGGTGAAAAAAAAAAAGAGATTTTAAAAGAAGAGCAAATAGCCCATATGAAAACAGAGTATCCTAGCATGCTAGGACCTGGCCACCATCCATTAGGGCTGGAACATGGAGTTTGGGTTTGGTGATAAAGGTTAGAGAGATAGAAAATCATTGACAGGTCTTAATTGTTGCTCTGACTTGGTCACACATTCTGGGAAGACCATCTTAGTTGTACTAAGGAGAATGAATTTGAAGGATATGAAACAAGTTTAGCAATAGGGGGAATGAAAGTAAAAATAAACGTGTATGGATTCAAGAAATGATAAAACAGAAAAATCTACAGGACTTAATGATTTCTTGGCTGGGGAGTGTCTTTATCTTTGAGAAAGAGGACTAAGAATTCAACAATGTTGCCCAGGTTACTGGTTTGGGACAATGAGTGCACCTATTCACAGACACAAGAAGCCCTGGAGGAGGCATACATTTGTGAAGAAGAAAGTAGAGGATCTCTCATAAGGATGGGAAAGAACAGCTGGCAAAAAAGACTCAGAAGGAACAGCCAAAGAGGCGGGGGTGAAGTAGAAGGAAATATTGTCACAGAATCCAAGGAAGAGTGTGATCAGCAAAAGAGGAGTATATATGGAGAGCAAGTGTTATAAGACATTGTTCGTTGAGGAGTTAATAGAATATGAGAAAGAAGAGAGAGCGAGTACAAATTTGTCTTTCCTGTCGGATTCTATGTAACAAACAAGAGATGCCTACCACAGGGCTGTAGGGGTTCCTGTCAAAGTGGGATCCCTGTCCTTTCCAACAAAACTCACAGAAACTAAGAGAAACTTAAAGTGTTTGGGAGGAAAGATAAATGGGGTTTGGTCAAACCTAGGAGCAATTAATTTCTACTATTAATATTGAATACCTGTGTACCCAGTGAGAGACAGAGAAAGAGGAATGAGAAGGGGGAATAAATTCCAAGACTGAGAAGCTCAGTTGTAAATTCCCATAAATATATTTTTCTTAGCCAAATGGTTGGTAACTCTGCTGGCACATTGTCATCTTCTTCCCAGTGCAAAACCATACCACTCGATTCACTGCATTAGGACTTCCATATCTAGGTTGACTGAAACCACTTGGATGGTTAAAAAAGCCAGAGGTAGATGTTCCAGAGAAGACTGTATTTGTTCTAAAAAGCATGAAATTGACTGAGATGATGATGATAACAACAGCAATAATAATATTCCTGCGAATACATTTTAACGACGTTATTTATTAAAGTGCTTTGCTATAGTTAGACTCAGCACTAAATATTTTACTTGCATTAGTACTTAATGTTTACAACTGCCCAATAAAGTAATTACTATTATTAGCCTAATTTTGCAGATGAGAAGATAAGAAACTGAGGTTGTGAGATATTAGTGAACTTTCCTGAGCCCACACAACTGATCTGTGGTCAAATGTAGAATTGAATCCAGTTCATTCTACCTTTCCCCATTAACTTGTGTTGGAAAGAGCTTGACTATTATAATAAAAACACTATGAGACCACTCAAATTTATATAATAAATATTATGCTAAGTGCTTTATAGTCATCATTCCATTTAATCCTCATATAGTCACATGAGGCAGGCGCTATCATATGCCCATTTCATATAAGTGCACATTGTGAAGTCAGGGAACTTTCTGTGTTACAGAGTTAATGCACTGCATAGCTTGGACTTTATGCAAGTTGTGTGACCTCAGATCCTGTACAGTAAACCATCTCCCTGCCATTTATTAGTCTGTGAAACATATGAGTCAAGGAATGCATGAGTCTTGAATTGGACAGAGGCAGAGTCCTCTCTTTTTCTTCCTTTGGAAGGTGACACACATTTGATGCATTGTTTACCTGACAAAAAAAAATAAAGTGTGGCCACAACTGATCGGAGAACCTACAACATGCTGTGCATAGTGCTCTACTTTTTAAGACATAAGGAGATGAGTCAAAGCCCCTGTGAGATGTGGGGGGATTATACTTGTAGAAACTCATTCAAAATGACTTTTCCAGCTGAAGAATGTTGAATAACCTTAGCATCCAGCTGAGAGACTGCAAAATAGTGGCTGGCTCAAGGTTCGATCCAAGAAAGCGAGTGTCTGTTTGGATTGGCGTCTGGGAACAGTGAAATGCCTGAGAAATCTTCCAAGGTGATTTTTCTTCACTGAGTTTTGAAGAAAGACCCCACTTTCTTGATCCTGGATCAGGAACTATTTCAATCATGAAGAACCTATCTGCATAGTCCTTTCTGCTAGAGAAAGAGAAAGAAAAGCTGTAAATCCTCTAAAGTCTCTACCACTTGCTGGGAGCTACTAGGGCAGGAGATTAAAAAAAAATTTTTTTTTTTAAATCTAAAAGCTGAAGCCAGAGGGAAGAAAGCTAAAAAAAATATTACCATACAATTTACACTAAATAATAAATGAGGAAAGGATTCCATTAGGGACATACATTAGAGATTTCATTGGCTTTGTTCTCTGGGAGTTCTGTGGATATAGCCCATAGATATTTTGATTTTTTTCCTCTGTAAAAATAATAACAGTGGCTTCCAGTACTCAGTTCTGCTATGGTTTCTTCTCCACCATTCACAAGAGGCAAAATAAGAAATTTTCAACATGAACTTAAGCTGACAAGTTTTCCTTAAACTTCATGTAGACACAAACACACAGAGACACACTCACCAGGTAAAAGTAGAAATATATCAAAAAATGTAATAACTTTGAGGACCTTTGGTCACAATTTCTCCTCATATGTTTTTTATTATTTAAATAAAATTTATTAAGCACATTATTCTTATCAGGTACTTAACTAGGTGCTATGGGTGATAAAATAATGAATAAGATATGGCCCTGAAACTTAAGGAGTTTAAAATCTATTGAGGTAGAATGTGGAATATACACTTTATCTTAGTACAAAGCAGACTTTGCTAATTGTTATTGTAATAAAGACACAAAGTGCTTAAGGGAAACAGGGAAGCAAAAAATAAAGTTTTAGTGAATGAGTGGATTCTTATGTGTTTTGACCTCATGTCTCTATTTACTAGTTTTATAACTTTGAACAATCCCTAACTGCTCTAAACCTCAGTTTTCTCATTTGTAAATTGAAGATAATAAGAGAAATCATTGGATCGAAGATGGTCAAAAGAACAAGCAGTCAATTAATATTTGGTGTTACTCTTGAATAGAAGGTTGGAGAAGGCTTTTCAGGGGTGGTGACATTTTAGTTGATCTTTGAAAGAGGGCAGTGTTTTTGACAGAGAGATAGGTATGGGAAAGTTTTCCAAGCTGAAGATACAGCATGAGCAGAGCACCAGTTGTGCAGCTTCAGATGAAGTTAGAAGACAGAATATTCTTTTATTTCCTCCTGACCCCCCGCCCCAGAATTTCTCACTATTCAGAACACTCTTTTGAATTTGTGCAAAGGAACTATCTCTAATGACCAGAATCAAACCTGAGGTCTTATTTCTAAAAAGCATGGAAGGTCTGACTTTCACTTTTGAATTCATTATTAGCCATTAACTCAATCATTTTATCAATTTATACAACCAGGGTCATAGGAGGAAGAGTTGGGGATTGAGCAGAAGCTTCAGGACAGATAAGTTTAGTTGGAATTTAAGTGGCAAAGACAAGGATGTGGGACAGTGCCCTGAGGATGGCCCAAAACAGTATAAGGCTACTGTAAATCTGGTAGACCTTGTAGAATGATCAATGGCTGACTTTCAAATTCTGCTACAAACCAGTTCTGACCATGTCTATCAGCCTTGTCTAGATGGAAGTGGAGAGCAAAGAAAAGAGAAGGTGGAGTCAGTGCTAAAGGCCATGCCATTGGCTGCTTCACACTCAGTTTGATGCACCCTAGCCACATTGTAAACGACTCGCATTGACCTCCAATTTATTTTAATCAAAGGTTGAAAACCACCCCCAAAGTGACTAATACCCACATTTTCATCTCATTGTCTACTGTATCCTAACAAGAACTTACAATTCAGCCAAGGGTTTTTAAGTGTGCTTTATGCTTCATGTATCTCCTCACCTTGGAATGCAGGCTCTCTCTTCATCTGTTGGTGAGTTGAATCACACTGACTTTTCCTTCATGTCCCAGCTTCACTCAGATTCTCGCCTTTGTCACCCTATCTCTTACATCTGAACTCAATGTGCATGTCAGTTCTCAGGTTTGAGAATATACTGCCTAATGGAGAAAACGATCTGTTTATGTTGGCAGCTCTGTTCTGTTTCTTAAGCTAGAATCTGAGTCCCTTGAGTAAAGAAAGAGAAAGAGGTCTGTTTTCCTTCTTACAATACTAAGCCTAGAGCCCTAAATGTGTCCCTTGAAGATTTGCCAATTAATTACAAGTGGGATTAAAAACATCTACACAGTCAGCAGAATCCTCAGTTCTCATCAAATCCTGCATCCTCTCATTTTTCCCAACACTTAAAAGATTTTCACACCAAACTATATCTATTTTTGGTTATCATTCTTCCCCTTCCTCCTCACCATGGTGAAGCTTCCCCTGACCAAAAATAGAAAGTAAATGAAGAAAATTTTATTAATAAAAAATGCCAGTGTATATGTGTAAGTCCTGCCTATCTTCTGCATGAAGAAAGCTCCACATATAAATACCCCAATTTGTTATTGTTGTAGTACATGAGTTTTTTCAACTGGCGTAGATCAAATGTGTTCTAATCCATATTTCCTCCATTTGGGAAGAGGAAAAACAAAGCCCAGAGATGTAGTTAAGTTACCCGTTCTCACAGAGCTGAGCCTGGAATCCAGACCTCTTTAACTCCCATTTTAGGGTTCAACCACTATGGCTGTAGTAAGAAATGAGAAAGCTAGGAATGGTGGCAATATCATAGTTGGCAGAGTGATTTGTCTATTTTGTAAAAATGTAGCTCTCCTTTCAGCAGAATGAACAGGAACTATAAAACATGCTTTAAAACCAGGTTCTCAGAGTAAGTTCTCTGTGATCTCAGTTTTCACGTTCAGCTCCTTCATGCTCTTCTAAATGGCCTTACACACATTAATTGCCAATTAAGGTTCTGTTGCCAACGAGTAGTCAAGACCAAAAATTAGCCCCTTACTTCTTATGACTCCAGGGCACTTAGCCAGAGTTATATTTATGACTGTTACAGAGCAGTGAACTAAAGACAGCCATGACACAGAAATGAGCCCAAACTGCTATTTGTCCCAGAGGCACCAAAATGAAATAATTGTTCTTAGAATAAGTGGCAAAGTTTTTACCCAAGTCTTACCTCTACACATTTAAAGGTGGCTAGAAAATACAAAAAAAAAGGAATGGAAATAATAATTATTGACTGTATACTGTATACCAAAATTTCCTTTTATAGCCCTATAATGATCAAACATAGTATCTGGGATACGTCTGATATTTGTCATTCGTCAAGTACTTATCAAAACAAAGATGGGGAAAGGAGTATGGTGTTAGTTCCATTTCTCTGATGTAAAAAACACAAAGCTCAGAGGTTGAGTAATTGGTTAATGTTATATACATTGTTAGTAGAAGGACTGAGACTCAAACACACTTCTGTCTCCAAATGTCATGCTTTCCCTGCCCCTAGCTAGTGTACAAACTGACAGATTGTCACTCTGTGCTATGAGCTCCTACAAAACTTTCAAATCCTGTATTAAAAGATGTGTTGCTTTGTATTTTAATCTCTTTACATAATTGTGTGCTTCCTTCATGAGTCTTGGCCTCTAAATTCTAGCCATATCACTTTAAAGCTTTATAAAGGTGGCTAAATCATTGGGCAACACTGTGCCCCCACTTTCCTCATCTATACAGTGGAGATATAATAGTTTCCACATCACACTATTTTTGTGAATAATTAAATAAAAGGAATACAGGGCTTGCTACTCAGTAAATGCTCCAACAGATATTATTATCCAAGGGCCTAAGAGTCCTAACAAATAATGGCAAATTATGTATATAAATTGTGGGCAGAAACCATGTTTATCTTATGTACACTTGCATAGTATCTGGAAAAGAGTAAGTGTAGAAATATATATAGATTCATTGAGAAAAGGAACAAATTATTTGAAAATCTGGATGCAGTAAGTATAGCCTTGGTGATTTCCAGTCCAAGAGAGAGATGTAAAACAATATCTGCTACCAAAAAAGTAAGTCTTACATATTGAAGTACTATTATTTTTATGTTGTATATAGATACTGTTGTAGCTTCTGACATATAAAATTGTTTAAAAGTGTTATGTAAGTCTTAATAGTTCCTTGTCATTTATTTCTCCATTTCATTAGTGGCTAATTCAATTACGACTATATCATGGGGGTTGTCCATGAAGTTTTCAAGAATTAAGGAAGGAGCACACACATATAAAAGGTTGAAAAACACTCTCTTAAGGCACTGAAAATTGGTTGTCAGTAATGTCTCTGGTTTCTTCAGACTATAACCCCACAGGGTGTGATTACACAGAATTTGATTTTTCTTCTCATAACAGAGAAGAGAGAGTTCTATTCATTTTAAAAATGCCAGAATAGAGAGCTATCTCTATTTCCTGTTAAACTTGTTCTTATTTATTGTTATTTTTACATATTAATGAAATGATATAAATGTGAATTTAAAAAATACCTTAAAATATAAGAAATCCACCCTCACCCACACCCATAGGAGCCCTGTTTGTCCTCTTTCCTTTGACTACCATTGATTGGCCACAGTGGGGAGGGGTCCTTTATCATCATGTTGGCCAATCAAATTCTCTCTTCTAGGGGAGTTCTTGGCTAGAACTGAGAAAATGGGAGCTCAGTGGTCACAAGCCAAATCAATAAATGTGAAGCTCAAGAGAAGGTGAGATAAATGATACAAAGTCAGGAAAAGATCATCTATGAGAACCTACTAATCCATAAAGAGAATCTTTCAAAGTTCCTAACAACTTCTTGGTCTTTTTTGAATCCCAGATTAACTTTTTGCTTTTGAGCTCTGTTAACATGATTGTATTTGGTTCTTTAATTCAGTAATTATTTCTTGAGCATCTACTATGTCCCAGGTGATATTCTAGGCACTGTGCATACAGCAGTGAAAAAAAAAATAACAAAGATCCATGTCCTCATGAAGCTTATATGAAAATGTCTGAAATACAAAATAAACAAGATAAGCAATTATGGTAAGACAGTATGATAGATAGTGATAAAGACAAAGAGAAAAATAAAGTGTCTTAGGAAGTCTCACATACAGGTGAAGATTCAGTTTTGGTTAGGTGGCTAATTAAGGCCTTGGTGAGAAGCTGATATTTGAATGAAGTGAAGAGAATAAGCTTCAAGTAATGAGGAAGGGCATTCTAGGCAAAGAAACAGTTAGTATAAGGGCAGGAGCTTACTGGGGAGGTTAGAATGGAGTACATGAGAAAACGTGGTTAATAATTGATGAGAACAGAAAGATGATGAGCCACATTTTATACAGTTTTGCAGTCACAGTAAACTCTCCTGTTCCATTTTACTTTTAATGTATTAGGAAGTCATTGGATCATTTTGAGCACAGGAGTGACACGAAGTGTTTAAGTTTTAACAGAGCTACTTTTAGAAACAATAGTTTTTCATTCCTTTGATTCGGCTAACATGAGCTGGTCTTTTATACTTACAGGACATGAAGAATTTTTAAGATATCCTTAGTTTCTCTTGGTTTTGAACCAAATAGCAGATCATTGGTAAAGAATGTTTGCCTCCATTTCTTGAACAATTTATTTTCCTGTTTTTAATTGGTGTGTTACAGGGTGGTATGTTTTGTGTCTCTTACTATACTTAGCAGCACAGACTTTTTGACCTCTAGGTCTGAAAGAGATTAAGGAGCAAATGAGTCAGCATTTATTAACAGAGGAAATACCATATTTGCAATAGGCTCCAGTGTCCATTGGCCTCATGGGGAAAAGATTACATAGGAAGGGAACACATTTATACATCTGCAAATCTCTCAGCAGATAAAATCTCCAAACATGTAGTCATAAAGGTGCATTATAGAAGACTAGCTAAATCACAAGGGAAAAATATATCTTGATAGAGAAGGATTATAATTTATTTATGGAAACACACCTTCAATTATCTGTTAAGAACAAAATTCCAGAGGCAAGTTGAAATTCAGATATCTCTGGGAAGCAATAATTCATTTTAGTTTGGTTAAAATTTAAAACTGGGGAAATCTTAAATATTAGAAATTTAGGACATTGAAGAGGAATTAGCTGCAAAACCAAAACATTCTGTCTTTTCTTCTTAACAAATTCTTTTGAAGCACCAGTGCATGAACACAAATAATTTATCCACATAACTATAATGCTAACTCATTGACTGAAATTAGAAGGCTGAAATAATCTCCCTATAAAAGATATGATAGCTTCTTTATAATCATGACCAATAATTACTAAAGCGTGACATGCATGCTAAGTTGGAACAGTTTAGGTACCATCAGATGATTTTACTTTATAGACAGAAAACTAAGTGCATATTTCGGGAAGGCAGCTGGGGAAGGAGAGGGGTTGTGACTCCAGTAGCTTTATTATTTTATCCAATTTGATGCCTGCTTCTTTTCTTCTCACCTGGGGCCCTCCATTGTGACGTGTGCAATTTTAAAGAAAACTGGAGGGTAAAATAAATGAGACTTTTGCTCCCAGTGCCCCAATCCTCTCCAACTGAAAGTCACAAAGGGAACTTAGTCTTATTAAAGGGCAGTGGGTCAGACCACAGAATCCACAAAGCGACTCTTAAGGTTCAGTGTTCTTGCTGGGTATCATTACCATTGAAACCAAGTCATGTGACTGTGCAGCGTGTCTGTTGCCAGAGGTAGTAAATTGGGTTGCTGGGATGTAGAAAGCTTAAAGCATCCAAATGAAATAACTTATTGTCAAAAGCAGGTCTGTTCACCATTCTCTGTCATCTTCACCTTCCACTTTCTTTTCCTCCTGTGAGTTTTACTACCCCAAACTGAATCTGCATATGGGATATTTAAATTTATAATATTTCTTTCAGCACATGCTCAGATAGTAACCTGGCTCTATCTTGGCACTATTGGTATTTTGGGCAGCATAATTATTTGTTGTCAGGGCTATTCTGCAAAGGTAGAAGGTTTTGGCCTCTATCCACTAGCTGCTGGTAGCATCCCCCAGCTGTGATAATCAAACATGTCCCCAGATATTGTTAAATCTCCCCAGGAAAAGGCAAAAACACCCACACCCCAGGTAGAGAACTATTGCTTTAGAGTTTGGAGCTGAGGAACTGATCAGTGCCCTCTGTGAGACAGGCCATGGTAGCCACTGCTTCAAAGCTTTTCTCCAGCAACAGTGAGGAAAAATAAAATAACTTGCACAACATCCCAAGGTGAGAGAATCTTCATTCATTAGTAGAAAGCTGAAATTGACATCATGTTTGTACCTGCTTAAGAAGCATGATTAGGACCCACTGTGAAAAATTCTCCTATAAAACGAACAAAAACAAAATACCCTTTCTCAGTTCTTAGTAGGGATGTAGAAGGCATTGACCTGAAAAGTTTGGAGTCTGGTTGGATTGTTCAAATGATTCACTAGATGGCCTGGAACAATACCTGGCACCTTTCCTTGTCAGTGGCCGTTAGATACCTAATGCCATGCAGTGATGCAAGACAGTACAAGACAGTATCCATAAAAGATTTACATGCTGGGAATAGGAGTCCTGTATTGAAATGAGGTGTCACAGATGCATTCATGGCTAGCTACTTTCCAAAGCACTTAATCTGTTGGTGGTGGAGTAACTTGAATTCCAAGAAGAATGATGTATAAAAGAAAAATCTATTCAAACTTACTAATAATAAAAAAATTAGTAATATTTATTGACCACTTATAACTCACCTGACCCCTCTCCTGTACACTTTACATTTATTAACTCATTTTATCCTTATATCACTGCTCGTGGCATTTACTATTTTCAAATAGTAGTGGAATTAGTATTCAAAAATGATTATTGTCTCTCATTCTACTAATGAGGAAACTGAGGCCAGAGAAATTAAATCACTTTACCAATGTCACAAAGATATCAAATTGTAGTGTCAAGATAAAAAACCAGTCACTTTGGTTCTTAATCACTGCAATACAAATGATACAGCAGCAACATATGGCGCTTGGGTGGTCTGCTAAGTGTTGGACAAAGATGAACAAGTCGTGTTTTCTGCTACCAACTAGATCACAACCCAGAGTGGAATCAGTTACATAAATAATTTCTTACAACTGATGTAAGTATGATTTTAGCATAGCAGCAGTAGTAAACTAAGGAGTAGAACAAAGGAAGGACAATCAGCTCAAGCCCTGAGGGGAACAAGACTATAAGGAGATGGAGCCAAAGCAAGGCTTTGGGGAATAAATAAGAATGCACCAGAAGGACCTGATGTGTGAAAGGCAACAGCATGAGCTGAGGTCCATCATGGTTATCATGAGTTTGTCTGTCTTTGGGCCCCATGTGCCCATTGTAAACCACCCCTTCCTTCAAAGCTCAACTCAACTGTTATTTCCTATACATGAGGTCTTTAGAATGTACTCATGCTTATTTTTCTTTCCGATCCTGATTTTATCACTTATTATGTTCAGCTTTGTGTTAGTTGAGTTTCTATCGTTCTCCCTGAATGAACTCTAAGCTCTTTGATTGTGTTCACTGCTGCACAATTATTTATACTAATTTATACTGGATGGTGTTAGATTTGTGTTGAATTAAATGAAGTGCAGTGCATAAACCATATATGCACATAACATAAGGTAAATGTCATATCAAAAAAATTCATTAAATGTATCCTATGTTTAAAAAGGTATTTTCTAACATGTTAAAGATGAATTTGGAGGATATGTTTTGATACGGGACCAATGACCTCCTGCAAGGTAAGTAAAGAAAGGGAAAAAAAAATCCTAAATCAAATCAGCTTCTAATTCTGATAGGTCTGGGTCTTCGCATTTTTAAGGGCAATGGTTCTCAGCCTCGAGCATGCTTTAGTCCACTTCAATGTTAAATGTTAAAATGAAGATTCTTATAACTTGTAATGCAGAGCTCTGGGATGAGGTACAGAAATAAGCATCATCATCCTTAAATGATTCTTTGAAATGCGTTTTAAAAAACTTGTTTGAGTTGTAAAATTAGGCAAAAGGTTTGGACTTAAGAGGAGAAAAGGGCACTGTGTTGGCAAGCCAAAACATGTGTGCATGCATGCATACATACATTCTCATTACCTTGTAACAGAATCCTAAAATTCCAACAAGAGATCCTTAGCTAGAGGCTCCACTCTACTTATTATATAAGAAACTCTGACAAGGGGCCCAGATATTAATAGCTTTATGAAGCTTCTGAGATGATGATAATGAGCAGTTTGGGCTGAGAATTATTATTAGGGCCCTAAAAGTGACAAAATGTAAATATCTCAGGATGATTAACACATTAGGAAGCCAATTTTCAGTCATTGTTAACACCTGAGGGGAAATTAATTCATTTGTTCTTTATTAAGTGACAGCCAGATAAAGCTAGTTCCCTATGGGAGTGAAATACACACAGAGGAAACTTCAGTAGGAAAATTTAAAATGAAGAACCTGGTAATGCCTACAAAAGAAAATGTCCAGGTTGTAGTGGTTTAAAAGAGAAAGAGAAAGGAAGGAAATGGGCAGAGATTTAAGAATCTATTAGTGATACCAGACACTGAGCTGGGACTCCCAGGTTCCTTCTTGGAAGGTAGTAAATCAATGAGAAATGTGTTGAAGGCTGAAGATGTGAGCCAGGTAATGAAGAAAACTGGGAAACATCAGTGCCCTGAGCTTTTCCAGCTTTGAAAGCCATAAGTTAAACTTCTTTCTGGGTAATTTTCACGTCTTCAGAAATGGGGCAAATGTGAGCAGGGCCACTGATTTCGTTCTGGATGGAAGAAAGCAAGCTGATATCCAAGAGGGGTTGTTTAAGAGAGGGTGTGAACTATTTTCAAGCAAGGAAGGCGTGTTTAAAGGAAGAGGCACTGCGGAGGTAATTATAACTGTGGCAGAAACTCCAAAAACCAGCTTGTTCTTAACTGCTATTTGTGGCTAATCACTTCAAAATAACAAATGAATAGCACAGTAAATGTTAGCAGGATAATTTTCTATTAATCAAGAATAATGAGTGAGTAGACTAATTCCCTCTCCAAACATCCCGAATTTTAATGCTGTTGCCTGTTGCTGCTTCAAATTGATTACACAGTAATTTAGAAGGAGTGAGACAGTGGGGAGACTCAAAATATGAGGTAAGATATGGTTATTTCCTGCTAAATTCATGAAGAATATCAACCTCTCCTATGTGAATTCTTGTAAAAGATGAACATTGCCTTTCTAAAAATGATCTTAACCCATAGAGATAATGTTCCCCTTTATGCCTGTGTTTGTGTGAGAGAAGGGAGTGGGGATGGGGAGAGAGAAAAAAAGAGAGAAAAAGGAAGAGAGAAAGACGTAGAAAGTGGTGATTGCAAACTGAAGCTCTAAAACTTAAATGCATAAAATTTGGAATAACTAAGTGTTTTCTCACCTTCACCCATTGTGAGTCTTTAGGCAAATTGCTTACATCCATTGACATTTCATTAAACACTCACGGTAAAGAAATATATGAAGTTCAGTTATTTCGTATAACATTAGACTGACCCCAACAGTGGGTGTTGATCCTTTATATTTATAACACCACACTTTCCGAGAAATTAGATGTAGTCTAAGCTCTTGCAGGAGTGTATAATCAAATGGGAAAATCAGCCACACATGAAACAAAAGCAATGGGTGAGATCATATGTAGTAAGTCTGCAATGGAGTCGGGAGAAATTTTTTATTGTTGCAATAGTTCAAAGAAAGAGAGACTCTTTCTTTGGCAAGAAGGGATCCATGCTGTATGTGGGATAAAATTTGAAGGTACAGTGTGGTGGATACTTTGTTGGTTTCTCCAGGTTCACTCTTCACCCTTCTCTACCTACCTGTGTACCCCCAAGAGGCTGGTCTGTTTGGTTTACATTAATGGGCTCCTTTGCCTTTCAACTTCCTGTGGCTTTTGTCCTACAAGGAGCTCCAGGAAGAGCTCAAAAGAAAGAAAGGTACAGTTGGCTCTTTATCCTTCCTCTCCTTCTGAGGTTGCACTTGGTAGCTTTCCCTCTCGAGGTCATGGCTTCTCTTATCCTCTCCTTCTCCACTCTCTCCTGTTGACCTTCCGTACCATTTCCTCTCTGCTCCCTTTTCACCTAGACGAGGTGACAAAGGTAGGGTGGGTGTTATTCTCCCCTGTGATTTCTCTAAACTCTGCCCACATGTTCAAAAATAGTCTCTTTCATAAGTCCTCTATGAATTATTTGAATTCTAGCGTGTCATCTGTTTCCTTCTGGGTTACTAGCTAAGTTGCGTAGGCTGAGAGATTAGAAAGTAGGCATATCAGCAGTAGAAAGAACTGTGAAGGCACATTTAGTTTATTGTCAGTTTACTTAACAAAAGCTACTAATTTATTCTTATGCAGAAAGTTAGTGGTTACTTTGAAAGCAGATAAGTAAAATGTAAAATTATTTAATATGGGATCATGAAGATGTTACAGATGTATAATTTCGCTAGATTTCAACCAAAGTCCACTCTTTATCTCAAAGCAAGAAGAAATCCATAAAAAGGCCCTGTTCTTTTATAAATTTTTATTCACCTCTGAGCAGTTGTACTTGAGCCCCAGGTGTGGAGCATCAGCCCACCTTTCTCCACAATCCCTGGGCATTTGAGCATTAAGCAGAAGTTTTCAAGGATGAATGTCATCCTATGGCTTTCCTTGCAATGCCTGATTTGAGATGAAAGTAAAGAAAATGTCCCTAGGTTTTGATTATTTAATTAGGTGTTCATTTCTTTATTCATGTATATCTACACTCATGTATGTATTCAGGGATCAAATCTAAATGAAGTTTCACGTGGCACTAATATCTATTCTGTCACAGGTCGAGTGGGTGATAAGGATGCATGGAAGGAGAGACAGGCCTCTTGTTCTCCAAAAGTTTTAACCAATTTGTTTAGTTTGATGGACAGATGCATGGTGATAACCCCCTGTCATATTTCCCAGTAGAATAAGAGAACCCTTGACAGGCCGACAGATGAGAAAGGTGAGCCCTTGTGGATGGCTGAGCAATAGGAAAATGTGAGACTAATCACATCCAGGGGGACCAGCAAGGCATGGTTCAGCGCTTCTCTCATCCTCTATGTTAACTTGTGTAAGATATTACTCTGAGTGAGGCAAATCCCTCATGTAGAAAGGGTTGATTAGTTTTTTTTCCTACTGTAATTTTTTTCTGAAGAAGAGTTTTGAGATCTTCGACATCTCAGTCAAAGTGTAGACCTTCTTTTGAGTCCGATAGATCCAGATTAGCAGCCCAGCTTTAAAATGTTCTACCTGTGTGCCCTCAGCAAGTTTCCTTTCTTGTCTGAAATTAACTTTCCTTACCTGAAAAAAAAAAATAGGACAGTAAAACGACTTTTTGAGAAAGTGCTAAGGACTAAATGTGGTCATGTAGGCAAAGTACTTGGCAAGCCACTGAAGATAGAGGATAAAAGCAATGGCTGCTGTTGCTGTTTAAGATGGGCACAGGTAAGCTTCCATCAACCCAACCACAAGAATGGTGGTGAGAAGAGAGACGGACATAGGAACACAGATATTAAAGCTACTGTGGGAGTCTGACCCATGGAGGCTTCTCTTTAATACTTGGCTCCTATAGGCTCTGGGCACCTATTTCTGGTGATAAAGAGCATTTTATTATTATTTTTTTACCCATCCAGTCACTGATTGAATTTAGCAGCAGCTCCAGGTGTGAAAGTGTTCTCTGAAGTTACAGAGATAGAATAGTAGAATGAGAGGAGTGTAAGTTTTAGAGTCAATCATAAACCGAGATGAATGTCGTTTATGCCGTTCACTAGCTGAGTGGCCACAGCAAGCTCCATAAGCATCTCTAATCTACTTTTATTTTCAACCATAAAATGGCAACTTTTAAAAACAAATGAAGAGATGAAATATAAACATTTTAAGTACAGCTGTTCGCACATAATGGGTACTCAATATTTTTTGTTTGTTTCTTCTTTCCTTCCTTCTGATGAGGCAAAACCTGCCCTCTTGTCTCAACCATGTATCATCCATCCAGCTCTGCATTGATATGGATTGAGTTCCTCTTTTGTGATCAATCATTCTCCTGTTTTGTCTCTGTTAATGATAAATAACTTCTGAGTTCTAGTCCATTCCTGTAGGACATGATTGTGAGAGCACTAAGGGAAAAAGAAACTATTTGTGTGTGACTAAAGAGTATGAATTGACTTTACGTAATATTTCAAATACCAAGGTTTGGGAGGCAAAGGACTTTGCAAAGAATGTTCTTTTAGCAGTACATCTCTGTGACCTGCATTCCCAGACCACAGACATAACATTAAGAAGGAAGAGAATAAATTTCTTATTTATACAATAAATCTTTCTTATGTGACTGGAGCACCTTGGAACACAGTCTCTAAGAGACAGGACACTGTATTATTATTATCTGCCTCACAAACCATCTAGGCTAATTTTAGTGATCCATTTTGTCTATTTTCATCCTTCATTTGTATACTTGGCCTTGCAAGTAGAGTAGTTTGAATAAACATTATAGCCATATTTATGGGTATTCTTACTAAGTGCTTCTCTTGGAGATGCATTATCAGGCATTCAACATAAACCACAGAGACAGAGTTATTTATCCTCATTAGCAAGCAAAGAGAGAGAAGTTGCTTTTACCCACTATCCTGGGCCTGCAAGAGCCTTTATCTAAATTTAAGGTAATAGAGAGAGGCGTCCCCAGCTGATTAACTAGGAAGTTATGGGGAGGGAAGCAAAATTTAAAAACCTGCATGCTGACTCATAACAGCCAGGTTGAGAAGCCTTTAGCTTCCAAGAAGCTACTATGTACTGGGTGCCTCTGATTTGCTGCAATCTGTGATTAGATAATTCCCAGTCTTATATTTTATAATGTATTGATCTGTAATATAATGATCAATGGAGGGATAGGAGTTATCACTTCTGTTTTGTAGATGAGTAAGTGGAGTTTCAGAGATGAAGGAATTTGTTAACAGAGAATCCACGGCAGAGTTGGCACTTAAGGCCAGATTTGCATGAAACCAAGCCCATCTCACTACACTAGTTTCCTTTGCAGGGGAGGTGGACAGATAGAGCAACACTGGGTATAAGTGAAGACATTCTCTGTGTCTGTATAAAAATGTAATTGATCAACTATCTAAAATCAGAAAAGGCCTAGTCTGGGGGCTTTCAAAATACCTTATCGAAAAAAAGAGTTAAGCCAAGGGAGAAAATTTCCTGCTAACTTACTGGGAGTTTATAAGAATATGTAGAAACCTGCCTAGATCTCCCACTGGAGCCCTGACAGAAACAGAGAATGGAAGTAGAAATAATAACAGGAGAGAGTAGAAGAAAGAAAGGGAGGATGGAGAATGAGAACGAAAATGAAAGAAGATATTGAGGAAAATGTTGGGGGGTCTTATTTTTTTCCAGTGCTTCCATTTATCATATGTTGTTTATTTTTGTTCTAGAGTTATATAAATGATGGGGTTTTTTATCTTTGTAAAATCAAAAGTGTTTATAATGCCTCTGGTTATTGTGAATATTTTGAAAAGTAACTGCAGTATAGGCCATATTTATTATGAAGGAAAGCAGGAGGGAAGGAAAGAAGGAAGGGCGAGAAGAAAGAGAGGGAGAATTAGATCCAATAAAACTCTAAAAGATTGTTCATGATATCAGAATATTGACTGAAATATCTTGTAAAGGCAAGCATAGATCAAACATCATATACCTATCCACTAGTCCTTCTGCAGTGTCTAAATCAGGCGTTATTGAATAGCTATGGAAAATAGAACATACATCTCTCTTTCTTCTTTCCTATGACATTGGGTGGGGCCATTTGTTACCAGTTGGCTGTTGTTCATGTCTATAGCCAGCACCTAATCATGTCTGAATAGAAAGAAAAAAATCCAATTCTGTCTGATCATGATATGTTGTCGGTAAAATTGAATATAACTCCAACATTCAAAGAAAAGTAATCAATAAATCTATGCAAACTCCTGGTGGAAAAATCTTCTGGTGGTTACTCCCCCACCACCCTTCCTTAAACAAGTGCAGTTTGATTTCTATAATGACATTAATTCTAATGTATTTCATTTCTTAATTCCCTCTATGATTAGTCATCCTGTGAAATAATCACTAGGCAAGTAGCTTGGGATTAGATTTCTCATTAGGACATTAATGCATGTTGTGAACTGTGATAGTTTAATGCTTGCATCTCCAGGTAACCCACTTAGCTCCTTCAGCTCTCTTTATAATCTTGAAATTCTGTTCAGTCGTGTTTGTGTTGTCGCTAACTCCCTGATCTGCGGCACTATTTAAGTTATACTTGGCATTTAGATAGCTGGTTTGAGACCTACACTGCTTCATTAGTAATTTTTCTATTTAGACATATTCTATAGCAACTGCCATTTAACATTGCAGTGACTTTCCCCCTCATTTATCATGTTCATAATCCATTATAGTTACTATAAATTGGTAGGAATAAGGGTTAACTAATGATTTCTGAATGATGGCGATTTTCACTCATTCTTAACTCATTTGAACCACTGTAATTTATTAAATGGTTGAAGAAAGAATTTAATGCAAACTTGGCATGTGTGTGTGTTTGAGCATGTGTACATGCACATACTATTGACAAACCGAATCTTTATTTTTGATATGGCTTGAGAAGATTCTCTTTTTAAGTGTTTGCATAGTGACTTAATAACAAAGTTTCTTTAATCTTCATTCTAGAGCTAAAACTAAACCACTATGACTTGATTAACTCACCACATATTAGCTAATTTACAACAGCGCCTTGAGCAATTTAGTAATCTTTGAGAGACTGACTACCCTGAAAGAGTGTTGCTATTGTTATTTTTCTGGATTATTGGAAGTGTATGAGTCAAGGTAAGCAGTAATATCTGCTTCGGTAACAAACCCTGAATATTCATGACTTAACAAATAAAAGTTTCTTACTTCTTGCTTCTATCAAGTCCAATGAGAATGTCCCAGCCTGGGCAGTTTTCCTTGGTAGATGCTCTTTAAAATAGTGACTCTGGGATCTGGACTCCCTTCATCAGTTCCAGAAAGTCAGGACTCCCTTAAGTCCTTAAAATTCTTTATTGGACCCACTTCATCTGTCTAGTCAAAGTGGAGGAGGGTGTAAGGGAGGAAAGGAGAGACAAGGACAGAAGAGAAGAAGAGAATTTTGTTAGATTTTGTAAGAAAGTTTTAGAGGCCATTATTGAAAGAATCATATCCTTTTACTGATATTCCTTAACCCACACCTGAGTCACATTGTCTCACCATGTATAAGGCGACTCACAAATGTAGTTTAGCTATGTGCCAAAGAAGAAATGAAAAGGTGTGGAGAGCATAGCCCAGTGTCTCAGCTATGCTTTGCCCAAACTTAGAAGTGTATTTCATACTACCGTGAAGGAGATGCCCCAAGTCCCATACAGGCACTACATCCAGCAGGATCTCTGGGTAATGAGCTTTTTTCTCCATCTCACTTTGTGTGGCTCTTCCTTCTATAATACCTATGACCTTAAGAGACAAGCTATTTGCTTCCTCCCCACACCCATAATATACAATGGTAGAGCAGGGACAGGCTAACTACAGTGATACTGCCATTCGCAATAATTACAGAAGGAAACACAGAGGTTCACTGGTTTGACTTGCCATCTTCTCTTTGTGTCTTTACATGGTCTTCCTTCTGTATCAGTCTCTGTCCAAATCTCTTCTTCCTTTTAAGAAACCAGTCACATTGGTTTAGATTTCACCCTAAAGACCTTTGTTTAACTTGATTACCTCTGTATATCCTATATAAATAAGGTCACATTCTGAGGGAGTACTGGCAGTTAATACTTCAACACATGGATTTGGGGTCACACAACTCAGCCACACATTACATATGATTTTTTGATTACTTTTTAGTTCCATATGCCAACATCCCCATTCATATTTCTTCCCTCCACTTAGTTTTAAGTCTCACTTATTTTGTTAATACTTCCATCTTATTTTTTTCTCTCTCAAGATCATGGTGGTTTTCAGATAAGAATGAGAAGTCACACTTTTGATTCGATAGTTGTCTTTAGACATTTTACTCACCTGAATTTTACTAGGTCAATGACACTTAAAACCTTTTAACATTTCATCTTTTATTATTTGAATCTAGAAAGAAGTGGCTTTTCCAGAAACTAGGCTGTTGCTTTCTGACACTCCTTCATTTCTACTTGCAAACCAGCCATGTTTTTGTGAGTTCATCCGTTTCTGACAATGCCTGTTAAAGCAGTTAGTAGTGTCTAACACATACTAACAGCTTAATTCTTCTAATTGTTTCTACTGGAGCTCAGTAAGCATGTGGTTTGCCTTCTATACAGTTGCAGATGATAGTTACACCCAATGTTTTGCTGCTGAATTACCTGAGTTCCCCTCTTTTGAGCCTCTATTATCAGTCTCGTGACTGCCTATCACACAATCTGTAAGGCAAATATACTGTTCATTTAGTTTTTGTGTTACAGCAGCACCCTTTTTCTAGCTAATGATCACCATATTAGGCAGGTTAAATAATATTAACTGGTACAGAAACAGCAGTGAAATCTTAGTAGCTTAGCATTACTTAACTTTATTTATTGCTCATGAAGTCATCAGTTCATATAATCATCATCAGCTTTCCTGAGTGATTTCATCCATAGAAACTGGGCTCTCTTCAGTGTTTCCAATGGGCCTCAGAATCCTCTGCTGGATTATCTCTATTCAGCCCACCAATAAGAAAAGAAAGAGGGCTTGCATGCAAAGGAAAATGTGAGAGCAAGCCCTGAAAATAGCATGCATTATTCCAACGCACATTTTATGAACCATAATTTAGTATCATGGTTTTCTAATTTCAAGGGGTTGAAAAATATATTTCTTTTGAAAGGAATGATTTGATGAACACATAATTCTAAGACACATGAGAACTAAATAAAATAACATGTGTAGGACCCTAAATGGAGTATCTGATGCATATAGGAGACATTCATTAAACATTGGTTACCAGTAGAAAAAGTGTTTTATGTACCGACTGGTCTTAATAAACTTCTAAAGAATTTTTATTACATATCTGCATGGCTTAATCAAATATATCATTAGAACTAGGATGACATTTTTACTCATTGAAATTCTGACAGCTCATAAATCCTACAATTCAGGATCCACTGTGAAGAGCAAAAAAGCAAGATGCACTTGTTTTTGTATGCATGCAGATATATATACACTTGCACATGTATGTACATATTCTGAGACAAGCTAAGAAGTTAAAATAAATTCTTTTCATTGTATTGTAATGAACCTTTTTAGACCCATCTTTAGCTCACTGTAATGCTACTATCTGTTTAGAGAAAGAGTAGATGCGATATCCATTAAATGGCTCTTTATTGTGCTCAGAATGAGGAACACTTACTGTTCAGAGGTGAAAGCATTTCCTCTTTCTCCCCTGTTCTGCTACATTAGTGACAAGTCCCTCTGGCTGAAGTTCGGGAGAACACCCTGTCTCAGCGTCTGGTCCATCTACAGTAGGCTTGTTCATGTGTTCCTGGGGGCTTCTATTGTGATGAGTGTGTGCATGAGATTTTATCTTTGAAACAAAATGCCTTCTGATCTTTACAGGATTAGGTAGAGGGAAGATTACCAACCAAAGTAATAATAATGTTAAGGAAACCAATGGCTAGGGAAGAATTTCTGGCAAATGTCAATCATGAGGAAAAAATGTCAGAAAAAAACAACGGTCTCTTACAGAAGAAGCCTCTGATAGAATTTACAGTTGAAACATCTGGCAAAGGACAGTTTTTAAAATAATTAATATTCCAGTCAAATCAGATGCATCATTGGCACACAGGGTCCCCAAGAAAGGTTCAATTGAATTCTTTGATTTCCAAACTAAAGATTCCAGGTTAAGTAAACTTTAAGCATGTAGCTGTTAGCTCTAAATCCCAAGGAAAAAGAGACGCCAGGTCAGTTGTTTGTGTCACTGTCTTTCCTCCTCATAAAATTACAAGAACACATTCATTCTACTTTCTTAGGAGTGATTTGTTTGTTTGTTTGTTTTATTATATAAGTTTCAGGTGTACAACATTATAATTTAACATACATATACATTACAAAATGATCACAAAAGCCTAGCTACTATCTGTCACCATACAATTTGCTTCCTGTACCCCTTTAATCCAACACCCAACACCCTTCCCCTCTGGTAACCATCAGTCTGTTCTCTGAATTTTTGTTTTATTTCGTTTATTCATTTTTTTAAAGACTCCACATATAAGGGAAGTCATACAGTATTTGTCTTTCTCCTTTGACATTTCATTTAGCATTATACCCTCGAAGTTCATTCATGTTGTCATAAATGACAACATTGTCACTTTTTATGGCTGAGTCGTCGACCGTTGTGTACATGTACCACATTTTCTTTATCTATTCATTATCAGTAGACACTTAGGTTGTTTCTGTATCTTGGCTATTGTAAAGAATGCTGCAATGACCATAAGGGTATACATATCTTTTCTAATTAGTGCTTTTGCATTTTGGGGGGTGAATACCCAGAAGTGAAATAGCTAAATGACATGGTTCTATTCTTAATTCATAACATATGTACTGTTTTTCATAGTAGCTGTATCAGTCTCCAGTCCCACTAACAGTGCATGAGGGTCATCTTCTCCAACACTGTTGTTTCTTATTCTTTTGATACTAGCTATTCTAGCAGGTATGTGGTTATATACCACTGTGGTTCTGATTTGAATTTTCCTGAGAATTAGAGATGTTGAGTATCATCTCAATGCCTATTGACCATCTATATGCCTTCTTTAGAAAAATGTCTATTCAGAAACTCTGCATGTTTTTATTAACTATATTAGGGTGACATTGATTAATAAAATTATGTAAGTTTCAATAATACATCATATATATATTGCATTGTGTTTTCATCTGTGTATTCTTAATAGGTTTTTGATGTTGAATTCTATAAATTCTTTATATATTTTGGATATATAACCCCTTCTTGAATGTATAATTTGCAAATACTTTCTCTCATTAAGTAGATTGCCTTGTCATTTTGAAGATAATGTCCTTTACTTTGCAGAAAATTTTCGGTTAATATAGTCCCATAGATTTATTTTCATGTTTTTCTACTTAGCCTTTGGATTCAGACCCACAAAAAAATCATTGTTAAAACCAGTGTCAAGGAGCTTATCACTTTTCATTTTTCTCTAGGGATTTTGTGGTCACGGGTCTTACATTCAAGCCTTTAATCCATTTTGAGTTAATTTTTGTGGATGATGTAACATAGGGTCTAGTTTAATTCTTTTGCATGTGGCTGTCTATTTTTCCCAGCACTATGTAATGAAGAGACTGTTCTTCCTCCATTGTATCTTGGCTCTTTTGTCATAAAATAATTGTTCATATATGGGTGGATTTATTTCTGGGCTCTCAATTCTGTTCCATTGATATTTGTGTCTGGTTTTGTGCTAATACCATACTGTTTTGTTTACTATAACTTTGTAGTGTAGGTGGAAGTCAGGGAGAGTTTTGTCTCTTCTTTCTCATGATTATTTTGGCTATTTCTGGTGTTTTTGTGGTTCTATAAAAATTTTAGAGTTAATCTATTTTTGTGACATAGGTATTTAAAATTTTTATAGGGATTATGTTAAATCTGTAGATTGCTTTGGGGATTATACATTTTAACAATATTAATTCTTCCAACTCATAAGCACAAAATTTCAAATTTTTTTGTGTGTCTTCTTCAATTTCTTTTATCAATGCTATAGTTTTCAGTAATCAGAACTTTCAACTCCTTGTTGAAATTTATTCCTAGGTATTTTATTCTTTTGATGCAATCATAAATGGGATTTAAAGAAATTCTCTATTAGTTCATTATTAGCATATAGAAATGCTATAGATTTTTGTATATTAGTTTTATATTTTGCAAATTTACTAAATTCATTTATTAATTTTAACAAATTTTTGGTGGAGTCTTTTGGGTTTTCTATATATAGCATTATGTCATCTGTAAATAGTGACAGTTTTACTTCTTCCTTTCTGATCTGGATGGCTTTTTATTCCTTATCTGATTGTTGTGGCTAGGGCTTCCAAGACTGTGTTGAATAAAAGTAGAGAGAGTGGGCAACCTTGTCATTTTTTCATCTTAGAAGAAAAGATTCTGCTTTTCACCATTAGTATGGTTTTGACATACTTGGCTTCTGTTACATTAAAGTATGTTCCAACTATACCTGTTTTGACAGTTTTTATTACAAATGGATATTGAATTTTATCAAATGCTTTTCCTGCATCTATTGAAATGATCATATGATTTTATCCTTCATTTTGTTATTGTGGTATATCACATTGATTTATAGATGTTGAACCATCCTTGCATCCCGAGAATCCACTGGACAGTGGTGTCTAATCTTTTTAATGTATTGTTGAATTTAGTTTGCTAATATTTTTTTGAGGATTTTTGCATTTATGTTCATCAAAGATATTGGCTTTTTATTTTATTTTATTATTTTATTTTACTTTATTTTATTTTATTTTATTTTATTATTTTATTTATTTTAGTGTTCTTGTCTAGTTTTAGTGTCAGGATAAGGCTGGCCTCATAAAATGTATTTGGTAGTATTTCTTCCTCTTCAAATTTTTGAAAGAGCTTGAGCAGTATAAGTATTATATTTTTTTTGATTGCAAAAATTTACTAGTGAATCTTTCTGGTCCTGGACTTTTATTTATTAGGAGGTTTTTCATTATTGATTTAATCTTCTTACTAGTAGTTGACATATTTAGGTTTTCTGTTGCTTCATGATTCAATTTTGCAAGATTGTATGTTTCTTAAAATTTACTCATTTTCTTCTAAGTTGTCCAGTTTGTTTAGCCTATAGTTATTCTCTTATGATTTGTTCTCTTATGATTTGTTATATTTCTGTGGTATCAGTTGTAACTTCTCTTTAATTTTTGACTACTTATTTGAGCTCTCTTATGTTATTTTGGTTAGTGTAGCTAAACATTTGTCTATTTTATTTATTTTTTCAAAGGACCAGCTCTTAGTTTCATTGATCTTTTCTATTGTCTTTTTAGTCTCTATTTTATTTAGTTCCACTCTGATATTTATTATTCCTTTCTTTCTACTACATTTGGTCTTCATTTTTTCATCTTTTTCTAGTTTCTTTAGGTAAATGTAGATTGTTTATTTGATTTTTTGTTTATGTGTTTCATGAGGTAGAATTGTATTCCTATAAAAATCCCTCAGATCTGTTTGTAGCACATCACAGAATTTAGTAAGTTGTATTTTCATTTTCACTTGTTTCTAGGCATTTTTTTTTTAAATTTACTTTTGATTTCTTTGATGACTCATTGGTTGTTCACTAGCACGTTTTTGTGTTTCCAATTGTGTGTGTGTGTGTGTGTGTGTGTGTGTCTGTGTAATTGTATTCTGTTTTCATAGCATTTTAGTCAGAAGATATGTTTGATAGCATATCAGTCTTCTTGAATTTATTGAGAATTGTTTTTTGGCTGAACATGTAATCTATCCTGGAGAATGTTTCATATACACTTAAGGAAAATGTGTATTTTGGTTTTTTTGGGTGGAATGTTTTGTATATATTTATTAAGTACATCTGGACTCCTGAGCCATTCAGGACCAAAGTTTTGTTACTGATTTTCTGTCTGAATGATCTATTCATTAATGTAAGTGGGGTGTAACAATTTTCTATTATTATTACATTGTTTCAAATTTCTCCCTTTAGGTTTGTTAATATTTGCTTTGTATATTTTGGTGCTCCTATGTTTGCTTTATATATATTTAAAAATGTTACATCTTCTTGTTGGATTGACCCTTTTATCATTATGCTATGACCTCATTTGCCTTTTGTTACAATTTTTGTTTTGAAGTTATTTTTTTATATGAGTGTAGCTATACAAGCTTTCTTTTTGTTACATTTGCATAAATATCTTTTTCCATTCCTTCATTTTCAATCTGTGTGTGTTCTTACTTCTGAAGTATGTCCCTTCTAGGTAGCACATAAATGAAAACTATTTTTTTTTTTGTTTTGTTTTTATCCATTTAACTACTCTATGTCTTTCAATTGATAAATTTGGTCCCTTTACATTTAGGATAATTATAGGTAGGTGTGCATTTATTTATTGCCACTTTGAATTGTTTACTGGTTCTCAAATAGTTCCCTATTCTTCTCTTTCACTCTTCTCTTATAGTTTGATGACTTTCTTTAATGTTATGTTTACATTCTCTTCTCATTTTTTAATGCATTTACTGTAAATTTTTCCTTTGTGGTTAACATGAGGTTCACATACAATATCCTGTTGATATACCAATCTATTTTAAATTGATAGCAACTAAAATTTAAAAATATTACAAAGCTTTAAAATTTTACCCCCGTTTTGTATTTTGATGATATATTTTACTTCTTTTGATTTTGGGTATCTCTTAATTATTGTAATATTAATTTTACTACTTGTGCTTTTAACCTTCATACTTGCTTTATAAATGATTTTTCCACTATATTCACTATATATTTACCTTTTCCCCTGAGATTTTTACCCCTGTATGTTTTCTTGTTATTAATTAGTGCTGTTTTTCTTTGGTTTTCTTTCATCTCAAAGATGTCCCTTTTATATTCCCTGTAAGGCTGGTTTAGTGGTGATAAAAACTCCTTTGGCTTTCCTTTATCTAGAAAACTCTTTATCTCTCCCCCTTCTTCTTCTTCTTTTTCTTTTTGAATTATAGTCTTCATTTTTCCTTTCAGCACTTTGAATATGTCATGTTATTCTCTCTGGCCTGTAAAGTTTCCCCTGAAAATCTGTTGATAGCCTTATTAGGCTTCCCTTGTGTGTGACAAATTATTTTTTTCTTGCTGCTTTTTAAAATTCTCTCTTAAAGTTTTACCATTTTAACTATAATGCATCTTAATGAAGATCTCTTTGAGGCCATTTTATTTGGAACTCTCTGGGCTTTCTGAAACTGCATCTCTATTTCCTTTCCCTTATTAGGAGAGTTTTCAGCTATTATTTTTTTTCAAGTAACTTTTCTGGCTCTTTTTCTCTCTATCATTCTGGGACGCCTATCATGCAAATATTATTTTACTTGTGGTCCCAAAGGTCCCTTAATGTGTTTTCACTTTATTTATTTTTGTTTTGTTTTGTTTTGCTGCTCTGTCTGCTTAAGCTCCATTGCTTTTTCTGCCAGCTCACTGATTTATTTATCTATATCTTCCATTCTGCTCTTAATCCCTCTAGTATTTTTTAGTTCAGTTATAACTTCTGCTTGCTACTTTCTTATATTTTCTTTTTGTTGAAGTTCTCACTCTGTTGAGCCATTATTCTTCAGAGCTCAGAGAACATCTGGAAGACTATTGCTTTGAATTCTTTATCAGACAGATTACTTATCTTCTCATCCTTAAGGTCTTTTTCTGTGGTTTCTGTCTTGTTTACTCCTTGGCAAAATATTTTTTTTTGTCTTCTTTTTATTGACTTTGTTTTTGTTTCTATACATTAAGAAAAATAGCTATCTTTCACATTCTTGAAGGAGTGGCCTTGTGTAAATGATTGTACTTCTTCACCTTTGCCCTGCTTTTTGGTTGTGCCTTGAACCTTTGTGATTATCTAGTTGGCCTGAAATATTCTTGATATGCCCTCATTTCAAGGGAGTGTTCCAAGTGGAGGAAACTCATTTAGTACTCAGTTTCAGGTTGATTGGAAGCTATACCCTCAAGCAGCAGCTTTTGTAGTATGTAAATTTATACAGTCTTCTGGGGTCATAATTATTATCCCTACTAGATTCTGGACCTGGGTGAGAGCTGCTGAAATTGGGGCTCTGGAGGGATGCTTATGTGCCTGTCTGGGAATTCTCATTGAGGTGTAGTGAGGCCAAGGGTGTGCCCAAGGATTATGTCTTTCTGCTCTTATCCCCCAAGAGTACCCCATTAGCCTCTCCAAATCTGGAGAGCCTGAAGCCTGTCCCTCAGGCTAAAGCTTTTGGCTAAGCAAATAGGCCTTTTTCACAGCAAGACTAAAGTTGAGTTTCAGGGGCTTGTTTGCACAGTACCCTGAGGATGCTGGCTTGCCAAGAACTGTCTTCTGGATTTTTATAGACCTGTGGGGCTCAATTATACCTGCCCTCTTGGCCGCCAGGGTTAGGAGATAAAGGGTGTCTCTTTTGTGGATTGCACATGCCTGCTGGCATTAGCAAGCCTGCTGTAGAGTGTAGTGGGGTGGGGTTCACTCACTGGTTTCAGAAAAGTCAGGAGAAAATGTTTTGACTATGCAGGTCATCAGACTTCAGTAGTGTGGTGAGAGAGTGCCTTGTTCACAGGTGCTGACCTAGTAGGTTAGGTAGATAATATAATAATGGCTTTGGCTAGTGCCTCTGTCTCTAGCAGGCCTTTAAATCATCTCCCACCCCTCCAGCTGATGGTTTTAGGTTGACAAATGAATCTCCTTCCTATATAGTCTTAGCACTTTTTAAAATTCATTTTTTGTTTATTTGTTTTGTTTTATTTACCTTGTCTTGGAGTTAATAAAACCACATGCAAGCTCTTTAGGAGGGGAATATCAGTTTCCTATAGCATTTTGGGTTCTTTAGACATCAGCTCCATTGTTTTCCTAAGCCAAATGTTTGGGAGTACATTTCTCCAGTGCAGTTCTCAGGGGATGAGGTGCCAGATGTTGAGGATCAACCCCTTGGCTTCTGGGAGAAGTGCCTGCCCGGTGAAATCCCTAGCTACTGTGTGTCACTACACCAAGGGTGGGTTTTTTTGAGACAATGTCTCTGCCTTTCTTACCTGTTTTGATGTGATCCATTTATCCTTTGTTGTTTCTCTAGTTTTCAGATCATTTTCAGAGGGAAATGGTCTATACATAGTTGAAAATTTGATATATCCCTGGGGGAAGGTGAACTCATGACCTTCCTATGATCCTGTCTTAGAAAACAACCCTACAGAAGCAATGGCTTTTGATTCTACTTTTTTTTTTTTATTTCCAACTGTCTCATTTTATTTCCTTCAAGGTAAATATTATTAACCTAAAGACTATTTTCATAGTTTTAATAGTTAAACTATGTTTGGAATGAAAGTAGTATCCTGAGAAGCAGAAAGAGACCATCAAATATTTAGAAACTTGGTTGTATACTAAAAAGGTTCAAATTGGTTTTGTTCCACTTAATTGACTGTAATGAATATCATCTGAGAGTAATAAAACCCTAGACATCAGAAAACAAGTCAAACCAAAGGAAGAGAAAGAGTCATTACCAGCACTGGAAGGTCATTACCCCATAAGATAAAATTCTAATCCATTAGGGTTCAAAAGAACTAAATCATAGAAAAGAGAAGAATATAATTTAAGTGGGAACATTTAAAAAGACATCAAACATGGATTAGGGTTGAGCCAAGCTTCACCCTAAGACTTCAAGAAGCATGTTGGTGGGAGCAGATGGGTCTCAAGGTCATCACATAGGAGATTGAAAAAAATCTGTTCAGCTTCCACTTAGGTCATTGAGAAGCAGAATTGGTCATAGCAAATTGCCGCAAGGAAAGAGAAACTCATTAATTTTGTTTAAAGCAGTGATCCAGACTATAAAACTAGCCCTATTTTTATTTAAAGTAGAGATGCTCAATCACGGAACTATTGATATTTTGGGCCAGATAATTCTTTGTTGTAGCAATCAGTTCTATCCATTATATCCCAGTAGCACTTTCCTAGGTGCACCTGTCAAAAATGTTTCTAGACATTACCAAGTGCCCCCTGAAGACTGGAATTACCCCTAGTTAAAAAACAATGATTCAGAAAAAAAATTATCTGCAAAATTGGGAATGGTTGAATAGTTTCTTCCATTTTTCTTAATTCTGTTTTTGCTGAACAAGTTTTTTTTTTTATTGAATTTGCTGCTGCAGCCACTATGAACTTATTCATGATTTTCTTCTCCATTTTCTAGTGCCCTTTCATGTTTTTTTTTTTCCTCAAAGCGACATCACGTTCTTTCTCCCAATCATCATTTAGACTATAACCTTCTTGAGGCCATATCCCTTGTATAGCTTTTGTTTGGTTATTTCTTATTAACCTTTCAGTCCTTCTCTTGAGAATAAGAGCTAAATCAATATTATGTATAACAAACTTTCAGGTGTCTTGGGTCCAATAAAAAAATTTTAAGATATCTTCATAGAAAAACAGATCATCTTAGACTGATCAATTTCCAGTCATAGATTCTTTTGTGAGTAAACTCAAAATCCATGAGCAGTCTTGCTGAGGAATGAACTATTATTCTTCACCCATGTACTTTGTCTTGGCTCAGTTTTGCCTCATGTTATGTCTTGAAATTTGAATTGTACATTTTGTCTGATCTTTGTGCATTTTGTCCTTGAATCTGTAAGTTTCAACCTTTCCTTAGATAGGTTTATATTAATCTATAATTAGGCGCCCTCTTAATAAAGTCTTCTAAGTAATATAGTATTTATTTATTTGGAATTTTGCATTAATTTTAATCATGCCAATATTTTTATTAGTGCTGTTATTTATTCTTATAATTCTCTGGTTACAAAGTTACATAGGTTATAATGGAACTACCTAGCTCCAGATTTTTCTGTAAGCTCTGTTAATGCTTGACAGTACAGAATGCAAGGAATTCTTTGTTAGAAACCTACGTATTACTTTGTGACAGAAACACTTGACTCTGGAAAAGGCCTAAAAAGTGATTTTATCTAACCCTCATTTCCTACCCATGTTGTAAATAAGAAAACTGAGACCTGTGGATTTTGATAGTAATATAACTCGTTTCCTGCTTTACTCTGTAGCGATGCTCACAGCAGCATTGTGTGTTCCGTTACAGAATATTGCCTTAGCTTACATTTGCTGCTAAAAATTCTTTCTTTGAAATCTCATGTTATTACCTTGTAAAAGAGTTCGGATACATTAGTGGTTTTTGTTGAAAGCCAACTCCAATTTGTTTTGGAAATAAGCAAGATATAAATAGTAAATAAATAATGAACCAAGTTGCAGAGAGGTTTTTATGACTTGTTGGCAGCAGAGCTGGGACTGGAACCTAATTTCTAATTCCCAGCCCAATCCTCTCTTCAAAACATCCTGTCTCCTCATGAATTTGTGGGTCTCCTATTTTATATCATGTGGCCTTGAAGACTCAGTGAATCATTACTATGGCATTGCCAGGTTTACTCCCGAATGTTTCACTTATATGCCAGGTTGGGCCAAATTTTAAAATCAGAGGTATCTGCATCGCCATTTTATGTGAACATAGAATTATTAGCTAACCAACGGTAGAGTCATCTTAGGTTATTTGTTATCCAGAAGGGTAGGTTATACATAGTGATTCACAATCCTTTCAGCTCTGTTTAGGGTAACCTATTTTTTGTTCTTTGAAAGTTCACATGAAACTTTTAACCTGGGTTTCACTACCACTGAGCTCTTCCCAGGAAAAAGAAACTTAAGATTACTCCACATTTTTTTCTCTCCAACTCTCTTTCCATTCATTTATTTATACTCTTTGTCAAATATTCCACAACAAAATGAAGAAGGATTCAGGAGCAGCAATTTTTTATTCAATCTGGAGTACCAGTGAAGGTTCAAAAAAATTAATTAAGTGAGGAAAAAGTATTACAGCTTATACTTAACCAAGTTAAATTGTATTTTAAAAAAATGGGCATAGATCAGAGTTTGCAAATATGGTATCTTTAGGCAAAACATGGTCTGCCATAGTTTGTTTGGTAGGCATCGAGTTGGCCCACAGACTTTATAAATTTGAATGCCTTCAGACAATAATGTTACACACAATTATTAAATTTCTGGTTGCTCTTAAAATAGTCTGAAAAACTGTGCCCAAAAGACCTGTGGTTCATCGTGGCAACTTCTGGCTGGAACTGAGCCAGAGTATCTTTGTGAAAAAGCACATGATCCAGTTTTTTCCATCTGTTGTGCTGATTACCATCCCAGGAATGGTACCTGTCTGGTTGCTATGGTTTCCATTCACATGCATGTGCCATGGAAGGCTTCTGCTTTTCTCATGTCTTAACTTTTTTTCACCTGTGTAATATGCCAAATATAAACCTGTAATTATAACGGAAATGCAACTTTCATAGATTAAACTCAAAGTTTCAAGATTTACTCTGGTTCATAAAGGCTTTCAGGACTCTTACCAGCTACTTCCATATATCTTGTTACCTTCCTTTGATAAATCTGTTATTGGCCCTGAACTGAAATGCACAGCACAGCACAGTCAGGGCTATAAATTACTTAAGTGATAGGCTCCATTTGAACCTGTCCTGACATCATTTCTGCCAGTTCCAATTTCACATCATGATTTTATTTTTTGATACAGTAGGCAAAATGTGAGGCTTGTCTAACAAAGTTTTCCACCAAAAACGGGCAAGGGAGGAGAGCTATAAAGAATAGTTTTAAAGGCATAAAAGATAAATTGCTTAAAAAAAAGAAAAATGAATTTAAAACCTTCTTAGCAATTTATGGTTAAATTCCAGACTGACTTTGCAATGTTAATTATAAGACTATACTCATAGCTATTTGTAATTTTAGTTTTTCAAAGCACTCTCTCTGATTACCTTTGATTCCCAGAACTCTCCACTTAGCTGCTATTACCACCTTTGTTTTAGTTCACAAAGGTAGTTTATCACTTTGGTTTCTGTTTTGAAAATTATCTTTCTTATATTCATCTTGACTCCTCTTAGAACCTGAAAATTATTTTGCTGACTATCAGTGAATTCATTGATTTGTTGTTATGTTGGCATTTTGTGTCAAATTTTGTTCTGGGAATTGTGTTTATTTGCTTTTTTTTAACCTTTTGTTATGGAAATTTCAAAAGTACAGGAACATAGAGAAATTAGTATAATAACCTCCCTATGTGCCTATTACCTAGTTTCAACAACTAACAATATATACCTAAACTAATTTTGTCTATCATATACTATGTATTATATAATGTTATTCATCATACAAATATGAAATTTTATTGTATCTGTAAGAGAATATTACACATACTTTCTAAGAGACAATGATTTCTCTTAATCTAATACCATTATCTAATTGATAATATTGGCTCAATATAAATGAGTACTTATTTTACTAGAAAGGATTTTAAGTAATATACAAATTATGTTCAGATGTCATTGATTGTCCTGCACATGCCTTTTTCTTAACCATTGACATTTTAAATTCCTGATTGAATCAAGAAGCTTTTTAAAAAAATATTGTGATAAGAACATTTAACATGAGCTCTATCTTTTTAAATTTTTAAATGTACAGTTGTACAACAGATCTCCATACTTATTTATCTTGCATAACTGAAACTTCGTACCCATTGAATACAGCTAATTTTTCCCCTTCCCCCAAATCCCTGGCAACCACCATTCTACTCTATCTCTATGTGTCTATTTTAAAAGTGGAATCGTGAAGTATTTCCCCTTCTGTGGCTGGCTTATTTCACTTAGCGTAATGTCCTCTGGGTTTATGTATGTTGTCATATATGCCATAATTTACTTTTCACTTAAGGCTGAATGATATTCATTGTGTGTGTGGACACAATATTTTTTTATCCTTTCATTCAGCAATGGACATTTGGATTATTTCCATATTGCAGCTATTGTAAATAATGTTGCAGTGAGTGTGGGAGTCCAGATATCTCTTCAATATTCTACTTTCAGTTCTTTTGGATATATGCCCCAAAGTGGGATTGCTAGATCATATGGTAGTTCTATTTTTAATATCTTGAAAAATTTCCATAGCGCCTGCACCATTATACATTCCACCAACAGTGTACAAGTGTTCCAATTTCTCACCATTGTTTGTTAATCTTTTGGTGTTTTGATAATGTCTTTTTAAAAAGTTGATATGATCAAATAAAACTTTACAAACTGCATTTACTTAATGTACATTATGTATATTGCTCTATAATAGCCCTTTATCTTTTTTCTTTTTTTCCTTGAAAATTTTATGTGAGAGAGCTGTAGAAATTCTGTAGAATTTCCTACATTCTGGATTTGGCTCATTATATTCCTGTAATGTTAAGAATAATGGATTCATCTTTCTCTGTATTTTCTATAAATTATTTATTAGATCTAGAGGTTTGATAAGCCTAAGGTTTGATTTTTTTTTTTTTTTTTTTTTGGTGAGGACATAGGTCATGCTGGCTACTGTCTGTGTCACATCAGTGGAGACAAGGTCTAAAAGTCTTGTGATGTTAAGGATGAGCTTCACTTTTTAGATGTTATCAGACTAATCCCTTCATTATAAAGTTCCCCTCTAACTTTCATTTGAAGGTTTTTGGCATGTTCTTTCCAGAAACTGTAGGAACAGAATTATAACAACAACAACAACAACAGTAACAAGAAAAAAAAAACACAATAAAGCCTCACCCCCTCAAAAAAAAAAAAAAAAGAAAAAGAAAAAGAAAAACCAGAATATTGCATCTACTTTTAGCCCTGCAATTACTTTGATTTCCTGGCTATCTACCCACTGCTTAAATCTCCCCTGATGTTCATTATTATCTTCTAGTGACCTTCATCTTTGTACCTTGCTTCTTCCAAGTCTCCTTTCCATGACCAACTCTTGAACAGCCTGCCAGCTCAGAACCTGGCTCTACTTCTAAACACCCCCACTGATCTCCACTCATCATAAAATAGAACTCACTCTTTCATGGCCCCCCTTACCAAGTCCTGAGCAGGTCAGCAGCATCTCCTGACTTTTGTAGTAATGAAAAATGAATAGGAAAACAGCAATAAGATGAAATGGTTATAGAAATATTTTCATCCCATGCAAACAGAGGCAAAGGGGCTTTTCAAAGGACAGTCACAAAGGCAATGAGACTGAGCTGAAGATGTGTTATGTGTTGTCAGTCTAGAGCGATATTCCAAAGTGGAATGGTTATAAATTTAATAGGTAGAGTACATTCACTTTGGGGGAAAATGGACAATGTTAAGCTAAATGAATTACCTGATTTAAAAAAAATCATCATTGTTGTTAATATTATTATTTTTAATGGTACTCAGGGCAACAGCATCTTTATTTCTTATTTTATTTTATTTTTATTTTTTTGCCTCAAATCAGATATTCTCTATAGAATAATTCTGTGTGCTGAAGGACCAGTTGACTCATGTCAAGAAGATATCTGGGTTACTTCTCTCTTGAGTTGCTGGCATTTCCTCACCACTATCACTCTTCCTTTCCATATGGGAAATAGTATTTCTAAAAATGAAAGAGAAAGGAAAGGTGGATCAGACAGGAGAAAAGAAGATGGAGATAGTAGAGGGGAAGGGGAAACAGGATGGTTATAGGAAAGGAAAAGTCTTGTTATCTATTGCAATATGGCCTTGCTTATAAGCATAAATACACACATAAGGTCCAAGTTTGCCCCATCTCCTCCAGCCTTCAGTTTTTATCATTGCCATCATCATCATCAGTAATACTTTATTTAAACATTTAGCAATCTTTTAAGAGTTTATCACATGCCAGGCATAAGGACGGGGTGGTGGGAGCCAACATCTTTGCTGTCTTAGAGCTTAGATTCTAGCAGGGGTGACCAGCAATAATCAAATATGCAAATAAATATAAAAATATAATTCTAACATAAGCCATGAAGAAAAGGTACATGATGCATAACAGAGAGCCACTCTAATCTGTAGCATTAACACAGGCTCCCTGAGGATGTGACATCTGAGTTAAAATCTCAAGTATAATTAAGTTTGACTAGATAGAGAGGAGGTGAGTGGTATCTAGGGACAAGCAATGTTTGTAGAAAGGCCCCATGGCAGGAAAAACATTGGCCCATCAAGAGGACTGAAATAGTGAATGAAGAGATTATGGAATGAATTAAGGATATCCTTGCTTTAAAAAATCTAATAGCAAAAAGAAACCAGGAAGGAGTTTATTAAGCATCACCCAGCGTGATAAAAACAACTAGAGAGGACATATTAAAGAACCTTTGGGGGGAAAAATGATAACCGTGGAGGTTATCTAAATAAATAGCAGCCAAGGGATTAATTTGATATCCACAAAAGATCAAAGAGGAATTCTTTGGAAACCTCTCTCTTTGTTAGGGAAATCTGCTTTGGACAAATGTAAGAATTTACATAACCAATAATGAATTAAGGTAGAAAAGATAGTATTGTGCAGATAGGAGAGGGCTCATTACAGGAAATATCTGTGGGGTTAATTTGGATCTTGTGAGGAATACTGCGTTTCTGTGTCCTGAGCACTCCTAAACCTCCCTAGTGCTTCCTGTCATAGACCCCCATGTTGCTTAGCCCCCTGGAGTGGACAGAGGAGGCAGTTGCCAGGTAGAGAGGATCCTCCCACTTTCATATAAACAACATTTCTTTTATCTGTTTTATGTATTATGCATCAATATAGAAATGCCAGAGTTTATTTAAAAACAAGAATTTTAAAATAGATAGCTGAAAGTCACAGGTCTTATAGAAAAAAAAAACTTAGATCTGAGCTGGGGGAAGATTTGACCATTTCTAACATTCCCTAAATAATTGGGGAAGTTCAGTAGATCCCTTACTCCTTGGGCTTTCATTTTCCTCTACCTGTTCCACTGGGATGTGCATATCTGCACTAAACATCTCATAGGGTTATTGTGAGACCCAGAAGTGTGGCAGTTTGAAAGTTTTTTGCACCACACAAATGCAAGACTTATTCTTTTTGCCTCCCCTGCCTCCCAAGTTTTCTTTTTTAAGTCATAAACATTACTGACAACACAGAGGTTTTTAGAAGATCAAAAATCACTTAGGTATCCCTGGTGAGAGAAAATGCTATTACAACGAAGCTGACATTAGACATTTAGTAATGATAATAATAATTAATAATAATAATAATAATGGAAAACAACTTACTTTGCAAGTTGGCTACACTGTAGCAGCTAAATATACATTTCTGAGGAAATCTGTGTGTTAGACTAAAAATAGGTCTCCAGAGACATAAGGACATAAGACATCCTCACCAAAATATTGTGGTAGGTTCTGCTTCTAGCTGGGATGGGGATAACAGTAAAGATCTCTGGATCCCTGGTTCTGACAGCATAGAAGGGGTAATTCCTCTAATGGTCGGCACCGGCAAAGCAAGCCCAAGGGAGAGAGACACTAGGAGCTGATGTTCCTCCTGGAAATGTGATCATTTCAATACTGTCTCATGTAACAGAATTTGCATGGGCCCCCTGAATTTTTCCACCCAATGTCCTTCTGTTTAGATTGACCACAGAGTTCTACCCCAAAGAGTCATGCCACACATTGGAAATTCTCAAAGGTATTCCAGAATTCATTAGAATGAGCTAATCAACTTTTCTTCCACAATTTATCCCATGAGTATTTTAAATATAGTGGAAAGAGCAAGTTAATTAGGAATTTTATTACTTAGGTAAAAATCCTCTTCTTGTCCCTCTGTGGCTCTATGTGACAAGCTATTTTACCTTCCTGTATCTATATTCTCAGCTATAAAATAGGTATAAATAATAATATTATTATGTTATTGTAGAATAGAAAAATGGCATAATCATTCATCATTTTTGCATAATCATCTATCATTTTTATCATTGACCTAATAGAATTACTGGAATTATTAAATGATATGAGATAATTGGTTTAAATTGTAAAGGGTTGTAAAGGGTCATACAAGGCTCTTCCCAGATCATGTCGCCCTACTTTTTGGAAGGCATTGGGATACAATCTAAGAGTATGTATTGTTCTGTTCTTTAGCTAGTCCTCATAAAATGATTTTTTATGTAAGTATATGATTATATCTTGACTGTCTCATTTAGAGGAATGAAATTTACATACCAAGATGAATAATTAAGGGAAATAGAAAATAGATGGTAAAGGATCACCTGGAGATGCATTTTAAAATTATAAGAAAGTGAGCCCTGGGACTTTATTTTTTTAATCAAGGCATACCTCAAAGGAGGCCTTTGTTTTTCTTCTTCTTAGCACCCTGACTTTTTTCGGAAATTTCTTCTCCCCTTATTCTAATCATATGGCTATTGAGACTTCCAATTTAAGTTCTGAAACTTGCTGGCTCTTGTGAGAACAAGCCCTGGGCCAGCATAGGCTATACCCAGACCAGTGATTAAAGCCGGTGGCTGTGTGCTTCAAGTTAGCAATCAGTATTTCCCCCATTAGATTTTACTTTGGGCTTAAGGAAAGGTACCATGCCTTTCAGATTATGTTGTTGAGAGTATGTGAATAGGGGATTGGCAGAAGTATTCTTTCCCATATGTCATAGAAATTGAGATAATTACATGAAAAGAAGAGGAATAAAGGTCATCCTTGAATTTCTATACCCCGTGTGACAAAAAAAAAAAAAAAAAAAAAGAAAGAAAAAGATCATCTCTTGTTTTTTCCAGTTAAAAAAACCCAATAAAGTAAAGCTTTTCTCCTTTCAAATTGAGTCTCTCTCTCTTACAACTAAGATTCTTGGGTAAGTAACTTCTTACAGATAATGTCTATACTGAATACCAATATATAGGCTTTGATAATTCTCACACATTGATACTTTTCAATATCTTATATATACATAGTAATTTTAATTCTAAACATCAGATATAAATTAGGAAGGGTGGGGGAGAGTGAGAGCACTTGACAAGAAAACACACAACTAAAAAAGACAATCATCTCAAATTATAAATTTACTTTCAAATATATTAGACAAAAATTTTATTTCAACCTCTACCTAGAAAATAAAGACCTATCCTTAAAATACCTGTGTTGATAATATATGTTCAACATTCTGATTTGGAGACTTTGTTTTCTAAAAAGATATTATATTTTAAAGTTAGTCAGTAAATACAAGTATAATATGATCCTTCTTTTCAAAAATAGCAGATGTCTTTATCATATTCAAAGTACTATCTGGATATGGTCTCAGATCTTTTTTGCAGTCCTCATAATTAATTCCCATTAATTTGAACAGAAAGGAATTTGTTAGAAGGCATTAAATAGTTTAACAATTTCCAGGAAGATTAGGGGATTATACTTTGATGTTACACAGATGGGAAGAAAAACTAAAAAAAAAAAATGGGATTCTAGGGAAATTCTACTGGTCCCCAGGCTGCTGCTTGGAGCCAGTGATGCTCTGAACTAAATGACTAGAACCTTCACCACAGTTGCCATGAGAACCAAATATCTATGCCCCTCCTCCTCTCAAGTAGAAACCATTTCCTCCATGTGGCTGCTGATGTCCATTTCTTGCTCCTTCTAAACTTCATGTAAGTGTACCCATGTGGCAGAAGGTAAGTGGTATCTAGAGGCTTAACTACAAAGGAATCTCCAAAATAAAGCTTTAGATTTTCCAGCTCTACAGTATAGGAAGCCTGCTAGAAAATATTTAGAATAGGTATTGAGTAGGCTAATTTGCAGTGTCCCCTAAAAATCTTATGAAATAAATAGACATTTTAATTCCTATTTTACAGAAGACTAAGGCTCTGTGATGATGGAACTTTTGGGACTTTCTCCAAAGAAAACCCATGTTTCTTTAACCTTACCTTGTTATTTTTCCTGATTATTTCTGGAGCTTAAGTGGATGTTCTATTAATATTTCTTCCCTCTACATTTCAGGATACACTGAGATAGTTGTCATAATCATCACATTTAGAAAGGCTTTATCATCCACATTAGCCACTGTTCAGAGGTTAACATTTGAAGAATGGAATCAACTCTAGGTTAGATCTGTTTCAGCTCTGTGATTTTTGAATTTTCTTAAATGATATGTTCTAGGACTTTACACAAAAGAATTCTTCATGTTTGTCTCTTGATTGAACCCATTCTGACATTTTCAACAGACTATTGTCAAAATTATTAATATCAGCCATAGTCTTCAAGACTATGATAATACACATACATTTAATGTTCTACAAAATGTCTTGTAAACTTTTACTATGATTTGGTGCTAGAAAAAGAGCCACTGTTTTTAAGACAAGTGAAAGTCAAAGAAGATCAAAAGAAAAATAAAAGAACTGATTTGCATTATTGTAAGCCAGTTTCTCATACCTTTACTCATTTAAATATTCCACCTGCAGTTGAAATAGTCAATATATGATCACACATCTAAGAAATTGGGAGAATTACTGGAAGAGTTGGTATAGAGGATCACTGCAGACTTTGCAGCCTTTGTACTTATTCCCTTAGATTTAAAAATGCCCCATGGAAGATGGGAAATAGTAAAACAAACAATAATTCCTGGGACTGAGTGATTGGAATCAATCTGTCCACAGTTGCAATTTATCTAGCATAATAAATAAAACTGGAAACACTTGTGATCTTAATTTGAATATTTGGTCCCTAAGAATATAAGATTACTAGAATTTAAATGGAAGGGCTATCTGTAAAACTCACATTTAGCTTTAATCTATTAAAACATTACATGTTGGTAGTAATCAGAAAAAAAAGGGTGCCGTTATTGTTTTTAAAATCTGTTAATTTCTATTCTAAATGTCAGGATAACAGCCACAGCTTTGCTAAAGATAACCTGTCATCAGGAAAAAGTAAACTTAGCACTCTAAAAAGTATAAAATGTTTATGTCAGGTATATACACAAGATGCAATGGGGGGAAGTAAGAAAGGGATTGCACGCAAGCCCTGCCAATTTATTGATAGTTGTTTAATTGTCTCGAGCGTGTGTCAATAGTTGTAAACCATGATTAGTAGTGAGCTGCAGAGTTTTATTGCTTATGGCTTATCTACTCATCCTCTGTCTGTCCATTGCATAGAAACTCAACTACAAACCATTCTTTACACCAGAGAACTCATGTGAGCCAGTTTGCTGTTGAGCCAATATCAAGTTCTTTGGGGAATTGTGATTAAACTCCAGTGTTGCAGTGGGGACACGAGGGCTAAATGTCTCACAAGTGTTTGTGTGTTTCAATGAGAGCAAAATATAGAGCACATCTTTAGTGTAGAGCAGATCTTAAGTGTGCAATCATGCGTTAGTAAGCTGGCACAGAAATCCAACTTGTGCTATAGATCAGGACATTCCTACTCTCTGCTGTAAGGCAGTCTGACAAGTACCTTGGAGAGAAACCTCTTTCCAAGGTGAACACAATAAACTCCGAGGGCAGGATCAACTAGCATTGTAATGGCAGGGTCAGAGAGGAGGTAGAAGAATATGAAGCTAAGAAGGCTCTGGAACTCAAGTGCTGCACTCAAATTATTGAACTACAAAGTTTGCTGGCTTCCTAAACCTTTAAAAGGTTGGTAGAGCCCATGCAATCCTTCTAACCACATTCTAATTTCTAACATCTCTAGGTTAATTTAAAAACTCTCCAGTGTGATTTTGATAGACATGTGAAGTACCAAGAAAATATATCTGAATGTGTTAATTCTTGCTTGCAGTAGTTCATTTTCTAGTTTAATACTCTTGAATTACCTTGGAATATACGTTTCTGATGAGAGTTCTTCAGGTTTTATTTAACTGACCCTAAGGGATAGATTAGGATTAAACAATGTGAAAGCATACATTTTATAATTTATACTCATTTGTTTTTAAAGTAACAATGCAGGCAATATAACACAGATCACCATTTTCCTTTGTACCAATTTTGGAGCTGTTTTTCCATGTCCAAAATACTTTATTTCTAAGGCAAATGTAATGGAAATCAACCTTTGCAATTAAGGCATCATTTCCTTTGCCCTGGAACCCACAGAAAAGTCTCTCTTAGACACCTGTCACTGGCTACCTTGTATATCAACTTTTTTGTATATTTAAATCTTATTTCCCTAGATAAAGGAAGGCCAGGTATCATTTCTCTGTAGCTCTTTATTCATCTGTTACGGAGCCACATACCTTGCATACCTTGGAGGCGTGCTCAATAAATATCTGTTGAGTAAATGAATGAATAATGACATAAAAGGACCATTAAATAGAGTTCCAATATGCCTTATTACTGCTTCTGTTTGGGGAGATTTTGTGGTCCTTTTAACTTTATGATCCAGACTTTTGAGGAAGAAGACTTATATGCTATTTGATTCTGGAAACAATATACTTTGAGGCATCCACTATGATAGCTAAAGGCATGAGTCTTAATGTTCGACCAGCTGTGGCCTGCAGCAAACACCACAGTGAGAAGACCTATAGGAGCAGTGCTATGAAAATGCATTATGAATCTTGAGCTCTAGGAGTCTACCTCCACCCATCCTAACAAATATACCCCCCATATGTGTATACACACACACACACACACACACATGCGTGCACACACACACCACAGCCCTACCATTTACTTTATTGCTTGGCATTTGCACAGCAGCAGATGTGCTGTAAATAGACACGCAGCAACAGGGCTGGCATACCAATGGACCCAGAGGTGAGACATCTGGTAAAACAGATGCCACGTGGCAGGAGGACACAGACTGCCCAGAAAGCACTCATTTTACATGCACAGCGCCAAGAATCTGACCAGTGCCTGCTTGGGCACCATGCCTTCCAAACAGATGGAAATAGATTTGAGCCAATAAGAGTAGATGGAGAAAGTCGTCAGATTACCTGTGAGATGTAGGTGCCTGTGCCAGAAAAGTTAAGCCACTCTCTTCTTTTAAAAGTCATCTCTTCACTGTCACCTGGGCACCACACATTCATCAAGCACTGTCAAGCAGTTTTTGCCCAAGTTTCACCATGGCAGAGTGAACCTTTAAATAAATGCCTTACCTTGATCGTGAAGATGACAAGAGGATTAATTAGTTAATGTTAGCAAAGCTACTACAAGATCAATGGATGAAGGAAAAATCACAAAGTGTATTATTACTAATGGAATGAGGTCACACTTCATAAAAACTCTGTACAAAAAAAAGTCCCATTTTCAGTATAGAGCAGTCATTTTGTATTAGAGTCCTACTTTTTACTGCAATGTTTAACAAGCATAATGCAATGTAATTTGTGTTTTTAACTAGAAAAAAAGTTTTTACAGGAGAAATTGTTGGGAGAAAAAGCATTGAATTAACTCATCTTTTTACTTCTTTTGTGTGCTCTAGAAGCAGGGTCATTTTTCCCAGAAAGGATAAGCTTACTTATTCATGGCTCTAATACTTTTAGTCTTTGCATCCATTAAATTTACTACTATAATACAAAGAAAAAAAACTTGGTGTAAGGAACCTAAGAGTCTTTAGATATGCAAAAATAAGGTGTTGGATATGTTGTTATAAAATAACATCCTTGAATAAATACAATTTTCTCATTCTCGGGTACATGTGGCACCAGAATGAGGCTAACAATTATTTCTGAAGTGAAGGTCTCCAGGGAAACTGTATTCGAATGGAAGAACTACAAGATAAACAGCAACGAACCCAGACAATGGGAGCTTGAAATTAGCATAATTTTTTCCACCAAAGAATCTCTTCACTACCATTTCTAACTTTCTATCAATGATTCTTGAATTTCATCCCCTTTTGTGAGACAAACCTGATCTAAAACTCTTCTCTCGAGCCTTACATCTGTTATTACATCTTTTACTATATTTGCAGTTTTTATCACTAACATTTCATTTAGGGTGTGCATACTTTGTTTCACCAAAGTGATCATAAGATCAGATTAGGCAGAATCAGTATTTCAACATCCATGATCTCAATTATGTTATGTTAGTGTAGTATGTCTTTCAATAAGTACCTGTTGATAGATTCTTTAAAAAATTAATGATGATAGATGATGTATTTAAAACACTCTTAATGTGTCAGTCAGTACTGTTTCAATGCTCTGTCTCATGCTAGTCATCACAGTATCCTATTAAGTGAGTACCAATGTCATCTCAATTTCATAAAGACAATGAGTCTCCAATGAGCTCAGTAAGTTGCTCCCAAACTATACAGTTAGGAAGGTGCAGGGCCTTGGCTTAAATCCAATTATGGCTGATTTCAATGATCTATTATGTTATGTTGCCTCTAAAGTTTTTCCATTCCTTGGAGAAATTCCCACCCCGTAGACAATGCATCATTTAAGGTTTCTTTAGAAAACTTTATTACATGACATCTTACAGATAAATTCCAGCTCCTTAGATTAATAACAAAAACACTTAGATGAGACTACACTCTAGCATTTGGCTAGTGAACATAATAAAATGGACACAGCAGGTTTAAAATAGAGAAGGAAGTTTGCTGTTCGAATACACAGTTTCGTTCATGCATTAAAGCCACCCATGATATATCTATCAGCCTTTTCACTTTCCTCTGTGCCCAACTAGAAATGCTGTGGGGATTAATTAGATACCATTCACAGAGTGTAAAGTAATAATATAATTGATGATAGGCCATCTAGGAGCTCTTCTGCTATTATGAGATCATTTGAATACAACCATCTCTATGATCCAAAAGCAGTAAATAAGTTGCAGCCAAATGGCTTTGACATTCAGGTTCCAGGCGTTCTCTGTTGCACGAGATAATTCAATGCACTCTCACAGCTTGAACTGGTGACTCGCTTTCTTGATTGACTCTCTATTAATGGTTAATTGCTTAGTTAACAGAATAACTGCTGGGAAATGGGAAGTAAAATCATAATGGCATATGTCTGCAGAAAAAAATATTTCTCTATAGTAAAGATGTATAAGCTATGCATTCATTCAAAGTCTGATAAACTTTTGTTTAGCACCACCCCTGTAGTAGGCATTGTGTTAGGTGCTGTAGATACTGAGACAAACAATACAAATGCCCTGACCTGGAGCTTACATTCTAGTGACCAAGACACAAAATGTATATCATTAAATTATGTTATCTAACTTCAGAGAGTGATCATTGCTATAAAGCAAAAATGTAATAAGAGAGAGAGGAGGAAGAAGATGATAGATGGTTGGGGAAGGAATATGTGAAAGTGCCATGAGCAGATACTTGATTTTGCAAAGGACAAAACAGTGAAATCTGAAAGAGGAACATTCTGGGCTGAGGGAACATCAAGCATATAAATCCTAAAGTGGAAACAACAATAGTCTGTCCAAGAAGTACTAAACAGCCATACTGGCTACTGTAAAATGAGTGAAGTGAAAGTTCTAGACAAAAAGATTGGATATGTAGGCAGGTGGTAGATCTTACAGAGCCTTGGAGGCCATCTTTGAATTTTAATGTAAAACCATCAAGACATTTTGAGCAAAAGAAGGGCCTAGTCAGATTTATATTTGGAAAGCTCACACTAACTGCTAGGTAAATAATATTCTATAGAATTTAAGAGTGGGGGAAAGGAGATGAATTAAGAATGATTTCAAGAGACGATAACTTTTTGGACTATGGTTTAAGGATAAAGAATGTAAGAATATTCAGATTTAGGATATATTCTCAAAGCTACAACTGTCAGGATTGGGGGTTCAATGGGTTGTGGTATCTGAGAACAAGAGAAAATTCTATATTCAAGGGTTAAAAAGAGACTTAAAATGCTAAAATACCAAAAATAGTCTTTATAAGCTGTGTTTTTGTCTCAGCTACATTTCCATAGTTTATTCCCACAAGACTATTACCAGCAGGAACTCCTCAGAAGTGCGAAAATCTCCTGCTCCTTTAAAGCTAAAGGATTAGTGTTTTGAAAAGCCCTTGAATTTAGTAATCTAGTCTGAGCTCTGTTTTGTTTTTTGTTGTTGTTGTTGTTGACCCAGCACAGGCTACCCTACCTCTCAAGACCTCAGTTTTCTCTTATTTGAAAAGTGTTAATGGAAGCAAGTTTTAGAAAATATCTAAGGTTGCCTCTAGCTCCATTATTTAAGCAAATTGTTAGATTTAATAAGTTGTAAGGTTTAATTTAAACAAAAGGGAGCAGTCTATAGACACATACTTTCTAAAACTAAAAATAATCATTGATGATATAGTTTTCTCACTAAAACTAGACTAGATCCTGGAAGTTGACATAGTTTGATAAGTACAGCCTGAAGAAGAATGACAAGTACTTTTTAAAGCAGTCTGTGGGTCTTTCAGTCTTGCTGGATGTGCCTACTTTAATTTGGAATCCTTGTAGTGAAAATATTTTCCTTATACCTTCACCTACAATAGCTACTAAGTCTATGGAGCTACTTTTTCTTTTTTTCCCCTCTTCTATACAAGAAAGCATTTTTTTTTTTTTGGTTAAAAAAAACACACCTTTACACTAAAAAATAACTGTCAAGTTATGTAGCTTCCAATTAATATTATTATGGTCAATTCCTTTTCATATATTTGAAAATTCTTTATTGTCAATGTTTAGAATATGAAGATGAGAATAAGAACAAATATTCTAGATGAAAGGATTAGAATCTCTTAAAAATATGAATGCTTCAAATCTAAAATAGAGTCAACTTAAGAGAGGTGCTAACATTTTACAATTGGTCTTTAGCCTGGATTTCCCCAAATCAGATACTGATCCCAAGGCTTATCCACTACCATTTTATTAAGAAGTAAAATCAGCAAGAAGAAGTGCGCAGGAAAAAAAAAGAAAGGGAAGAGCAAGAGGGAAAGCCAATACGATGGTGCTTATTGAACTGGTGCCACTGAGAATAACTATTTGATGTTGTGGAACTATCTTCTGAGAAGCTGCATGGACTCCATCTCAAACAGTTTGCGGGGTGGGAGGGAGTTTATACTCAGCATCCTTGTCCTACTGGCCAAAATTTATTTCATAAGGTGTCAACTCCCACAAATGTCTGATTTGCACAAACAGGACCAAGGAAGTCTTGTAGTACCCATTTATTTATGTCTGTAGGAAAGCCCTGGGGTGGGAGGCAAGAGACAGGTGGCGTAGAGATAAGGTTAGGTGCTGTTGGGTTGCACCTGTATCCAGATGAGCAGGAAGGTGTAGAGTTTATTTCCACAGCTGTGGATGGATTCGTTGAGTTTCCAAAATCATGTATAAAAGCTGTCAGATTCAAAGTACTCCTCTACTAACTGGACAAATCCAAGGTAGAAGTGGGAAGTGCTTCACCAGGCAAATATATAACAATGACTTAGAACAGAGGTCCCCAAACCCTGGGCCATGGACCAGTACAGCAGTGGCCTGCTAGTAGCTGGGACACATAGCAGGAGGTGAACAGTGAGTGTGTGATACTTCATCTGGATTTGCAGCCACTCCCCAGTGCTAGCATCACTGCCTCAGCTCCACCTCAGACCACAAGGCATTAGATTCTCATAGGGGCACTGGTCCCTGGTGCTGAAAATGTTGGGAACTGCTGATTTAGAAGACTTATCCCACAGTATAAGTGACATGAGTTCACTATGCATGGGTCTGCCAAACCAAACAAACAAAAAACAATTCCATGTCAGTCAGCCTTAACGAGAGTATGGGCTCTAGAAGTAGGAAGATGTAAATATAATTCTACTCTGTACTAGTCAGTTTACACATAAAGCAGAATATGACCAAAGAAGAGTGGCCATGTTATCTGGGCAAACAATAAATTATGCTAGCTAAAGAGTCACATATAAAGGAATTGCAATTTTTTATTTGTGGAATAAAAATGAAAGAAATTATCCTATTTGTTCTATATCCTAATATTTGAAGGACTTCAAATGGAAGACAGCTGAGACTTATTCTGTGAAGTACAACCTGTATAAATAAAAACAATTGTCATTAGAGACACACTTTTTTAATAGTAAAATCTCTTGACATGGAATGTGTGCCTGGGGTGAGTTAGAATGATCCTAAATGTATTAGCGCACTTTGGGGAGATGTAGAAGAGAAGATTGGATTTTATGAGTTGCAGCACATGTGTTTGAATATAGACCCTAGCATTTCTGGCTGGGTGATAACTGCATGAATTGACTTGATTAGAGAAATTATTTCACAGTGTCAAATTATCAAATTGTACAGGTTAAATATATTAAAATTTTATTTGTCAGTCACATCTCAACAAAGCTGGAAAAAGTTTCTCAGTAAAGTTAAAAAAACTGCAAGATATATTTTGTAGCTGTATATGAACTACAGATAAGTAGGGTGTGTATTAACATAAAAGAATAAGGGGAGAGTTTCTTAGCTTAGAAGGCTGAGCTTCAGCATCATACACATGGCTAATGTCTCCAGGTCCCGCAGAGAGAAGCCTGTGTTCTCTGGAGCCAATCTTGATATTCAATGGCAAGAAATGTTATATTTTAATAATGGGGCTCATTTGAATGGAAAGAAAGAAGCTCAAATTATAATCAGCCTCCAAGGCATTTTTATAAAATTCTCATTAGGAATTAACATGTCCAACAGGCTGTGTGGATACTAAATCTAAGAACAAATAACATGAATGAGACGCTGAACATTCAAAGCCTATACCGTTAGCTTAAAAGTATAAATTTAATTGGTCAGATACCAAATTAAATGTAAGAGAGACGAATGAAATATTACCATCACAGAAAGTATTATTAGAAATTAAGCAAATGAATAAATATTTCCCCCTCTGGTGAATATTTATAGCAATTATTGAAAAAATTTGCAAGCGCGTGATATTTTAACAAACCTTAGCATTATGTGCTGTGCAGTCCTATGAAGGGAAGCTCTGGGGTGTTATGCTCTGAGAGGTGGTTGGTGCTCTGGCTTTGTTCCTATTGAGAAGCAAGTAAATAATATAAAACATCAATTTCGCACTCAGATGGTACTAATGAATGAGCAGGGCAGACCACCAGCTCTTCTCATTTGGGACAGGTGACTCTGTGTGTAGCACGTTCTAGGTACTAATGAGAGATTAGGCTGTTCAACCATTTTCATGAGGTGCAGACACTATTTAGGATACTACTGCAACTGGCTTTTTTGAGAAAAATCAACATTTTTAAATTCAAAATTAATTGGAATAAAAAGTTTCAAATGCACTTAATCTACTTTTGTTGGACATCATCCAAGAACTAACTCATATATTTATCCATCCATCCAGTCATCTGTCCATCTGTCCATCTGTCCGTCCATCCGTCTGTCCATCCATCCATTGTTTATTTAAAGCCTGGTTCCTGAAGTTTTGCTTCTGGGTTTCTAAATCGTGAGCCTCAACTTAGAAATAATATAACTTTGGGCAAATTATTTAACCTTCCTTTAGCTTTTGTTTCCTCATGTATAATAAAATGGGGAAAATACTAGTACTTACCCCGTAGATTTCTCATTATGAATTAGGGAATTAAAATGTGTCAGGAACATAGCAAGCTCATACTTAGTGTTAAAAATAATAGTAATGGTTGTTATTTTTCAGATTTGAATTACATACCTGTTAACCACTGATACGCAAAATCTATGCCCAATTATCCTGCTGTTATGCTCCTTAATTATTTTCCACATTATACATCTGAGAAGAAATCACTCACTTTTTGAATGATGTTAATCTCCAGAAACAAGACAATTATATCAGCATCCTATACAAACACCCTAATAACTCTTTTTTTTTTTAACCTGGGCTGCTTCTTATAAGTAAGATATGAAAGCTTATATTGTAAACTTTTCCCAGAATTCAAGACATCCTACCTGGGACAGAACAATCAAGACCAACCAGAACGTGGGGTAGGCTGTATATAAACTGCTTTGGCACTTTTCATTCCTAATGAACATCAGTTTGAAAGCAATACAAGTCCTTTGTGCACAGACTATCCTGAAAATATCCCTGCTGTTTCCTAAGGGACCTGAATAACGCATAATATCTGTGGGCTACCAGCCTTCGCTTATGAGACAGGTTTATAAATACAACTCACATTTTAAATCTGTTTTTATTTTATTCACTTGAAGAAACCATTCCACCAACCCCCCTCATCACTATAGCATGTGTGTGTGCACACACAGACACATACACACACACTGTAGCTGTCTCTCTTCTCTGAGATATACTGTCTCAAGTGAATTGGACCTAGTATCATATTTAATTAATAAAAATGAAACATTATTTGTTTGAAATAATTAAGGAGATAATTAAGGGTATAGAAAGCCAAGTCAAAGTGAATTTTAGGAAGAATTATTTTTCTCAATACCATAGTCAAATGCAACATTATGTTGTCAAGGGAAGATTCATAAGTGCAGCTTTCATAAAGAGATTAAGGCTGATTCATTATAAGCATATCAAGTCTATGCAAATGAATGCTGATAAAACATTTGGAATGTATGTTTGCATGAAAACTTCAATTTGTCCCCAAGATCAGATATAAATTGTTTTTTATTTTTAAAAGATTTGTTGAAGGCTAGGGCATAGGTAAAAGCTGTGTTAGAGTTTTGGAAAACACAGTAAATGACTCAAGGTAACATATTTCTTGCCATTCTCTTACTCAAATATAAAATAAAGATACATAAGAAGATAAAATGTGGACCATAAATAAATAATAATAGAAAAAAATGTCATTTACCAAATCCTAGTCAAAAGTTTTATGTTGAGAAATATATTTTTGAATGTACAATTCAACTTAGCAAGACAAACCTCCTCAATTAAGGAAGGGAGGGAGGGAAGAAGGGAGAGAAAGAGATGGATGAAAGAGAAATGAAAGAGATGAGAGAGTAAAAGCAACCTTTGAATGATTCAACATCATGTCTGCGTCTTGGGGTTAGGTATGGATGAGATAGTGAGATAAATTATATTCATTCATTCAGTATATATTTATTTAGTGTTATTACATTCTCAGCACTCTTGAAAGCATGAAAAATAAACCAATAAATAAGAAAGGCAAAGTTCCTCTTTTTTAGAATTACATTTTATTTGGGGAGGACAGATAATGTACAAATAAGTTAACAATTTCAAATAATGATGAATGGTATGAAAAGAATGAAATAAGGTTGTGTATAGTATATGACTGGGTTAGCCTAGGGAATGCCTTCTGAGAGGTGACATTTGGACTAAAGGGGCTAGATCTGGAGATAACAGGAGCAGTAGGTGCAAGGAACCAAGGCAGAAATTAAAAGGCGAGTGTGGCAGGAACTTCATAAATAAGTGGAAGAAAAGTGACTGAGATAAGTGTGCAGACACAGGCAGGAAACAGGTCATTTAGAGCTTTATGAGAGGATGAATTTTATTTAAGTGAGATGGGAAGTAATTTTCTCCTTTACCTGATTTTCAATTGTTCATGTAACATTTATTTTTTAATGATCATATATTAGGCTAAATATAGGCTTCATCAAGTTCCAAATAACATAAATTGTTTGGGCCACATTCTTTACTGACAATGACATAATATTAGCAACTAATAAAAATAAAAAGGAAAAAATCTATTACCTGGAAATTACAAAAAATAAAAACCTATTAGAAACCATTATACTATAAGGGATTCAAACTATAATTTCAGACTAGAGAACAATGAAAATTAAAATAAACTTTGATTTCTAGCTATGAGCCAGACTTGGCACCCTGAACTAGTTCCCTACCATAACCAACTAAAACACCTGCATAGAATTTGTGGCAGACACTTGCTAGATATTAACCATCCCATTTTCTTTTTTTGGGTCCAAAGCTAAACTGCATATTCCAAAACTTTCACATCTAGGTGGAATTACCTGTGTAGTTCTTGCCTGTGGAATGTGGGTAAAAAAACAGGGGGGTGAGAAAGCAGAGAAAGACAGCTTATCTGAGATTTTAAGGGAGAACTTTGGATTTTTGTTGTTGACGTAAGAAATCGACTGGACAGAAATAGACCAGAAGCTAACTAAATACTAGAGGGATTTAATTGCCCCCCAAAACAAACAAACAAAATAACAGTGAAAACTGAAACATACCACCAAACAACAACAACAACAAAAAAACCAATTCAATAGCACAGACTAAAACAATTATTTGATCAAGCTTTAAAATAACCTTCAGGCCACCGTATTTTCATGAGTAAGAAGCAGACTCTATAAAGCTATACCTGCTCTCCCAAAGCCATGTCAATGTGGTCATGGAAAATAAAGAATCAACCATTTGAAAATGAAGCCAGGAAGAGAAAATACAGCACAACAGTTATCCTGAGGGCATTAGGATAGAAAGGGACAAAATCAGGGGTGGTCATGAGGTTTCCAAAGTGCCAACTAATTACTATTTCTTAAATTATGCTTTCATTCTACATATCTTCCACGTGAAGTTTATATGTATAAATTAATTCATTAAAATAAGAAAAATAATAGCAAAAACAGTTACCAACTCTTATTAGATACTTACTCTAAGTCAGCAATTACTCAAAGACCTTTACAGATCACAGCAAGAGCTTTAATTCTTACCACAACTCTGTGAAGGAGCCATTGTTTTTTTTCTCTTTTTAGAGATAAAAACAGGTCCATGCACAGAGATTTTATTTAAAATACAGGCCTAGCCTGCTTATGAATGGCACAGCTGGGGTGTTTTAACCTCTATACTTTACTGCTTCCATACACTGGCTTTATTTTACAGGTCTACAATAACTACATAACATTTCTATTCAAAATAAAATAAACATTATAAAACAATCTTCTGCCTAGCTTCTGCTGGAATTCTTACAAATCTTAAGTTAATTTAGCCTAAATTAAAGATGTAATGTATGACTGAAAGAACTTCGGAGCACATTAACAACTTACAGAGCGGTGCTAATTACATGCAGCCTTCAGCTTTAAAAGCATGTTGACGTAAGCCTTCATAAATGCCTAGCAAAGTAGGTTTATAGCGTTATTTGCATTTTATGAAAAAGGAAACAGGTCATGTGACCTTTTGCTTCTTCACACAGAAAGGAGTCATCATCATGGATACAGATATTTTCTCTCCTTCTTAGGCCTGCTTATTCATATTAATGTATGTTCCACTGGTCCAGAATAGGTTTTTTTTTTTTTCATTTCTGTAGGAATTCTCAGTTATGATCTATGAAAAAATGCTCACTGTGAAGATTTTACTTTTCTTCAAGGAACTGGTTATAAATTGGTGGTCTTCAGAGAAGAACTGAAAGAAAATTAAAATATTAGAACATGTCTGGTGGCTAGGATGGGATGGGATCTCAAAGCAAATGTGTTTTTGTTAAAAAAGATGATTCTATGTACATTTATTTTCTACAGGCTGACTTGGTTTAGATGATAACTCAGTGAGGATTCCTTTTGGTAAAACTCTGAAGTTGGCAAAGTTCATCTTCCATGAATTCTTTTCTTCTCATTAATTTATTTAATTACTCTTGATTTCACATTCTTCAAGCACCTGGATTCCATTTCTGCCTCATTCTTTCCCATTCTGTTTAGGAGAAGATTGAATTAACTGGTTCAATAGAAGAGATGCCTTTTAAATCTAACAGTTATGTCTCTATAGCTTTAATATAAGATTCAAAAATTGCCTAAGCTATTACTTCTCCCAGGAGTATCTACAATTATAAAAAAAATTCAAAATCTCTTTGGTTTATTCAATTCCTAATTATCTCTTATAAGTGACTGCTGCAACACTCTTCAAATTTTCTTCACTCCAGCTATCCTCTCCTCCATTCTATTCTACATTCTATTGCCAAAATGAGCTTGCTATTGATTCTTCTCTCCTGCTTCCATCATGGATTTCTCTACTTTATCAACTTGCTTAACTTCTAATGCCATTAGGTAGGAAGGCATGAGGCAACATGTATCTATGGAAGTGCACTTTATGTAAGCTGATCAAGATCAAGTCAGCAATGGGTGCAACTTGTCTGTAATATCAAGAATTTCTTGATGATATTTATATGTTTACTTTTATTTTTAACATGAATGCAAAGGATATTTCTTGTTCATTTTTAATAAACCAACCCCTTCAAAACTCCTCTAGTTTTTCCCCTAAGGTGAACTGGATCACACATTGCTTTCCCCTGGTTAGAGCATTTCTGTTTTGTTTTATTTTTCTCATTACAATAATAACACAAGTAGAAAAACTCCTTTTCTAAAGCAACATGCATGTGTGTCCTGAGATGGTAAGTTCCTGTGGACCTCTTGCTCCATCTGCTTAAATTATGAGTGCTCGTTTCACTATTAAGGTCATAAGAATATAAGCATTTTTCAGTTTTCCCTTTCTTGCCTTGTCTTCTTTCAACAAGGTCGTTCTGATAGGAAATGTTGCTCTAAATTAGAGTAGCTAAATGTGATACATTTCTCTCCACTAACACAATGGATTCCTCTTCTTTGCAGTACGACCCAGTTTGAACATACAAAGTCACTCATTTTTTTTTTTTAATGGCTCCCTATTACCCTCAGAACCAAAACCCAGATCTTACAAGCTGGCATTCAAAGCCCTTTACAAATCTGGTTCCAAGTTAGCTTTCAGTCTCATCCAAACTCTTTCCTTCCAAGTCTTACCTCCTGTCATCCCACATCTGAAATTCTACTGAATAGTCAGAACTAGTCACTTTTAATTACTCCCATAGGGGATAATCATATGAGTAGTATTGATCTTTCAGAATTCTCTTGTGATGATTAAATACTCAACCATGTAAGGGCCTAGAAAATTTAGAATGCTTATAAATGACTGATCAGTAAACAGTAACTATTGTTTGTTATCATATTCATGTCTCTGCTTACGCAGTTTCTATAGGGTAGAATTTCTTTTACTAATCTATTTGTTGAAATTTTACTTATTCTTCAGAGGTCATCAGAAATGTTACAAATCTAAAATCTTCCATGATAATAATCATGGCCACAATTAATTATTCCCTTTTGCACATTGTCAAAAGCTTCAGTTAAACTCTTGTTATAACTCACATTAGAATTATTTATTTCTGTCTCCACAATTAGATTGTAAGGTTAATGAGGGCAGGGACCAAGGAGTATTTGTTACTAATCTTCATTATCTCCTGAGTGCCTATGACTGATTAGTCAGCCAAGAAAACCCTATTAAAATGAACTTGAAAACTAAAGATGAAGATTCTTCAGGCAACTGAAGACATAAATTAAAGTGATGAAACAATGGGCATTTAAAAATATTTGGGGTATTTTTTAATAGTTTCTAGGGCTGCCTCAATTTGAATGGTCATTTATCCAAGGCCAGCTATGAAATTTACTCTTCTCGGAATGGCTAGACAGAGTGGGGGCAAGAAAGGGATTTTTTTAAGTAATTCTATCATCTATCTATCTATCTATCTATCATCTATCTATCATCTATCATCTATCTATCTATCTATCTATCTATCTATCATCTATCTATCTATCTATCTATCTATCTATCTATCTAGAGTATCTTTTAAAACTGAATGTTAACTTTTTCTAAAATATAGTGCCACTGCAGGAATAGAAATGTTAAGATGATTCACATCTACCAGCAAGGAAGTCATTATACCTCAAAGAGGACAGACATGTGCAATTTTTTTATATTAGAAGACAAAGGATGAGGGCTTTAATAATAATAATAATGCTAATAATTGTTACTGCTTATCGAATGATTACTCTGTGCAAGTAACTGTTTCTAAAACTTTACATAAATTAACTCATAAATCTTCACCTCACCACTCTGAATTAGTAGGTAGTATTATTATTTCTATTTTATGGGTGAAAAAGCAGGTGGAAAAACATGGAGGGCAAGAAAAACTTCCAGCCATGTGTAGGCTGCTTCACATAGTGATTTCCTTCCAAAGAATGCAGTGTGGAAAGAGTGAAACAAGAGGGACTTTACAGTTGGAGAAACCTAACTAATACTTCAGCCAGGTGATCAAGGTTAACATCCACAGTGATGCCGTGCTGATAGTATATACCATGTTATGATGTAATGAAAATGATGCTATGCTTTCTTACAAAGATTCTATGACCTTCCTCTCTAAAACCTATGACTCAAGTCTGACTATGAGCAAAACAGAAAACTTCCAATGTGGGATCTTTTTACAATATACCTGACATAGTATTCCTACAATATACCTTTTTACAATATACCTGACATAGCATCAAACTTACCAAAAATAAGGAAAGTCACAAGGAGACAGTTACAGTCAAGAGGAAATTAAGGAAACACAATAACTAAACAGAATGTGGTATCCTGGATAGATCCTAGAACAGAAAAAAAGAATGTTAGGGACATTAAAACAACAAGACAAAGGGAATCTGAATAAAAAATGGTCCTAAGTTAATAATAATATATTGATAATGGTTTGTTAATTTGGTTCATAAACATACCTGTTGTAGGTTTAATTGTAGTTCATGAAAAGATATATAGAAATCCTAACCTTGTGTGCCTGTGAATATGACCTTAGATGGAAATAGCATTTGCAGATGTAATCAAGTTAAAGAGAGGTCATGCTAGAAGTGGGAGGGCCCTAAGTCCAACATATGGTGTCCTTATAAGAAGACCATGAGAGGAATAGACACATACACAAGGAAGATACTACATTAAGATGGAATCAGAAACTGGAGTGATGTAGCTGTAAGCCAAGGAATCCCAAGGGTTGCTAGCAATCAACAGAACTGGGAAGAAGCAAGGAACTTTTCTCCTCTTGAGGCTTCAGAGGCAGCATGACATTGCCGATGCCTTAATTTCAGACTTCAACCCTCCAGAACTGTGAGAGGACAAATTTTTGTTCTTTTTAGCCACCTGATTTATGGTAATTTATTATAGCACCCCAAGGAAACTAATATGGTATTATACTAATAGAAGAGTTTAATAATTGAGGAAATTGTGGCAGGGGGAGAAATATGTAAATATACTAGCTGCTCAATTTTTCTGTACATCTAAAACTGTTCTGAAATATGGAAGTCTAGTAATTGAACAGCAAGCAAGCAAACAAAAAAAGGATAATGAGCTATCACATTACACCAACAAGGATGGCTGTAGTCAAAATTAATGGTGACAAGTGTTGGTAAAGATGTGGAGAAATTGGAACATTCCTATACTGCTGATGGGAATGGAAATTGATGTGGCTGTTTTGGAAAATAGCCTGGAAGTTTCTCAAGAACTCAAACAGTTATTACATGACCCAGCAAGTCCATTCCTAGGTATCTACCCAGGCAAATTGAGAACATGTGTTCACACAGAAACTTGCACATGAATGTTCATAGCAGCATTATTCTTAATCGTTAAAAAGTGGCAACAACTCAAAAGTGCAACTGATGAATGGATAGACAAAGTACATACAATGGGACATTATTTGGCAATAAAAGGAAATGAAGTACTGCTAGCGCCATAACATAAATGGACTTTGGAAACATTTACTAAGAGAAAGGAGCCAGTTACAAAGGACTACATATTACATGGTTTCATTTATATGAAATTTCCAGCAAAAGCAAATCCATAGAGACAGAAAATACGTTGGTGGTTGCCAGGGGCTGGTGGGAGGGGTGGGAAGAAACGAGAAGTGGCTGTTAATGAGTAAACATTTTTTGGGGGGGTGGGCAGTGGGCAGGGGATGAAAACGTTCTAAAACCAGTAGTGGCAATGGTCATACAATTTCGTCAGTGTGAAACCATTGAATTGAATCCTTTTACCAACTAAACTTCATGGTATATAAACTACATCTGAATAAAGTCTATCTTAAAAAGTGCATCACAGAAAGAACAGTGAATGTGTTCACGCTGACATGGCTATTAGGTGACAGAGTGAGGATTGGAACCAAAAGGAGTCTAACACTAAGGGTCTACTAAGGGTTTACTGTGCCTTTTTTAGAGTTCTCAACAATATTCTATAAATGCACCAAGGGAGAAGCAAGCCTAAAAGAGGAAGAGGAAAGGCATCAGAATGGTGACGATCCTAGCATTTCCTGGCTCAGAGTTGCTACTGTTGATAGACAAGGGCAGACTTGGAGGGGAAAATGTCATCAAAGCCCTGATTACACGCACAGCCTCCTGTAGGGAAGGAGGATGTTCTCCCCTCCCCCAACACCATTGCAATTCTGAGAAGGGTTATATTTAGGGGAGCAAAAGAAAACACATTCCAAGCAAAATGATAAACATTCCCCTGTAATCCACTGAAGTTATTTAGATGCGTGACAAAGCGTCACTTAAAACCAACTTAAAATTAACACTAATGAGGCAATATTGCCTTCCATGTCAAGCCTACCACACATTTGCTTTTCTGTCATGATAGGTGTTGCATGTCTATCAAGCAAAAATCAAGATTTTTTTCTCCCAATAGCTAAAAAGTTTAGGCATATATGAAGGTATTTTCAGAGTGTGTTCTGTTTAACATTTTTTTTTTCAAATATTTGGGGTTGGACCCCGATCCATCAAACTGCACTCTCAAAGTTGTCTCCCTTAGGCCTGTATACTAGGTGGAATGTCAAGGTCATACACTCTTCTGATCCATAATGAGAAAATAACTGTCCAGCCACTGAGCCTGAGGCAAGCCCTGAAGGCAACCAGATCCAGAGGAAGGCAGGATCCTCAGGGCATTTTTAATGGAATGAGTGGTTGTGGAGCAAGAGCTCCCAGGTGTGCAGATGGGTAGGCTCCACGCCCTGAAGGGCCATGTATGTAGCTCATGCTAAGGATTTTGTATGTTATCCAGCAGGCTGTGGAGAACATCTAAAGGATTTTCAGTGTGGGAAAAATATTTGATATTTGATAATTATTTCTGAGTGTGTTATGGAATGCTGATTTGAGGGAATAAGAAAAGAGAGTCTATAGCCTAAATGGATAATCTTACATAAACATGTGCTTATATAAACTTAATTGTTGAATAGCTGTACAGACTAGATGTCTCCACCTCTAACAAGCTATGCAAGTTTTTAACTTTTTTTTTAATCGCCAAGGCTCTTATAAAGGATTTATAGGTAAATCCTTACCTGTAAAATAGGGATAAAATGAGACCCCCTTTCCAAGGCTTGAATAAATTAGAATAAGATAAGGTAAATATGTATAAAGGTATTTATTTCTTATCATTATATGTTTTAATAAACCAGAGAATTAGACAGTGTGGAGTATTGTTGTTGGCTCCTAATGAGTCAAGTGCTTAACAATAAGGGGCATCCGATGATTTATGGGCCCAGGAAATAAAGAAATTGAATTCATGATATTGCTAAAAAATTTGTCAGGTGCTGGTAATATTGTAGAAATTTAGCTCTTAATTGGGTCATAACAATGAACTAGAAATTTCCGAGATCTCTGGAAATCTCAAATTATTAGCATACCATAAAATTACACTGAGAATAGTGAATCAATTCACTCATCAATCAAAAATGGCTTGAAAACTTATCTGTTCTTCAATTTGACAAACTTTCATGAGCTTCTTCGTGGAACTGGGCACCAGTGACAGGTGACAATGTGACCACATATAACTCTTCGCTATGGAAAGTGGGATTTGTTCAGTGAGGATAGTCTTAGCAAAAACCAGTATAAGAAATTATAAGAGATAATCAGGAATAGAGGAATGAAATGCCTGGGTTGTAAAAACAAACACAACTAGAAAAATAAACTATGACCCAAAATACAAAATTTGAGGTTTATTTTATGTATAACAGAGAATATCAAGAAATATTAGAAAAATAAAATTTTTAATAGAAGTGCTATTTTAATTTGGCTTGGAAGAGGCAACAATCACAATTTTTCAGAAGCAACACTACAAGGATCTGAACTATTGCAACAGGAATTAAAAGAGAAAACATGTGAAATTAAATATAAAGGAAATGCTGATTTATTATGATAAGAAAAGGAAATGGCAGAATAATGGGAACTTTATCCTGGCATTATTAGTGATAAAAATTGCTTTAATTATAAAGAGTTATGCAAATATATGAAATTATATACATTCTCTGTGTGTTCTAAAAAGAAGACACACATACACAAAACAGAAAGACTTAGACACAATTTATCTTTCTTTGAATTAAGAAAAGCTCACAGAGGCCAATTGATTTGCCCAAGGTTATACCACAAAGTGGCAGACTTGGAACTTGAACTGGCATCAGTTCCTCATTATACTACAGCATAGGTCTCTATACAAGAAGTGCACTTACATCAGGTCTAGCTGTAAAATAACTCCAGAATCGGTGTCATCATGTACTACTGAATTTTCCTTTGCTGCCAGAAAGTTCCTCTGAGAATATCTATACCTGTGTCTTCTTTTGCTAAACACATTGTAATGGTCAAAAATATCTCTTTGGGTTGTTAAAAGGCCCCACTTGCAAAGCTCTTGATGATGTGGCTGACTTTGTCACAGACACCAAGAAGTTCAGAAACAAAGAACATGTTTGCTATCCCTATGTCTTGAAATCTGGGGTTCACTTAGAGGTTCTAATTGCTGCAGCCTTTCCCATAAGACTCCTTGACTCTTGGGATCTATGAGCAATTGCTAAAATAAGCTCCCTGAAGGTAGACATTTTCATCTGTTTTATTCTCAAGTGCTGAGGTGGGTGGTAACTGGTATGCAGTAGATGCTCAACATTATTTTTAAATGTACAAATTTCTAGATAACAAAGATGAAAATGTTTGACTTAAAATATCCAGGGAGCATGGTGCTTAAAATCTGTTTTATTTTTCTCTCAAGAGTCTCAGTAAGACAACTTCTTCATTACTACATCTCCCTAATCTTTGTAACCAGAGCAGCACTGCTGAGCTATTCCAAACATGGTCCTTAGGCAATGGCTTTGTTGTTTGCATCTGTCTAAAAGCAGAAACAGCGAAGATAGAGTTAACATGAACAAAGCGACTCTTGAGCTACTTGCAAGTGAGGAAAACTCCATTCTCTCTTTCCTATTATCATCATCAGCTTGAATGATTTCTGGGAAGAACAACATGGTGAAATGGAAAGAACATCAGCCTGAGTCCAGGCAAAAGAGTCATTGGACTCCCAGCCAGCTCATGAGCTGTGTGACCTAGGACAAATTATCCAATTCTGAGTCTATTTATAGCATCCTCATCTGTACAATCAGGAAGAGACTATGTATATTAAGTTGTTGCTGTTGTGAAAATTAAAGATATAGCATTAAATTCTTGACACAAAGCAGATACTTAGGAAATGTTTGCTTTTATTTTACCTATATTCTTTCTCATTGCTCCTTAATTTCTGAAGATGAAGGTGGAAGGTAAAGTAGGAAGGTAAAGTAGCAGGGAAGATCGTGTGTCAATATCTTGCGGCAATAGGTAACCCACGAAAGCAAATATTTGGGGGGCAAAAAACAATCTTCTGTGTCTCCTTGAGTCTTTTTAATGAATCTTGTGTGACGAACCCAGAGGCTGGCTTTCTTTGTTCATTAAAGGCCAATGGTGTGTAGAATCTGGGGGTGAACAGTCAGAAATTCACCTTTAAAAATAAAATCTGCTCTGATCTCCTCCAGGGACAGTGGCCTGGGGAATCAGTTGACAGTTCCCAGGGCTGCCTGCTGTGTAGGAGAGTGACTGTCACTGACTTTCAGCTTGTCAAGTACATTTTTTAGCCATCAGTATTTACTCCTGAGGGAGCCACTGCTGGGAGTATCAAAATGGAGAGAAGTTTAATAGAAACTTGCTGGTTTTGTAGCACTCCAGCTCATACAAGCCCAGGGGGAAGCTTGCTCCCACCCCCACTCACCCTCCTTGGCATTCACAAGTGGTGTCCTATGCTTTTCTCTGCTTCTTTGACTTGTTTCATCTTAATAGCCATTGGATTTATTTAATAGTTAACTAATGCCAACTTTCCTGTGCTGGTGCACACCCTGTTATTGCCTTTACAGCTATCCAGTGAAAAGAGGCAAGTGGTTTGAATTTACAGCGAAACCTGAGGTTCACAGAACTCAAATGACTCATTCGCCATCACCCATATAGTTTGGCAAAACAAGATCCAAAGCTACACTGATCAATAGTGCTTTGAGGAAAAATTGTCTGTGAAGGGGTCAGATTTGAGTTTGGTAGTCTGAGACTTCTGATCCTTGACATATTCTCAGGCTGAGCACATTCACCCTTCATGCTTCAAGCTGTGCCTATAAAACGCCTCTCTGATCAAATCTTTTATGCCCACATCTTACTAATATGATGTGTGTATTTTTGAATTGATTTTGAAAGATACAAACAGGACCAAGAAATGTGAAGTGGACAAGTATAATTTGGTTGCCGTTTGTTTATATTCATAGTAACAATAGCCAGAATTTATTTAATACCTACTCCATGCCTAGCACTGTTTAAAGATTTTTAAGCCTACCTTGACTCGTCGAGCCCTCTCAATAGCCCCAAGAAGCAGGTATAATTATCTCAAACTTACTGATCAAAAACTGAAACAGTGCTTATGCAGCTTATTAGGGTCACACATCTAATAAGCAGCAGATAGATCTAGGATTTGAATCCAGAGAGATGCCTAACGACACTCTGCCTGACTCTATTTGTGTACTATCTTTACAGCAACATTAGAAGGAGAAAGGGACGTAAAGAAACAATAGTCTTTACTTTTTAAATATAGGACAGTGAACAAAGATGTAAGTGCAGAGGAAGATACCTTAAAAGTTCATGCAGGCAATGGAGTGCCCACCAAGGAAACGTTACTGAGGCAACATGGCTGAAAATAATTTTTAAATTGATTAGCAAAACATGTTAAAAGATAAAGGGCCTGAAAGAGCTGCCATTAGTTATTCTTGATTATGTCTAGCGGCATCCATTTTAAAGGTTTAGGATACACTGAATGATGTTCCCCTATTTCTGGAATTGACTGCCTGCCAAGCAGAAAAATGCAATGATTAAAATCAGAGAGTGCACAAAAGGTACCAAAAAAATGTTCAGATGTCAAAGAATTTCCTTGCAGGGCCAGCCCTTCTTTCTTCCCATGGGGCCAGAAGTCACTGAATCAGTGCAGAGATGCTGAGCATGCCTGGATACCAGCAGCTCCAGGTGTAAGCAGTGTTTCTCTCTCTGAATCAGTTTATTCACATCGACGTGTGGTGCAGGGAGCAGCGAGTCTACGGTTGGGAAGGAAGTCCCCGTTCCTTTATTTGCTTATATATTAAAAAGAATAAATACATTGATGAAAGCTTGAGATGAGCCTTAGAGGTTTCAAACAGTGATGTGCATATAAAGACCCTAAGGGAACTTGTTAAAATGTGGATTCCCAGTCCTATCAGAAATTGTCATTCGGGGGTCCAGGAGGCGTTTTAGGAATCTCTATTTATTAAACCTGCTGAAGGCAGTTCTGTTGCAAGGGGTCCCCAGATTTCATTTAGAGAAGACCAGTTAGTGGTTTTTAACAAGACATATGCATTAGAGTTGCCTGTGAACCTTTATAAAACTATGCCTGCCTGTACCGTCAGACCCATTGAACTGTGATTTCTGTGGAAGGAGGCCGGTTGTCACAGACTGTGTTCCCCAGGAAGCTGACTCCGAGACAGAGATGACCTCTGTAAAGGAAAGAGATAGGGCAGAGAGAGAAATTGAGCTGCAAAGCAGTCTCAGTAGAGCCTCAGTTAATCTAAGGGATTGTGGTGCTAAGATGATGCCCTCTGAGGTATAATTATTTGGGATAAGAGAGCTGGGACTTTATATTCCCCTGCGAATCAGTCATTGGATGTTGACTTCCCAGGGGAGGGGATGAGATCTTACTTAGTCTTAGCCTTGGCAGTCTTCACAGGGTCTCACAGTGGTGGGCCCTCTGCCAGTATCCCGAGGGCAGATTTGGGCAGTGCATCCCAGCATTCCCCATGCTGAGTATAAAGTTTCTTCGGTTTGGTTTTCTTTCAGCCCTATGGGTGATTCTTATGCCCTCCCAGGCTGAGAACCAAGAGTGCAGGCCTGTCACTGTTTATAAGGAGAAAGAGAGGGTACTTGGATACTTCCCTGAAGGGCCAGCTCTATTGTTCCCTCTCAGATAATTTCAACTAATCGAGCAGAACTCAGATCAAGTGTATGAGTTCTCTGAAGATATTTTTGACCCTTCAGGCAGTTAATCACTCTGCTCTTGTCGCATATAACCTTCCGTTATTACATGTCCTTCCCTCTACTAGTCTGCTTATTTTATTGGAACCAATGTCATATTCATTTCTATATTCCAGCTTCTGACAGGATGGATGGTGTATGAATGAATCAAATAATTAATAGTGTGTCAGTGACTGAAGGGTTAGGAGAAAAAGGAAAGAGAAGATAATGCCGCTAACCATTATCCCTGGGTATCCCAAAGACAGACTGGGTAAAATAGCAGACGTTTCTACCTTGGTGTAACAATTCTGTTATCATAGTACCTCCTGACCTAGCTGTGAGCCAGGGGCTAAGGGTAAAAGAGCAACACCCCCCCAAAAAAAAAAATCCTCCGTCATAAATTTTATGCACAACAGAGACATTGCCAAAGTAGTTCAAACTCTAGGATGATCCAGCACACCTTTCTCTCTCTAGGACTCACCAGCCATGTAGACTTCTTGCTTCTTAAAGGAGCATGTGTCCAAGGAAAGGATAAACTAGCAAGCTGGTAGCAGATTTCACAAAGCCCCTCTAGTGATTTTTGGAAGGTTAAAACTTTCCTCTACTTACCCAGTAATTCCAATTCCCCAATAAGGCCCCTAAGCTCTCTAGTATATCTGCAATGCATGTCACCGAGCCCAGCAACACACGCAAGCCAAGTGAACTCCCAGCGGAGCAGTCCTTGGCTTGATTAGGTTGCAGCCTGTGCTCCAACTCCAATCACTTGCACAAGCAACCCTGAAGCGGAACAACCAGTGATCGGCCACAATAACAGATCAGAGGGCTTGGCGGAGAAGGGAAACACAATGAGTTTCCCAAGTTCCTTATCCATCCTGAGAAATGCCTGGGGACTCCAGTTGTTTGAAAGCCTGGTACCATTACAACCTCCTGACAGTTTATTTTAGATTTATCTGAGGGAGCGAGTATCAAAATTTCCTACTGATAGCTTATATAGGTGAGTGATGCTGTTACATGTTTGAGCAGAAAAGTGGAGCTTAGAAATAAAGTAGAAATGTTGGCTTTTCATTTCCTCGAAAACCAGAAGTTTTCTAGTGTGTGTTGTTTTTTTATTTGTTTTTGTTTTTGCTTGAAACCTTCAAGAGGTGGTATGGGGTAGGGAGAGGGGGTGGTTGGAGGGCATTCATCCTATGTCCCCAACCCCACCTGGCTTCATCTTACATGACTGCTTTACTACAAGATAGTATTTTACTATAGATGATTATCTGAGAAGAAACTTTAACCCCTCTTGAAGTCCCATTAATACCTTACAACTAAACCTATAAGAAACCCTATTTTTTTATGAGCATAAATGACTGTGAAGACAATAAAAGTGAATATTGTCAAACATGAGTAAAAACGTTTACTTCCATGTGCTGAGGACTTCGTTAAGGAAGAAAGAGAAACTGGCTGCAGGGGAAAGGGAGCTAATATTTTTCTAAATGCCAGGTACTACTATAACATATCACCTCATGATCCCCTGTGAATAAGCTATTGTTGTCTCGTCTGCTTTAGAAATGAGAAAACTGAGGCTCACCAAATTAAGTCAGTTACCTGCAATCTCGGCATCAGTGAGGAAAGATTTCAGGTTCTTTCTCAATCTTCTCAGCTCTGATGCCTCCAGGTAGGAACTTATAAGGAAAAGAAGTTGGGGAATGAAAAGGAGGAAGAATAAAAGCATAGAAGATGGCAACAATAGGAAAACGGGCTAATATATTCTGGAATAGTGTCATTAGAATCACCTGAGGAGCTTACTAAAAAGGGGACCCTTTCAGTCTATCTTGATGCAAAACACACCACTCCAAAACCTGGCTTAAACGAAAACTAGCCATTCTTTATTCATGAATCTGTGAGCTGACCAGCCAGTTCTTCTGCCTCGAATAGGCTTGGGAGAGGTGCGGGGATGTCTAATAGGTCCAAATTGGCCTCATTTGGTATTGTTAGCTGCAAGCGTGTCTGGAACTTTCAGTTATGAGTCTCAGTTCTCCCTGTGCGCATCTCCTTGCAGAGTTTCTTTACAATTGGTGTTGGGAGCCAAAAGGCCTTCATCCTGACCGCCCAGCCCCCGGCATAGAACCTGGCCGTTAACAAACCTGTATGCTATCTAAAGAATGCAGGAGCAGACAATGCTCCAGGGAATAGTTAACCACAGAATGTATTAACATACCCGCCGGATAAGGAAGGACCTACTGAATGGCTGTGGACCTGCCCAAGGAGCCCCTCTCCTCCTTGTTCCTCTTTTCACTTCTAACCTTTGTACCCCCTAACCCCATCAACCAAGGACCAATGAAATTGTAACAAGTATCCCCCTGCCTAGTCAGTCCTGCCCCCCTTTGTTCTTCTGTATAAATATACCCGCTCTAAAATAAAAAATTTGAGGCTTGATCAGAATACTGTCTTGCCTCCGCTCCTTTTTCCACCCATTTCTCTCCAGGTTAGGTCCTCCTCGAGCCCGCGAATAACTAAGGTCCTGCAGGTCGGGACAAATTGGCACCTGGATTCCAAGGATGAGCATGCCCAAACGACAGGCCCTGCCTGATAAGGAAGCACTTCTTCAGCGTGGGCTGGCTTCACTAGCCAAAAGCCAATCAAATGGACAAGCCCATAGGCAGTGTGAGAGAACTCTGCAAAGGCAAGGAGATTACTTCCCACAGGAGACTTCCCTTACCCCACTATAGACTTAATACATGGAAAATATAAAGAAGTTGGTTGCAGGTGTCTGCATTTTTAACAAACTTCCTCATGTACCTACCTAGTGTATTCTCCTGACTTCCCTTACCTGCTTTCAACCTGCTCCCTTTAAAACCTGCTTTATGCTAAAAGTCTTGGTTAATTCATTAATCAGTGAGGCAATAGGTTTATTGATCATGAGAGAAAAAGGTTCATTGATCCAGAAAAAAAATCCAACAATATCAACAACCACAAAAATTCCACTGAAAAGGTCTCTGTAACCAACAATCTCCATGTCACTATTAAATGAACATTTTTTAATCCTCATCCTTCTTCATTCCTTACTGGCATTCAATATTGTTGGTCGCTCTCTTCTTAAAATACTCTTTCCTTGCCTTCTGTGATACCTCCCCCCTCACACACACACACACACACATCCACTTTTCTACTCCTCTGCCAGCTATTTCCTGTCTCTTTTTGTTCATTTTCTTCTTCCTAACCTCCAAAGGTTGACATTTTTCAAGGCTTGTTTTCAAGTACTTTTCTTTCTTCATCTGTACTTTTTCTCTAGGCAATGTCACAGCCCCAAATGCTTCCATCCTCAACTATCACCTCTATGCAAATTACTCCCAAGTTCATATGACTAGCCCAGATCTTTACTCTGACTTGCAGACTTATATATCCAACAATTTTCTCTACACTTCTCCTAGAGTGCTCTAGAAAAATTCAAGTGGAAAATATCTAAAATTGAATTCATCCCTCCCCTTTATCCAATCCCAAACTGTTTTTCTTCCAATGTTTATTGTTTTAGTAAAGTGTACCATTGTCTAAGCAGTTCTACAGTGGGAGTTTGAAGAGTAAGTCTGCCACTCAACCACCCACACATATTCAATTTATCACCACTCTTCTCAATCTTATGTCCTCTACTCTGTCAATCTCTCTCCATCATCTCTGGCAGCACCCACATCCAGACTGACATCACTTCTCATCCAGAAAGAAAAAAATATTAAAGCTTTCTGTGGGTTCCCCCACCATCATCTCATTCCTTTTCTTCCCACCATCATGACCCATGATCCTTTATCCACGTCAATCAAAGTAATCTTTTAAAAACATACCCAGTTTTTTCATTTAACACATTCAATATCTTCCCAACGCTTTTAGAATAGAAATCTGAAGATGATTCACAAGATCCTGAATGACCAGTTTCTGCTTCTTTTCCAGGCCCTTTTGCTAATTTTCCCCTTGTTTTCTGTGGTTTGCTTGCCCTGGTTTTCACTTCAATATACAATCATCTCCCACCAGGAAACTTCGAATGCTTTCTCACCTGTGTTTTCTTGCTAATTCTTTGATCTAAGTTTATATGTCTATTTCTTCCTTAAAGAGGTGAGTGGGTCTTCATCACACCCTCCAGGCTACTTTAGGACTTCTTGTTATCACACTCACAGACCCAGGAGCTTCTGATTCTTAGATTTAACCACAGTCGATGATAATCCATATGTTTATGTGTTTATCATGTATATGTCTTCCTCATTAGACAGTAAAATCTATGAAGGCAAGAACAACATTTATTTAACTCATGATATTCCTAGTGCCTGTCACATAATAGGTACTTGAACATGTTTTGAATGTGTGAATAAATGGAAGGAAGAACGGAAAATCCTTGTTAGAACTGTAGCCTTGCCCAAGACTGGCATCTTTAACGTTGATTGCCTGCCTCTTGGATTCCTGTCCTACTACTCTCATCTGTGATGGAATACTCCTGGCTAGGGCTACTTCATTTTATGTCATGACCTTTGTGCTCTGTGGGTTAGCCTGCCAGAGGAATGCTTCCCTCAGCACCAGCATGTGGAGCTGCCCTTCCCAGAGTGAACCCCTCTCCTTCCAGACACATTTAAGTATCATGCCAAGTCTAATCTTCTGAGGCTATGCTTGCTAGAAGTATCCAAGCTGTGGTGAGCCAAGTCCCAAGATTCAGTAGTACCTCTCTGATGAATCCATCAGATTTAAAAAAGAAACAACTTGGCTTCCAATGTCAGGTAAGATAAAACCCACCTGTACTGGATCAAATAACTGCAGGAGAGTATGGGGGCTTGCTAAATGAGACAATTTTATGCAAGTCAATTGGCAATATTAATATTAGGATATATTGCTTGTACATTGCTTCAAATCTGCAGGTACTCACTTCCTGTTTTCAAACAAACTTGCTCTTAAGACATATAAATTTGGTAACTCCATTTATGTGAACCGAATTTCTGACATGACAATCCTTGGTACAACCAATCAGATCAAGATGCCTTGACACTCTGTGATGTCTGAAGTATACTGAAGGCGATTGATCAGACTGAATCACTGTCCATTCATCTTCAACTAATCTTGTCTGATTTTACCTACTCTAGTGAGGATTACTCAGATAATTGGTTGCTGCTATCTAAGAGTGTTAAGTTGTAAAGACTCTAAGTATTACTGCACTTTTCACTTTTAATAAATATTTTCGTCTTGATATCCTCCTTTCTGCCCTTTTGCATACCCACCCTGCCCTGAATTGATTTGTTTGCACACTAGCTTTACACTTTAACCAATGAAGAAAGAGTACTCAGCAGTTTTGCATTGAGGAAATTATTTGTATTTTATTAAGAATGAAAATGGTTATTTAAAGGTGAGAGTTCTTAGAAAGTTTTTATAGGTCCTTAGTTCTTAGCATTTGAGAACTTAAACTTTAATCTGTCTCCAGAGAGGCCTCTCATTGGGTGAGCTTCACTAACCCCTAGATAGCTACACCATCTGCAAAGAAAGAGCTATTTTGCAAGTATTTTTGTAATTCATGAGTGGGAAATACAGATTTTTTTCCCTCTAAATTCTACAATAGAAAAAAAGACTAGGAATAATATACAGTATGTTCTCAGATCACAAAGGAATGAACTTAGAAATCAATAGCAGGAAAAAAATGAAAACTCATAAATAAGTGGAAATTAAACAGCAAAGTTCTATTAACAATAGATCGTAGAAGAAAAAAAATATGAAGTACTTTGAGATGAAAGAAAATGAAAATTCAACATATCAAAACTTATGGAATATTGCTAAGAAACAGGAACTAAGTAGTTCTTAGAGGGAAATTTATCATCAAAATTGCACGTATTAATAAATAAGAAAGATCTCAGATAAATAATCCAAACTTTGTATTAAAATAGTGGGAAAAATGTTAGAGTGAAAAATAAAGAAATAGAAAAGAGGAAAATTAATGATACAAAAAGCAGGTACTTTGAAAATATCAATGAAATTGATAAACTTTTAGTTAGATTATCCAAGAAAAAATAAGAGAAGATTAAAAAAACTAGATTACAAGAGGAAAGATTAATACCAGCCTTACAGAAATAAAGCATTATAAAGAAATACCATGAATAACTTTAATTCAAGGAATTATATAATTCAGACAAAATGAATGAATTTGTACACAGACACAAACTACTAAAACTGACTCAAGAAGGGACCATCTAAAGATTTTTAACAAATACAGATTTAATTAATAAAATAAAAACCTTTCACAATTATATGTTTTGGCCCAGATGCCTAGATTGCTGAATTCTACCAAACATTCAGAGAATGAATTCTAAATCCTCATAAATTCTTACAATAATGGTAGGGTTGTGAACACTTTGCAATTTATTTTATAAGGCCATTATTACCTTTATAGAAAAATCAGACAAAGATACCACAAGAAAAAATCATAGACCAATATCTTTTATGAATTTGAATACAAAATTCCACAATAAAATATTAGCAAACTGAATCCAGCAACATATAAAAGTAATTTTCTACCATGACTTAGTGGGATTTATCCCAGGAATACAAAGTTGGTTCAACATCTGAAAACCAATTAACATAATATGCCATACAACTAGAATAAACAATAAATTACATGATCATCTCAATAGATGCAGAAAAAGCATTTTGAAAAAATTTGCCTTTTGTAATAAAAAGTAGAAATTGAAGTAAATGTCCTTAACTGATGAAGAGCATCTTTGAAAACCACAGTTAACAGCATATTTATAGTAAAATACTTTCTCTCTAATTAGGAATATGACAAAGATGTCTGCTCTCAACACTTTAATTCAAAATTTTAGTAAAGGTCCTATCCAGGCACTTAGAAAAGGAAAAATAAAATTGTATTTGCAGATGATGTGATCTTTTATCTAGAAAACACTAAGGAATCCACTAAAACAAAAATTAAAACTAACAAATGAAAAAGAACACAGGATATAAGATCAACATACAAAACTCAGTTGTATTTTCATGTATTTGCAATGAATAATCTAGAAAAAGAAACTGAGAAAACAATTCCATTCATAACAGCATCAAATATAATAAGAATAAGTTTAACTAAAACATGAAAAACTTATGCTTTGAAAATTAATGTTGAAAAAAATAAAATCTAAATAAATGAAAAAGTAATCTCATGTTTATGGATAAGATGGTTTAGCATTGTTACGATGGTTAAACTCCCCCAAACTAATCTACAGATTTAACAAATCCCTATCTGAATACCAGCTGACTTCTTTGCAGAAAATGACAAGCTGATTTGAAAATTGATACATAATTTTAATGGATTCTTAATTATCAGACTTTTCAATAACTGGGTTACCTATTAATTCCTGAAGCACTCACACTTTTAAAATTATCACTATAAACAATATATTAACTTGTTTTTAAATTATCTATATCTATGTTGATCATCTATCTACCTACCATTAGCTTACCTCAATTAGATTAATAAACCATTTGAACTACATTCTTTATGAATTTACTATTTAGCATCTAAAACTGCAGCCTGTGAAAATTAAACTCTGAAAATATGTTGCTACTTCTTCAAAATAAATTTAGTAGTAGAAGATAAAAACTTAGAACATTCATGCTTTGATTATATGATATAAAAATTTTAATGTCAAGGAATTTTCTTAAGAAAAACATACTTGATACTATTTGGAGGTAGTCTGGCCAACAGTTCTACATTTTACAAATAATCAGGTTGTACTTGTTTCAACCCATAGCAGATTTTCTCTTTTAATAAATTCTAGATTCACAGCAGATGCTATATTTATTTCAACATTATAGATTTAATGCATGTTGATTTCCTTTAGTATCCACAGCTAGAAACTCCTCAATTAGTTTTCATAATTAAATCCTTTTTGACAAGATAATATGGAATATATATCGATGCCTCTATTAAAAGTGAGTACATTAAGACATTTAGCTCTATAGGTAGGAAAAACAAGATAAATTATTGAAAAAAAAAAACAATTATAATAATAGTGAAATATTTTCCAAAGAAAGTCAATGAATTTGACATCATTTTTTATATATAAAAGAAAAATATTGTTTTCAATTCAAAAAAAGTTTTTATAATTCAAGGAGCTCTAGGGTATCCTTGTTAACACTTAATAATTTAAGATTAGATTAAACCAAAATATTTCTTCTATCATACATTCTAGTCTTTCAGACACTGACTAATCTATTCATTTTTTCTGTTGCAGTACAGAAAGTACTTCTCCATCTATTCTCCAATATAGCAATCCTGCATACACTCTTCTTATTTGACTTTTCAGTAGTGTTTGTGTGGGTACTTGTGCATGATTTATGCATATATATACATATATAATACATATAAAATATATAATATATAACGTATATTATATAAATATATGTAATATATATTACACTATATATATATGTATATAGTATTAGAATTATATAAAATTTTTTAAAAAGACCTTGCTTCTCCTTAAAAATTTTTTGTTGACTATAATACTACACTTCTCAGGCCTTCCTCCACCCCTTAGTCCCTCTTTCTAATATTGGTCTGCCAAAGGCTCTGGTGCCAACGTAGATCCCTCCCAAAATGCTGCTGAGCCTGCTGTGCCAATACTGTTGACACTGGGCTGAGATCAGTGATCCAAGGACATCTAGAGATATTCTTCTAGCATTTTCTTTTCTCTGTTTATTATTTGCTCTAGAAAAATGCTCCCACTGTCTACACAACAATCTATATGACAAGTATGATGCTGAACTCAACATCACCTGTTCTATTAACACGAAAGAGTAGTGATAGGTCACTAGTTCTAGAAGGAGTTCCTTCCTGGACCTCATGGAATAAGACTTCTGATGACTGTGTGCCATGTATGATCAGCTATACCCAAATACTAGGAAAACCCCTGATTAATCTGAAGAAGTACTGTTGTTAATTATATTAAATTATTTACTTAAAAGGAATATAGAGAACAAAATAAACTTCTATTCTCTGGCTTTTTAAATTTAGGAAATCGTTATAATAAATCCAGTCATTTTAAAGTTTAGGTCTCATTTGACAGTTTGCAAGGTAGTCTTTTTCTGGTAGTGGAATGTGACCAATTGTACACAAATTGAACTAATAGAATTCACATGGGTAAATTGAAGCTGAGCAGAGAATTGCTTTTAAATGAAACCTAACCATCTATCTACCTGAGATAGTAAAAAATCTGACTTTCATTTACCAATGCCACTCCCTCTGCATTCCTCCACTCAGACCCTGGACTTGCCTGCCAGGACATCTGGCATTTCCTGATCCTTTCTGTCTTAGCTAACTTACTAAAGTGAATTGACCAATGGCCTGTTTTTTGTTTCTTGATTCATCTTCATTATTGTCTACATCCTTGAGTTCTACATCTTCTGACCCTTGATAATGGGCAAAATTCTTCAACCATGTTACAACCACCCAGCTCTTTCTTTCTGTATCCCAGGGAGGTGAAACACCTTTCTTTTTTTGTATAAGCTTAGTGCTAAACAATTGGCAGAGATTTGATGAACTCTTGACTTGGTGCAGAGAAACCACCATGGAAATTACAAATTCTGTTTTATGTAATTTCCCCTGAATAAAGTAAGTGCATCAGTTTTTCCCTTTAAAAATGAAAACTAAACTCAGAAAAGCCTAAATATTAAGACTGAATATGTGAAGATGATGGCAATAGCTGGAAATTCCTATGAGATAGTATATAAAATAGAAGGAACATTAAATAAGGCATGAAAGATAGCAACTGTAATCAAATGTATTTACTGTTGATAATTTTAATTAAGGAAGTTGTTAATGGAGTTGTATATATTCAGAAAGAATTTCATGGCTTTATTTTTAGAAGCACAGGCTCTCAAATTTACAAGTCATATGAATTAAATGAATCCAATGATCTCCATGTAATTGAAAGCTGTCCTTCCAGTGTAGAGGAATAATTTTAATTGCAAATGCTGTTAAGCTGTCCTTGTGAATTTATTTATGTTAATAAAGTTTCCATAACAGGGCTTCTATTTGGTTGTTTCAATGTATATCATACAGCTATGAAAGGCCTCCAGAAATTAAAGTAAATACCTTTCTCTTCCATTTATTTCTTGAAATATTCACTTCAAATTTGTTTTCTGAAAGCTTACAAAGTGTATTGGTTATATTTTTGTCCCAACACCACCCACATTGATTTATATAAGGGTTTGAATTCTTCGATAGTGGAAATTCAGGACTCAGAGGAAAACAAATCACACAAGTTCAACACAGCACTGACATAAAACACAGATTGGAGGGATTCTGATTTTAGAAGTCAGCCATGCCCATGTGCCCCATATTTGCTTCTAGACAGGATTCTAACCTGAATATTTAATTAACATTTGAAGCAGCAAAGTTTGAGATAAACTAGTACTCAACTCTCTTCAAAATCATTTGTTCATTTCCACAGGGTTCAGAGAAAATGTAAAAAAAGAGTATAACCCTGAGTTGCAGCAATCTACCATTTATTCTTTCATTCATTTAACATACGTGTATTGTGTGGCTGTATTAACCTTTTTTTATTTTCTGTGTTTTATGATCTTTTGACATCTTAGGGCCTGACTGGGAGGAATAGTATGTTCCAGAGCTAGTTAATTTCTAGAGATAGCAAACTACTGCCCTTTGAACATTCCTTGCATATGCAAATGAACCAATCCAAAGTTCATATCTTCAGTCACCTCCTTTATTGAACTCTTATATGCCGAACTAATATTTCCCTGCTCTTATTAACCCAGGATCAGGTTTTAAAAAACTCCAGAAAGCTCCTACACCCCAGAAGCTATTAAAATTATTCAAACTAGCCAATTTTAAGCCTGCTTATATGGAACCATCTATTTCTCGCCATTAAAACAATGATAAAGATTTTTACCCACACTTTCTCCTCACTCCTTCTGCCGCCCAACCACGCTGGTGCTTCTCCATGTGGCCCTACGTGGCATGACTTTCTCTTCTTGAGAACTGTGAGTAACAAACTATCTTTTCAATGATGTTTGTCTCCTGATCTTGATCTCACCATATACAAATTATAGTAAAGAACATTTTAGCCCTTTCCCATTTAAAAGAAAATAAAAACAGTGGAGCTTACTGCCAGAGCTAATGTAACATCATACATAGGAACACTGTTTTCTAGGATTTGACAAATTTAGCGATCGAGAATTACAATATTTTGTAAATAGAAATACCACTACTAAAAATAGAATGCTATAAGTAGAATGATATTATTTGTTTTCAAAGACTATTGATATGCTAGAGCAATGTGAAAATATTGGGGATAAGGTTAAGACTGTAATTCATGAGTTATGTCAGGGTAAATGCTGTAGCCGCAAGCACCACCAATGAGTATTTTTGGAGCAAACGGGAAAAGGGTTAAAACAATGATCATGTCCTAGATCTTACCCTAAGTGCTGGAGATTCAGTAGGGAGTAAGCTAGATATAGTCCCAGTCCTGCTTATAAACAAAATTGAGGACTTTTTCTGCCCGGGGGATAGAAAGTCTTATCCAAGGTCATAAGGACGTCTTTATACCCTGCACAATTAGCTCATTCAAGCTTTATTTCAGTGCCATGGGAAGATCATGAAATTTAGAGGTAGCCCTCCTTAGGAATCATATTTCCTTTGAGACCAGGAGCAGGTTATCTAACCTTCTAGTTACACACTTCTTGTTGTCCTGATAATATTTGCTAAACTAGGAAGTGCGTTTCTAAATGAGTTGTTACACACACACACACACACACACACACACACACACACACACATATATTTAGGCAAAACAATCCTTGTTTGACCTCACAGATTGCAAGGACCTTGTCAGCTTACAATTCCTTACTTTTTTATTTTTTATACCTATAGCACCTTGTCTTCCTAGGTGGTCTCCCATCCCAGTACTAACCAGGCCTGACCCTGCTTAGTTTCCAAGATCAGACGGGATTGGGCTTGTTCAGAGTAGCATGGGCATAGACCAAGTTGGATATTTTTAAGAAGGCATACTAGAAGAAATCATTGAGGACTTTACATCTCATCACTTCACAAGAAACATTAAATACTAGTGTCTTTGAGGCATTTATTCTTATGAACTCTCAGAACATTCACTTGGTCTGATAAGCATGATGAGTGTTGTACAAATTGAAATGCAAGGCTTCCAACAAGTACTTTGCTTGTACTTGTGTGTGTGTGTCTGCATACACACAGAGCCAGACATGATGGCAACTTGTGTCTTATACATTACAATTCAGTTTTCTTCTTCCAATATTTGGGAGTTTACAGTAGTTTAAAAAACACATACTCACGCATATACTCGTGTTTTTCTTGAAAAGTTTGTGATAACAATTGTTTTAAAGAAATCAAAGACTTTTCTGCCCCTATCAGTTTATGTAATACAAACTTCTCACTTCTACCAAATTGTTTTTCTAGGTAAACATACATCAGGAGAATCACTAAAAATCAATGATCCAGAATGATAATGTCATATGTTTTTAAAAACTTTATCTTTCTTCATTAAAAATACCTTTACAGATAGCAATAATCCTGATGGTGTGAATTAATAACTGCTTTTTTGGGCTTCATTGCTGCTCTTGTATTGCTCATGGTTCACTGGTTTCCTGGGATTATTTTGTGTTCAGGGCTATTTACATAGTCTCTGGGTTATTATCTGCCTTCAAAAATGACAGGCAAAACTCAAGGGCTTCCGAGAGCAGTGAGAAGATTTCTTGCATAAAAAGAATGTAATTTTTTTTAGAACATACACAAACAGTATGAAAATCAGGGTTATGAAGTAACAAGGGCAAAATGATAGAAAAATAGAGAGAGTGAAACACATAGTTTTAGTAGAACTAGAGAAAAAATATCAGATCATTTCATTCACTTTACTTCTTAAATTCTCAAGGGAGAAGGAAGATAGTCAATAATACGTACACTCAGAAAGGCAAAATGATGTCAGAGAAGAAACAGGAAATTGGGACTCAGATGGATAAGGGCTGGAATCCCTATGCTAGCACTTTCTTAGTGCCAGCAATCGTAAGCAAGTTATTTTCTTTCATTTTCTGATACATAAAATAGAGACAGTAATATTTATTGCAGTGGATACTTATTAGAATTAAATGAGAATTAGTTGAATGTGAAAGAACTTGGGCAATAGTAGGGATGCAAGAAATAATCCTTGTTCTTAATGGGACACATGGTCTATCATGATAGAGACCAGCACTGCACTTAAGGGATTCTTGGTTTTATAAAAATATGGTATTGTCCTTAGGTCAACAAAACACGGAAGTCTAGCTGTGGCTTTTCAGGAGCATCTTTATTTTAAGATCTTAGTTGTAAAGTTGAGTTTAAATATAAATAATGCATAGAAGAAAGCTGGTGGGCAGATCTTTCTGGAAGGCAGAAATTGTGTATTTAAGTTTGTGATGCTTTGAATGTTAAGGAGTTTTTGGTTCAGTCATGGGGAGACCATCCTAAGATAAAAAATTAAAAGAAGTGATTGAAGTATTCTTAAGTTTCATTTGAATTTTTAGTTCTGGAAAACATGAAGAATCCCTTTCTCATTCTTTCATGTAATGGTCTTGCCATCAATTCAGACCCTGCTTTGCTTAAAGCTCTTTATCTCAGAGAGAGAACAACACTCTGGCATATGCATAAAAGTTCTGAAGGATAATGTTGTAAGCCCATTTGATTTTGTCTAAGATGGGTCACTTAAAACTTTATCTAGCACAAGATTCCCCTTAGCTGCTGTAAATTGTGGTATTTCTTTGCAATTCTGAATTTCAACTTAGTTGAAGGCAGTAAGTCTACAATGTTTAGATGTGGGGTCACCCAAATATACCCTGTGGTTGCAAATTAAACTCAATTATTTTTTAATTTGCTTGCAAATATATATCCTGAAAACTGAAGAAGTGTGTTATTGTACTTTGTGTAATCTTTTGCCACAGATTTAGAGCCAGAAATTTCTTCACTGAAGTTTGTAATGACAAGAGTTATATGTCGAGACAATAAATTGACAATTTAGGATTGTGGGGACCAGGCAAACCCGAGAAATAAAACATTTCCAGTCTCTTACTTCCACATCAGAATGTGAGAGAACAAAATCCTTTGCTCATTTTGAATCTTTTTTATTTTTTTCCTAATTTATTTAGATTACCTTTATTCCAGTTGGGAAATGTTGTCAATTAGCAAGTGTGTTGTTAGTTAAAATGTCCTGTAATTGATTTCCAAGTTCTTATTCAGTGTACCATTGCTGACCTAGTTTGTATAAAATTCGAATTCTTACATTAATGGCTACAAAATAGATACCCTGCCAACTTGCAAAATTTTTACTCTAATACAAAGGGTCTCTTTTTTCCTTAAAGAGAAGGACGAAGACAAAGGATTGCCACTGAGAACCAACTAAGCTAGGTCCCCTGATGTTTAAAAGATGAATATCTTAATGCATTCTCAAGAAAGTGTCTGATTTATGAGGCTTAGTGTGCACTTAAGATATATCTGATTTACAAAGCTTTCTTGATTATAGGGGAATCTTTTCTTTTCCATTATAATATGTATGAAAAAAGAAAAAACTCAGATTACTCTCTAAATGCAGCCTTTCTAGGGAAAATGTGTACTTCATGTGTTCAAGAGCCCAGTGTCACACAGACCTCATCTCTTGGCTGTGTCCCTCACCAGCTATGTGGGCTCAGGGAGGTCCTTAAACCTTTAAAATCTCAGTTTCTCATTTGTAATATGGAGATAACAAACATAATTACCTAATATAAAGATTGTGAGGATTCAGTAAAATTGTTTCTGAAGACCTTAGCAGAGCCCCTGACCCATATTAAGGTCTCAATAAATGGTAAATGTATTTTCACTGTTAGCAGTATAATAATATTTTATATGCACACAGACAACAACCACAATCCTTTAGAGTAAGGAGCCAAAGACAGCCTTCCACCCTCAACTGTCTGTGCCCCTGGCTACCCCAAATGCTTCAGTTTCTCACTTTCTCTTCTCCTTCTCTTATTCTTTTCCCTCTCCTATTCACTTTTCTATCTCATTCTTGTTCTCTATTCTTTTCTATTTCTATTTATTTTTATTTCTAATAGCTACCATCTGCTTAGGGTCAAATGCTTTCAATGTGTAATTTCTATCCCTTAGATACAATACAAATTTAGCTATTTATTATTATTATTATTATTATTATTATTATTATTATTATTATTAATTATTAACTATTATACTAATTAAATACTAATTTTCAAATGAGAAAATTAGGTTAAACCTTTCTAAAGTTAGCCATTTGCATGCTGTAACTCAGAATTTGCAGCTTGAGAGACATACCTCTGGCAAAAATAAAATTCTTTTGGCATGTAAGTCAAAAATTAGTTCAGTTTTTATTATAGCACATATTTTGATGAACTATTTCTGCATAACAAAATACCCAGAACTCAGTAGCTTAAATTTTTTTTTTCTTGTGATCCTACAGTTCAGCATTTGAGACATGGTTCAGTTGGCTAACTCTTCTGGCTGAGGCTGGGGCCACGCAGTTGTCTGCCATCGGCTCTGTACCGATGAGGCAGCTCTGCTGATTTTAGATAGGCTCTCTCATATGTTTTCTGATTGGCTTGTTGTGGGCTGCTGTAAGATAGCCTACCTGTGACAACGGATCATTCTCCACATCATCTCTCATACTCCAACAGAGTAGCCCTATGTTCATATGGCAGTGGCAAGGTTCTGGTAAAGCACAGTCTAGATCACAAGATCTGTTGAGGTGTTCTTTATAACTGGTTTCGTCTTTTTTGCTGTATCCTATTGACCAAAGTAAGTCACGAAGTCCAGATTCAAGGATTGAGGAAATAATTCCGTTAGTGAAAGGAATTGCACAGTTCACAGTGCCAAAGAAATGAGTATAAGGATAGACAAAAAATTGAGCAAGTTTTTGCAATCTATTTCCACATCAGATAGTTCAGCACCTTGGTTTCTTCCCTGCACTTTGAGTACCTAGTTCACTTTTCTTTCTGTTAAATTCTGAGAAATGTGAGTGTTTCAAAGTACTTACCCACCCACTAATAAAAAATCTTGCCCTTTTTAGGGTAAGGGATAGCAATTGTCTCTGAAGAAAGCAGAAAAAATTAATGGCAAAATTTCTAATTAAGAATGAATACAATTGAGTGTCTAGAATAGTTGCATTGCAATTAACAACAACAACAAAAAAAAAAACAAAAAAGAATTTTTTCTCTGCCATCTGTCTTTATTTTGCTAACCCACTTTATCAACATCCCCAGCAAAGCCATACATGAGGTAGCAATGGAAAAAAAATTACAAGATAATTTGCAAACTAATATTTTTATGTTTTTATGGCCTCACTAGGAATATGGTTTGGGCTGCATAGCCCTATGATAACATAGTGCAAAACCATAGCAGATATCCACTTCCAAAGTTATCTTTGCCTAGAGCCCCATCTGATTTATTTTTAAGTATATTTTAGCAGAATGCCCAAAGTCAAATGTTATTTACAATGTGAGGCTAACAGAAGAAGATACTGCATCAATTTCTTCAGAAGGAGAAGCCTAGAAATCCATTCTCACAAAGGCAGGACAACACAGACCCCTTATTTGTTTATTTACAACTGTCTTCCTTCTAGAAAACGGTTTAAGGTAGCTTACACAATTGGCTGCAAGTTAATCCACGTATGTTTGGAAATGAGAAATCAATCCTTTTGTAGCAATCTGCCTTTGATCGAGCAGCATTTGTATGTTTAAGGAGAAAAAGGAGAAAGATTCAGCAGGTATTGATTCCAAAGTCATTATCACCCATGTTCAGTGATAACAAATCAGCTTTCTGTTTCTACTCAACATTTGTTTGAATTAACTAGAGAGAGTACAAGGATACAAAATGAAGTAGTTGTCTCAATAGGGAATCAGCCTGGACCCTGAAACTAGACCTTTCAAGAATCCATTTTTCTCTCAAAATTTCCTTGGGACACACAGGCGCACCTAACCAAAGAAATTCTCTTCTTCATCATTGCTAAGTAGTTTGAGTTACGTGCCAAAAAAATTTTATTCTTGCCAGAGGTAAGTCTCTCAAGCTGCAAAAAGCTGACTCCAAATACCAGTCTCTTTAAATTCTTTATTTTTACTAGGTATTCAATAAATGTTTGTTGAATTCCAGCAGAAATCTTTTGCAAGTTTCATTCCACACAAAGAGGTGCATATGATAAATATTCTGAAATTTTCTTGCTAGGAAATTTGAGTATAGAGGGAGACATGAGAATAATTTCTTTATAGGCTTCAATTCTGACCCACAAGAAAGAGCTGGTTACTAATGTGAGTTCAATAAATGCTTGTTGAATATCAGAAGGCACCAGACACCATTTTAGCTGCTACTGATCAGATCAAAGATGTGAAATATGTATTGTTCTGGACCCAAAGAGTTTGCACAGTGGCTTTGGTGATATAGCAGCATGAGACACACTAGGATATATCAGTAGAGAAGCAGAATACAAACACAGCTGAGCTCAGAAGAGGATAAATTTGCTTCTATGTAGAAAGAACCAAGAAAGACTTCATAGAAAAAGGAGGCTTTGAGCCAGTCCTATTCTGAACATATTAATATCAGTGTTGCCTAAAATTGTTGGTTAATATAGCTGTTTTCTTTTTCTATTGCGGTATAACTCCACCTAGCCAAAGCTAAACCAGCATGTAAAATATAAGTACTATCACTTTTTTTAACTTTAGAATTCCTCTCAACTATTCATTTTGCCATGCTCCTTCTCTTTATAAAGAAATTCTCAGCAGAAATGTACTATAGTTTGACCAGTCCTAAAGTCAAGGAAGCTGGTAGTAGAGGGGATAAACTAAAATCTCTCTACCTTTATTCTCCTTCATTCAATTGCAGACTTACATTTCTCATTTCCTCTTCACAAGCCTCTGAATAGAGTTCTCCAGACTTGTTCTCTCTACTGTGAGATGCATAAATACATTTTAAAAAATTATTTAGAGTGCTGTTTTAAGTGTATTGTTGTTGCTGTTGTTTTATTTGTTTTTGTTTGTTTGTTTGTTTTGGTTACTATAGTTAGCCTTCTCTGAGGACTATACCAATATACCAGTCTTTGATTCCCAAGTGAAATAAGAGAATCGTAAAAATAGAATGTAGACATGGGCCCACAATATTTTTGTCCATTGGAAGGTAGAATAAATCAGTTAAATATATTCCTCCATGTCTCTCTTTATCTTTCAACACTCAAACACTTTGTAGAACCCGATTGTCTAACAAAAACCTACACTATAGACTGGAAGCAAACCACTTGTACCAGCCACAAACACCAATAAAGCCACATCATTTCAGACTAACAAACCTTCTTGGCATTTCAGAGGACTAAAAGCTGTGTGAGTGTGCTACACATTGCTTGGGTATAGCGCAGAACAAACAATCCTTCCAAATTTTGGCATATACTAAAAGAGGGTTTTAGTAAACTCTAGTTCCATTTCTTATTTAAATTCACCTTCATTGGATTCTTGTTACAGGGCAGATGCTATGCTGAAAGACGTGCTACACAAAAATGAGTAAGATATTAAACCCACCTTTAAAGAATTCACACTCTGGTGGCTGCATAAACACATAAAATTAATTGCAATACATGTTAATGGAGATGAGTGAAATTTTCAGTTAATTGTAAAGAAAAGAACACCTAATTCTACCCAGGAAGGAAGAAGAAGGGATTCAGAGAAGCAGTGGTGATCAATTATTTTTGGGACAGCAATAGGAATTTGATAATAAAAGGCAGAAGCATCCATATGTGAAAAGAGAGGCATGCACTAATGCAGCACCTTCATGGAAGAGTAAGTAGTACACTACTACCAGTACAGGAGGTGAAAGGAGAGCACGTTATTAAAGACATGAAGTAGAAGAGAAGCTGGGGTCATAATTTTAAATGGATTATTAAGCATTAGTTTAAAAATGTTTAAATGGAATTAAATACCTGGGGAGAACATATTGAGTGATGGTAGGTGGTGATGGAGCTTCCTGAATATCCACATCGAAAGAAGAGCTAGTCGAGGGAAAGAACCTATAGAGAGGTTAGATGAGAGCTAAAAAAGAATGCCATGAAATTCAAGGATGAAGGAACTTGGTGAAGCAAGTTCCATAGGAACAAGTACAACAGAGAGAGCAAGAGTATGTGGATTTAAAAAATATAACCTGGATTTAGTAAAGTCATTAAGCATAGTTTGGGTGGGCTGTGAAGGCAGATGCCAGATCGAAGTGGGGTAATAAGCAGAATAAGTTTGTTGCTCCATATATCTTGCTATTGTGTGGCTCTGCCATCATCTTTTGGATTGAGTCCCATGATCCTCTGAATTTAGACAAGGGCTTTGGAGAAGACAGCCCAGAACCAAGTGAGAAGATTTACAGGGACAAGGCCCTGAAATTGTTCTCGTCACATCACTTACATTCCATCAGCCAAACCCAGTTATATAGCCTCTCCTAACTACAACAGCAACTGAAAAATATAATCTAGCTGAGCGCACAGAAAGAAGAGGAAACAGGATTAGCAAACATGATGGTAGACATCATTTTGCAATATGTTCAGTGTATCGGATTAATATGTTGTACACCTTCAACCCACATGGAGTTATGTGTCAATTATATCTCCATGAAGCTGGAAAAAACTTTTAAATAATAGGTGGAGAAAATAGGGATAGGAATAGTGAACACACATCAGTCTCTATTACAGCTTTTTCCATATTCTTTTACATTAATATAGAAAAAATAGCAAAAATAATTTCTGAGCAAAAGAGACATTTTAACAAGGAATTCAGCCTTTGAATGATTCCCCTTGCCCCGTTAAAACTTATCTCTTAGAAGAGACACAAAAATCTTTCTTCTTAAGAATAACAGAAACAGCCAGTTTGGTTTTTTTTAATCCCATTTGCTTTCTAGTTGGAAAGAAAATCTTTCCGTAACTGTCAGGACTCTCAGGCCATACACATGGTATACTATCTGGATGAAGTTTAAAATAGAAACAAAAAACAAAACCACTAATTAAAAAGGATTTTTCTGGCCAGAAAAAAAAGAAGTACAAACATTTCCAAATACTGTGGTACTCGCAGATATTAGTTATCCAGATACCAGCTGGAAATCTCATCTGAGTTGGAATTGAGCATCTGACAGTGAGTGGTAGAGAGAGCAGTGAGTGTAGCTGCCCCACCAGATATAATTATGGCCCTCAAAGAAAAATATGTTGATGCCCTGGAGGACATGAGACCCTGGGAGAAAGTGACCATGTCTGTGAGAGTTTTATAATAGGCAATGGGGAAATGGTAGACCAGATTCACACACACACACACACACACACACACACACACACACACACACGAAGAAAGATGTTGTAACTAGTGGCTGTGACAGAATATGGCTCAAAGGAGAAAAACTGGCATTTTCAGTCTTAGCTCCATTTTCTTAGAAACTGCACCATGAGAGCCAAGTGGAAGAAGAAGCAAACATGCAGGCTGAAGTACAAAAGAAGAAAGAAGAGGCAGAGGTGCAAGTTAACTGCTAGCATACTCATGGAAGCCATAGCAGAACTATAAAGAGTCAGAGACCAGTGATGCTGGTACAAATTGTTGGATGGTGTGCCAGCCATCTAGGACTTCTCAATGGATCTAGAACATCCATCACCTTCTGATCAATGAGACCACCTTTTGGGAGACCTACCTTGCTCTACAAAGACAACAGTCCCTTATGGTCCTTTGCTCTGGACCTGTGACTTTCTGAACTAATTCTATTCTTAGTTATGATTGATTGTAATATGTATACTAAAACACCTCTTCTGCTATCTTAGCTGAAAACAACAACAACAACAAAGATTAAAAACTAAAAGTCTCACATACAATCTATGTCAAATATTTCAGAAGAGCAAGAAAAGGAGAAATTGGCTAAGGAGACAAGTGTCACATTTTGGGGCACCCTTGTGACTATTTGAGATAGAATGAAGGGCCAAAGTTAAACAGAGGTAGAAATCTGAGAGAGAATTGGGATGGAAAATGAATGAAATCAACTGAGACTTTTGCAACAGGTAAGGTAACTAAATGTGTTTGCAACTAAATATAAAGAAGGAAGAGACAGCACAGCTGTTTAGGGGCAGATAGCAGTATATTTATGTAATGGAGAAGAGACAAACCTGTTCTTATTTTTCCATTCCTTTCCAAATATTTTTTTCCTCAATTGGAAAAGATAAAACAGCTATTGATTCTCATTACCAAAAAAGAAACAAAAATTTAATGTAAATGTGGATATGTATAGCCACAGTCAGATGAACTTATGTCCCCAGACTGAGAAAAAGTTAGTTCAAGTATCTGGAGAAAAATGAATGGAAAGGTTCATGTAGAAATCATTGGTGATCTTTGAGGGGTTTTAGAGACTGGAAGAGCAGCCACTTAATTGAAGGTATAAAAAATCAAAATTTCATTTTTTAAAAAACAGAAATGTAGACCATAGGGAAAAAATACTCATCAGTCAGTTTGATAAAAGCCTACTGCCAAAATTTATAACTTAAAAAAACATGTTTATATGCACTTGAAAAAAGTAAACCACACTTATTTCAAGGTAGCCTAAGTTTATTCAGGATAATATGTACTGAACTATCTTCCTTTTGGTTAACTCTTTTCCTCTTTGCCCTGAGAATACCTGTTGGCAGAGCTGTTGGCTGCAGATTTTATCCTGAAATAACTCAGAGATTACAGCCCTCAACTTACCCCCAAAGTTTGCTATGAATATCTTGCTTTTATTATTATTTTTGCATCACTCTAATATATCGATAGTCTTTGGAAACAAATGACAATATTCTATTTATAGCATTCTGTTTTCAGGGGTTCAATCACTGAAAATGTCAAATCCTAGAAAATGTAGCATTCCTATGCATGATGTTAAATGAACTCTGGCAGAGCTGCCTTTTCTTTTTTTCTAAACAGAAAAAGCTTAAATAGTATTGACAGTATTACCATTCTATTAACCATACAGAAGTCTAATATTCAAACAGAATTTGAGGGAAACTTCCACAAGACATGATAATTATATTTTTATTTGTTTTCCTACTTTTTAAAATTTAACTTATTAGTCAAACAAGGCAAGAATATATTTCTTGAAAAAACCTAATATTACTAAAAAACTAACATTGGAGACTACTTAGACTCTCTCAAGCAATTCTGTTTTGCTCCTTCCTAAAGATGACCACCATCATTGCTTTCTTGTGCATTCTTTCAGACCTTTTCCTATTTATTTACACATGTACACATATATACACACAAGTGTACATGTGTATAGAAAAGTGGAGAAACAAATATTAATATTTTGAGTAAATTTTCAATATACAAAATATTTTAACTATTATAAATATTCCATTCAAAAATGCTAAGAAATACTTCTAAAGACACATATAAGGATCTAACTTATTCTTTTATTAAAAACTTCAGGATATTTCATTGTATAAAATACCACATCTTATTTAGTCATAATACTTTAAAGACCACTTTTTCCTCTTATGTGTGAATCAAGGATTAGATGATTTTCTTCTGACAAAGTATTCTCAAGTAGCCCCGTGTTTATGTTTGCACAATGGTATTTCATGTTTCCTTGTGGGAGCTATTGAATTGCTCTACAATGCACTTGCTAAGTATTACTTTAATTTTTTTTCTCTTTATTTGATTGAAAGTCCTCAGTTATAAATGAACTCTGCCTCTTTTTCTTGCTCATAATCTGGTATGAATATTATAAAGAGTGCTCTGATGAAATCTAGGGACACAGATCTCCTAGATCCCATGAAATCTAGGTTGGCCAGGAGCTCCCAAAATTTAAAAATTTAGAAATGTATATGGTGTTTCCATACATCAAGAAATATTAGAGTTACGATACTGCTCTAGAAGAGACTTTCATTCATTTGTACATGCATTCCTTCATTCAATGGATAGTATTGAGTGATTGCTTTGTGCCCAATGCCATTCTAATCAATGGAGACGCAGTCATGCAGAGACAAGAACTGTGTTCTCACAGCATTTTACTGTCAGGTTGAAGGTTATTGAAAATCAACAAGTAAACAGTGAACAAGATAGTGATAAAGCTTTAAATAAAATAAAATAAAATAGTTCAATGTGTTAGAATGACTGTGAGGAAAGGAAGCAAGTGTTCAAATAATTACAATAATAGTAATAATGATAGAGTTTAATATGCAATGATAGTGTTCTAGGAGAATTCTATTTATTAAATCATTTAGCCCTCTTTCCCTATTAATGAAGCAAGGAGCATTTCTGCCCTTCTACAGAGGAAAAAACAAGCTCAGAGATAGTAAGGAGCTTTCTCAGGTCCCACAGCTTATAAGAGGCAGAGATGGGTAGTCGGAAGTCTCTTGAGGAGGAGACATTTGAGCTAAGAATGGAATGAAGAGAAGAAGCCACCCATGGACATCAAAGGAGATATCAGCTGCAGATTTTTTTTTTATATAGCAAATGTATTGACCTATTTGTGGAACAGAAAGGCCAGTGTGAGTAGTTTCCTGGGACTTCCTTCATCACAGTCAATTCTATACAAGCAATTTAGGGAATTTATATATAATTTTTTTTGTATGAAGTTCTGCTGGAAAGCATTATGATGGCTTGGAACACTGCAGGACCACAGGTAGGAGAGAAAGATAGGTTCTGGAAGCAGTCATATTTTCTTTCAAAGGAGCAGATATGGACTAGAACACTAGGGAAATTATACATATTTCAGTAAAACATGATAATCTCAAAGAAGAGCTAGAGAACTTAGGCCACCTTTAAGTGGTTGCTTATTATACCTTGAAAGTGTCTGATTAATAGCTTAATACAACATGTAAGTTAGTCATTAATATCTTGCCTCCAGGCTCTCTCTTTGTCCTTGGCACAGTCAACTTTTAACAAGTCCTTTAATAAAGACATAGAAATATGCCTACTAAATTTATGAATGGCATGAAGCTATGGTTAAGTATAAACAGGATGACAGAATCAAAATTAATATGAATTTAATAGACTACAAGTAAAGGTCATACATATAAAATGCAATTTAACTAAAAATTATGAAGTTACATATTACATTTAAAGCCATCTAGACATATATACTTGTGTATGTGTTCATCTGTGTATACTCTTATAAACACACACTCAGGAAATGGAGGAGTGCTGACTTCATAGGTATTCTCTCAAGATGGGTCTAATTCACTGTTGGGAAGGTTAAAGTGTCATTTCCTTCTCAATACTGAATCTGCCTATTCATTTGGAGAAACTTTGGTCAACAGGAAAGGGAATAAAAAAAATCATAGTGAAAATGAGGGTTCTAGAAATTAGAATTAGATCGTATATGGATAATCTGAAGAAATAAAGATAAATTTAGCCTGGAATAAAAAAAGTTAGAGTCTGAGAGCTGTCTCTCCAAATCTTTGAAAGCTGTTGGGTGCAGCAAGGTACAAAGTTTAGGGCAAAAGGCAGTGGTTAAATCCAGGCATCAGAAGTACTGTTAGCCTACATGATGTTAAAATTTGAATCTATGGTCAATATTCAAAATCTAGGAGTTTTCACATATGAATCTAATATCCTGATTTTTCTTGAAGAATTTGAAGATCTGATGACACTGGAACATTCTTTTTTTCAAATAATTACTGGCGTTGGTAGCTCTTGTAGAAGGTAAACTCATATTTTAGTTCAATGAAGTCCCCACCATTTCTTATATTAACTCCAATTTATTATTTTATACCCAAGTCATTTATTAATTATTATCCATAGGTTACAATCAGTCCCAAGGCTCAACAGTTTTAATGAGGCATATATGAACTCAGCATACAGAAAAAAAAGTTATAGATTTGCCTATTAGTTAAGCTACACGACTAGGGGCTTGCGGTGGGGGTAAGCTCCCTGACACTGGAAATATCTAGAGAAACCTTGGAAGACAATCTTCAGGGATGGTAAGAGTAACCTGTTCCAATGTGTGCAGTGGGGAGAGAGTGGTTTGAAGTTCGTTACACCAACAACTAGTTTTCCCACACCAGCTGGATGTCCTGCAATTTAACTCAGTCCCAATCCTATCTACCCAAAGGTAGCATCAGAACCCACAGAATAAGGACTCAGTTCTAAGAGGCTGCCCACCACCACCATTTCAGATGCCATTTGCAAGTCCAGGTAGTCCCCTGTGCTTCCGACTGACCAGCTATAGATTGGGTGTTTCAATTACCCCTTCCTTGGGTTCATTAAATTTTCTAGAGCAGTTCACAGAAATCTGAGAAATGTTTTACTTACTATATCATCATTTTATTTTAAAAGGATGTAAATCAGGAACAGCCAGATGGTAGAGATGGATAGGGCAAGGTATATAGGATGGAGCACAGAGCTTCCATGCCCTCTCCACGGATGCCACTCTCCCTGATTCTGTGTGTATTTACTAGCCTAGAAACTCTGAACTTACCCAACTGGATTTTTATGAAGACTTCCTTACACATGGTTGATTAGTTCATCAGCCATTGGTGATAGGATGCGACTTCCAGCCCCTCTCCCTTCTTGGAGGTCAGGGGTTGGGTACTGAAAGTCCCAACCCCTCTAATTCACTCTTTGGTTCTCCTGGCCACCAACCCCCACTCTTATGTGCTTTTCAAAAGCCACCTTATTAAAATGTGTGTGTGTGTGTGTGTGTGTGTGTGTGTGTGTGTGTGTGTGTGTAGAGAGAGAGAGAGAGAGAGACATTTATCACTTAGGGTTTTAAAGAGCTCTGCCCAGGGACTGTGGATATGTATTTCCTATTAAAAATCACAATGTCACAGAAAGTATGCAGTGACTATCAGAACTGGGTCTGCAGTAAGGACAAATGATAAGGAGGCCCTTTCTCTTATTCTGTTATAGGTGCACTTTGTCTTATCGTGCTTCAGGTTATTGCACTTCACTGATGCTGTGTTTTTTAAAAATTGAAGGCAAGACCCTTCAAACACCAAAATGACCACGACTTGTGTTTTTGCAATACTCATATTACAAAGGTGGTCTAGAATGGGCCCACAGTACCTCCTCTGTTTACCTGTTAAATATCTGCAAAGTCAGAAAAACAGGTGGTGGCAAAAGGGGAGAAATGTGAGAGAGAGTGAGGAAGAGAGAAAAGTACCATTAGGTGATGAGAAAAGTAGCAACAACAACTTAAGTGAAAGTTACCGAAAGGGTGTCCAAGAGATAGTAGGAGCATATAAAATTCTAAATAATGGCTTTGAATTTCACAGAGGATCATAAACTTATCCTCAGCAATTGCAATTAAATGAGGTGTGTCTTGGGCAGCTGTCTTGGAAAAGTGAATAAGCAGATTTCCTCACTTAAAGAACCACCACCAACTCTAAAGAGTTGGTGTCTTAAGGATTTCAACTCAATTGAATGGAGGTATTTTATAAAAAACACTCATCAAATCACATGTGGCCCAGGATGGATTAGTCTGATCTGTTTTTATGCATTATAATTACCTAACGGCTCAGTGCTTTGCATGTTCTCCTTAATCATAAAAGCCACCAACAAGCAAGCAAATCGATTTAGTTTTTTTCTGCCTCTTCTTTATTTTTTAGGTTTAGTCCTTAGAGGACTCAGCTGTTCCAAGTCCTTACCATCAAGCCTCCAAACTATGAGTTTGTTCATTTATGCTGTTTAGAAGAAAAAAAGCAACAGCTCTATTTAGGGGCTGGGACATTATGAAAATCTATGCAAATTCACAGAAGAGAAGGAGAAAAAAGGGAAGAAAAGACAATTCCCACAAAAAGGTCAGTTCATTTTTCTCTTGTCTTCCTGCTATACATGTATGTATCATCGAAAGCTCTGAGCTTAAAGCCACAGCTAGTCAGCCTGCTCACTGCCTCTCTTTTCATCTCTAAGATAATCATGTAATTGGGAGAGAAATGCATTGAAATGTTGATCTCTCTGACATTTTTTCAAATCATAGGTTTTTTTTTCATTTCATCACAACTTTCTCTATAAAACATTAGCAGGGGAACTTGTTAAATGTACATAAATTCCTGGGTCCTTTCTTAGACCTGCAAAAGTAGAATCTCAGGGTAGTATGGCCTGAGAATGTATATTTTTAAAATGTCCTAGAAGATTCTAATGCACATAGATACGTGACCACTGCTGATATAACGCCACCCTTTGTTTAAAAAAATGTGTCCCAAACTTTTACTAATGGGATTGGGGTAATCAGAAGTAGCAATGTAGAGTGGAGAGGAAGGACTTCTATTTTTTTTGTTGGTTATAGTTGCTGAGAGCTCTGGAGAAAGTTCTCCATTTTGGGGATCCTTGGTAAATAAATTGATTGCTATTTGATGAAGAGTGGGGAGAGGAAGGTAGAAGTTGTTTCAACCTTAATAGGATACCTTAGTACATGTATTCTTTCACTGATTGCCAATCATACCTATACTTGTTCAAAAACTTGCACTAAAGCCACACAAAGGGTGACCTGAGAAAATTTAACAGCATCTCTATCTCTAGTTATGCTTTTTAAGGAGAAAGAGAAATGTAGGTTTTTCTGGGCAGGAAATTGAGTACCATTCAGCAGTACTGAAAATAAGAAATAATTATGACACAGGTAGTAAAGCATGATGGATGGTTTGGGGAAGGCCAGTTGGCATTTTTATTTACCCTCTCCTATAACAAAATAACAAGAGGGCACTCATTCAATTGGGAAAATCAAAAAGCAGCACGTTTAAAACAAATGAAAGGGAACTTCAGTCTGTAATGAACTTGACTCTGTGGCTACAGATTGCCAAGAAAGATTACTGAAGCAATTAAACATTTGTGTGTGAATAATGATAACATTTTCCAACCTAAATAGGTAGAAAAATAAATCCCGTACTTTTGGCTGAAATTTTTTTTTGTTTTTTTTGTTTTTGTTTGTTTGTTTGTTTTGCTTTAAGAGGTATCTATCATCCACTTGGAAAAGAAAGAGAGAGAGAGAGGGTGGGGGGAGAGAAAAGAACAGAAAAGAAAAATAAAAGAAAAAAAAAGAATAAAAGAAAAAAAAACAAAACTGATCTTCAACTTGATACAAAAATTAAAATTCTATTTCTCAAACAGGTGAAGGAATGCTCTCAGTATGTGATTCACTAAGTCTGTGAGATGCATGGGGCTTTCTTGGGGTCTCCAAGAACAGACAGACCACTCTCAAGTTTGGAGATTGTTTGAAAAGGACTCTTGGGACTCAGCATATTGTACTCGTGGCTAAGATTTATTACAGCAGCAGAGTAAGAAGGATAGATAGCGATATCATAAGGGGAAAGGACACAGGCAGAATGTGGAGGAATCCATGTGCAGGCTTCCTTATGCTTCTTCTTCCCATGAAAGGTCCTAAGTACACATTCTTTTCCAGCAGTGAAAATCTGACAACGTGGATGATATTTCTGCCCAGGAAAGTTTATTATAGAATTAACAGCCAAGGTTTTTTTTTTTTACTGGGGGACGGTCACATAAGCACCATCTGCTTACCATGTCCCAAAATATTAGACTTCCAGAAATAAAGCAAGTGTTCATCATAACCTGTATTGTTTCCACAAACAGTCTGGCACAATGATTTCTGCTTATCAGTTAACTTTTGACAGTCGATCCTCTAAGAGGCAAGTTCTCAGATCCAGCCAAGGGCCAACGTTACAGGCAAGGATTCCTAAGAACCATTCTCAGACTGTCTACATTAGCTCTTTTCTTTACAAGGTAGGTGACAAAGAAAGCTGTGGTGAATTTGGGATTAAAAGGGGCTTTCAAATCTGAAATCAACTAGTGACAATCACTATAGATTTCTTGCCACGGCAAAATGAATCACTGAACAATTCACGAGAGCTAATTACTTTATTGTTTTAAGACATGGATAATCACATGGTCATCCATTTCAATAAAACTTTTTCTTTTCTTGTCCTTTATCAATAGCCTATTAACTCCACAGATCCCCCCACCCATAATGCATTTGTGATCTCAGTCTAACATTAATTACACTAAAAAATTGGAGCAATTTAGGAGCTCCAGAAACCTGGGGCTAATATTTGTTCACTTATTTGTTCTTTCCTTATGTCAAAACTAATGTGCCTTTCAGAAAGGTGACCTTTAAAAATGCCTGCTATACTGCCATAAGCACAGACATACAAATGCTTCATGAATTTCCACTTTCTAAATGTATCTCAAATCTTCAGGTCTCAGTATTGAAGTGCATTAATGGCTTTACTTAAAAGTTGGAGAATGAATCCAGGGGGACAGTTGTAATAATGCACTCACCTCTAAATACAATTTCACAGTGGCTTTGCACAATGAGGAACAAAGACTCACTAGATACTTTAAAAAATAATTACCTCTCAATATAAACAATTACCTATAAATATAAATATACATATCTGAGTAAAATAGGGAGGAGCACAATTGGTAGTTCCTTAGTAGCTTACATCATGTCTTAAACACAGTTATAGTTCCTTGGAAACTGGTTTATTTGAATGAATGCATAATTTTAATTTTTTTTTCCTCTTTTTCACACTTCTAATTCTAATTCAGGATGTAGATTCCTCAAGCCTGGACTATTCCAAAAGCCAGCTTTCTAATCTTACTACCACTAGGATTTACTCATGCAATGTGTATCATTGCCAGATGAATCTTCCTGAACATTCTGCTAATGTTACTCCTTGCTTCCAAATCTTTGATAGATTTCTTTCAACTTGAAAACAAATCTCTAAAACCACCACCATCACTCTCTGATTTGGTCCAATTTTAGCTCTCTAACTTATCAGTTGTATCAGTTGTATCACTTATGATAATCATGCTGGAATCGAAGATAAAATTTGTTCTGTTATGCCTCTAAGAGAGAAATAGCTAGACTACTCTCCTCATATCTCTATCCATTAAAATCTTACACATCCTAGATGGTGACAGCTTCCCTGTTGTCCCCCACTTTGATGGTTAATTTGGTGTCAACTGGACTGGGCTAACAGATGCCTAGACTGCTTTTGAAATGTGATTTCTGGGTGGATCTGTGAGGGTGTGTCTGGAAGAGATTAATATGTGATTCAGGAGGCTGAACAAAGAGATGTGCCATTTCCAATCAATGTGTGTGGGCCTCATCCAGTTGGTTTTTCAAGAACCCAAGGTGAACAGAAAGGCAAAGGAAGGGCAAATTCTCTCTTTCTTTTTGAACTGGGTGAATTTTCTTGCCTTTGGGTATTCGAATCTTCTGGTTCCTGGGCCTTTGAACTTTAGAACTTACACCAGCAGCATCCTGGTTCTCAGGGCTTCAGGCTTGGTGGAATAATACCATCAGTTTTCCTCATTTTCTAGTTCACAGGTGGCAAACTGTGGGACTTTTCAGCCTCCGTAACCACATAAACCTATTTCTTTAATAAATCTCATATATATCTGTTATTGGTTCTATTTCTCTGGAGAGCATTAAAATACCCACTAATGTCTTAATGAAGGGAGTTATTTGTAAGACTCTTTAGGAAATTTTGCCAAGTGTTTGCTTTTCAGTTCTTAGGTAATCTATTCTAATATTCCCACCTCCCTATGTTTTCTGACTCCTTCTGGGTACTTTGCCAAGGCTGTTACATTGTCTCCACCTTATCTACTGTATGAGCCATCACTCCCATAGCACATTAGGATAGCTTTCAGGTCTTTGTTGTGACAATAAATCCTGAGTCACAGAAGAATTCTCCTATGTAATACTCTCCCCTCTTCACCTTCATAATTCACTCCCACACTTGTTCCTCTGCTTACTTCCTGTATACATTATCCAGGTCCTTCAGTTATTTGGGGAAGCAAGCTATTTCTGCTCCAATAGAAATAATAATTTCCTGTTCAAGTTTTGTTGAAACCTGTTAATCATTATCTGAAGGCCTTGAGTTATAGTAGAGTAGAATAAGCATCATTTTGAAAATAAGATGTGGTCTTTGCAAGCCCTTCAGGCAAAGTAAAACTTTGTTTTTCTCTGCAAGGAGATAATGGCTGTTTCTTCCAGTTCCCTGTGTTCAGAGCAATCTGAGATTCAGAATTTTGAGGCTTGTTCTTCCAATGTCCTCAATTCAGATCTCAGGTTCTATACTCGTCTGTAAGAGCTCTAATTTTAATATAAGAGGCCTGTTAAGATTATATGTTTAGTCTCCTTTGCAGCTTTATCCACTTTCCAGTGAAATCTTGGGCATGGATTTCAGCTTAATCTGCCCTCTTGCTGTAGGAGATAAGGATCTCCTTAAACACCACTGTGGATTCCTTCTTGCTTTCATTGCTTGTTATTATTTTGTTTAGACTTCCAAAGCAATTGTTTTGGATTAAAGGCAGTGCTCTCTACAATCCTTATAATTGTTGATGTCCTCACAGTGTTTACATACCTAAATTACTATAAAGCTAATGCTTCACCTTCCACTGGTATATCATCCCAATTCATCACAGTGAGAGTCTTACTAATTTATTGCTACAGCAAACCAGGAGTTGTTATACTCAAATAACAACATAATTGGTGTCTTTGTTATTTGAATTGTGAGTGATCTCTTTTCAGAATCCTAGGATTAAAAAGAATTTTCAAGATTTCACAAAATACAGGAGCTATTTTGCATAATCTTGAATCATTGAATATTTTCTACAAATGTCAGTATTCCCCTTTCTTTGCATAGCAGATGCTCCATAAAAATTATATATATATAAATTAGATCAGCATGGTCTAAGGCTTTCTTTTACTGCAGTCCACTTTAAATTTTTTTGAGAAAAGCACACTCAATGATCTTAAATAAAAAAATACTTTGCAAAATAAACTTGAATGAAGTACACATGCATCTCCATTTTAGTAAATATAAATCTAACTCTCCCCTGCAAGTCAGTTTTAAATTAAATCTATCTTCTATAGCTGTCTGTTTTAGAATTAAATAAGGTTTTCTGAAACAAACCCAAAATAGACATAATAGTACAGAAACAATTATCCCTTTCTTCCATTATTCTACTCTTGAACTTTACCATACGGGAAGTATTAAGTCTTGTTTCTTCCCTTCTCAATGATTCATTCCTGCCCAAGAGAGGAGGAATGAATTGAGTGGTATGTAAGATAGGGAGAAGGGAACTGAGCAATGGCAGCACTACTACTCTTCATTTCTCTCTGCAGGATAGGACTGCTTGTAACATTAAGTGTAATCTTCCCCAGGGTTAGTAGTCACCTCTGAGGTTGTGAGAACAGTCCTAGTGGGCAGAGGTTGACCTGGATGGGGAGTGAACTTTTTTACCTTCTGACCTGTTACTGAGTGGGTGAATATCATCACTTCTCTAAAATGGACAAACTCTTACCTTGAGTTGATTCCAATATTAAGACTAGAGTGTGTCACAGCAAATTGTGATTCCACGTTTGAGTCACTGAATTTTACTTATAAAATATATATAGAAGAGGAAAGTGCATTTGACTGTGCTCCCAATTTTAAGAGTCTAGGTAGTTTTATGACCTATGACTGGACCATAGCGTAGACACATTTACTTGTAAAAAGAACTGCCAGATTTATTTTAAAAACAAAGTATATTATTTTAATATGGGAGTTTTAGTTGTTCTATATCCTTGCTAGTGTTTGGCATCAATTGCCATTTTAATTTTAGCCATTCTAGGAAACATGAAGTATTATCTCATTGGCTTCAATTAGCATTTTTCTGATGGCTAGTGAAATGGAATATATATTCAAGTTAATTAAGCAGAATAATGAAGTTATAAAGATTTAATATTTATAAGCATTTTGGTTAACAAAATCAACTTTTTATGATAAGCATAGATTGATAAATGAATATACAGTTTTCTTCTTAAACACTTTAAGAGACTATTTTTATATTAATTTTTTATTTTAAGTTTATAAATCAGTGGCATGGTTCCAGGTGTTGTCTGGTCAAACAAACCAAGATCTTTGTTTAGTCAACAGTCAGAGAAAAATAATATAACTATGGTTACAAGATACAAACTAAATATAAACTTTTCTGAAATTCTATAAAAATATATATCCCAACTTTTTCTTTATTGATCTAACAAGATATGAAGGCAACTTGAGGTTACTTTACTAAGTACCTATGTTAACAGTCTCCCATTCTTTCATGGGTATATTAACAGCTTATAAAACAAGGACAGAATCACTGATTTCAGTTATATTTTTCTATTCAGTGCAGACTTTCATAATTTGGAGCTCATAAATTTTTGGTTTTATGTGGGTAGCTTGATTTTACTTGCAACTTGAAATGGCATTTTCCAATCCAGGATTTCTAACAACAGAGACTATTACTTAAATAGTAAAATCTCTGAAGAAATAGAGATATGGTTGGCAACTCAGATCTCCATTAATATATTCTTCATAATAATGACCAAGACCTCTTCCAGTAGAAAATTATGTGATCAGAAGTAATTCTGGCTATGGAGATGATGTAGTTGTGTAGGACTTTGAAAGTATTTCAGTCATTTGTGATATTTTTAAAGTTGTGAATTTATCTTTTTTATTTTCTCTTTTTTGTTCTTCCCCATTATTCCTTTTCAAGAGAGAACAAGTTCCTGATTCATATGATGATTCATAGAGGTTATGTTTTTTCCTGATTTTTGAAAAAGCTAGTAGAACAGAGCTGAAGTATTGCCGATAGGTACACCTCTAGATATCATAGTTTTAAAGGGCACATTTTGCCGTTATAAATTTAAGCTTATGAAATAAAAAATTAGACTTTTTACAATATCTGTACTTTCCGTAAAATTTTAAACTGAAGTTTTTTCTTTCACAAGTTGTCACAAAGGCATCAATAAATTTGTTGGTGAATTCAGGGAGACTAAGATGTGTTTAGGCTGGCCATCCCCAAATGTAGTTTTCTTTATTCAGGCATAATGTGCATTTAATAAAAAGCACAGATCTTAAATGTAAAATTTGACAAATTTGTGCATCCCTATTACCAGCACCCAAATGAAAATACAGTAAATTTTCATCAGACTAAAAAATTTCCTTATGCCATTTTTCAGTCAACCTCTATCTCTATCACTTCCATGACAACCAACCACTGCTCTGATTTCTATCATAATTGATTATTTTGCCTGTTCTTAAACTTCATCTACATAAAATCTTAACTCGTATGCTTTTTTGTGTCTGGCTTTTGCTCTACACTGGCTTTATAGATTTGTGCATATTGTTGCAAAACCATTAGCTTATTCAATTTTATTGCTGAATTGTTATCAATTATGTGAGTACATCACAATGTGTTTATCCTTTGTCCCATTGATGAGCATTTGAGCTGTTTGCCATTTTTGGTTATTTTCAAAATAGATTTTTTAAAACATTCTTGTGCCAGTATTTTTGTGGACATGTCTAGGAGTCATATGTTTGGGTTGTAGAATAGGCACATTGATTTGTAAAAGAAACTGCCATATTTTTTTTACAAACCTGAAATATTGATATTATTTTAATATAAAGTATTAGTTGCTCCATATTCTTGCTAGTGTTTGGCATTGATTGCCATTTTAATTTTAACCATTCTAGGAAAAATATAGTATTGCCTCATTAGCTTCAATGAGCATTTCCCTGTTGGCTAGTGATGTTGAACATCTTTATGTATGTGCTTATCGTCCATTTGTATATCTGCTTTTGTTGTGTTTGCTCAAATGTTTTTCCCATTTTAAAAAATTGAGCTGTTTGTACTCTTATTGTTGAGCAGTAATAGTCTATTTTACATACAGTTGCTTTATCAGATAAGTACCTATGAACATTTTTTTTCCCAGCCATGGCTAGCCTTTTCATTTTGTTAACGGTCTCTTTTGATGAATATAAGCTAATAAGAAAAGAGAAGTCTAAATACAATTTATCATTTGCTGTACTTTTCTGTTGCTGAAAATTTTGAATAGGATATTTTTTTTTCAAAATATATCAACATTAAATGTACTAAAAATGTGTTCGATAAGTTAATTGCCTTCTTGAGGATCTTTTCACGTGTCATAAAAGACTTCTTATTGGCTACCATATTTATATTGAGAATGAGTGTGGAAGAGACATAGAAAACACACATATGCAGCCATTGTGGGTTTCTGGCTGTCTCCAAATTGAGAAACTGGAATGGTTGTGTTACTTGCAATGAAGTAAAACTTGGTAGGTAAGTTTAGATTGAAAGGGGCTATCTTGGTTGTAGAGTCTGTGGCCAAAGTGTGATAAAGTAGTGGGCTTTTCCAATGCTGCAGCCAGAAATCACATGCTCTCTGCCTGATAACATTGGGGTTTTGCCTTTAGCATTGTGGCTGAGAAAGACAAGCAGAGTTAAGGCTATGAATCATAAGCATCAGAGCCCTTGACTGGCATTGACCCCTTCCAAGGCTTTGGGAGGGGTACTAGCCACATATTAACATGATTTTACACTTCTTATATAAACTTTGCAAAAATAAGATATTTGAACCATAATAGTTTAAAACCAATGTCTTTCTCGACTCTGATTTCTCTCTCACACATTGCCCTTTTCCTTTCATCGGTTGATTTTGAGTGTCCATGAGCCTTTTAGAGGTCTAGTTTATCTGGTAAAGTTGAAATGAAGATACATTCAGTTTTGGGTTAGTAGGATACACCTATAAGTTTTGCAATCACCTGTGTTTAATTATATATTTGCTGGTCCTCTGGTGTAGGGATGCTTTCTGGGAATAATCTTACCATTTATTATAACAAGACCTCTGGTGTGACTTGGCAGTGCATGAACAGAGATTATATAATGATGTTTTTTAATGTCGAGCCCTAGAAGTACACAGAGTGGAAGAAAAACAAAGTTTGAAATCACAGATCATAAACTAGTCTGTGGAACATTCGTCTAATCTTTAGACATATTAAATTGTAAGTGATGGATTCCCCTTTTACTGACAATCATAAATTTATGCTTAGGAAACATATACTCAACAAGGTAGACAATATACAGTTATAAGCACATCTTATTACTTTGTATTAAAATCACATGACAATCAAAATTTAATGTCTGTAAAGCACAAAAATTCATCAATATTATAAAAGTTAAATATGTTTGTATTCACAAGTTTTATGCATCCCAACATATGAGATCTTGGCTAAATATATCTGAAATATCTTGTCCTGAGAGATTTCTGGTGTTTCAGGTAAAAAAGGCACACCACATTACTAACAACAAAGAAAAATGTCTGAAGAAACAAATGTGCTATTACAGAATTTCCACATATATCCATACATGTTAAGGTATGTAGCATAAGGATTATTTGATTATGCAGTTATGTGACTCAATATCATGTAATAACAATTTTAATTACATTTGCAAGACCTTTATGCGCACCTCATTTTCTGATTTAATTTTTTTTTTTTGGAATAATTTAATGAATAAATAGATTCTTGACTGTTAATACAGTTAACACAGTAGAGTGGATCTAAAAATGCACTGGAAAGGTTTACAGTTTTTTCCTCACTGGAAACAAATGACTGACATAGATGAAGATAATATAAACCTTATAATACATCCTGACAACAAGGATGTCATTGACATACTGGCTAGAGTATGGACTTTTTTTTCTCAATGAAAACAATAATTTGTATTACTCTTTTTAGTTTTACAATTTTTTTCAAGTACAGTTGACAGTTAATATTATATTAGTTTTAGTTGTACTGCATAGTGGTTAGACTTTTTTATAATTTGCAAAGAGATCCCACAATAAATCTAGTACTCACCTGACATCATACATAGTTATTACATTATTGACTATATTCCCTATGCTGTACTTTACATCCTTATGTCTATTTTGTAACTGCCAATTTGTGGAGCTAAATGGGTGGCATTCTGGTGTGGTCTGAAGCAGATTACCATGTTAATTGGATCTGAGGCTCCTTGGAAGGGGCTTCAGTGCAGGCCCAGTTCAGCCACTGCCTGTGCCTAACCAGGGGCCACCTTGTAGAAACTACAAGGTGCTCTGTGGTTGGTAGCTGCCTGTGCTGTAAACCAAGGCTGGCTGCCACTAGTGCTGAGTTGTGGACCACTAAGCAAGTGGTACGGGGCATACAAGGCTAGTTGCTGTTTTTTGGGTTTGTGGACTATTCATAGATTTTTAGGAAGTCCACACTAAGGGCCAAGGCCAGCCACTTGTGAGTATCAGCCACTAAAAAAGGTTTGGGTCTGTGTGCAAGTTGAGTAGGGCAGATTCTCAGGGAATCACCAGGGTAAAGTGAGTTTATGGAGACTCGGATTAGGTGCTTGCCTGTGCCTGCAGGCTGGGTTGGGGGAGGGGGCTCAGAAAAATGACCGAGATTGCTGCTCCTCCAGCTCTCGTGCAGAAGCCAGATAGTTAAGTTCTTCCCACTATGTCTCTGGTACTTTCCTACCTGCTTTCCATCCCTGGAGCTCTGAGTTAGTGTGTCCATCAATGAGTCAGTCCATGTGCAGGCTCTTTAAGAGTGTGCCTGGGTTTCCAGCAGCTCTCTAAGTCACCCACATGGAATCCCAGCTGCTTTTCACACCCAGATGTCATGGGAACTCCTCTTCCAGGCAGTGGTGTTCCAGGCTGGGGAGCCTGTTTAGGGCCTTGGACCGCTCACTCTTCGAGGGGACTTCTACAGCTGAAAGATCCCTCTCAATTTTTAAATGACACAAATGGGTGTGGAATCAGCCTCTTCCATATCTCTGCCTCTCTTACTAGTCTTAACATGGCATCTTCTTTATGTCCATAGCTATAAGAGTTCTGTTAATCTAGACTACAGGTGATTCTCTAGGGTGGTTGTTCTATCATTTATTTTTAAATTTTATGTGGCCATGAAAAGAGGTAAACGAAGCATTTATCTATTTTGCCATCTGGACTGGAAGCTAGAGTATGGTCATTTTTTAAAGATTATTGTATTATAGTGACTCCTAAAAACATTTGAAGTGAGTTAAAGTATTACAAGTCATATATGAAAGATCCTTGAAAATAATCATAAAAATGAGCATGAGTTTTGAAACTGAAAACACCTTTCTCAATTTATCAATAATAGTAGAAAAATGTTTTGATCAACCATGATAAAAACTAAATTATATTCTATTATTCCCAAAGAAATCATATTCTAATGCAATGACCATATGAGAATGGTAATCAAAGAAAATGCAGCTAGAGTAAAATTACTATACATGTATCAGACAGTTAATTAAAAAAATATTAATGTATTCTAGGAAAGTCCTAGTTAAATATTAACTTTAAGAAATTTGGTTGATGTTATTCTGATTTTTTTTTTCTGAACAATCACATTTGTATCACATATGGTTGAAATTTTTATTCTTTCTTTTTAAGGAGAAATTGTTCTTTTTTCAGACTCCTCAAAACTTAATATAGGATATGCCAGTGTATTACCCTTCAGCAGACATCCTGGGGAAATTCTCACAACAAAGAGAGGCAGAGTGCCAGTCATATGAGCTGAATGTCTGGCAGCATCTTATCAAACTGCTCATGGACACCCTCAATCCTGGATCAGGTACAAAGCTCCTTTCAAACACTCCATTCCATGAGCTTACGCCTCCTATGTCATCTCAGTTTTTATAATTTCTATACTTTCATTTCCATTGTAATTGTAGGCTTTTCCTATAATCTTTTTCAATATACTCACTGCTTTTACACTTATCAGACATGATGGTGTTAATAAGGTTCATTTTTTAAAAAAGACCTAATACTAAGCATAAGCTCAGAAAATACCTAATAGATTAACAATGAATTGGCTGAGACAAAAATTACTGTATGATATCCAAAGCCACCCACCCATTAGTTGCAGGCAAAGAGAACCCCTTTGTAGCAAAATTTGATTACTTTTTAATAAATGGTATAAAATTATTTCTTTAAGATAAGATGCTTCTCTATTTAGAGTACATAAAATTGAAGTATCTATGCATAAAATATACTCAGTCAGCAGATGTAAATAACCAATGCAGTATCCATTTTAGGTTATGTGAGCCTCCTTTGATCTCCATTATTGCTATATTAAATTTTTTTCCTGTAATAAAGAAATTCCAGAGGGTATCTAGAAGGATATGAAGAATATTACTTTGGATAAATGAGGATCAATATAATTAGATGCAACAGAGGCACCATTACCCCATACAACATAACATAAACTGTACATGCACACTGATCTTCCCTTATTTCTCCTTCTGCTACTCCTTTGTCAAAAGAAAGATTCTGAGGTCCCACCGGCAGATGTTCTTTACTTAGAGTTAATAGTCTTTTTTCAAAAATTCTGTGGAGAGTTAAACAGTGAGTTAACTTTCATTGTTTTAGAACATTGGAAAAGAATTGAAAAATCCCAAAATAAAACTTTTTATAGTCATTCAACTAATAATTGATAAGGGAACTAAGACACTTAATGATGAAAGAACGATATCTTTAGTAAATGACTTTGGGAAAGTTAAATATTCACAGACCAACAATAAAATATCACTCACAAAAACTGTGTCAAAATGGATTCAAGACTCAAATGTAGAAACTGAAAGCATAAAACTTCTAAAAGAAAACTCATTGGAAAAAGATTCTTAACATTGATCTTAGCTACAATTTTTAAAACACAACACCAAAAATGCAAGCAACAAAAGGAAAAATAAATGAGTAGGATTATATTAAACTAAATAGTTTTTACACAACCAAATAAATAAATCAACAAATCAGAAGGCAGTCTGGAAAGGAGGACAATATTTGCAAACCACATATCTGATAAGAGATTAATCTCTAAAATATATGAAAAACTCATTTAATTCAAAAACAAATAATCTAATTAAAAATGGGCAGAGACAGAGTAGACATTTTTGTCTACTCAGAATAAATATAAAGTGTCAAAAGTACATGAAAAGATGCTTAACTTCACTAATCAGGAAAATGTAAATCAAAACCTCATGAGGTATCATTTCACCTCTCGTAGAAGGATTGTTTTAAAAAGATGACACAGGTACTAAAGATGTCATTGGTAAGAGTGTCAGTTGGTACAGCCGCTATTAAAAATGGTATGATTCCTCAAAAAATTAAAAAATAGAAATGCATTATGACCCAGTAATGCCCTTCTGGTTATATATCTGAGGGCAATGAAATCACTATCTTGAAGAGATAACTGCATCCCCATGTTCACGCACCATTATTCACAGCCGAGACGTAGGAACAACTTAAGCATCCATCTATAGATAAATGAATATTAAAAAAGTGATTATATATATATATATATATATGTTTGTATATGTATGTATATGTGTGTGTGCGTGTTTGTGTATGTGTAGGTATATACATACGTACATACACACACTACAAAGGAGGAATTTCTGCCCTTTGTGACAATGGGATTAAACTTGAGGACATTGTGTTAAGTGAAATAAGTAAGACAATGACAAATGGCAAATACTATATAGTCTCACTGACTTGTGGAATGTGAAAAAACAAATTCAGTAAAATGTTGGTTGACAGGGGTTGGGTGAAAGATGTGGGGAAAATGGGGAGATGTTGGTCAAAGAGTATAAATTTGAAGTTATAAGGTATATAAATCTTGGACATCTAATGTACAGTATGGATTATAGCTAACAATACTTTGTAATATATTTGAACTTTGCTGAGAGTCGATCTTCAATACTTACACTACATACACACAACTAATAATTGTGTGAGGTGATGAAAGTTTTAACTAACCATATTGTGGTGATCATTTCTCACGATATATGTGTATAAAATCACATTATATACCTGAAACAATATTATAGGTCAACTATATCTCAATAAAGCTGGAAGAGGATATAATGGCTACTTATTAAATCCATATATTCTCTGGTTTTAATAAGAAACTTGGTTTTATTAATGTAAATAACTCTATATCTGTACTATATGTTTTAGAGGAGAGAAATTAGTGTCATCCTTATGGGAGAAATAACTATATGTAGCAGCCCCCACCTGTCCCTGATACCATGGCATCAGTTTAATCAAAATCATTCAGTATTTTGCCATAATGCTGGTATAAATATTTTTTTCCTACATAATCACAGTTGGATCCTGTAAAATGATTAATTTAAATATAGGAAATTGAACAAATCATGATTTAAGTGGGGAAGAGAAAGAAGCAAATCAAATAATTCCTGAGAGCACACAACATTTTCTCAACTACTAGAATGACTTACCTTTCTACCTAAATGAAAAGGAAAAAAGAAATCATAAGAGGTCACTGAGGTGCTAGCAGACATGGCCAAAAGCGAACTGGAGTAGGTTCTCAGAGGATTTCTAGAATTCCCAGCTGTGGAATTGTTAGCTCATTTCTTTGGCATCTGGTCTTCAATCTCTCCTTTGCAAGATTTGTTTCCAACTTTGATTTTTTTTTTTGTACAGACCTAAAACTTACAAGTTGTATTTGATTGTTCCTTTTTTTTCTATGTCCCACACCTCTCCCAGGATTTCCCATTGGTTTTAATACCAACAAAGGTTTGAAAGATGCCTGCTTTTTACTATCTCCTCTTTTTACTACCACCTGAGTAAGCCATGATTATCTCTCTCCTGGACTTCAAAATGTCAGAAATGAATGTTCTGCCTCAAATTTTTCTCTCCCTATAGTTAATTGTCCACACAGCCTCCAGTGTGCTATTTTTAAAGAGTAAATACTACTCTCTAATGGGTTTCAATTACAATTTAAATAAAATCCACATTATTTACCATGTATTCAAGGCCTTTTATGCCTTGCCTTCTGTTTCTCTGTATTTGTCTTACAGCGCTCCCTTTAATAACAATAGCCTAGTTACTCTAGCCATTTTTCTAACCTTTAAACACACTAGGCTAGTTCCCATCTAAAGTCCTTTGCTATTCCATCTGCCTAGAATATTCTTCTTCAGAACTTAGCCTTTTTATCCTGTCAATCTTACCTCCAAGTTAACTTCCTCAGACTGATACTACCTGGTCACATAATCACACACATTGCCCCTGCCTTGCTTTCAATTATTCTCTAACCCATATCCTACTTGATGTCCTTCATAGCACCTACCAGAATCATAATTTTTTGATAACCGATGGAGGTTTTGTATGAAGATTTTTTTCTCTTCCACAAAACTAGAAACTCACAGAGGGCAGGAAATTTCTTATTTATTATTATTATTCCCTGGATCCAGAATAATGCTTGGCAAATGGTGGGTGCACAGTAAAAATGTTCTTGAATGACTGAATAATAATTGAATCAGTAAAGAAGACTAGTAACAAAATTTTCTTAACAAGAGATGAAATTACATTTTCTGCATTATTGTAATACTCAGAGATTTTCTTATTATCTAGCAAAGTATAGCCTTAATCATGTGAGTTAGGAATCTTCCTTTAAGTGGTTTATTCAATATTCATCATTGAAAATGTATCTTTTGAATTGTTTCCCAGCATTAAAGTTTAGATTTTTTCTTTGTCTCTGTTTCTTCCAGGGGTGAAACGGTGAACTTCTAATTATAATAAGTATCTACTACTAGCCACCAGGTTTCCTTTGGGAAGGACATGTATTTTTCTCACACTTCTTGCCCTCTTCTGCAGCATTCAGTAAAATTCTCTCCATCGATACAGACCCCTCCTACCCTTAATGTGCTTTAATGTGGAAAAAGATAGAATTTGTTAGCAAGGCTAGGACACCTCAGTACTTCAGCTACTTTTTTTTTGATGACTGAGCCCCCTTTTTTACAAGATGAAAAGAGCAAAAATTAGATATAGATTACAGAACAAGGACAAGGTGACCTGGCCTAGAGCTATGGACTGTGATTCTAGATTTAACAATGGTTCAGACAGGAGAATAGCGTGAGTTTTAAGACCCAGGACAAAAAAACTCTCTTTAGACTTTAATCTTTTTAACTCCAACTTGGGTCTCTAAAGCATATGTAGTGGTCTTCCTACTGCTAGGGAGAGACTGCACTTTGTTAGTGTCCTGTGACTGTATTCACAGAGACTGAGAGGATCATTTCTGTACTGAGCATCTACTGGCTTAAGATAAAAGAATGTATACTTCATTATGCATGAATGTTCTCTTTATTCTATTTATTCCCAGAAAAAAGAATAATTTTAATATGAAAGGCATCCTTTAAAGGGACCATAATGTCTTATTTAAAAAATGCCCAAATCTACCCTGCCATGGAAAAGTTAAAGCAAAACCTGCCATCTCCTCACTGCCTTAAACAATTTGACAAAAAATGACAATTTATGCTTATGACCACATTATTTCAGAAATGGTCCTTTGCTGGAGAAAAATACTTAAATTTTCTTAGAACAAAGTTCATCAAAGACAATTTCAGTAAGCTTCCATGTTGTGAGCACCCTTTCTTTCATAACAGCAAAATCTAGAGCTTTTCCATAAAGCTGTAAAGGTTTATTGAGCAAATAATTCCCACTTTACCATGGTTTTAACTACATATTTATTTGACAAATAGGTAGAGGCTTGGAGAGGTTGAATAACAGCATTTTGTTAAGAGCCTTCAAAGATGTCATGTTTAGGAGGAAAAACTCATTGAGACAAATAGTTCTGTAATATTTTAAATACTTGCAATAAATATTTAAAGGTATAAGGATATTTTACAAACAAAAACTTTAAAGTTTTAAAAAAATTTCAGTGTATATAGAATGGGTGAAAATGGATGGTTTGCGCTTGTCACCTGTTTATTTCTTTCATGTCATTTTTCCTTATTAAACTGATACAATTTTCTAGAATATATATCCCCTATGCAGTTAAAACGAGACTAAACCAAAAATATATTCTACCTCAATTAAAATTAAGAGGAATTTAATGGACTAAAGGATTCAAAAGGTGCTGAAATATTGATTTACTGTGGCATCCCTAAAAATCTTGTATAGAAAACTTACACTTGGAATTGTAGAGCTTGCAGATGTAATTGGGAATCTCATTTTTGGCTATCACTAATTTTCTGAGGCTATTTGGGTAGAAAGTTTAGCTCTCAGCATCTGCTATAAACTGTACAACACTTAGAATGACAAAATTTCATCTGATTCCTCAAATCTTGGTTTTATGCCTAAGCGGCTTTGCTGTGTACAGTCCGAAAATATAAGCATATGAAATTGCTGAGCACAATTAAAAAACATTGGGATAGTGTCGAGAGCAAACATACAAGCACAAAAACAATTAGAGCCATCTTGCTCTAAGAGTCACACACATAAACAAGAACTGCACAAATTTGTTAGCAGCCACACATCTCCACATACACGTCACAAGTCAAGTTTCTTTACTGTTTTCTAAACTATAATTGTGTTGCTAGTAATCTTTAGCAACCAGTGAACTATAGCAATTTCATAATTAGTGTTTTATACGTACACTATTGCTAACTTCAAAATTGATAACAAGAGGCATACCTGATGGCAAAATATTGGTTTAAAAAGTCTAATAATGGTCATGATTTATTAATGCTGTCGTCTACATCTGGGAGAGGGAGCTTTCTGCATACCTCAGTGAGAATCTCCTTGATTTGTTGCATGTGAACAGAGGAGAAAACAGGCATGTAAATTAAAGCTATTTGTATGCTGTCCTTGTAAGGTCTTAGGAGGGGCTATGGCTTTGTTATCCTCAAATGAATTTGACCTTTCCATGTGACTTAATTAGTGACCAAAGTAAACATTTCTGATGTGATTTAGTTGAAGGAAAGCCAAAGTGTGTAACGTATGTGCACAACAGTCTTGACAAATTTATTGAAGGCTTATTTTTATAGCACTATCCCTAGTGTAGGTATACCAGTTTTATTTATACGACTCCGAGTTGTATGCATAGTGAGAAGGCTGTGACCCAGGGCTATGCCAAGACTAATTACCTCTCCAAATCCACTTGACTTTAAGGTGACTCTCTTTTCACTATACTAGAAAATAAATAAATAAAAGCACATACACCATAGGGTAACTTAATTAAATGTTAAGGATATGAGGTTGTTGCATTTTGCAACATTTAAATACAGAAACAGAAAAAGAATGCAATTTTTACATGTTTTCAAAAATGAGATTATAAAATTTGATAGCAATTTCCATGCAGGAAAGTATATAAGTTACTAGAAACCTCCTAGGAACCACTGGGAAGATATAAAACAAGATTTTACAACTAGACCTAGATATTTTAGTCCAGAAAGACAAATAAGATCTCACTGGTAACAACTGCATGGGTTCCTGAGTTTCATTTAAAACAAGACTATTGAATTATTTTACAAATGACTTTAAAATGCTGAGTAATATAAAAAGATCAATCACAGCAGGAAGAATTTTATTGTTAAAATATAATTCAGTAGTTTTTGAGGCCTCTGAAATTTGCATTTCTAACATGAATACTTGATAATTAACTGTCTTAGAATCCTATGTATTAAAAATGTTTCACTTTGTTATTATACACACATACATAGATATTGTATTGCTGATAATTTTTTGCAACCAGTAAACTATAGCAATTTCATAATTAGTGTTTTATGCATACACTATTGCTAACTCTAGAACTGATAACAAGAGGCATATCTGATGGCAAAATATTGGTTTAAGAATCCTAATGTGGTCATGATTTATTAATGTACTTATCCACATCTATTAGTGGGCGTGTGTGTGTGTGTGTGTGTGTGTGTGTGTGTGTGTGTGTGGAGAGAGGAGAGAGAGAGAGGAGAGAAGTGGTGGGGGGAGAGATACAGAGAGATACAGAGAGAAACAGAGGCAGAGACAGACAGAGAAGAAGAGGGAGAGATCAAGGAGGAATTCTGAACAGAATCCTAGCGTTTAATAGTGGTACTCACAGGGAGTAAGGGTCGACCAAAAATAGACCACCCCTAACAAAATTAAAGCCAGTTCTAAATCAGCTTAATTACAGGCTAGATTACATTGATCCATTCTTTATCAGTTTGTCAAAGCAAAAGTAAATCACCTTTCAAGGAAGATAATACTATCCAACGTTATAATTTCATGATTATTATAATTTTGTTATAATTTTATATACAAAATTCACTAATTAATTTACCAGGTATAGCATAAGACTAAATAATGGAAAAACAGGAAAAATGTCCTCAATGTAAAGAGATTCAGAAGTAATCCAGATACTGAAATTCTCAGACATAGACCTTATGATAATGGGAAAAAGTGCTTAAAAAAACGACAGAACTTACCTATGACAGTTCTTTACCCAGTAAAAATGTTCTTCAGAAAATGAGGTAACATGAAATTATTTTCACATGTATAAAAATGAAAGGAACTCTGCTTTTCAATTTCAAGAGTTATTATAAAGTTATAGATAAAACCTTCACATTGCCATAAGGATAAACAACAGGTCCAATGGAGCCACAATAAAGAGTACAAAAACAGATCACATTCATATAGCATTGATTTATAATAAAAAGGATGATAATAAGCATTGGGAAAGAATGGCCTTTTAAATAAATGGAGCTGGGTCAACAGAATACCATTAAGGAAAAAAAAAAATATTTCTTCACAAAATACACGAAAACCAATTCCAACTGGACTATAATAAATAAAGCTAATAGAAGGTAATATAAGTGCATATTTTCAAGACTTGGGCTAGGTAAATGTTATTTGCTTAAGTAATAAAAAATGTTAGTTATAGAAGCATTGATGATAAATTAAATAGATTAAAAAAATTTTTTTATTCATTTTAAGTTACCATTAAGAGAGTTAGAAAGCAAATTATAAAGTAGGAGATATTTATAATACAAAACTTCAAAAAAGGCTTATAAACAGAATATATAAAGAAATCATACTGGTTAATAAGAAGTCCAATAGAAAAAAAAGACTTGAACAAGCATTTCACAAAAGAGAATATCAAAATCTCTCTCTCTCTCTCTCTCTCTCTCTCTCTCTCTCTCTCATGCGCACTCAGACTCACACACACACACATGTATATCTAAGCATTATTCATCAACAAGAAAATGCAAGTAAAATCATATTAAGCTATACACCACATACCAACCAAAATAGCTAAAATTTAAAAAGACTGGTAATGTAATACTGAATATCAATTGCAATTGAAAAATTAAAAAAAAAGAACAAATACATGTACATAGAAAAAACTAAAAAGACTATTAATTCTCAATACCAAGATTTTGTGAGGATGGGGGTATTAATTAGAACTCACACATACCACTGTGTTGATGGGGGTATTAATTGTCCCTGTCTCTTTGAAAAACTGTCTGACAGTACTTACCCAAACTAAACTTATTATATGTATCCCTTGTCTAGATTAGACTCCCCTAAAGACAGCCCTTAAGACAACAATTCTATTGCAAGAAGTTTATTTGGTAGGAAATATCTGTAGAAGCATGCATAAGTGAGACGGTATAGGAAAGGAAGTGAAGAGTGTATGTATTATCAAGCACATATCAGTATGGTCACCTGTTTCTTACTCTTATTAGGGAACTCTGGGACACAGAATCAGTTATCATTTAAGGTATACTACTAGCTGTGTGTGTGTGTGTGTGTGTGTGTGTGTGTGTGTGTGTGTGTGTTAGGGATCTGTGTATTGAACCAGCTCTAATGGCCAGAGAAAGGCCTCATGCAAAGAACAGAATAGTGAGAACCAAGTAGATATGGATGGAATACCAAGAGCTTCTTTTCTATCTTATAACCCAGATAATCTATTTTTAGGTATATAGCTAATGAAAATGCAAATATATGTGCAATAAGCAATGTATACAAATTTACTTATAGCAGCAATATCTTAATAGCCCCAGACTGAGAAAAAACAAGTGTTCATAATAGTAGCATAGGTAAATATATTCTATTATTTTATAATGAATATAAAGAATGAGAATGAATGAACTAATGACTTATACAAAACATGGATGAAACTCACAAGTATATTAAGGGGAAAATATCAGATGAAGAATACACAGTGACTGGCTCCTTTTACATAAAGTCTAAATCAGGCAAACCCATTTGTGACAGACATCAGGAGAATAATAATTAAGAAAGGTGGTCTGTGTTATGAATAGCCTGGGATATCAAGCACCATTCCACAGTGTGTGGGCTGTTCTGTTTCTTAAAGAGGATGGTAGTTACACGAATGCCAAGTCTGTGAAAATTTATTGTCATACATTTGCTATTTGTGGCTTTTCTATATGTATCTTACCCTCCAATGAAATGTTTATTTTAGCAAATATAAATCATAAACCATTGAAGAACTAATGGCAACATTATTTTCATATTCCTTCAGAAGAAGAAATTCTGACTTTTATCTGAAAGTTAATGCTTCACACTTTAATTACATTTTTGAGCAATTCTGTTGGAGGGTACTAACGGATTCAGCACCTCTGTCTGTGATTAGATGAGATTACTCAGGAGAAATGAATAGGACATGCCAAATGTTAAATCTTCATTATCATATCTTCTCTTTTACAAATTCCTAGCTTCAATCCTAGTTTTATATTTCCTTCAACAGTTCCACAGTTCTGAGCAATTGGTTGGGTTTTGTGAAATCTATCTTATTATGAGACAAAAAGAAAACGTCTTTGTTTCTTGTGATCAGTTCAGTTCCTAGGAATCCTTTGTGCAACTAACACCCCTGCAAATACCCTTTCTACACATATTAAATCTGTCTCCGGATACTAATCTCTAGGCAGCTAAGATTGAACTTCTATATGCTTTTACAAAAACATAATATATGTTTTGTCCACTATCTAGTAAAAGGATATGCTCTTTATTAGCTTCCTGAGAGCAACCCTAGACAGAATAAGCAAAGTTATCTGGGTTCAAATATAAACGGAGACAGAGCTGAAGTATTTTTAGAAATGTAGTCAAAGGCAATAGAAGCTGCTTTAGAAATGCAAATGAAACCTCACTGCCAGAAGGCTGATGTTGTAAGAAAAAAAGTATGGGTATGTAGCAAGTTATGCTGCCAGAGGTTAGATTCGTGATTTTTCTCTTTTCTGAGCACAGGGTAGTAAAAAAAATCTCTTTAGGACTAGTTAAAGTATCCTTTTATCACACTTTCCAACTCCTCAAGTTTATAGGGAGGTTTATAACAGTTACACACATAACTGTCAGTCATCTGACAGTCAAGTATAGATTTCCATATTCTTTCCCTAACAGAATACAATAAGGACTAGAGAGAGATTTAAGAAGAGAGTGTAGGGGAAAATAAGTTATTTTTTTCTACCCTTCTAGATTCTTGGCCAAGGCCCTCTGTTATAAAAAAAATTCAACAGGAAAAAAGCAAACATAAGTTTAATAACAAGTACATCTCCTGTATAAATGGGAGAAATCCCAAAAAACTGAGCAACTCCCCCAAATGATTCAAGCCATCAGCTTAACATACCATCTACATCTAAAAACAAAAATGGAGGAAGCTGGTGGGTGGGGAGTGAACAAGGAAGGGTAAGGTTGTTGAATAGATTTAGGTAAATGCCTTCCTCGCTGGTAAGTTTCTAAAGGTTTAGGCATCTTTCTCTTTCTGATACAGAGAAGGAGACACCCTTACAAGTGACAATTTCCCTTCTAAATGTAAATGTCTTTTATAAAAGGGTAACTGTGTTTTTAGAGCCTTCCCTTTGTCTGCTGGTTCTTAAAAATAATCCAAAATAATCCTAAAGGCATATTTGGGGAGGATGGGGGAGGTAATTTCTGTTCCCCTTTCAGAGCAAGCAAAGGCACAGGTGAGAAAAGATAACTTGGAATCAACATTTGATGTGTGGTAAGGGAAGAACGAGGGGTGTTGATCCATAAAATAATTTTGTCTTTAGCCAAGAAGAAAATTAAGCACTGAAAGCCATGGATAGTCAGCAAGGATATCTATAGGAAACTGCTTAATATTCATTCCTACATGAAGGTACCCAAAGGACATGCATGCCTGTGAAACTACTGTAGCTTTATGGTTTGTATTCCAATATAAGCTAACGGTTAACATCGTTAAGCATAAAATCGTCTTTTTGTTCTAAAAATGCACGAAATTGAGGTAAAAGAGAAAAATTATTTCTCTTGGAGAGACATAGAGAGAATGGGATGGAGATATGGAGAAGTTTGGCTTCAGGGATAGATTTTAGTGGAGATTGGTTGGATTTTCCCACCTGTATTTCCATATTTTTTGAGACATTTACACATAATATACAGTATCTCTTCTTTCGTTCTGACCTAACCTCACTTTAAATTTCCTCTTTAAAGAAAAGGAAACAGTGAAAGGGAAACTGTGCAGAAAGAGTGAGAGGTGAACATTTATTAAAAATGCATAAGGTTAAAAATAATTTAAGGCAGTGGCCCAATGAATGGTATCTTTTAGTTTTCCTGCTGAACAATGCTGGGTTTTGTCATCTCAGATGATTAAGAAAGTAAACATGACAGACAGCCTTAATGCTTGATTCCTTCAGCTTGCCTAAACTTGAGACAGGTTTCTCCCTGACTGTAGACCCCTGACCTCCCTTTTCTTAGAGGATTTACTTTAGAAAACTTGAAATTTTAAATTGTTTCTTTGCTCTTTTGAGAGGGAAATTTACTAACTAGGAATGTCTTTCTCAGGGGTCCAGGAGCCATCTGTTTGAAATATAATTATTAAGAAAGAAAGCACCCTTTCTTCTAGACTGAGAATGACTGCATTTGAATGAAGCAAAGATTTTACAAATTAAGCAGTTGAAGTTTATGTTAATGCTGGAGAGCCCCCTTCCTCCAACTTAAAACAATGTAGGACAGTGACACGATGCAATATTTAGATATTCTTATCGTTGTAAGGTGAGAATTTCCTAAAGGTTTGGCCAGGGATTTGGCTAGAGTTTATATTTTTGACTTCAAAAATATGAACTAAAAGACAGGGGAAAAGTGTATAACTGGGACAAGTGGAGAGCAAATTCTACAAAGGCCTTTTGATTCTGTAAATGGAATCAGTTTAAAAAATTGATTCCTTACAGAAATTCAAACTTCTTCCCTGCTATTGACATCAATATTAACATCATGTCTTCTGATCTTATCTTTTATGTGTATGGGGACAAGCTGTTCTTTGACCTCACTTTGGTTTCTTACATTACCCACAGAGTACAGTCTTAATCTTTTTCTCCCTTACATTAAGATTCCTCAAAAACATTTCTTCTCCTATCAAATAGTAAGGCCAATGAGCACAAAGACAGTGTTGTCTTGTTCATAGTACCTTGCAAATGATCTCCACTTAATGAATATTTTTTGAATAAATTAGTTCTGAAGTTGAATATTCTCATATTTGTTTCATGACTTTGTCATCGGTTACCAGGAATGTCAATACCTTAAATTTTCAATTGTTTCAAGTGTTCATTTTAGAAATGTACTTCTCGGGATTTAAATGAGCTATTACTGCATATTCAAACAAGAGGTTATTTGATTTATCTTCTTAGTAGTGAGTGAGAATCTGTTCCAAGTCATTTTCTACTTTTTTCTAGCTGACTGTAATTAAAGGCCATGCTAAGAATAAGCAATCTTTTAAGATTGATGATACAACTTTTGTCTGTAGAAGTGGGAAAGTTAAAAGACTAAACTCAATAGTGACCAATGAACCTCTAACAAAATAAACCATTTAAAGCATGGCATTTACAACTATAGCTTTTTTCTCTCTTCTTTGAAAATATTATTATGTGTGTGTATATATATATATATAATATTTATGTATTATACTAAATAATATTTATTTATATAATAAATATAAATAATATTTATAATAATATATATACATCATAATATATCACACAGAAAACCCCACACCATCAAACTGTGCTGAATTGCATTGTTGTACCAATTGGGATGTGTTTGCTAAGAGTATCAGCGAGCTCCACTACATTGATTACACAATAGCAGGTATTTTTTACTCATAACAAGAAGTCTAGATAGAGGTAGATAATCTAATGTTATTGCAGTGGCTCAATGATGTTACCATAAATTAAGAGTCTTTCTGTCTTCGTCTTTCTTGACATGCTAACTTCTGTCTTCTTTCTTATGTCTTCATGGTGATCGAATAGCTGCTTTCCTTGGCAATATAAATCAGAAGAAAGGAAAAGGGAAATATCTGTTTTGGATGACCAGCCTGGAGCCTCCACTTACTTTCACTGACCACCTCTATATCAGTCACAGACCAAGTGTTAGGAGAATAACATATCTGGATTAGAAGATCATAATTTATTTCCTGGGGCTGTGATAAAGTCCTATTACTCTTAGATCAAGAGATCATTCTAGCCCCTTGAATAAATCTGGGTTTTGTTAAAAGAGCAAAATGAGAATGGAGAGGTTTGAATCTTGTTTAAGTAGATAATATCTACTACAATGTTTCTTTTAAATATCAACATTGACTGTGTAAAGTACTATAAACTTCACCTGAATTAGCTTATTTAATGCCCACAACAACTTATGAAATAGGTATTCATACCCCCAGTTAGAAGATAAAGAAACTGAGTACTAAGAGTTTCAGCAGTTTGTCTAAGTTCTTAGAGTTAGAAAGGAACAGAGTTTGGATTTGAACCCTAGAAGTTTAGCTTAGTGTCCACCACTTTTATGTGTGCACTAGTTTTATTCTAAATGCTATTTGTGGTTTAATGAAACATTTTCAAATCCTATGCTGATTTTCTGTTAAATGATTTTAAGAAGAGCGCTATTTAAAACAGAGAACCCAACATCTTGCCAAACTAACTCTGATTTCTAAAGCATCTAAGTGGAGGTTTTTAAAAGTAGTTACATAAGAAGCTTCCTTCTTGTTGGTTTCAACTGTGGAAAACTCCCAGGTCCAATTTATATCTCTTGATTTAAATTGAATTCTACATATCTTGATAGACTATGCACTGTAGGACAGAAACCCAAAATTTGGAACTTTGAAATAAAAATACTCTGGTCAGGGAGACAGGCTCATAAACAAATAATTAGATTATGACCTGACAAATGTTATCATAAAGAAGTGTACTGTTTCACCAAGGTCGACACATTTGCCTAAGTCTAAATATGGGAGCTTTGGGAACGCTATGAGGGGAAGTGATAATTGAATTGAGCTTTGAAAGAACAAATGTATGAAACCCATTGGAATCAGTAAAGCTTCGTAGAAACATAATCTTGAGAAATTAGAAGCTGTTAATAGATTTAGATACCTTATAAAACCTGGGTGTATTGAGTTCATAATCAAAGAAAATTTATGTAAATGGCAAATCTGTAAAGAATCTTTTGATTTCCAGGGAAATTATCTAAATTTGAATCATTACCAGAATCAGAACTTCAATGTTAAAAACTATTCTTCTAGAAATTTAAAATTCTAAGATTTGAATGTAAAATGTGTAGCTTGATGATTAAATTTTGCTTTGCTTATGAGAGAAGTTTGAGAATAAATATGTTATAAGCTCATGCAAATATAATTGATATTAGAAATATGTTGGATTTTCTAAGCACCAATATGTTTATATGATCATCAAAACCTAATCAATGGGTAGATGGCTAGATAGGTGATAAAGCAAATAAAACAAATTGTCAATTATAGAATCTATATGATGGATACATGGATGTTCATCATATATTATATTTGAATTTTTCTTTACGTTTAAAAAAACTTTATAATAAAACCTTGGGAAATAAAAGTTATACAGTATGTCTCCTCAGGAAGGCCTTAAATTATTAGGACATATAATTAACACATATATCTCTTGTATTTGGGCAAAATGGAACGTTTTTCTGTATCTGTGGCTACAAGTCAAGAGGCTCAGGTTTAAATGAATCAGATGATCTAATTCAAACCTTTAGCTACAGTTACGGTTCAGTCAAGGGCATGCCTACAAAGATAGACTATTAAGAGTGAAGTTTCTTGAAGTCTTCTAGGGAAGGAATTTCCTCAGTCTACTGAGAAAACTTCTGGAACCATCTGTTTCTTTCTTGAATTGTAGAAGAAGAAGCTCATGCTTGCAGAGCTAATTTTTTTGTTGTTGTCTAGAAGGAGCATGTCAGAAAGTCATTGTAGAACTGCTAAATCAAATCTCTCTACTTAATCTTCTCGGTTAAACATACTAATAAATCATTTTAAATTTATTCCAGTGTACATTCTATTGAATGCATATGATTACAGATTTCACATGTGAAGTAAGCACAGTGTGACAGGTGTCCTTATAAAAAGATGGCCATGTGAAGACAGACTCACACTGGGAGAATGCCATGTGACAACCAAGGCATAGATTGAAGTTATATGGCTGCAAGCCAAGGGACATCAAAGATGGCTGGCAAACTACCAGGAGCTGGAAATAGACAAGGAAGGGTTTCTTCAGGTCTCAGAGAGAGTATGGCCATGCCAACACCTAGAGTTTTGACTTCTAGCCTCCAAAACTATAAGACCACAGTTTCCGTTGTTTTAAACCACCCAGTTTATAAGACTTTATTAAAATAGCACTAGGGAAATAATATAGATTCTTTTAATGACTTATTATGGAAAAAATATAATCAATAAATATAGCAAGGTTTTAGGCATATCTTGAGGCCTACTCCCAAGTACTGGGAGTGAATCACCAGTTGGGAAGAAAAGTCTAATTGTATGAAAAAGAGGATAACTTAGCTCCTCACAGATCAGAGCTTCTTTAAAAAAGAGATTAGAGAAGGGGAAAACAATCGTTTACTTAACAGTACTTTTTATTTCCTTTTACTGCAACAATTCCAATGAGAAGTACGAAAGGCTTTTTATTGTCATATCAGATTTACATGGTAAAATTTAATGTACTTCTTGTCAGCTTTAAACACTGGAAATATCAATAAAATGTCAAATTATATTTGACTTCAAACCCAAGTGGTTATAAAAATGCAATACAAATTTATAAGCATTTAGTCTGCCCCCTTTTCCACAATAAAACCCTGTTTTATTCTTTCTGGGAAGCTAAACTTATTTTGCTCAAAGCTGGTAATTTATTAGGGCTTACATCAGATCTGAAGTGTTTCTCTTAGAAATCAATGGTAGGCCTGGAACTAGGACCAAACTTTTTAATTATGGCTTTGAAGTAATATAATTGTGGTTTTTAAAGCCTCGTACATCTGCTTGAAGGATTATATGAGTTTGTTCAAAGTTCTGGAAGCAATAAAATTAATTTTTTGGACAGTGAGCCAGTAAAGGGATACCGGTGATACTAATTGAAGTGTACAGCATAATATCTCTTAATGCATTTTGTGATCTATCTTACATAAGGAAGCTCTTGCCCAGGGTGTCAGCAGGAACTGCTTCAAAGGAACTTTTTTTTTGGCCTTCTGTTTAAATATCTTCTTTTCTCCCTCCCCCTCCCCATGTTCCTGGTATTGAAACAATTAATTCTCTCCTAGTTGAAAGATTCAGTGGCATGTAGCTGATGTTGTTCAATGCTTTTTATGAAGATTTGATGCCAAGACTGTTTTACAGGTTCGGGCTTTTAGGCAAAGTCCACATCAGTGATGGAGAACCGCAGTCATTACTTTCAAGCCAGCACAGATAACTGGGCCGTGACTGTGACTGAAAGTGAAGAGTAACACAGGAAAATTCTAGAGGGGAAGAGGGAAAATGCTGGGGACAGCGTATAAGGAGAGAACCCAGGAAGCTTCTGTTCTGGTGCCTTTTCTTGGATTCCCAAAGAAAGCATCTGTGCTATTTCAGAATACTCAGATCTCCAGATCATAAACTGCTCAGAATAAAAATTAAAAGTAAACTCATCTTTCCCTTTTTGTATGTTTTCTCTTCCTGCACACATGTGTGTTCCTTTTATTTAAATTTTACAATTATGCGACATCATTTATGTTCCTCCAATGTCATTTACCTAGAAAGTAATTTTCTAGGTTATCTAGAGATATTTATTTTCTATCTAATAACTAATTTTTAATTTTTCTAATGATCTTTCTTCTACAATGAGTTTTTATATCACCAGTTCACAAAGTTAAGATGAAATTTGTGTATGATGTAGGTTGGTCAGTGTAAAGTAAGTGGTGAACTTACAAAGGGAGTTTATAAAATTATTATAGTGGGAATGTTTAGTTGAATCAGCTATTTGACATTCAGAAAACTTGTGTGTTTCTGTGTTGTCTCTCTGTCTCTTATTCTTCTCAATGACAGCTCCATACCTTCTCCACTCTGCTTAGTCATCTGAGCCCCTCACCCCCACTTCCTGTTCTTTAGTCAATAGCTTGGTAAATGGAACCACCATTCACCATGTTGCTTAGACCAGAACCCTGGGTATCATTCTTAATATTTTCCTTGACCTCACTGCCCTACTCACATTCTATAAATTAGTCTTCATATTTTCCCCACAAATAATTTTTAAATGTGACAAATTTTCTTGAACTTTATAATCATTACTCTAACATTTCTTGCTGGAATATGGGGAAAAAATTATTTTATGCCCAAAACCTACTATTTAAATGAAAATATGATAGATTTTCCTGTTTCCAAATCATAAATTATATTTACATTTAGAACACAGGAGGGATGCTTTTTAACTGAACCTAAACAAACCGTATGATTCAGTCTTACTCCTCACTTGCCTGTCTAACTAGCCTTCATCCTTCATAGCTCAATATAACTATGAATTTCTCCAGTGGATCTTCCCTGCCTGCTCCTCATTTTAATTCCCTGGAACGATGTTTTTAACTTCTCTGATGCCTCACTCATCCTATCCTAAGAAAAAAATACCTACTTATCTAGTTGGAAAAGTTGAAAGAAGAAACTGGGTTCATGTGGCTCAATCATTCTTTCCCCCTGTCTTGGGATTCATTTCTCTGCAGTAGCCACACATCTGCTCAGATCTCTCTACTGAACCACTGAGCTGTAAACATAGTGTTGAGGCAGGCCTGAGGTTTTGGATTTTTTATTATTAACCATGATTTTTAAAATTCTTCATCTTTCCAACTCTTACTCTTTCAATTGCATTTAATCTAAGATGGAGAGAGTTTTTATTTAGTGTGCTCCCTAAATGGACAGTGCCCTAGCCTAATTATATCCCCCTTTCTCAGAGCTCTCTAGATCCCGCCCTCCCCTCATGGTGTTTGTCGCAAAAACACTTGTATCATTATTTGTGTATCATCTGTGAACTGTCTGTTCTCCCTGCAAGAAACTGCCTTCTGTGAAGGAGAAGCCATGGCTTTTTCATCATCAAGTTTCCAGTACCTAGGGTGAAGCCTGACACAGAATGGGCAGTCCGAAAATCATTGCTGATAGAAGCCGTGGCTCAAATGACAGTGTTTTACAGGAATGGCCAGGGAAGCACTGGAAGGCAGCCACTTTAGGCAGGCAGTGTCCCAAGAGGAACCTTGACAATCTGAGGCATGAAATAAAATTGATTTTCTGGCTTTTTACAAAAAAACAAATAGCCACCATTTTCTGAAAAATTATGTGGATTTTATTATAATGCTGCAGCAAATTGCCCCAGTGTATGACAAAAGGAGAAGACAGCTATTGAAATCTAAGTATGATGTATCTCAGAGAGAAAATGTGATCTTTGGCCTTTAGTTTGGGCTTCATCTTACTGTATATTTCAGTATTTGATTTACTAATTATGGTGTCTAGGATGGATGTATTCAATCTCTGAACATGTTTACGTACCCCTGATATGTCACAAGTGTTTCAGGGACTTTGTGGAGGCTATGGTCTTAGCAGGCAGCTAATAGGTGGTATGCTTTAAATGCTCTAAGCTTTGTTGTTATAAACGGTTATTTATTTTCTAACTATTTATTTTCTGGCTGGGTTTTCCCAGAGTTTCCCAGCATTGTGTTGCTAAGGCCCTGTGCATGTCTTTGGCCACCTAAAACACTAGAGGTGGCATACAAGAGAAATGAGCTCATCTGCTGGAGACTTTAGCAATTCTACTAGAACTTACCAATTCTCAAGGGGGATTCTTCTGGAGAAAATAGCTTATACATCAGCATTAATATACAATGAGACTCAAGCCACAGCTCTGCTTCTCAATTGCTATTTGACCTTGGTAAACCTCTCGAACTGTTCAGTTTTTGTTTTCACAATTTCAAAGTGGAAGAAATAAAATGACATCACAGTATTTTTCTGATTTATATATATATATATATAATTTAGAACAGTTTTTAATTTATAAGAAAGTCACAAAAGTAATGTAGAGTTCCCAAATACCTCCTCAGACAATTGTCACAATCAGCTGACATTGAGACACTATATTATTACACATTACATATACATATATACATTATTATATACTATTATTAACTGAAGTCCATATTTCATTCATATTATCTTGTTGCTACCTAATACCTTTTTTCGGTTTCAGGATCATATGCAAAATATAACATTTCATTCCTTGGTCATGTCTTCTTTGCTCCTGTCGACAGACATTTTCAGAGGTTTGTCATGTGTTTGGCTTCCACCCTTGCAGAGCATAACTGATCCTTCCAGCTGTAACATGAAGGATTTTCTGGGGGATAGGTGGGTCAAGTGAGGTGATGGGGAAATAACAAATGACAGCAATAATAAGAGTTGGGAGGATAATGCCATAGTGAAAGACAGTTGCTGACAAAGATGGGGTCAATGGAAGTGAAAAATAAATATTTCTTGGATATACTTTGGAGGGAGAAAAATATTTAGGCCTTGGTGATGGAGAGGATGCATAAGAAAGGTGAGAGAGAGGAAGAGTAATGGTTGCTATATTGTTATCTATTACTGAGTAACACTTTTTTCCCAAATTTATCAGCTTAAAACAATAAACTTTTATCATCTTGAGCTTTCTATGAGTTAGGAATTTGGATACAACTTATCTGGGTTACAGACAAGCTGAGGCTTCAGACATCTGAAGGCTTGGCTGAGGCTGAAGGATCTGTATCCAGGATGGCTCCATCACATCCCTATTGATCAGAAGCTTCATATTTCTCAACTTATGGATGTCTTCACAGGATTACTTGAGTGTCCTTACAACAAGGCTGCTGCCTTTCTCCAGAATGAATTACCTAAGACAGAGAGCAAGTTAGAAGTCATAAGGCCTTTTCTGAACTAGTCACAGACTCAGGCTCTGTCACTTTTCCCATATTCCACTTCCCATATTCCACTCATTAGAAATAAGTCATTAAGTTCAGCATACACACAGGGGAAGGGAATAAGCCTAGCCCTTTAAAGAGAAGAATGTCACAGAATTGTGGAGCACTTTAGAACTGCCATGACTGACTTTTAGGATTCAAGCTTGTGCAATGATACTGCTCCCATTTACAGACCCACTTTGAGCACTTCAATAAGAATTCACCATTTCCTATGTGAGAATTTTAGTCAACATCAATGACTATCAATAAATTTTCATAAGACTTTAGAGAAGAATTAGGTGGATATGAGCTGATGGGGTCAAAGAGCCCAGGCCTTAAATGATGGGTAGAATTGTCATAAGGAGATACACAGAATGATGTTCTAAATAGGGAACTCAGAATAAATGAGAGTATGGAGATAAAACAGGGAAGGATCCTACTGAAATCAAACATCTGATCTGAGGGCAATAGGAGAGGATTCAGTACAAGTTGAGAGCTACTTTATGTAGGGTCTTAATTAATTTCAAGCTGGAGAGTTTGTATTGGATTCAGCAGTTTAAAATTGGGAAGGGTTTTCAGCAGAAAAGAGTATTGTTGACAGCCATTCAGTATGGCAAAAACTTGGCACAGCCAAGTGGTGTTTCAGATGTAGGACTTGTAACTCAACTTAGTGATACCCAGGAATCTAGCATTTTGTACACCAAAGGGATAGGTTGTACATCAAATTTTTCATCAGGTTTGGAAGGATTTATTGAAGAATCCTGAAGGAAAAATCTTCTGTCACCAAAGCAAGATTTAAATCACTTAAGTGCACATAAGTCAAGCAGAAATTATGGTAATTGGACTTAAACCTGCTTTCTTCTCTGCATACTGTAAATAAAAAAAGACAGTTTAAACAAAGGCGCAAGATGTAAATACAAGAGTGAGATCAAAGTAAGTCTAGAATTTAATTCTACACAGAGAAAACAGAATCCAAGATATATGACCGACACTTTGTAATGCATTTTACAGCACTAAAAACTGGCAGTCAAGAACATGATTTGTTCAGCATGTCTATAAAGAATTTGCAAAACAATTTAGACTTCACCCTTTCTTTTTGCACTTCCCAATTATCTTGTATTTAATGAACTTATTTACTTATTCTTCATTGAAATATGTTCAAAACTATCTTATTTGTATATAAATGAACTACCGCAATTCCTGTACCTTTCCTTATCACTTAAACTACCCATAGTCATCATATTTATATGTTGTTTTCTTTAGTGATAATATAATTCTTTTTGAAAGCCAATAAGTTAAAAAAAATGAATGGACATGTTTAGGCATAGGATTAGATTGGTGATGTGAGACTGCATATGGAATTACTAAACCTTATAAATTTTTTCTAATAAGAAATAATTTGAAAGTATGTCTTCAAGTAAATATGGCTAAGAAGTTTTTAAATATTTGAATAAGAAAGCAAGTATAGGGAGAAAGTTGAAGGTGATATTGGGGCTAATAGATGTACACAGAATACAGAAATAGGACAGAAAAACAAATTGGTAACAGAAGCGAGCTAACACAAACATTACCAATTCATCATTTTTAATAAAGACAATGAACAATGTGCAGAATTAATATTTTACAAGTCACCTCATAGTTAAGTTCTGGCTGGCTATTCTTAAATATAACTTTCTTTTTATAGCATGTTTATGTATGAATAACATGCATTCTCAATGCAAGAGACCTTGCCTCCAGTGGGGTGAAAACTGATTGTTGGAGGCAAAATATCATACTCACTTAATATATAAATACAGATATATGTACAGTACCTAAATAGATATACAACACATCAATAGTATTAAATGTTCATGGAATGGGCAGTTAGGTAAAAAAGAAATATCTGAAGGTCTCTCCTTGTGTGTGTATATGTGTTGGGGGTGGCTAATGAAAAAAAATTGACAAATACTGTTCCGTGTCATAATCTCCTAAATCTTATCTAGGTATCCACTAGAGTTTAAGCTCCTATATAGCACAGGATTTTTTTGCTTCAGTAACTACTATATCCTCAATGCCTAGAATCACACTTGACACATAGTTGGTATCTATCAAATATTTGTTAACTGAATGAGCAGAGGCACCCAGGGTGATGGTAACAGTAACCGTAGTATCTACTGATCTTATTATTAATAAAAGAACAATTAGATCAAGTTCTTTTTTTGGTCTAACCCCTAACTGTATGTCCAGTTCCATCTATGACCAACATCTCCCTAACTAACTTCATTCTCCCTCGTCTGCTATCGTTCATGTTTTCTGTTCTCTTTTCTGCTGCAGGGAGAACAACATTATGTATAATGCTCTTTCTACTCTAAATCTCCCTTCCTGCAGCCTAATCAACTCCAACTAATCCTTCATTCACATCCCTGACTGACTTAAAAGTTTTCACAACTTCCTACAATTCTTTTTCATAGAATTTAACATGGATGAGATAGCATGTTCATGTGTATAATGTCAATAAAATGTCAATAATGCCTCTTTTACAAAAAAAAAAAATTAGCATGTGATGTGATAAAGGTGTTTGGTGCTACTGTAGCAATCATTTTGCAATATATAAATGTATCAAACCAACATAGTGTACACCTCAAACTTATGCAATGTTAAGAATCAATCGTATCTCAATAAAAAAATAGTTGCTAAGAAAAAAATAAAATAATGCCTGTTTTCCCACTAGACTGTAAAGCCCATCATACCTGTTTGGGCTCATTATTTTAATCTCTGCATATAGCCCTCTGCCTAATATTATGCTCAATAAGTATTTCCAAATAACAAAAATATTATTAATTTTATACATCCCATTATTTAATGGATGCAAGTGTGTCAGGTGTAAGATCAGGGTAAAACCATACTAACTTTGGTTAATATAAGAAGCATTTATTTTCTACTGAATAGTTCCTGATGAGCCACTTGGAAATAAGAATGAATTAATCAGTGGGTAATAAATGAGAAAGTACCAGTGCCAGGCACTGTACTAGAACCTATATCTAATCAGCTTTTCAGTGTCTTTAAACCTTAGGCATACATAATGAAACCTGAGAGCTTGGCATTCTCTGTAGTGTGGAGTTCAGCGTAAAAGAAGACTTTGAGGTTTGAACTCTCTAATAGGAGGCTTCCATAATATAGAAAAGTCAGATGGGAAAGCTGAGAGCAAAACACATTCTTTGTTGAGCATTATATAATTTAAACATTGATACATACTTCACATGCATTCTTATTTTATCCTGATTAATTCTATGCATTAGATATTATTATTATCCCTATTTAGGTAATGCCCATAGCTTAAAATAAAAGTCATTATAACAGTAAACAATGCTTTTAAATAAGTATTAGCACACTTTTTCTGTAAAAGGCCAGAGAGTAAATATTTTAGGCTCTGTAGTATCTACGAAACTACTCACCTCTGCCATTGCAATTCAAAAGCAGCCATTGACAATTCCTAAACCAATGAACATGACTATGTTGAAATAAAACTATCTGTGGACAGTAAATTTGCATTTCACGATATTTTCACATGCCACAAAATAGTCTTTTTTATTTTTTTTGAACCATTTAAAAATGTAAAAAACATTTTAAAGTCCTGAATTATACCAAAATGAGCAGTGGAACAATTTTGACCCAGGGGCTATAGTTTGTGGGCACCTGTTCCATCTAGCAATTCATGTATCAGTAGCTCGAAATATTATATATTGTCCCAGTACTATGATAAGTACTTTATGTAAAAGAGTTTATTTAATACTTCTCAGGTAGACAATAGTAATATTACTCTTACTTGCTCAGAATCACATAACTATGGAAGATGAAAGAATCAGGATACAAATTCAGGTATTTTATATTCCAAGCTCTAAAAGTTATAATATACTTATGAATAAAAACTTATTTAATTTAAGGAAATAAGAAGTATGACTGGTTATGAATATATGTAGCACCCAGCATACCTAATAGGAGTTCAGAAGTGAGTAAGTCTATGGTAGTGGGAGCAGAACATGGAAGAACTGAGTCTTAAATGGGGCCTTAATTCTGTAGAGAATCAAGGAGATTCTTTATTTAAATCTGAGGTAGGAGGTAGTAGGTGGGGTAGGGATAGCATAGACAAAGTGGAAAACTGATTTAGCTTTGTTTTTGTATAAAGCTTAGTTACTTTATGTAAAACTTATATTCATTCACATAAATTTTAGAGCTTCACCGAGCATTTTTTAAAGCCTTTTGAAGAATACTTACTATTTTAAAAGGCGTTAAGTATATCAATGTTGGTTTCTTAGTTTTGACAAAGGTACCATGGTAATGTAAGATGTTAACATGAGGGAAACTAGATAAGGAATTAATAAGAACTCTGTATTATTTTTGAAAATTTTCTCTGAATCTAAAATTGTTAGCAAATAAAAAATATATAACAAAAAGCACTTTAATATTTTGAAATGCAAGGTTAAAAGCCTACCAGTTCCAACAATCTCCCAACTCAAAAGATTTATTCAGTTTTCTTTGTACATGTCCTGGGATTAATCTGAGGATCTGAGTTTTTCACAGCGGGACCCAATGCATTTCCAGAGGAAGGGACTCAGAGTGGTTTAGAGATGAATGTCCGAGATGTGATACTCCATCTGCTCCTGCTGTCACTCTCAAACTTCTTGATAGCAGATCCTCGGTGTGGCGGCTTTTTGATGTCGGATCGATGATATAAACAACAATTTCGAGTGACGGCTTAATCAAGTTAAAACTCCAACAACGTTACTTCAGAGGCACAGAAACATCTGCCGGAGATCTACTGAGAATCAAAGGATGAACCTGAAAGAACTTAATATTATAAAAACGGCTTCCCAGAGGCCTGCTCTCCAAAGGAATTCTTTTCCATTAGAGAAGATTGATGACAAGTCAACAAAAGGAAGCCTTTTGTTCAACCAAAGAGAAATCTTTGTGCCAGGTAAGTTTGAAGCCAGTAAGATTGTAGAATACAGCTTTGAAATAATCTCCTTCCACAGTTTCTTTGGCACCACAAACAGATATAGCCAATCATTATCATTTAACCTACTCAGAATATACTCAACTGCTTATAGCATTGCAATGCCCGTTGAAAAGGCTGGCATGAGACTCTTTAATGTGAGTAAACAAAGCAATAAATCATTCACATTTTCATTGGCTATGATATGCACATATTTTCTACAAGTTAATTTCTCTAAAATTAATCTATGACTTAAAATCAACTGTTTTAGAACTGGATTTTCTCGGAGAGGATTTATATTGGCTTCTGTTAGTCTTCGGGGAATACTACCCACCTGAGAGATTACTCGAAATTAATTTAAAGTTTGGGGATTGCACTGGTAGTTTTCCTTCAGATTTTAATCCTCAAGATTATGTGCTTGGTGAAAAAGATATTCAGGGGAGATTTTCTTTCCTCTTCTACTTGGTGTCAAATTTGCGACAGGCACTTTTCCTTGTGGTCTCTTTCTGCGTGCTAGGCTGATTTTTAGCTTACTCTTTCAGGCAGCATAAAGCCTTTGGGCATCATGGCTTTAAATGACACTTTTCTATTAATCTCTCCATCTTGGACAGTTTGGGTTTTCTTCCTAAAATATATAAATAATGGTGCATCTTAAAATTAATGTCTTTTATCAGTGAAATATGAAAACCTCTCAAGTTTGAGTATTGTTTTTACTGGCTGCTATGGTAAATGTTTACACACGCCAGGTCATCATATTCCTTCTAGGACATTATAAATAGCGTCATTTGCTTTGTTTGCTGTTTGTCTTTCCTTGAATGTGACAATGCAATATTATATATTCAAACATGTTTTTGATATCATGCGTACATGGTTATTTCTTAAGCAGCAACTTAGATTTAGTTGATTTCAAAAGGAATTCACACTCTGGAAATACTGAGCTAACTACCCAATAAGAAAGCTTTCATTTCAGAGACAACTACTCAAAGCATTTTTGTTGTTCGTATTCTAATAGAAAACAAAGGTTGTTACTAATTAACAATAAAGTCCAATTAGAAATGGACTTTATTGATGACATTACAACTTGTTAAATACATGACAAATATTAGATGTGGGCTCTCACTGATGCCATTCAAGATTTCAATATAAGCAATAGCTAAAATATATAGATTCTTCCTTCTCTCGCAGAGCTGAATATGTGAACCTGGAGGGCCCTGTTCTATACCTTGGGCTGATGCCTGAGATTCAGTTCTTAAACCTGAGCCATTGGTTTGGGAAATTCTATCTGCCTATTGTCAGTTATGAGGAAAACAGTATCCTCCCTCTGAAATGTTGTTTTATCTATCTTCCATGAACATTTCATGCAAGGTATGTATGGTTAGAACATGTAAAAGGAGAGAGAGGTAGACTTCGAGTTTACAGAATAGTTGTTTTGCCTAATTGCTGTAGAATGCTTAGTATGGGTCACACTATAAGTAGTAGAATTTCCTCCTGATTTGCTTCTATAACCCAGTAATAAAATGGTAACCCTGTTCAAGGTTACCACATTTGCTTATATAGTCTGTGTATTTCATATGGACTTCTTGCAGAAGAGCGTGTGGAAGCTGATTCCAGCCTTGTCACCAATCTCCCAAGAGCCCTGTGCCAGAAAGGTCTGCAGAAGCTCTAAGAGTGTCCTTTTTATGTTGTCTATTCTGAAAGGGGCACCTTTTTCTAATTTACACAGAGGTGTTAGTTTAGGCTGGCTGAATCCCCACCTTTTAGCTATCTCAAATGTCTAATGAAAACAACCTAAGGCTGTGGAGGATACAACTGGAAGGTACTGATATTTGTTTACAGAAAAGAATAATGAAAGTTAGAGAAGTTAAGAAATGCACCCAAGGTCACATGCCTGTGGGCTTCAAACCGTGCCTGTCTACATCCAGGATCTGAGTCTCTGGACAGGCTTCTATTAAGTTTGACATCAAACCATTGAGAAGACTTTGGAGAGCACAACAAACCTTCAACATTGCTAAATTCATCTGTAACCATTTCCTTATTGATACAGGCATATTTCGCTTTTTGCAACAGCTGTATTCCTAAAGGGATATGAGTCTTGTTTAAATCTAATTTCTATAAATTGAACCTGATTTTGCTCACCGACAAATTAGAAGTTCATGAATGACATCTTTATCTCATATGTCCTCAAAAATAGCCTAACCTGTGTTGTATTTCTATGGTCTTCATCTTACCTCTTAATCAAAGATCTAATGGTCTCTAAGCCTAGATGTAGGTGAGCCAGAGGAGCCCTTAAAGAAACCTCACAAAATCATTTCATAAAATAAAGATACATAGAGTGTGTCAAAATAACATGTATACTGTTTTCAGCATGAATTAGGTGTCATTAGTATATCACCTAGTGACAATGCAAATGAGAAGGCATACACATGCATGCAGGTTGGGAGTAGGTACACATATAGGTGTTATTCTGATCTAAGATATGGCAGAGAAAGGCTTCAGAGATGCAGGTTAGTACATCAAGTTTATAATAAGGAAGGAGTCTATAGAGTTATAATTACCTGCTGCTCAAAAAGGTAAACTTCACAGGCACTGATTGTAAAGAAGTAACTTGATGCAATTACAATATTCTAGAATTAGAGACCTTACAGAACATTAGTCCAACTCCTCCCAAATTGGAACTCTTTATCATATTTCTGACAAGATGATTAATTTATTGGTGAATAACAATAGAGAGAGCATAGAACTTTACATTTTAAAATGTTGCTGCTGTGGACTAAATTGTGTCTTTCCTAAATTCATATGTTGAAGCCCTAACCTTCAATGTGATGGTATTTTGAGATGGGGCCTTGGGAGGGAATTAGATGTGGTAATTAATTTTGTGTGTCAACTCGATTGGGCCATGAGATGCCCAGATGGCTGGTTGGACATTGTTTCTGGGTGTGTCTGTGAGGTTGTTTGTAGAAGAGATTAGCATTTGAATTGGTGGACTGAGTGGAGCAGATGGTTCTTTTCAAAGTGGGAGGGAAACATCCAAACCATTGATGGTCTGAATAGGACAAAAGAAGAGTAATAGAACAAAAGGCTGACAGTTCGAGCTGGGGCATCCATTTTCTCCTGCCCTCTGGGCTCTTAGTTCTCCAGCCCTTTAGACCAGGACTGGACTCTTCACCAAAGTGTCTCTGGCCCTCAGGCCTTCTAACTACTTCATCAGCTTTCCTAGATATCCAGTCTGCAGACAGTAAATCCTGGGATTTCTCAAACTTCATAACTGTGTGAGTCAAACCTTATAATAAATATATAAATTATACATATCCTATTGCTTCTGTTTCTCTGGAGAACCCTGCCTAATATGTTAATACATTGATTTAGATGAAATTATGAAAGTGGGGCCCTCATGGTCGTATTAGTGCTCTTATAAAAAAGGACACCAGAGGGCTTGTTTTTTCCCTCCAAATGCATGCATTGAAATGAGGCCATATGAGCCTGCAGTGAGAAGGTAGTTGTCTGCAAACCAGGGAGAGAATTGAATCTAATTGGCCAGCACTTTGATCTTGGACTTCTTAGTCTCTAGAAGAATGAGAAACAAATTTCTGTTGTTTAAGCCAACCAGTCAGTGGTATTCTGTTATGACAGCCTGAGTCGACTAAGAGAGTTGTCATGGCACCATAGCATTTCTAGTAATATACGTATGGGAATATAATAAAAATATGCAAAATAGAGATCAGGAATATGTATAATATGTAGTAAATAATATGCTCTTATAAATATGTGTACAGATGGTATGAAAGGTGCTGTAAGAAATAATGATCTCTATGGCCTTTACAAGTTCTAGATGAACTTCTAGAGTAGGATTAGCTATGTTCCTGAACAAAAGGCCTTGTTGTGTTCAAATCTCGGTTTTTGTAATCTTGACTGAAAATAAAATATTAGACCTCACTCTATCAACAATTTGTTAGTGTTTATATGGAATATTGCATGCTAAAGACTTAAAGAATCTTATTTTTTAATGCAGGTCTTATTTTCAATTTTTCAATTGTACTCATTTTATTGACAAAGTCTTAATTTCATAGACAGTTATATTATAACAGTAATATAAACACTGTGAACATAGAAGCCTGTTTGAGATATTTCCTAAGGATTCTTTCCAATGTTTCTAGAGAAGTACTAAAAACTTAACTGCAGATTCATGACTGTGAAACTTCAAGACAGCAAGCACGGCATTTACAACACACAGGTTATTGAATTCAGAGTAAATCCAGCAGTAGCTTGGAGGGTGCAGTGCAGGCAGATAAAATCCAGAGAGCTTGGGGAACACTATTTCTGTGTAGTGGGATCATAGAGTTTTATAGCTCAGAGGTTCCCTAACAACCACCAGTTCAATTTCTCAACTACAAACACAGAAACTCCTTTTAGAGAATCCTAGTCCAGTGTCTGTCTCCTGTTTTCCAATGCTGTCCCCATTCCATGGCTGGGCAATTCAAGGGTCAGAAAATTCATTTTTAGGTTTTATCTGCTTCTCATACAAATCCATATTCATTCTAAATCATTTTTGTTGTAAAAGAAAACAAAATTCTCTGTTACTCAAGAGGTATTAATATTTGTGTCACTTTTTATTTAAAAATCCCTAGTTTCTCTTAGACAATTTTGTGTGACATTTTAAAACATAAATTTATTTATTTTAATTAGTTTCAAGTATACAGTATATTGGTTAGACATTTATATATTTTATAAAATGGTCCCCCTAATTGCTCCTTGTCTCCTTTGGTTTCCACCTAGCCAATATATTAATGCTAACTGCATTCCCTATGCCATGCTCCCCATCCATGTGACCATCTAATAACTTCTAATTTGTACTTCTTTAATCCTTCACCCCATTCTCCCAGCCCCCCAACTCCCCTTCCCTCTGTCTGTCACTAATTTGTCCACTATATTTGTGAGTCTGTTTTTGATTAGTTTTTTCCTTAGATTTTGCATACAAGTGAAATCATATGGTATCGTGTGACTTCTTAAAAGGTAGTCTACAGAAAGGGAGCTCAGAGTACGGTGAAGGAAGCCTGAGCAAAAGGACCAGGATGACCCAGCTTTGCATAACTGTGGCCCATTTTATATCATTTTATATCTTGTGGCTCTTGTGGATTTGTGTAAGAAGTAGACACATGGTAAATAAGTGAAATAGAATTATTTTTAATTAACTACCTCTTCCTTTTTTTGGAGTCAATTTACTTTGTGCATGTCCTGAGTTGGCACTTTTTGGGGAGGAAAAAAGTATATAATGTACTTTCTCAACTCAATTTGCAAAGCAATTGAAAATTTTCCAGCTGTCTTTAAGGGGGAAATTCTGTTAATCATAATTTTCTTATTTAAGCCTTGATGGAAACTTTTCTGGTGGAATTCTTTCTGTTTTTCTACCATGGAGAAAAGCTTAGCACACATGTGAACATGCACACACACACACACACACACACCTTTGAGGGTCTAATCTGACAATCTGATAGAAGCTTTTGCCTTCTGTCAGCACACGTATTAAGCTCTCCCCAGGGATGCTGCTTACTGGGCAAAGCATGAAAAATGAGAATGACAAGCTGCCTTTCTCTGGTGAGCTAAGTGTATCAAACTTCAGACAGGGTGATAAAGAGATGGACTAGCCTTCTAAATCTTGATTTTAACAAAATATTTTTTTCTCTAGATGCCCCCCAAACTTAATAAACAACAGTTTCTAGAACTGGTGACATGGAATGAATGCTAGTACATAATATTGCACAGTCCTAATAATATCTTATAGTATTCATCAATTCACTGAAATAACTCTATTTTATTAGCTACCCATTACTATATTACCCAAGAGATAACAGGATGATTCCATAGACATGGGAGAAAATAAATTTTGGCTTTGAGAAAGGTAAAATATTCGGATGACATTAAGAAAGTTGTATGTGGCTTTTGTGGATAGGTGAATGATGTGGGTGTGTGTGTGTGCTCATATTGCTCATGATGGGTTGCATAAATTGCTATTGAGCATACTTTGATGTGGGAGGTAGAGTGAGGTGAGGTTATTCACAAAAAGGAGGGAGAAATCCAAAGATGCTTGCTTGACCTGCCTTTTTTACCTAGTGCTTCCCTATAAGCCACTAGCCTCATACCCTAATTCTATGCTTCTTCCCCTTTCCTGCTACCATTGTTTCTCCTTAGGGAATAGTCTATATTCATCTTCCTGTGATTGTAGAAAACAAATGAACGAACAAACAAACAAACAGCTTTGGGGAATTGCATCTGTATTTTATGTGTTCTTAAGGACTGAGGTCATGACTTTGCACATAGAATGACTTTACCTAGACACAATGAAATATTGAAAAAGATGTAATTGAAGCCATTTGCTTTTGCTTCTAGTTAATAATCTTGGCACCCAAATACCACATCTGTATCCTGTCTGTAGAGTAAAACTTCAAATAAGCCCAACTGAAATACTCGAGGATATACCATGACCTTGCTGATCTTAAGAAAGAAACTTCTGATTAATTAAAATAATAATAATAATAATTGAAAGAGAAAGAAGATTTAGATACAGAGATTGTGGCACCTTTATAAAGAGCATCCTTCTTGACTTTACACAGAGCTTATTTCTCACTTAAGATTTTGACCATTGTTCTTCTACTCACCCATAGCTTAAAAAATGTTGCTAATGAATCCACCCAATACTAAAGCATAAGTCTGCAGTTTGAGGGGTTAGCAGAAGGTGGGAAGAATACCAATTAGAATTTTTATTGGTGTTTTCTCACAACCCTCATCCCAGGTTGAAGGACCTTCCTCCTGAATGAGACATAGTGGTCTGGCCTTTTCTGCTCTGCTTTTATATGAGAGACCAGTAAAAGTGGCAATGGTGGACAGGGTTGTAACAGGCTGAGCTGGTTAAACTGCCATTAGTTAAATGTCTATTCTAGTCAAACTGTCTGGAAGTCCACAGACTGCGAATGGTAGCTAACTATACATAATGCTCCCCTTCAGAACAGTAAGTTCTGGAATATGAGTATCTGCGTTCAAGATTGATGCCAAAGATCTCTTGCCCATTGTCTGACAGAGGTAAATGGAATTTTGTTATTTCAAACTTCTGGGGACATTATGGACATAACAAATTAGCATAATATCTAATTATTCAAAACTTCAAAACCTTGTTATTATAATTTTTAAAGTTTTTACTTAATTTCCTTTCTTAGTAAGTAGAATACACTGAATATAGATTTACCCATATCATCCCAATAACGCATGCTCATTCTTATTAATATGAAATAAGACCTCAGGCAGTTTCGCTCTCTTTGTCTCTGTCTCCCTCTCTCTATCTTCTTTGCAGTTCAATTTTCTTTCTTCTTTGGCTATAAAGAGGATAGAAGGTATAAATGGTTACCAAGGGCCCATTCAATTCCAAAATTCAATTATTCTCACATTTCTGTAATCTCAAGCCAAATCCTCCCCCCCCATTCTTCAATACGTATACTCTATCCCCCCTTCTTCCTTTAGAAAGGCAATGAGCATTATTAAATATAATCTCTCAGAAGCCCAAAGGCAATACTGCCTCGTTGGATGGTTTTCTCCCTAGAAAGCTACTTAATTTGATGGTTATTATTTGTTTGTCAAAGCCCACTGTTTATTCAGATTAATTAAAATCAGTTGTTCCAGCTGCAGCATAGTAGTGCTCCTTGTAATGAAAGTTTTTGCAATCCCAAATTTGTCAACCTACCTCTGATCCCAGTGAAAAGGTTTTAACCTTACTCTGCAAGGCAATATAGCTCAACCTGCCTCAGATCTGTATCAGAGTATGGGAAAACCAAATCCTTAAATGCAGGCCTTTTGTTGTTGAAATCTCACAGCATAAAACTGTTAGGCATGGCCCTTCAAATTGAGATTTCTAAATTGAAGTCTCCAGATGAGGCCTAAATTAGACAACCGGAAGTGAAACTGAGCTGCCAAATCTTAAATGCATTGAAAATATCATCTTCTAGCAAATGATATTTTAAAAAGTGTTTTGCAGTTTTGATTATCAAGAGTCCTTATGTGTTATGAATTAGCAGATGCTATCATTACCTAATAAATAAAAATATTTAATAAGAAATAGCTATTTGATGAAATAAACAATTTTAGTTTGTAAAATGTATTGAGACCAAAACTGTTACCTGTAGTCATCTTGCTTATCCAAAATAATCACCATATAATTGAAAGTCCTCAAATATAAAAAGCTTAATTGATTTGTATCTGTAATAATAAAAATAGGTTTTTACCATACACAGACCTGCTGAAGAGAAAGGAAGAAAAAAGGAAGTTATTTTCCACCTATATATTAAATTGAAAATGCCTCTTAATTCTCTAATGTGGTTCATTGTTGCACAAATGAACTCAAAATATTCCACACAAAACCATTTTCCTGGACACTTCCAGATGGTCACAAAATTCCACCTTAGGATGTAAAAGAAGTGTGAAATATTTTGCTAATTAAAAGCCAAATGACCATAAGCCTTCTCCATTACAATTGCCACTGCCAACAGTTGGCCCTGTCTTGAACTGAATCCACAATGTTATTTGAAAGACTTCTTCTAAATTGCACTTCTAATATTGTTGTATGTCCTCCGGTCTCTCTTCCCTTCCACAATCTTTACCTCTGATTTTCTCTTTTCAGGGCTTGATGCTGTTGTATTTATGGAACCCATTATGAAAGTAATCTGCAAAATCGCTGACTTTGGTAGAAAATGTGCATATACCTGAAGCAAATTTAACATGGGCTCAGCATGTTGTGATTATTGTCTTTTCTTCTAAGAAACACTCTGATAAACCATCTTTCTCCTTCCACAAAAGTGGATTTATTCTGGGTCTCCACCCTCCTCACCAACAATTCATCTGTGTCTTTGTTGTCACAACATCTTTTTGTGCCTTTCAGTAATTAAAAAATAAACAAGTAACACTTGTCACCATACTCTCCAAAAATAGAGGCAGGATTTTCTGATTATACATATATATACATATATATATATATGTATATATATATATATATATACATATATGTATATATATATATGTATGTGTGTGTGTGTGTGTGTGTGTGTGTGTGTGTATTCTCATTTAATGTGGGGAGTTCGTAGTGGAGAATGTTGCTATAAGGCAAAGGATGACAAGCCAAGGGCCCTTTGCAGAGCGATGCTTTAAAACAGAAAGGTGAAATGAATCATTTTTATATTAAGAAGCACGCTTTTAACTCAAGTTCTTATTTATCTATCAGGGGTCATCCCACCTCACACAGCAGGGAAGACCAGTAACAAGTGTTTGACCCATTCAAGAGGCAGCTATTTCACAGCAGCAGCAGTTTCTTAGAAAACCATTAAGCACATCAATTCTGACAGTTGCTCAGACGCCCTGAGGGCTGTGCTGCAGAAAGCAAACTTCAATACATCTGCTGGCTTTCCAGGCCCCTGAATAGTTGCTAGTTTAAATGAGATGAGAATGAGTTCCAGGTAAAGATAAGGGAGATAATGGGGGTGGGGAGTGAAGAGGGATGGCCTGTGGAGGCAGGGGGTAGTTGATCATCTAAGACCCTAAAATGATTTGATAATGGTCTCAAAATCCTAATTTGAGAATATGCACATCTCTCAATCCAAAATGACCCCAGCCACAGATTGTAGCACCTACTCAATACTTACAGGGATTAACCAATGTGTCTGCAGAAAATTAGAATGGGTTCTGCTTACCAGAACATTTCTCCACCTGCAGTTGTCTTAATGCATTTGGCGTTTTTAGTAATGCTATCCCTGGTCTGCGGATTTGGGTGGGGGGAAAAGGCTCACATAATAAAGCAGAAAACCTACTAACATTAATCACAGATTTTAGGCTGTTCCTAATCTTATTCTCTCTCTCCAAGCCCTAACTATGCACTCTGTGTTCAGCCTTTGTGAGATTTCCTAAAACGTGGCATGGAAACAGCCAGCTGTGGTAGTATGAATGCTTTCTGGTGTTAGAGTGCAAGATTTGGCTAAGAAGGATGCTTTCTCATTGCTGATATAAACTGGAAAAGAGTGCAGTTCTCAGCATTCATTTAGCAATGGTTGATGACACTCCCAGGAGATGATGGGACACTGTGGGCCACCAAGTCCTCTGAGGAACATTATAGTCCCAGTTGCAGAGTCCTGCATACTCTTAATTTAGAACTTTCCAGCCAGCTAGTGGGTATTAATGGGGCCTAAATGACAAGCACTGGAGATGCCAAACATATTTAATACTAATATTATTAAAAATTATAATAATGAAATAATATCACTTCACCTGTTCATGGGCCTAATTGCCATGCATATATTATCTTATTTAACCCTTTAATAACCTTGTGAGATAGCATTATTTTTTGTGCTACGACATAGATTAGGACCTGCTGTCAAAAAGGTGTGGAATAGTTTTTCAATACTTGTCTAAAGTAGTATAACATAAGCTTATAAGCTGTGCCACCATATTGACTTAACTATGAATTCTGATTCTCATTTTATGAACTATCTGATCTTCTCTGGGCTTTATATTGTAACATCTAATAGTAGAATTATTGTGGGAACTAAAGTGAGATCATAGCTCTAATTTCAGGTTGATCAGATAGTGTGTAGCAGAAGTCCTGACATAGGGGAAACATAATGAGACGTGCTAAAAAATGAGCAGATGGTATTATTCTCAATTTAAATAGTAATTAACTGCGATCCAGAGAATCTAAGGGATTTGCCCAAGGCCATGCAGGTAAGTATCAGATCACATAACTGAATTAGTGACTAGAATATCTAGCTAGTTCGGTATTCCTTCTACATGGTCACATATTCATTATACTTCAGGGGACATCAAGTCACAATGGAACCCTACTTTGTAGAAGAATCAGATAAAGAGAATTGACCTTCTTAATTATTTCTAAGTTAAATTTGTTGAATCAAAGTATTTAAGATTACTTTCCATTGTTGAATAAATAAAGATGGGATACTTTAGTTTTGAGGAAAAGGAAGCAGGCTTACATTTTATGGAAAGTTATCTTTGGTAGTCCTTCATTAGAGAGATGTAAAGAAAGATCTCTTATAAGTTTTCAGTTCTATATAATCAGGACTATTAAGATCCTTAGCCCCAGACTCCCACTTTTCTACCTCTCTTTCTCTTTTTCTCTCTCTCCTTTTCCAAGCATAGGGTAGAAATTCTTAACTGCTTCTCTCCAAAACAGGTATTTTTACCTATAGATACTCATTCATGTTCTCGACTCTAAGATGTATAGTGATGATATTTCTAAGGAAATTAAGCAGGACAGATAAATGTTTATAAAATGTAAGAAATATATATTCACAAAATAAAAAAAAATACAGTCTTTTCTCTACTTTCCTTTCCACAATTTAGGCTGAGTGGCATCTGGGTCAAATAGGTTGTAGATGTGAATATTTTATGAGCTTTTTGACAAGACATCTATCTCTAGGTAGAATGAGGCTAGATATTAAATCATCGTAGACAGTTTTGCTTCTTAATTAGACAGTCAATAGACTACCAGTTGGGAGATCGGGGTTATATTTAGCTTCTATGATTATAAGATGGCTGAGATCATTGAGAAGTTGAATCTGATCCAATTAATTCTCTTGATACTTTACTATCTCTTTAGCTATGCTAGACAATTGAGTACTGAAGCAAAACACTGATAACTAATTCTAAGTGAAGTTCTAGCAAGGCCCAGTTGAAATAGCATCGTTTACAGCCTAAACCAAGACTTCTGTTTAAAATGGTTTTGCACCTTTGTGTACACACAGTGTAAGCTCAACATAATCCAATCCTTTATTGAGACTCAAGATTTTCTACTGCCATCCAACTTCTTCAAGTTTTAGCTCTGTCAGAATGATGATCAGTCACCAAGTTTTTGATTGTGGCTCAGGATTCTAATTAAACTTAAGGATTTTGTCTTAAAAATAATGGAGAATAGTTAACTATGAATTATATGTTAGTTGATATAAATAAAGTAGCTAGTTTCATAATGACTTGCAACTAAAAATTTAATATCTTCTTCAGCCAGCAATTTGGCTGAAACAAAATGTACATACACTCCTGAAATATTTGAATATTTGTGTTAACAAGCATACCACATAGTCTACTATATTTTTTAAAAAATATGCCCTTATATTTTAAGAATTGGGAGGAAGTAAAAATAGGGGGCATTTGCAAACAGAATGTTTTAGAACTTGAAAATTCAGCAAAGTAAATTTATTCTTTTACTAGCTGAAAGTGGAGCCATCTTAAGTAACTGGAGAGTATATATATATGTATGTATATATATATGTATATATATGTGTGTGTGTATGTGTGTGTATATATATATATGTATGTGTGTGTATATATATATATATATATATATATAATGGCTAAATACTACAGTTCTAGTTAAATTTGATGATTTAGAAAACCAAAGGCTTTTATATATACTCCATTTGATATGCCCCTAAAATGACAGTTTAAAAAAATGAACATTAAAACACAAAAGCAGAAACAGAGAGTGGAGATGAGATAGAATAAGAGATATCATCAAAGTTTTGAAAGATGAAAAGAAGAAAAATAACTCACTTCCAAGAGCAGATCATGGTTATTGAGGGGGAAAATTATAAAATTGTGAGAAGTCATGACCTGTCCCACAGAACCCTAAAAAACCTGGATTCTTGGAGCTTCCAAGAATCACAACAAATGGGAATGAGGTGTAATATGGAAAACATATTGATTGGCTTAAAAATTTATTCTTTGGATCTTTATTTTTGTGCCTTTTAGCCAGATGATTATCCCCTTTATGACCTCTCAGAAAAGAGGAGATTCATATTCTTCTGGAGAAACTGAACCACGTAGAGTGGGAAACAGCAAGTAGACTATCTTCATGGTTATGCAGCTTGTGTGATCACACACAGTCCCACATTCAGAAGGTTCCATACTTGTTTAACACTTTGCTATTGTAAAATTGAAATTCTAAGTAATTTTTAACAAGGAGCCTCACTTTATTTTTTAATACAAGGCCCGTAAATTATGTAGCTGAGCCCAGTGTTTGTGGTAGTGGGTTGTATTGAGATATCAGACAGAAAATATGAGCATTTATATAAGTATGCCAGTCAATCATAAGTCATCTGACTCCTTTACCATAGCCCGTTCCCAGAGGAAGATAGATATATTATTTATTAATTCCACCCCCAAAATCTTAGACAACAGATAAGAGAAATTTTCTTAGTGAAATACAATAACTTTAAAGAGTATGGGCATTAATTAGTATTAGAAAAATTTTTACCAAGAATTAGACTTGCCATTTAATCACTCTAACTTGAAAGACTCAAGTCAGAACTTTCTCTGAATCTGGAGTTTCTAGCAGGTATAATGCCTTACTCTACAATACAAATTCATAGCCAAAAATTACTAGATACTCGAGGAGATCTTTCAACATTTAAGAAAGAAACTAAAGGAAAAAAAAACTTAAGAAAAATTGATTCAGCACTAAAAACAGAATCTCAAAAATAAAATTTATTATTATTTTTTTAAAAAGGAATTAAGAGAAAATGCTGTAGCCATAAAATAAAAACAGAATACTATAAATAGGAGTAGGGTTAAGAAAACAAAAAGCGAAGATAAGCTTAGAAGTTAAAAATACAATAACCAAAATAATAATAAAAGGATTGGAAAATAGAGTAAAACATATCTCATAAAGAACAGATATGATGACATGTAGGGAATTATCAAATTAATCATAAAATAATTTCCCAAGACAGAAGATTATGTGTTCTTATAACTGAAAGAGGTAATAGAGTTTAAGAAAATCCTCACTAAAATCCTTCCTCATTGCAACACCAGAAGCTGGATAGAGTTAAAAGGATAAGAATGGCATCGGACCTCTAGCCATTGTGTGCCAGGAGACTGAGAGTTGCAGCTTCAAAATGTTGTCAGAAAAAGATTTCCAAGCCTGAGTTCTTCAACCCAGTAACCATCATTATTCAGCATATATTTAATAAATTTTTCTATATATAAGGACTCAGAAAATCTACTTCCATGTACTTTTCATAGGAAGCTACTAGTTGATACTCTCAGAAAAACAAAGGAAAAAGAATGGGACTTATGATCCAGTATGCAGGAAACCTCATCAGATGTGAGTTGAAAGATAAAACACATGTGCACTGAGGAAGCAACTAGTTTAGATTAAAGCATAAAGTTGAAAAACAGTAAAAGGGTTGACTAAAATGAATGAATAAATGAATGAATGAATGGAAACTGAGGGTATGTTTGAAAATATTGAACATTTGGACAAAAGCATTTATAGGCATTTGACAAATCAAGATATTTTAAAGAAAAATCTAACAAAACTTAGTAAAAACAGAAAGTGAAAGGGAAAAATGGCCTTTATTAACTAAAGGAAAAACAAAACAAAGAAAAATGTAATCACATACACTCTGGCTCTGTAGTACAACAAGTAAATAATTATAATGCAAAACTCAACATTTGAGTGAGCTTTTCTTAAAAGTGTTATAACTATGTTGGAAGAATTTTAGTAGTGATGGTAGAAGAATTATATGAAATATAGGGTTTTGAGCTAAAAATTCTTAGCTATTTTAACCAGAAGAAAACAAATATAAAAAAATTTAAAAATACACAAAGAAATACCACATTATTTATAACAATGAAGGATTATAAAAATAAACACTTTAAATAGATAATTTTTATTATAGAGAAATCACTCTGATTACAAAAGTAAAACATTAACTTAAAATAAGTTAAATGCTAGAAAAGATTTTGTTACATTTAAATAAATTCCTTTAAATTTCATAGTTGATTGAAGGATGAGATTTCATGAAAATTTTTCAAAGTTTCTACTCTAATTTGCCTTTAAAATGATTTCTCCCTACAATCACTGATGCACCACACAACCTCTAGGAAATAAATCACAAAATTACATATGTGTAAGAAGAGAGTAACTGACTCTGAAACTGCCAGCCTCTATTTTGGTTCTGCTTCAGCTCCTGCAGAAGGCTTTGGAATTGACTCATAAATTAACCCAAATCACAGAGTGCCGGCATTGAGGGGCTAGAAAGGACCAGTGTTTGTTCACAAGATTTCAAAATAAAAATAATGACTCTTATCAGGAAGAGTATAAAATTGAAAATGGAATTTTAAAAGTTAAATAGAAGATGAGCTTCCTAAAATGAGTTCTGAGCCTGAAGCCATGCCTTCAGGATGCTGACGTTCTGGAGTGGACAGCAGTAGAAACGGGGCAGCTTTCTTTCTTTCCTCAATTCTGCTGTTCAGTTTGTGGTCTTGGAAAAGTCCTTTCTGTTCTCTGGAATGCTTGTGTCAAGTCTGTACAGTGAATGAATGGAGTAGATGATCTATAAAGCTCCTTCTGAGTTTATTTTTCACTGATTTCTTTAACTACTGTTATTTTGTGTCCCTACATGATTTCTATCAGTGTTTTTGGGGACAGGGTGGTTAGAAATGGAAATGGGAGTGAGGGGCATTATTAATTGCACTGCTGGGAAGAAATGCTTTTACAATGCCTTGAGCCTGAAGAAGACAAAAAAAACATACTTCCTTATGTACGTCCCAAGCCAAGGACACTGAGCAGAGGGAGGCAAGCTCACAGTTCATTCTTGAAATGAATTTCACTTCTGAAGTCCCCTGCCTGCCTGCATTTGTATGACTTTTCATGGGTTTTTTTTTTTTTTTTCTACTTGCAGGCACATGTACTTTAAAATGATGTGCTGGGATGCTTCAGTGACTTCTAGTAGAAAAATGCAAATAAATGTAGATTTCTGTTATTATCAGCTTCATCAAAGCAAACTGGCAGAAGCAAGAGAATTATTAGCGTTTGATAAGAGTGTATATTTGAATGATTTCCCCAGAGGACTGGGAAAAATTCATCTTCCATTTCCTATTGTAGAGAAACATCAATTGTTTCTTGTGGAATTACCTACATACACCACTTGCCTGCCCCACCTTCAACCTCACACCCTCAGTTTTTTCATACGAGAGCTGCTCTTTTGATTTCTGAAATGTAATTTCAATCAATGGTTGACTTGAATCCAGACATTTGGTGCAAGCATGTGAGAAAAGGGATGAATAACATAATAGAGCATTGGGAGAACAATCATTTCAGAAGGCAACATTTATATCAGAAAAAATAAAGGAAAACTCAGAGTGATAGTTCTCCAGTTAGAACTAAATGAAAATAATAAATCTTGGGACTTCTTGTTGGATTTTCAGTCTGTGCCATATCAGTTACCTTGAAACATAGTTTGGCATATCTTCTGATATTTTTTCCTTAAAAAATTCCAAATTTCTTTGAGGGTGGGGTTCTTATATTTAGTTCAGCATACTCTTAAACTCAGCACATTCCTGCACAGACAGAATGCTCTTAAACTAATTTGATTGAGTGGCTCCTAATCCAATACAGGGGCAAAATTGAAATAGTCATTTGATGGCAGGCCAGTATATGAGACTAGACTTGTTCTAAAGAGCTTATTATTCATCCTAGAAAAAATATATCCTTTACTTTGCTGAGATGCGAAACAATCAATTAGATGATTGTCTCCTAAAATTGGTTATAAAAAACTCCACACTGTTCGTAATGAGTATTCTAGAAGAAAATGCTTAAAATGAAATAAAATCTCTAATTGTATTTCAAAATGCAGTGGGATTTCCAGAGTGATTCCATAACAGATGGGGAGTTTTAGAATGATTTCTCTAATTTTTTCTCTCAACAACCTTGGGAAGTTTTGAAATAACATCATTTCAACACTGAATTGCATTAGAGTTGGATTAAACTCATCATTGTCAAAAAAATCCCTGGAGAGGAAGTGGAAGCCTTGACTTCTGACTTTAGCTCTGTAGTTCACTAGCTAGGTGACCTGGGTTAGCCACAGGTTCTAGGCATAGAAGGAAAAACTCTCTGGGGGCCTAGAGCTTATTCCCTGGGGCAGCTGTTCTCCAGCTTCACTGTGCATCAGCATCACCTGGAGGGTTTGTTAGACTTGACCACTGGGCTCCACCCTTAGAGTTTTCCATTTAGTAGATCTGGGGTGGGGGTTGAAGACTTAATTAACATTCCTAGTAAGTTTTCAGGTGAAATTGCTGCTGCCTACCTTTCTGTATCAATTTGAGAATCACAGCTGTAGGGAAACTTCTAAACAGGACGGGGCTAGCCTGCAAGTTCTTTGGCTGGTTACCTCTTCTTTGCATTTCCTGTGTGTCTTATGGGCTGCTGTTTGCCCAGCTGGGGCCCTCTGAGGGTCATTTCCCTGCAGGGGCTCCTGGTGATGACACCATTGCCATAAGCCGCATTTCTTGTTTTCCCTAAGGTCGCCACAAGTCCAAGCCATCTTAAAACTGCTCTCCACTGTCCCACAGAAGCAGCAGCACTCAAAGTAAATTGTCAGACCTCTGCAAACAAAGACTGAGAGTGTGGAGCATCTCACAGATGATTCTTTGCCTCTGGTACTTCACACTGTATGTTTACCCAGCCCTCTCCTTGGCCTCCTGTGGAAGGCTCTTTGCTCAGACCTTCTCACCTGGGAGCTGGTGAGTAACAAGGCTTATTAGCTGTGTAACACATTCTTTCTCCGGGCAGTGTCACGGCTTTGCTCTTATGGGGTTTTGAAAAGCATGTTTTCTGAAGCTCTCAGAAGAGAACAAGTTTAACCACATCGGGTAAAGGAAAGGGTAAATCTGCCTACTGGGAAACTTAGGAAAGAACAGAGTAGTGTTTCCCATTAGTGATGCAAGAAGGGACCCAGCTCGTTTCCTCAATGTTTTAAGCTAATCGTTGAGCCCATTAGGGGACATGGCTTGCCAGTGAATGTATTGTGGATGTTCCCCTTTGGATATGAAACAGAAGAATTGAAGGATAGGTCCACAGGTCTGGTTCTTCCAACTCCTCCCTCCCCTCCTGATGTGCCCAGGCATCATCCCTTCTCTAGCCTCCATCCTAGGTGGTTTCATTAGAATCTTCACCACAAGAAATAACTGATAAACATGATTTATGGTGAAATAACTGATAAACATGATTTATGGTGACTCCAGGCTCTAGTTTGTTAACATCTCTTTGTTTTAGGGACTTGACGGCTTCCAACCCAACCCCTGATGCCTGGCTTTCTTCCATCTAGTGCCTAGATAAAGCCTCTACTTTAGTGGAGCTGACTTATTCCCTGACCCCCCCAAACATGTTGCTGTATTGTTTTTTTGACTAGATGCCTTCCTTTATGCTCTACATTGTATCCAAAACACCTTTTGAACCTTTTTGTTTCTATATATTCTCCCTCAAGGGTCAAGCTTTTGTTTTGTTTTTTTTTTTTTGCTTGACTGCTGTGATCTAATGTTTTGTTCTTTGCTAGATATAACATGTAATGCCAACAACATTTATCTTTGATTTAGTTCAGTGGGTTATATTTGTCTCCTGTTTTAAAGAAACCTAAGGGCCAGAATTTTCATCTCCTACATGTTTTGTAATTTAACAAAATTTTGTGTGTTTATTTTTGGGTAGGTGCCTGATAAACAATTGTAATTAGTTATCTCATTTGAACCCATATTCCTATATTTTTTTTTGCCAGTGATTTTTGCATATACATAATACACAATGAATGCTATAGTACTAGCTACTCAGTCTGTTGTTATACATGTTACCACATTAATAGTCACTCGATACCTATTATCTTCCCATCCCACTCACCAACCCATTTATCTAAAATTTAAAGGAAAAGGTTCAGAGAAGTTAGGTAAACTGCATAAAAAAAAAAAAAACAGCTACTAATTCATAGAGATGGGATTGCAAACTTGGGCCCATCTGACTTTAAATGTTCCATCTATGGAAGGAATCCACCTCGTCCTACTTTACTTGGGCAAAAGTGATCTCCGGAAGGATGAATGGCTTGCTTGAGGTCACATCACAGCTATTTATTATAGAGATGGATAAAAATGCATTAAATTAATCATTATTACTTTATATGATAGTGTTACACATGGATAATAAAACCTAGAAAATCACCCTGTGTAGAATCTGTGTTGGTGAACTTCAGTCTCAAATCGACCTCCCAACTTCTCTGTTGACTATTGTTTTTCCTACCCTCTAAAGTTATCATATGAGACGTGTGAGGTGGTGCTCGTTTAGATCTTTTCAGCAGGTGATGTGAATACATTTTAAATGAATGGGGTTTTTTATAATGCCCAGTGCCTCCCAGGTCTCCATGGGAGAAGTTGCTTGAGACATTCTGCCTCATGTTCTCATGGGAGACAGGGCTTTATGATGATGTATAAGAAGTTCCTACAATTGCTTTAACTAATAACATTTTAAATTAATGCATTTCATATTTCCATATTTATTGTGCTTCATTCGTGTTTTATGAGGAGAGAGAACTTGGAAACCAATGTAACTGATATTTAGTATGTATGCACAGTCTACTTCTCTCGAGGTTCCCCTGCTGAGCTTAAATGTAAAATAAATATAAATAAATTAAACTCTTTCATAGGCCTCCAGAGTGCCCCAGTTTAGCTGATCAAGTTGCCCCCTTCCCTCCACTTAAAGACTTCTCTGCAGAAATGAATAAATTGATTAGAACCAAATCCCTTTGCAAAATTGGGTTTCCTCTTTCAAGCTTACTAATCTAGCTCTATTCAGGGCCGTTTTACTCACCAAACAGAACCAGAAAGGTGATCCAATTCTGTTGCTCTCCAGCTGATGGAGAGTCTTCGCTTGAAAGCAGGGAATTGAAGAAGGAAAAGAGTGTGGTAGTGTCTAATCTGTCCATTACAAGTGGCATCAGAAAGAATCTGATATGCAAAGAGAAGGCTCTGAATCTTGTATCACATCTAGACAGTGCCTGTTAGGGAGACTGGAAAGAGAAAATGCTCAGGTTCCAGAGAATTTCAATGAGACTGGAGGATGCACTAAGGCAGGGTTGCAAATTCTCTGACCAGATTTCATTTTGTGATTATCTAAGATAATGATGAGAGATGGTTACTTCATGCCAATTAAACCACACTAAAGTGTTTTCACTTCACACATAATGCATTTATATCCACTCCACCTTGGGATTTTCATCTCCTTCAGAATTAAAATCCATGTTCTTTTCATCTTCAAAATGTGAGTACTTCTAAAATAGAAAAAAAAAATGTCTTCTTTTCCTTCATTGAGAATTCTTTCTTGCTACAATCCAAAGACAAAATGGTGAACAGTCTTATTTAAGTTAAAATCTATTCAAAATAATTTTTAGATATTGAAAGTAAAACATTTGGGGAGTTGAAGATTAAAGGAAACAATTTGGAAGCAAGTGTGAATATCAGTTAACATTAGTAACATTGTCTGTGTTAAAGAATAAACATTTGAAACAAAGCATTTCAAATTTACCAAAATCTTCAATACTCAAAACAAATTTAGGTGGTCTCTATGCAGCAGGTAGATCTTTAGGGAATAAGGAGGAGGGGCTATCCAGCTTCCAAGGGTCTCTATGACAATATAAGAATAAATTTTAGTTTCCAATTCCCTCTGGAGTCTCTTGGAGCTGAGTTCATAGCATCATGTTCCTTAAGGCATTAATGAAAAGGATAACTGCTCTTCTAGAGTAGTCTGGGGTGATCAGGCAGTTGCCACTCAGGGACTTGATGACTTTCAGTATTTCTGCTGGCCCTGGGACTCTATTCATTTACTTGTTATTTTGTTTTTATCAATATATATTAACTTATCAGATCCTATGGTGGCACATTCTCAGTGTCAAACAAGGGCAAGAGAGAAAAATGGAAAGAAACGTAAATTGTCTGCCAGGAACTATGCTATTATATCTTGTTTTATTCTCTCCCAAACTGTAAGCATTGTCCTGTAATTCATCTTTTATAGTTGAGGGAACAAGTTTGGAGAAGTTAACTAACAAAGCTTGTAAGTGATAGCGGTGATGCTGAAAGCAGAAATGTCTGGCATATGTTCTCTCTGCCCCCATATAGCACAGCACCCACAGCAACAGTGGCTCAGGGGGTGTTGAGAGTTGAGAAGGCGGGAGGGGTACACATAATTTCACAGAGGAAGGAAAACATTGGCTGGACTTGAAGGAAAATGTTACACTGGCAGTTGAAAATCCAGGGGAGGTAACATAATATGAGAACTGTCATTTGCAAATACACATGTGCAATGCGCTGGGAAAGTCAGTAAACTAGTTTGGTTGAAATAGAAGCTTTGTAGATAACATAGAGAAACTAAAGGCCAGACTGTTCTTTTATTGTTAATTTTTGCGGGGCTCAGAAACATGTCCTTTGATGTCACACCTGTATTTTCTAAGGTTGGTGTCATTGGAGGAAGTCAAATCTGTGCTGTTGGTGTTGGAGGCCAGCATGAGAGGTGTCTCTTCAGAGGATTTAGATAATATATAAAGTCTAGGGAAAACCAAGAGCAGCAGTGTGTACAAATGCACCAACAGGGGAGAATGGTTGGCATATTCAAGAATCCAAACCACGGCTGCTGGAGCACAGAGAGCTGCAGGGAAAAGTGGCACCAGGGCTGAGTGGTGAGGCGTGTGGTGCTGGATAACATTCAGCCTCGTGGGCCGGGTGAGGACTTGGATTTTGTCTGAAGTTTAAGGAGAAGCAACTAAGGGGTTTATATGCAGGGAAATAATATAATCCACTCTGGCTGTGGGGTAAAGAAAGGGTTGAAGAAGACTCTAGAAGATTGGATTCATCCAGACCAGAGACTGTGATGTTCTGGGTGAAGGTGGTGGAAATGGGCACAGAGGAAAATGTTTGGCGTTTGAGATACATCTTGGGGATAGACTTGTCATCACGTGCTGATGAATTTGATTTTAGCAGTAGGGGAGAAGAACCATTCAGGGAAGGGTTTCTTCTGGCTTGAGTAATTTAGGAGTTCATTTTATAATTATGTGGAAGAGTCTGTGAGTCACCTAAGCGATATCCAGGAAAAAGCTGCATTATTTTATTTCTAACCCAGACTAGCATTCCGTGTTTCCATAGCTGGCCTTGCCTTTAGATCAATAGTAAGATCAAAGTTTGGGTAAAATTGCCCTATAAAATACAGGATGTTCAATTGTATTAGAATTTTAAATCAACAATGAATGCTTTTTTTGGTATGAGTTTTCATTCTCCTTGCAAGCCTAATTCTTTCACTGATGCTACCTCTTCCAAACCTGGATGTCTTTTTTATTTCCCCCTTTGAGGGTACTTGAAGGCATTTTACAATTGTGTCTGTGTTTCCCATTTTTGCCTTACATCGGTTGATCTATAGTTTTTATCACTTCCTATTTTTTTCTCTTACTTTCACTGCCAAAGTAATTTTAAATGCCTTATTCTTTTTTATGTCCTCTGCCTCTGAGCTTCAGGTAGTGAATCAGGCCCATTAATAAACACTTATCTCCACTTCCCTCCCTGTTTAGTAAGTATCAAAAAGGCTGGCTGCCTAACAACTAATGATGCTTTCAATTTTGATAGCATTTTTATTTTCAGAGTGCTCTTACTTTATGAGCTTGTCTAATACAGTATTCCAAAATTAAAACATAAAATTTGTGGTATAATAGAACAGAAGGAAAACTTAGGGCCACGTTCTACATTATTCATCTCAAGATCGAGAAATTGATGTCTAGAGAGCGAGTGACTTGACTGAAATGTACAATTAATTAACATCTGGATTGGAGTTAAAATCCAAAGCTCTTACCCAGACAATCTAAAGCCAGTGAAGTGGAAGGCTGGAGGACGAAGGACAAAAGGTCAAGTGCTGTGAATATTTATAATAGGGACCCCAGTAGTAGCATAGCCTTGAACTGCCAGAGGTTAGACCTCTGTGGATGAACACGGAGTTCTGTCTCCATTCACTCCACAAAACCTTTGGTGAGTTTTATTTTCTTTCTTTTCAAAAGGCATATTTCCACTTGGTGGTCAAAGTTTTCCCTTGTGGTCATGTGGCAGGCTCTGCCCTTGATCCCTGCCTTTATGTCCAGCCCTGTTTCTCTCCAGATCCTTATGTGTTTTGAATAGTCAGTCCACCCTGGTTTCCCGAATAGAGATTCCACCCCCACAACACATATATACTCTTATCACCTTCCTGGAATGTCCATCCTATTCTCATCTACCTGGGTAACTCAAGCATTACCTTCCCTACGAAGTGCTTCCTAATCTCTTGAGGAAGAGTTGAACCCTCCTTCATCTCCATTTTCTTGTCATCAGATTTTTCAGTTTTTGCAATGACTATTTAAAAACACTGGTAATATAGGAATAAAAATGTGTGAAAGTCCAAACATCACAGCTTGAAAGAGAGAACATCCTGTGTATCATTAATGAAGTTAAAAGACAAGGGGAAGAGATTAAGAAGTACAGATTGGTAGTCACAAAATAGTCATGGGGATGTGGAGTGTAGCATGGGGAATCCAGTGAATAATAATGTAATAACCATGTATGATGTCAGGTGGGTACTAGATTCATGGGGGAGGGAGAGGGTCACTTTATAAGTTACATAAATATCTTATCACTGTGTTTTATACCTGAAACTTATACAATGTTATGTTAACTGTAACTTTAAAAAAGTCAAGTGCCCTACTTAGAAAAAATTAGCCATAAATGTGATGTACAAAGGCTTAATGTACAAAATATACATATAAGTAATCCCTATGTCAGTAAGACAAAAATCAATAAAAAAAACCCCAAAAATAAAAAGAAGCCTGATATGGAACAGGACAGTTCACAAAAGAGAAAATCTAAATGGACAATAAATATTGAAGACGATTTAATCTTTCAATAAGAGAAATGCAAATTATACCAGTCATGAGATATGATTTCACTCATTGGCAAAAATTAATGAATTCAGTATCAAGTATTGATAAATCTGGGGAAACAGGAGCTCATACTATATTGTTGAGTGTATGCAGCCATTGTGGAGAGTAAGTTGTTAAAATCTGTCAATATTTTAAATAAGCATACTCTTTAACAAACTCACTTGCAAGTATCTGTGTATCCAACAGGAATAAAACACATGTGCACAAGGTAGCATACTGCATAAAAGTACTCCCAGAAACCTACAATTTAGAAGCAGCTTAAATAGGAAAATGGTAAGATGAACCACTGAGATAAAGAGCAGTTAAATAAAATGAGGTAGATTTATATCCTGATATGGAAAGATTTTCAAGTGAGAGATCTTTCACTTCAAGTGTTGAAAGAAAGAAAAATATGTAAATTAACATGTAAAGATCATATAATTTCTGAAAAAGTAGCAAAACCCAAACAAAACAAAACAAATGAAACACAATTATGTATTTTTATAAATTTACGTATTATATAAATATAATTAAAAATAAAAGGTGTAAAAGGACAATACCAAACGCATAGGATGGTTAACTCCAGGAAATTATTGAGACTGGCCTGAAAGACCTAACTCCCTGGTCCTGTGCAGCTTACAGATTATATCTGGCAAAATCAAAATAAAAAATGGTTTGAGGTCACACTAGGTGATTGGTCGGAGGTGAGGTAAGCATAATAACCATTTTTCAGGTCTTAAGGACAGTTCTGAGGTCTGCTGTGGCGTCTCTCTGGTTTCATGGAAAAGTAGCAGGGCTACTTTTCTCCACTTTAGGGCTGAGGATCTGAAACATAACTTAGATTAAGATATTATCTTTATCCTGCCAGAGGTCCAGACCTTGTGACCATTAGTCAGGTCCCAGCTATCATCTTCTGCTGTCTCAGGGGTTGTTGATTATAAAGGGAAGAGGCAAGAATATGAGGTGTGTAGAGGAGAAAAATATGATTTCTAAAGCTATATTCACAAATAAAATCAAAATCATGAGGATCCTTAGTTTCATACGTTCTAGGGCTATGATCATCACGGGGGTTTCTGAGGTTTTTTCTTCCCATTAGATGGACAGAAAGGCGAGATGGGGCTAGAGTGGGAGAGATGACCTTCACCCAAGTGAGATAAGCCTCTGATATGGACTTTCCCTCTAGAGAGTAGGTCTGTATATTTTACAGTGATTCCTCTTCTTTCCCCATGACAAAACCTGGAGGGGATCTGTCTCAGCTTTTCACATTTGGAGTCTAGTGGGTTTCTACCCACAAAAATTTGGGAGTACATACTCCTCCTTAGCCCACACAGACCACAGAGAGATTCTCAAAACCACTATTTAGTGGTTCCTACCAGTTTATAGCTTCAGTGGTTTCTGCTTTGGATAAGCAGATATTGGCTGTGACTCTATAGATTCTCCTGTCTCTCCAGATTTGAGTGTAGTGGTTTATTCTGCATCTCAGTCCTCTGTTGGGTCCAAGGAAAATTATTGACTTTTTTTAGCTTGTTCAGTTTTTATTTTAACTTTTTTCTTGTGATAAGGATGAGAGTGATGACTTTCAAACATTACATGGTAGGCCTGAAAAAAAAAAGTCTTAAGGTTAAATTTTGATAATTATGTTTTAATTTTTCTAATCTCTGGATACTTTTTAATGTGATAGCCTCAATAATATTTGGAATTCTGAGCAAATATAAAATGATTATTTAAAAAAAGTAAATTTATCTTGATTTCTCAAGTGTTAGTTCTTCCATTTGTTTAATGAATTGCTTTCCTTTGAGTTATTGGTTCTCGTCAAATATTTGGTTATATTTGTCATTGATAAACCCAGCTGTTCTTTATGTGGATGCCAGCTCTGACTTCAGAAGCCTGTTTCTGGAGTCTTTAGGAGTTTGGCTGCATATGCTACCAAAGAGTTTGTGCCTAATGCTTTATACTGGTGGCAAAGAATCTTTGTTTTTCTTGGGGTAGCCAGCCACCTAAGACATTGCCCTAATTTTTATTTTCAGTGGTAAAATCCCTGGCAGAAAAAGCATAAATAAGAAAAGATTCTAATGAACCTGCTGCTCTAAAAACATTTCTCAGTTAAACACCCTGATGATTTCTCCAGAGCCCTTTCATTTTCTTTAATCAGATCTGAGCCTGAACAACCCCTGAAATTATGCCTCTCTTTGTAACCATCTTTTTCTTTGTGTTTTGGTGTGATCTGTAGTCTCCTCCCTTCTCATTTATCCATATTTTAGAAAGCCTTCAACACTTTTAGTTTGCTGCTTTCTTTCTCTTATTTCCTAGCTTTTATAAATTAAAAAAAAATATGACATTTATTGCAATTTGGGATTCATTCAGGTCATCTTTCTAGAGCTAGTCTCTCATACCACAAACATATTTATTAGAATTATTTCTTAACTAAACTTCAAACTTCAAGAGAATAAAAACAGTCATCATATCTCTATGCCTTTCAAGAAGGACAGTTTTATACTTAGCAGATCTTCATTATGTTGTGCACGAATTAATAAATACAAGAACAAATAAAGAGTAGAAAACAGCTATGCTATATTCTGTTTTGGGGTTACAGTTATTCAGGGATTATATATACGTAACTAATGACAGTCTCTTTAGTTTGGCATTCAATGAATTGAGGGAAGAAACAGAAGAAAAGAACAACTCTAGTGAAGCAAAGAGGTTTTACTTCTGAACACATTGCTCAGAGAGAATCTTCCCCTTTGCTCTCTTCCATCTCCATACCTCTCCCCCACCACACTGTTCTTAGGGCACTGAGCTCCTGTGCTCACTAAACCCATGTGATGCAATGTGGAGATACAGCACACCATTTCTTTTTCTTTTTGGTGCCTTACCTTATAAATGACTTTATTTTTCTTTCTTTGGGTCAAAGGCAGCTATTTTCAATCTGAGTAGGCTGGCTGCTCATCTAGCCCCACTCAATCATGGTGCTAATGCAGAGAAAGTGCGTTCACTGCACCAGGTGCTGTGTTTTGTCTAATTTATCTCCTCACTAGGTTCTGTTCAATGATCTGGCAGAATGACCCTCACTCCCATAGCCTGTGGGAGGATAATAGTAGGCCTTGTAAGAGCCCAAAGGTATTTTTCCCCACTCTAGGTGTCTAATAAAAACATGAGGAAGTATACAACTATTCTTTCTTTCAAGTGACGACTTTCTGAAGTGAACCAATAAACTTTATTTGAATAATCCATATAATTAAATTACTTTCTTTGCTGTGTTAGTCTTCACAAATTCAATTTTCACCCAAACCACTTAATACTTTGTCAGAAGCCTAATGATATTCTAAATAAATTTTAACCTAGAATCAGTAGCTTAGCCTATGTTGAAATATTTTCTTTAAAGACTTAATATCTGAAAACATATTAAATAGTAACCCAAATTTTGGAATCATTACTAATATTATCACTATTGTTATGATTTTTAAAAATAAAGATAAAACTTACATTAACCTTAAAAAAATAGAAAATTTAGAATAAAGAAGTTAAAAGTTGTTTCTAGCTGTGCTGAGTCACTTTAGAAAAGTTAAATAATTTCCTTACCCTGTATTCACCCTATAAAATGATTGTATTAAGTATATATGTTGAAAGTCTGTGTTAGCTCTAAAATTATTTTACCCATTGCATGAACTTATCATGCCCACTTGTATTTAAAAGGTTGAAGGTTTAAGTTAAAATACATTTATATTGCCACATATTGGCCATTTATGGGTGAAATGCAATCTGTCATTACAATGGGGGCAGGGAGCAAGAAGAGAGTGGTTATTATACTCGGTGAAAGCAGTCACATTGAATAATACAGCAAGTTTCTGCTATTTTGTTGGTTGATCATTTCAAGAAATTTCTTAAAGGCAAATGAAAAGGTCATTGCAAATCTCACATTTTTGCTATTCTATTATGACCAATCCACTGAAAATATTTTAAAATAGCCACTTCTCTTGTGAAAAGTTTAGAGTGAACACTGGCAATATGTCTTCACTGACAAAAGCAACCCATAAAACTGCAAAAAAACAATTTATCATTTTGGGGCATTTTATTTTAGTTACATGTACCCTGGAGAGAATTAAAAAAAAAAACATGAATAATATTGTTGAGGATGACTGGATCTGTTTGGCTCTGAGTACCATCACTGGAGGACCAGGACTTAAAATTCTCTCCTGCAGTGAAAGAAGGCAGGGTCCTTATACTATCTGGGGCAGTGTTAAGATGGTCCAGTTGGAAGTGCTCTGTTGGTTTCCAGTGTGAGACCTCCTGGCCTTATCTATAAATGCAACTCAAGCACCTGGAACAGGAGCTGAGTCTTTTCCCAGTCTCCAAATCTTAATCATGGTAGGCTCATGGACTTCAGTGGCTGCTTCTTGGATAAGAAAGAAGCTTCTTATACTATCTGGAGCTTCTTGGATACTCCATCATTACTATAACTATGAATGATTTTCCTGTGAGTACATCTTAATATTTTGTTTTTCTTGATCCTGAGTGAACTGGGATTAAAAAAAAAAAACTATTATGTGTGGGTCAGAAGACAGATGATTGTTACTAACCCATGAAAATTAAGCTTGTCAATCACTTTTCTGGGTAAGTCCCTTTGTCCTCTGATTTTCTTGGACTCTCTATCCCTGTATGCTGGGTACTTTATCACCAGCCTTAATATCTTCCCCAGGGGTCCTTTGGGTCATCTTCAGAACAACCTGAGCAGCATTTTCCAGGGCCAGAAATATGAAAATTGATATGCAGATTGGCCCCCACCCCACTGTACTCCACTTCACCCCAACCCCAGACCACGCTGCATAGTAAGGCAGAACTTTTCCAGTACAATGTGAGCTTGCTAACAATCCAATGGACAAAAAAAAAAAAAAAAAAAGAAAAGAAAAAAAAAAAAGACAAAAAAATGGACTCAGTCTAATAATTTGTTAACTTGCTGTAAAACTTCAGAATTTTTTAGGCTTTTGGAAAAGTTCTTTAAATATTTCTTTCTAGTCTCTTCACTTTCTCTCATATCAGTTCCTGGAATTAAATACAACCTTTTTTTTGTACTCTCTACCCAACTCAGAAGTCTAATTTTTATAGCATGGTCATTATAAAAATATAGCTAGGTAAATGGTTATATAAACAGATGTAGATATATTGGATATAAAAATATGTTTGGTGCTTCTCTTGCCACAACAGGCATATCTTAGGGATAACAGATAAATGAAATCTTAAGTTTTGCCTCATTTACATATCATGGCAGGTAGAACTCTTAGGCCTACAGCCCCCTCTACTGGGTGGATTTTTCAGATTTATTATGTATACCTGAAGCAGGAGGTCTTTTTCATCCCTTTTTGAGTGCCCATGATTACACTCTAACTTAACCTAAAATCCTATCCCTCTTCTGACTCAAAGGATCCTATGTGTTTTCAAGCTTCTTAAAGCACATGGATTCTGTTTCAAATGAAACTTCACCTTCATGCATTCTGAAGATTTGGTGATGGGTCCAAGGTCCATGCTTTTAAATTAATTAAACACGGAGTCCATTAGACTGAAGTGGCTCTAATGCTGTGACAGTCTATATCAGCGAACCAACCTAGCCTGTAGTTGCTTCAAGGTTATGAAATTGAAACCTAAGGACAACCAATCACAACAGCCACCTAGGCTTTAAGCTATAGCTGATGAATACTTTCCCTACTTTGCTCCTGCCTTTCTCTATTTAGGTCTCTCCCAGAGCTGCCATTGGTGGAGTGCTTCTAACCATTTCCAGTTAGGTGCTGCCCTATTTAATCAATTTTTACTCAAAATAACTCTTAAAATTTTTAATGTGTCTCAGTTTCTCTTTGAATAATGCTCACCATAGAGATATCTTTATTACCCTTTTTCCTCTCAAACATCTGGTACCATCAGATAATTTAGGATCAAAAGCTTTTTAATCAGATGCCTATCACATGTACCATTCTAGGATCTGCAGATGCAGGGAAAGTTGAGTTATTTTGTTTGATATATTTTCCTACTTAACTTCTGTATATGCTTTTAAAAAATAACAAAAAAACCCCACAATGGAATGCATAAAGTAGACAGTTTTTATAATTCATTTTATGAAATGACTTTATGAACCAAAATATTCCCTTTTTTTTTTAAAGAGGACACCAAATTCCCCAAAACTACTTCTGGACACTTAAGTCAACACACTCTTACTTAAGCTGTATTGATAATGATGTTCTTCTCTAAGATTTTGACCTGTTACAGCAACGTGATTCCAACCAACTCTCCCAGGAGGGAGAAAAAATTTCTGGTCACAGCCCTCATAGGTAAACACGATTTTTCTGGGTATGGGAGCATGCCATGCTGGGAGGCCTTTGCTTTGCAGTGGAAAGAGGCCTGGCTTAGGAGATTTGGGGAATACTGGCCAGCATTTACTTCTTCTCTTAGGGACAGAAGGATAGATATGACAAAGATGGAAATTAAATGATCCATTTGAAGTCTTAGGTAAAATTAATCTAAAAAATATCAGAAGTGTAGACAGTTTTATTGTATCACACACAAACACATAATTGTGCACTGACTTTAAATAGGAAAGGTGCACACATACATATGGAAACTATAAGTCATATAATATCTATTATGTCTTTTAGATACATGTTAGCATAAATGGTCTCGATCATCATTATCAGTCATCATCATGATCATAGTTGACATTTATTGGTCATTCTTTATGCTCACTCTTCTCTATTGTTTTTCAAAGGCGATAACCATGTTGGAAATCAGTTTTAAGTGTTAGAGATCTTATAGAGAAAGAACCCAACTGCTGACACAATTTCACTTGTGTCATGAAGTTGCTATTAGTGCATGAGAAAATAGAGACTCTCAGTAAGAATATAGAGCTTGAAGTAGCTTTCAGGCCAGCTCCATGGGCTATGTAGATAGTATTGTTTGAAGTCTCTAGAAATAGGCAAAAAAAAAAAAAAAAGCCAATCTGTAGAAAAAGACAATTTTAAAGACAAGCTTTCTCTTTTTCTTTTCTTTCTGCCTCCATCCCTCATCTCCCCCCGCCAACCCCCAAACACACATACACTTTCTCTTCCTGTTTCCAAGACACAGCGATTAAACCTGTGGCCCTTCTCTATGATTTTTGGCTGGTACCTGGTTTGGTTTTGGGGTGGGTGTTTGTTTCAAGTCTACAGCATGGATTCCTTTGTTCTTGAATCATTTGTTATAAACCAGCAGCCATATCTGAAGGCAAAAGTCCTCCCTGTTCATAACCCTTACGAGATATACTATAAACAAAGGGACCAAGGATAAACATGGGAAGCTGGCCTTGTAGGCAGTGTTAAACAGATGACAAGAATGTCTCTTTAAGAGTTAGGAATTTTTGTTAAAGTATATACTGAGTAAAGGTAAAGGTGTTTCAGTCTTTATCTTTTAATGATTTGTTTTAAAATTAGATTTTTTAAAGTTATTATTCTCCCTGGGGAATTCCAGTAAAGCATACATTACAGTGTTCCAGGATAAAAATGCAAAAGTCCCTCTTCACTCAAACCCTGAAGTTCTTTATAGAGAAGACTACTTTCCTCTGGCACATCGATTCCTTTGCTTATCAAAGTCAACTTTCAGAAAGAGAGACAAATGTAATTTTCTTCAATGTGACAAAGACTGAAAGCTGATCATTATACTTTTCCACTCCTCCTTATATTTGCATTTTAGTGGGACTATGTTTTAAACAAAGGAATTGGAACTGTAATCTGGGAATTTTGAGTCTTCTGGAGAATTTATGAAGGGGGCATGTAGATGGAACATAGATTGTTTCTAGCCCCCTTTTACCATACCCCCTTCCTCACTGAATTCATGTTAAGTAGACGTCTATCAATAATGCAGATATTGCATTTGAATCCTTGTTCAGCCATTTGCTAGAAAGATTATTTGGGGCAAATTATTTACCCTATCTCTGAATTTCACTTTGCTCATCTGTAAAATTAGTAAGGTAGAAAATGCTCTCACGTTCTTTATCATACATGACAAGCATCTATTTTCCAGAAATGAGTTGAGTGCTTTTCACTTCCACCCTGCCACCAAAATGAAACTGCACCTACAACAATTAATTCATTCTTCCAGCTGTACATACCGAGCATTTGCAGTGTATCTTGCATTAACTATTGAGAGAAATGCAAAGTGAATAATATTTGGGATGTTAAGCGTGATTTTAAATAACAATGACAGATCCTTATAATTAGAAGATTATTATTCAATTATTACATTCTTAAACTATAATAAATTATCATTTTAAAATTATAAGGTAATATGATAGGAGCAAAAAAGGTTGAGAAGTCAATGATAAATGGAGGGATGAGGTGGTAAAATAAGAAAACTACAAAGACAGTAAAAGAAGGCTGAGGATCATCTGGGACAGTGAGCAGTGAGGATAAAGCAGATCCACTTATGACATTCCACTAAGATCGCATTTCAGCTTCTAGGTGGCAGGGAGCATGTCTGGGGGGCTGTTTGGTGTGGAAGACAAGACTTTTCCACCTGAGGGAACTGCGATGACACTGAAACTTACAGACATTGTTTTTCTACTTGCTCAGCGTGTCCTGAAGAATGACATTCCAGGCACCCCTGGCTTAGTTAGTGTAAAGGCAAAACAGAGTGACAGCGATGCTTGCACATTTCAGTCTGGGCATGCATTTCTGTCATTGAGCACCTTGTCATTTTAATCCGGCACGTTTCTCTCTCTCATTCCCCTCCACCCCCTGCCCCAAGAACCCCAACCAACCTGCAGTGATGAAGGCTTCCCTTGGGAGAGCCAGGAGGCAGGAAGTTTTTCACTCTTGTGCTTTAGGTCTACCTTCGTTAGGGATGCTCTGGCATTTTCTCTATTTCCAAGCCCCATATTAAGTATAGGCATCTCATCAGTTTGTTTTCAAAATCATGTCATTTCATTTTTCACACATTAAACATGTAGATGGTGGGTCTTCGTGATATGCACTCATCTCATCTCTAGCTTCCTTACTGTCCTCCTCCTTGCACTGGTAATTGGCAATGTGTGTGTGTGCGTGGGGGGGGGCATGACAAAATGATCAGCAATTTGTTTTGTAGATATTTCAGTCACATGAATTTGTATTTTTAATCTTCTCCATGCAAAGAAAAAGAGCTTGTGAAACCAGTTCTATTATCACAGCAGGATTTGCTTGGCTTGAGGTATACAGTTCAGCTAATTACTCACTCAGTTGCTGAAGTATGTTACTACTTGAAGACTGGGGCAAAGGATAGACTGTAACCAGTATTGCTGCTGCGTATTTTGCTCTAAGTAAAAGTCAGAAAGGGGGATGATTGATTTTCTTAGAGTTGTGTTATCACTGACTGTGTTCTCTTTTCCTTTATACTCAAGAGCCACAATGTTTGTGCCAAGAGACTATGTTGTAAGCGTAATGAATGGTATCTGAGAATGAAGTGGGTCTGGCATAGAATGAAAGGCTCTCCGTGGAGACTAGGACAGCAATCTCCCTTGCATGAGTCTTGTCTTTTCTAATAGAGGAAGTTTGCTCCAGAAGACTGAATCCATCCAAAATAAGCATCCAATGTATTGCTTATTTTGGAAGAAGTGCCCAAGGTAAATGTACAAACAGAGGTATGAATTCAGATATCTAGATCTAATTACTGGTTAAACCTGATCACTGGCTGGAGCCTTAGCCTCAGTATGGTCAGAACAACTGAGATTTTGCTGGGCCAGGTTTTCTTCAATAAAAAATGATTTTGGTGCCAGATTTTGGGATTGGAAATTGAGAAAGACCAATAGCAGCACATTTGATATTCTGAGTCTTGGGTGCTGCTAGATTTCTTCAACCAACCATTTCCTGGAGTCCTAGCATCTTAGGAAGTTAGAAGCTAAATTCTACTGCCTTGATCATACCCTTACTTTGCATTTCCTCTGAATTTTCTAGCTACAGTTTGTGGAATATTCTTCTATATGTTTGCTTGGCCCTGGCTCCTCCTAGTTTCTCCCCAGCTTAGGATCCTGTGGCATTTGAGAGCAGGTGCTTGCCTCTTTCCAATCTCCTGCTCATTATTAGTGACATATTAAAAACTCACGAAATGAATGAATGAATAAATGAACAACTTACAGGCTGAAAAGCACTGCCCGCTGAATTTCCTCACTGAAAATACAAAAAAATTCAAGTGACTTTTTTTAGAGTCAACCAAGGTCTTCTTCTTTGTTGATCATTTGTTCATTTGCCAAACATGTATCAAGTACCAGGAAAAGGTAGATTAGCAGATGGTGATCTCATTTCTGAATTTAAGGTGTTTTGGGCTAAATGCAATGAAGAGTAAAGAATGCTGTGTGCTTTTAAGCAATGATAGTCACTGAACTATGCAAGGAGGTAAACGCAGAGTTAATTTAAAGTGTGTTAATTATTGTAACAGGCACAATATGTGGTGCTACATGAGCACAGAGAGGTAGAGATACATTTGGAAAGTTTGGGAAGATGCTAAGAGGAGATGAAAGAAGAGCTTTAGCCTTGATTTTTAAAGAGACTAATTTGTTAATGATAGGGGTTTGAGGCAGGGGAACAAAATGAGCAATAAGCCAAGAGGCACAGGGATCCAACGATCATTCTGACACCTTACATCACACCAAGTGAATGAATGAAGGAAGATCTACTTTGCATGGCCCATTAACTTTCCAATGATCCTCTGCTACATAGGAACAGCCATTAGAGAATTCTTTTCAGGGTGTTTCCCTATTATAGCCATTTGGAGATGTGAGAAATTACACTCAACAGCCCGGAAAACTACCCCCAGAGCTTTCATTAGCATCTGTGTATCTTCTCCTTGTGCTTGTAAATATCTAGCTTCCCATTTCCAGTCACTCTACCCTAGTTTTAATGCGGGCAAATAAAACCCTCGCACTCATCAGAAAATAAAATATTTACCCTGCACAATTCCATAAACGAAGCTATTGGAATGGTTGTGCCATTTTAATAACCATTGTGTACAGGAACTTGATGAGGCAAAAGAGGTATTTTATCCAGAAATAAAGATATACTGGTGGTAATTAGAGGAAAAGTGGGGAGCAAGTTCTCCAGCTAGGATCTCCCCAGTAGAAAGGCTTCACAGTAGGATGGGTGTGATCTGCAGATGCATTTGATTTTTCTTTTTTTCTTTTATGCTATGTATCTGCATTTTCTTTATAATCTGGCAATAGCTTTCTAACTGTAGGTAGGACCCTAAAGCAAGCTAGGGGGGAGGGGTAATCCCAAGGAAAAAGGAGTTATGGTGGTCCTTTCCTATTCTTTTAACATGTATCATGTGCTGTCTGCTACTTCTTAAGTCAGAGTAAATATTGAAGAACAAGATTTAAAAACAAAATTCATTTGGGGCTTTAATCCAGAGTTAAAGAAGCTGCAGTAAATCTATATCCATGCCATTACTACAATTCTACAGTGCTCTGGCTTAGTGGGAGTTTGAGGCCCTCCAGGAATGGAATCCTGGCCACTCCAGCCCTTTTCTTGTTTCTGACCCTCAGTGTGTGTTTTCCTGTCAGTCACATGGTTGGTTTCAAAATCTCATGCTTTTTGTACCTGCTGTTCTCTCTTGGCCAACTCCTATGCATCCTGTAAAACCTGAATCCTAGAGCCCCGATAAAACTGAACTGCTCCCTCACTCACAGGGACTGTCCTTTCTACAGGTATGCACGGTCAATGATGGCAGGGACAGTGTTTGCCTTCTGAACTGCTCGAATTCCCACACCTAGAACAGCTCAGGCATAGAATGGATGCTCAATAAGTATTTGTTGAATTAAGGAATACTGAGTGTTGGGCCTTATCTAAAACATGTTTTTATGCTTGCTTTTGTGAATCATGTGCCTTGCCATTGCTGCTTAGGCTTAGGCCATATTCAGAAACAAGAGTGTTTGGGGGAATTTTCTGAATACGGGTCTATTCCCAGATCACTGATTTTTCAGTTTGCACTGACTCAGGCAGCTGAACTCTACCACCCTGACATATTGCTGAGATCCAGGAGGACTGAATTACACATGCCACCTGGCTTCTCCCCTGTCTATTTCTGGTTTTAAGTAATAATAGTGAGATAAAATGTTGCCGTTTTTGAAATGGTGAGAGTGAGGGAGCTAAGCCTGTGTGTGACATGCAGAGGTCTTTTCCCAGCAACACAAAAAAAGCAAGAGCAAAAACAAAGCAAAATGTACACTCCCTCCAAAACAGACACTAACTGGGGTGTGTGTTCCTCACAGGGCAGCAAGATGAATGACCATGAGGGAAGGAGTAAGGCCTGGGACTGCAGGGAAAGATTTCTGGAGGAGAAAGGACAGAGGCAGGCTTAGAAAAGAAAGGAAAGCCTCAGATCCATGGAGAGAGAGTGATGACATTGTTCTATAGGAAGGGACCAAGTCTGTGGGCAAACTCTGAAGGCAGACAGACAGGCAGCCGGCACAGATTGTCCTTAGCAGAGGGATGAGACACACTTCACTGTTGCAGGTAGTAGGAGACAAAGATGCAGAGAACGAGGCACCTAAAGCCAAGGTGAACTGTTTGGACTTTCTCAACATAAATCAGACACAATTCTGGTTTGTTCTCTTATGTCCCTGTGACCTATCAGAGAAGGACTCTCTCAGGCATACTGGGAAAATACTTCTGGTGTATATTCTCGGTTTCTTTGTCTTCAAGATCAAGTCTTTTGTACATCAATTTGCAGTGGTCCCAGGAGTTTAGTGTCCTCACTTATTTAGGGACCATTTGCTGCTCTAGGCTGAACGTTCTCTGTAATAGCCCAAGCAATTTCTGGTGCTAGGTATAAAGATAACCCATGGTGTCCATTTGTTTGTTTGCTCTCAAGCTCAGAGATGACCACAGCAGCTGTGGCCTGGGAAGGGTGACTGTATTTAAAGCCCAGTTGTGATGAAAGGAGATGAGCACACAGCTTTTGTTCATTCTGAAGTTGTTGGTAAGAAAATTTTACTGTCCCCATGCTGACCTTCTGAGCCGATGACAGTGTCTACGTAAACCCTGCATGCTAATTCATGGTGGAGCTTAAAAGTGAACCTTTTGAAAGGCATTATCAGATCTGTGGTGTTGTGTGAAACATTATTAATCGCATATTATTACCTCACTAGATCTCAGTGGCGGTTTAACTATTAGAGAATTTCACAGCATATATAATATTATCAAAATGAATCAATACCTTAACCTCGAGGCTGATTCTTCAATTACTGGAACTACCAGCTGCTAATTGGCATGCTTTTTACACTCTGCGCTCCATTTAGACTGTCCATGCTTTCCATGCGAAAGCAACTAAGGAGCACGTATAAATTGAGCATGAACAATTAGACGATTCAGCTTTGGGTAATCTGGAAAGAGATGTGAAACGCCATTACATGGCATCATGATTTTGGGTCTCTAAAGTGAGGGATGACTCTAGTTTACTGAATCTCTTAGTCCTAGCAGGAGTGGAAGATGGGATTTTTAAAGACCTGAAGCAATTCTAAAGCATCTAATGTTTTCAAATGGTAATGAAGAGTTTTGCCAAGATGCTTTACATAGCTTCTAACAGAGCTATTATCAGCCTATGGCTTTACTCTGTGGGGCTCCCACATAAAGCTGCTCTCTCTAGGCAGAGAGGGTCTGGCTTTGGATAGTAATGGAAAGATGCTAAGCTTCTGTCACTACTGGGAAAGGTCTCATTTTACACTCTAATGTAGTTAAGTGGCTCTAGCCCAGAGGCCTGTGATCAAACATGGGGACCACTCTCCTTTGCTCTGACTTTGGCTTTAGCCTGAGACCAGTTTGCTGCCCTTTTGAGGATGAACTAAAATTGCAGTGAACAAAGAAATAAATCTGGCAGTTGTTAATGATCCTCTGAATCAAAACACATCAGGGATACTTCACTGTCATAACCAAATGTGTCAATGGCTTTACACACCCACTGTTACCAAATCACCAGTTTCTGGCAGGTCACAAAGCAACTGGGTGCTTACAATGTAAACTAGGCTGATAGAAAATAAAATTTCATCAATCATGATAAACATACCAAGGATAAAGATCTGTGGTTTCAGACATCTAAGTAATTAAACCCCAGGTGAATAACAGCATTTGTTGGGCCTGGGTTAGTGGTACATATTTAAATCCTAACCAAGATTGGGCAGGGTAATGAATTAGTATTGGGCAAGATTTTTAGAACTTCAGTATGAATACAAATCACCTGGGGATCTTGTTAAAACTCAGACAGCTGGGCTTCTCTCCAGAGATTCTGATTGGACAGTTTGAGGTGAGGACAATAAATTTCCATTTCTAACTTCCAAGTGATGCCCATTTGCCCTGTGGACCATCCAGTCAGTAGCATAGAGTATAATGGACAGGACTGAGAGGATGGTGAACTAAAGGGTCCACTTCATTGAAGGAAGTGGAAAATAATGAACTCCAGCCAGTATCTGTGCTGGGATAGAGGTCTCTAGGTGCCAGATCGTCTGAATTTCAGTGAAATCTTCTGTTGCAGGCAGCTAATTTGCTATTTTTGTCTTAAAATTCTGCTCTTGAAAAATAAGTCTCCAGTGTCAGATAGGTGAGGTCAGTAGGTCACCAGTTTGAGACACCTGACTTTGCTAATGTCTACTGCAACTCAAGGTGGGGCAAAATAAACAGGATTTTTTTTTTTCCTATGGATATTCACACAACATGTGAGCAAGGAGACTGTGCTTTTGGCATTCCTTGTGTGTATCTCAATTAATTACTCTGAACTGAAACCTGGTCTCATTATAGATATGAATGCCTCAATGGGAGATGTTGGCAAATAATGTAGTTTCTTCTCTCTCTTGTTGTTGTTGTCAACAACAAGGCCAATTAGAGCATCTGGGGTGCATCAGGAAAATGTGAGCTAAAATAAGAACGACATTCCAAAAAGATTTCCTTTCAAGCTCTGTGTCTTTAGGAAGCCTCCGCGTAGTGACCTTATACTTGAAATTCAGCTTTCAGCTGGTATATCCAGCATTAAAGGTGACAAGGAAAATAAAAGTCTTCCTTCCAAAGACTGTGTGTGCCTTTGGCAAAGGTTATAGATGTGATGTCTTTGAACATCCTTCTTCGTGATGGCTCTGTCACTGGAAATGGGCAAAGAAGAGAGGAGATCTGCAGCGAGCTAAAGCTGTTTTCAGGATAATGATTGTCAAATCTTGTCCCCCTTGAATGCAGAACAACTATGGGTTTCATATTTACATCGACATATCTGGCTTATTTACCATTTTCTTTCCTCCCTCTCCTACCCTGTCATATCTTTGTAGACATAATACAAATAGGAGACAATATTGCATTAAAAAAAAGGTACAAGTAACCCAGCCTCATCTAAGCTAGTGATTTTTGAGGCTAAAAGTGACTGGTTAACTCTTGCTGATCCCAGACATTTCTGCCGGCTCAACTTGTTTTTTAGCCAAGAAGAACAGAAGCCAGGAATATAACATGTGCCCTTTCTGGTCCAGTGTTTCTGCCTGAAGGGATCCAGATGTCTCTAAACATGGCTGGTTATAGGTCATTATCATTATTTCAGCAATTACTCATTTACTGTCCAGGGTGGGCTAGGAACTAGAGATAGGAATAAGAAATGCCAAAACAGCACATTTTGATTGATAGACTCTCAGATAATTTGCTGTGCACCAGCACACTCTTCTCTGACTGCTCAGGCCACTTCTGGAATATTCACAAGACTCCTATCTACCCATCAGAACCCGACCAACCAACAAACTGATCTCTTCCTTGAAGCTTTCTATGACTGTCTAGATTTATGTTCTTACGTAGCTAGGTAATTCAGTAAATCACTTGTTAGAATGTGGCCATCATGGGTTCATGTCCTGACACTCCTGCTAATAATGAGCTACATGCTCTTAAGCAAGCTTTTACATTTATAAGTGTATTTCTGACTTTCTGTTGCCAGCTTGGCATTATTACCAACCCCTTGTCCATTGTCTTCTGCGAAGCAGGGAAAAATCTAGAATAATATTACTTAATAGCCTTTTACGTAGATCATAGATGGTTCTGAGTTAAATTTCACAGCATTTATGATATTTGACCATTTGAATGAGAAAGAGAGAGATATTCTCTGGTGCAATTGCAGGCAGAAAAATGGGCAGACATGAATGTCAAAGCACCTCAGAGGAGCACTCGTGAAGGTGATGTGGACAGTGAAATCGTCAGCAGGTTCTTCCCTGTAATTACTGATGTTTGTAGCAACTTCTGGGTGAACATCTCAATTTCTTGCTTTGGTGCCATAGATGGTGAGATACTATGCCTAGTTTTATGATTTTGGAATTCTGCCAGTGGCTTCCCTACCTTTCATTCCCTTTCTCCAGAAAAACACCCTCATGGTTGTATAAACTTCTAATTTCTGTATAAAAAATATTTTTAGTTGGACTACCTGGAGGGTCTTTAGTTTTCTTGATGAAAACCTAAAGCATCCAATGCCTCAATCTCTTATTAGCAAAATATAAATTAAAAACATACCCACTCAATAAGTTTATTATGAGAACTGGATAAAGTAATGCATGTGAAGTGTCTGGCATGTCTCATGAATACTAAATTCCTTCTTTATTTCATAATACAAAGCACCTGGGCCAACACTGTAGCACTTGGTCCACAAGCACTGGGTTTATTAATGCAGTGCTCAGCCCAGTTATAGTCACACAATTGGCACTGAATAAATATTTATTGATAGAGTAATTTCTAGGTTGGCTAAGTTGATTTCTAGCATATCTGCTACCATCTTTCATGTCACAAGTAAAGAATCCTAAGAGAGTGTTCCAACCAATCATTTTACAGCTCCAGGTAATTTTAAGATTTGGGATCAAATCACCCCAATTTAAGACTCATAATATCATGTTTCTTAAAACCAAAAGCAGAGTTATATATCACTGTCTTCTTGCCTTCTAACATAAAACAGCGGTTATGACTATGGATTTGTGCTGTGTGCAGGATGAAGGCATTTGGTACCTGGACCAGTGTGGAGGTAGAGGTGGCCTTATGGGCATCCACAGGTATCATTCTGTCATTCCAGTCATTAATCAATGAAGAGAACAGTAGAAATAAATTTTGTTCCTTTTTATTTCTCTGCAGAGTTAAGTGTATGGTTCCTTGGTCCTCTCTGTACAGCTACAATTCAAACTTTTTTAAAAGGGTCTTCCTTTCGGGGTTATTGAGGTGTCTTCTGTTCTAGAGACTGCAATAGAAGGATAAAGAAATTGTACGAGGAATGGAGGGCTTTTGAAGGTGTAGTGACAATTTTGGTGCATATACCAAGTTGGATCTGCTAATTAAATAATGAGAGGAAGTGCCTGGAAACATGTATAAATAAAGAGGAAGATGACCTGATTTCATACATGTGTAAGACTTAAGAGCCATCAGAAGTGACTGCAACTGACATGTGTTGTGGCCTAGGTCCAGGAATTAACCTCTAGGGGAGCATATGACTCAAGCTTTCTTGGTGGCCTATTCCAGTGGGTGGCATGAGCAGAAGCTAAACACTCAAGAGTTACCATTCAGACAAAGGTGGGCAGCCAAACCTTGTTAGCTCTGCTAAGCTCTGCTAGTGAGGACATGGCTGAACGTGGCCTTGGGTATCCTCCAGGACTGTTGGAGCACCTTGATCTACAGCACAGTGCAGAGATTTGGGGAGCATGGGATTTTTTTTTCTCTTGAATTTTAGCTTAAAGTCTGACTCTGATACCTCTCAGCATCATGACCTCAGATGGGCTATTTCATCTCTCTGTTGCAGAATGTGGTTAATAATAGGCTTTTCTGAGGGTTAAGTTATATATATGCAAAGTACTTATTAGGGCAAATAGTAAAGGCTCATGAAATATTACTGGTGATTGTTATTATCACTGTCATCATCATTATGAGCAATCTAGCATATAGATCAGAGTTCTAGAAAACATGGGAGGGTAGAAGAGTCAATCTCTGGGAACTACAGGTGTATTTTTCTCTGCCATTCCAAATTGATATGGTCTAAAGAATCACCTTTTACACTTTTTTTTTTCTTTTGCAAGGGACAATCTGAGCAAAAATGTACACTAGAAAGACTGAATAAGCAGAATTGGATAATAAAGTGTTAACTTGGGAAATTAAGAAACAAGTTACCCAGAAGTTAGTTGTTAGAACTGTCATTCATTAACAATACAGTGGGCACAGTACCCAGAACAAATGAACACTCAATGTTCTTCACTTCTTTTTCTGTCACTGAGTCTAACTACTTTATACACATGGGAGGTTAATTTTATTTGTCCACTGGACTGACCATGGGGTGCCCAACGTAAACATGTTTTGGGGGTGTTTCTGAGGAGATAAGCATTTGAATTGGTGGGCTCGGAAAAGTAAATTGCCTTCCAATGTGGGTGGGCATCATCCTTTCCCCTGATGGCATGAAGAGAACACAAAAGTGTATGAGGGAAGATTCTCCCTTTTTGTTCCCACCCTTCCTACTTGAGCTGGAATGTCAATCTTACCTTCTCCTTCCCTCAGACTGGGGTTAATGCTGTTTGCTGTTCTGGTTCTCAAGCCTTGGACTCAGATTGAATCACACCACAGTGTTTCTCAGGCCTCCAATTGCAGATGACAGGTTGTGGGACTTAGCCTCCATAACTGCGTAAGCCAGTTTCTCATCATGAAAACCTCTCTCTCTCCCTCCTTGCCTCCTTCCCTTCCTCTCTTCCTCTTTCCATTCTTCCTTCTCCCTCCCTTCCCTTCTCTCCCTCCTCTCTCTCTATCCCCATCTCTCAAAATCAGATATATATATATATATATGATTCAAGACTAGACAACTTCAATATTAAGCCAAAGAATTATAAAACAAGTCTTTGGGATGAAGTATGAAAAGTAGAAAACCCAAAAATAATAATAATAAAAAACACCAATATGCCCCAAGCCTTTCTTTCTTTTTCCTTTTTTTCTTTTCTTTTCTTTTTTTCTTTTCTTTTCTTTTCTTTTCTTTTCTTTTCTTTTCTTTTCTTTTCTTTTCTTTTCTTTTCTTTCTTTTCTTTTTTTTTTTTTTTTTACATATAACTGGTAACTTTGGTCACAGTGTGATTTAAGAAAATGGTTTGGTTTAAAGCTGAGAAACATCATCTGTTTGAGATTACAGAGCTACATTTTAATTCTTCAAGGTGGTGCTACCCACTTCTATGGTGAGCCACATGATTGAATCACAGTGGGTTACACAAGGTTTGGGACAGCAGAATCAGGAACCACCAGTAATGCACTGCCTCATCTGTTTATCCCAAGATACTATTAAACCATTTTGCTCTGTCAGCTGTGAGATGAAAAATGATTGGGGACACTGCTTAAAAAGACCATTTTATTGTGTTTTAAAAAGGGTAAACAGGCACTTAAAAAGGTTTAAAGACTTTCCCAAAGTCACATAGCTCATTTATTAGTAAGCCAATCACCTATTAAAGGAGAAGTAGCAAAATATAAAGCAAAAGAATATTGAATCCCAATCAAAATAGGAGAGCATACAACCAAAGAACTGAATGCCAGGAATAAAATATTCCAACAAGGCAAATGCCTTACTGTTTCTCAAGGTTCCTGCCTGTCTATATCTGACATTGACTATTAGGAATAAAATTATCAGCATGTAAGAAATAAATAACTGGAAATTCAAAATGTTAGCATTGCTCATACAAGATGGTAGTTTTTGCTCGTTTTGATCACATTCTTGTTTTTTAACAATTTTTATATAAAGAATCTTAATTTTCAATGTATTATATTCTGCTGGAATGTTAAATTCCAACTATTGATTAGTTATGATATTTATGTCCATGTTTGTCTTCAGAACAGCACCGAGTATGACTTTCATGATGGCCTTACTTGGGACAAAGCTGCCAGTCACTGACATGAATGAGATCACTCAGAGCTGGGGCACTTTGGAAGATAAAGTGCTCACTCTGAGAGGCTTCTAGTATGTTTTATGAGGCGAAAGTTCAATTTTGATTTATGGTATATCCATCCTCCACATCTTAAGCCTCTCAAATCCAGGATCCTTAAAGTCTTTACAAAGTTAAACTACACACTGGCCCTAACCTCCCTCCTCATTCCACAACTTATGTGTCTTCTCATTCCTATATCTCAGGTTGCCAGGCTGCATGTTTGCTCACTGGTTGTTTGACTAGTCAGGTGAAGAAATAGGGAAATGGCTTCTGTAGTAGTCTAATGACCTCTCCTAGGATGTCCACATCCTAATCGCCAAAACCTGTAAATGTAGGTTACTTAATATGACAAAAATGATATGCAGATGTGATTAAATTAAGGATCTCGAGATGGAGAGATTATTCTGCATTATCTGGATGGGCCCTAAATATAATCACAAGTATCCTCATAAGGAGGCAGGGAGGGGTTTGATTAAAGAAGAAGTAGGAGATATCATGCTGGAAGCAGGAGGTTGGAGTAATGCGAGGAAGGGATCATGGCCAAGGAATTCAGGCAGCTTCTGGAAGCTAGAAGAGGCTAGGAAACAGGCTCTCCCCCAGAGCTTCTAAAAGAAAACATATGCCAACACTTTGGCTTCATCCTAGTGAACTTTATTTCAGATTTCTATCCTCCGAAACTGTAAGAGAATAAATTTGTGGTGTTTTAAGCCACTAAATTTGTGGCATTTTTTCATAGCGATAGGAAACTAATAGGTCTCCTTTGTAGGACTGTACCTTCCCATACTACTTCCATGTACTTCCAACCTGCCAGAAAAGTACATTTATGGTTAAATTCCATTTACTACTAATAGGACATATTTATTTTTCTCTATTTAACTATCATCTGTTTTACAGATGAGGAAATGTAGCCTTAGAAGGCTAAGTAGTTTACTCAATGATGTAGTAAGTGAGAGTATCTAGGGGAATTCCTTTCTGCTTCCAGAGCTTATGGTCATCCTCATGCATGAAGTCTTTTTTCCTGAATTTGAGCTTCCCCCTTTGTGATTAATGGAAAGCAGGAAATCTTCTACTCTTCGGTGTGTATTTTACTGCATAAAATGTCAATATGGCCATGACTCCAATAATGATGAGCTTTGACTTAGAAATGCTTGGAGATCAGGTTTCTTGGAACATTTTAGTGCTCTACTTCATAATGATGAAATTAGAATCAGAGGGAAAATATTTTATCTTAAAAACTTTGTCCACCATGTGACCTCTAAGTTCTCTGGGAACTGGATGAGTAAAAGAATGGGTCACTGTCACCTTTTTGATAATATTTATAAGGATACTTTCTTGTCATTTAAATTGACTTGTCTTTCTCTATCTGGATTTTTGTTTCTATTTTAGATAGAGCTATTCTCCCTCTTTCATGTCCAGTCCCAAAGTGAAATTGCTATAAATCTCTTATTGGTATTGATGATGACAATGAAGATATCTAAAATTTATTAAATGCTTACTATGTGCTAGACTCAGTGCTAATAAGTATTCTTGCATGAACACTTTTTTAATTTAACAACAATTCTGTGACTTAGGTACTTGTATTAGTGATCAGAATTCTAAAATTCAGAGAGGTTAAGTGACTTACTCAAGGTCACAATGCCAGCAAGTAATAGAGCCAATAGTTGATCAAAGTCTATCTAATTTTAATTTCCTGTGCTTTCTGTGTGCTTTCTTTGAGAACTATTCTTCCTCCCACCCACTTCTAGGAGACACTATCTTCTAACCATTCTGCAGCTGCCTAAAACTCTTGTGGTTCTATGAATATCTATAAGCCACACTGAGCTGCCTGATCTGGCTCACCCCTTTGAGTGGAGTCAGGCACACTCAAATCATCCCTACATTTTCTGTCATTCTGTATGACCCCCAAGTCCATTGGCACTCCATTTCTTTAGAATAACTGGGCCAGTGTGCCCATTCAAGGGAATAAAGATCACCTCAACCCTACCTGTATGTGAACTTTGCCCTGGGAACTAAGAGTCAGGGAAGTGGGAGGAAGGTGTCATGTGAAAAGTGACTTGTGACATTTTTACCTATTTTTAAAAACTTGCTTTATTTTTTATACTCTTTCAAACCTATCACCAAATCATCTAGTCTTTGACAGCACACACCCCTCCTCTCTCCCTCCCCCGCCTCAAAGGTTAGGACTCACCAGATTAAGCAGAGCGTGCTAAAACCAGTGACTCAATGATTGATATTTAGAAACTGCATTCTCTTTCTCTTAGAAAGGTGGCCCAGTCTCAGGGGTTCCCAGAAATATGATATGAAAAAAACATAAGAGAAACTCAGTGAGGATTTTTCTGATGAAGAGCAAAGTCGAGGCCCAGGCTTGCTTGTTCAGTGAGAGGTCATAAAGACCTTATTGTCCTCTACAACATATAATGATGTTCTTTTAATTAAGCCCCATGTTCACTCTCAAGGAGAGTGAGTGAAAGATGAGAAATAAAATGCTCTGTTCTTTTCCACCGGCTATTACCTCAGTAATGGCACTAGTAAAGATGGCATTGGAAAAAACTGGGAGAAAAATCATCATTAGTCTTGGACCCATAAGAAACAATAATTCAAAAGGCGATTACAGGTAATAGATTCACATCCCACATGTGAAATGATGGTGGGCTTAGATCGGATGCATTTGGCTTAGTGATGATTTTCCAATAGGAGTCACATGCTGGGTGAATCCAAGTGGATCTCAGGGCTGGAGAGGGAATGGGGGCTTTGTTCTAATCAGGCAGTACTGTAAATAAAATCTTCTCTGAAAAGCCCAGCTACCATCAGTTTCTGTGCTTACCAGAATCTCAGAGGACAGTGAAGAAAGACAGTGCTAGGTGAAGACAAGGTGAATAAATGAAATCCGGCCAGCCTGAATGAGCATGCTCTCCAAATGCTATTTCAGGAATCCAAGAGCAGCCACATTCCCACTGCTCTGTACACACCCAGATCACCCCTGATGCCTTTCATTCCCCTAAAACCTGAGTTTACCAAGCAAGGAGTTTAAATAAGTTAATGTTGCTATTCTTACCTCAGAAATGAAGAGATTTAAAATGTCTCCCACTGCTTGGCCAAAAACTTAAATTTCAAAGGCTCAATTTATGTACGAAATTGTTATTACCTCTCTTAAGCTTTTAGGTTGTAATTACCTGTACCGTGAATTCTAAGAGAGGAAGGAAAGTTGGAAACTATGAAAATCTCATTAATTCTTTTTTCCTTTTTAAATTTTAAAACAAAAGAGTAGTTGTTAACTGTAAACGTTTATTTTATTATTTTCCTCTGAGATGAAATAAAAATTGTTTCAGGACCTCTGTCATTGTGGGGTAACATAAAGAGCCTTAGTCTGAGACTGCAAAGCCCTAGGTTAAATTGTATGTTCTGTCTCCAATATCTGGTTAACCAGACCTCACTGAGTAACCTCAATGTTACTCTTTGCTCCTCTTTTTCTAATATTTCTATCTATTCTTTCAGCATTCTTGAGGGGGCCTTCTGATAGAGACCTTGCAGTGACCTGACTGGCACTTCTGCCATCTCCACTCAACAAATTTTCTCACTCTACTGTGTTTCCTGGATCATGCTTCTCTAGGTCTGGATGACTGTCTGAGGACGAGGCTAGATTGGCCACATCCCTATTTGGTCTTAATCTCTGATTAGGAATCAGTCCCAGAGGCTGATACTTCTAAAGGATATGGCAGAATTTATGTTGTGTCTGTTCCAGAGCTTAGGTCTGAAGAGGCCTTGTAGCTTCCACACTTGACTTTCATAGCATATTGTTCTGAGGCTGAGGCTGATACTTCTGCCTCACTTGGCCTCAACATTATAGGTAATTTTCTGACAAATCCCCCACCCTGGAATTTGAGATTGTTGTGCCTTGAAACAAATTTCTAACTTTTTCTTGGGAAACAGATTCCATCATATACTAAAAAGCATAACACATTTTCTATTTCCTCTGTATCCCCCAAATCATAGACAATGCCAGATATATAGAAGTCATTCAAACTCTGCATGTGTGTGTGTATGTGTGTGTGTCTGTGTGTCTGTTTGTAAGCCCCTAAATAGGGAATTCAGAAAGATGACAAACATAGTTTCAAGGACCTGCACTACCCTGTTTAATGTCCTGTGATTTCAAAATATTTATAATAAAGGGGGTAACTTGGCCAACTGATAAGAATTCTCCTCTTTCTAAAATTGCTAAAAAGGACACAAGATGCTTTTTTCTTTCCAATTTTTGCAGTGAGACCTCAATTTATACTGACAGATACATCTTTGATTAAGGGGTTGTTCAGTCCTTAGGGCCAGTGCTTCCTTCCCACATGCCAGTTACTGCCAGCTCTTCCGTGGACATATGTGAAAGCTATGCTTGATGCTGATACACATAGACACCTCACAGAGGTTTCCAGTTCTACACCTGGAAAATTATTAACATGCTGAGTTTGACACCAGAGACAAAGATGGTTCTGTTTAATTTGAAGACTTTTTAAATGGTGCTCAGGGAACAATAGACTGCTAATGAAGAAAATGACTGCTAATATTTAATTTTCTTAAGCTGATGCTATTAATAATTCCCTTGTGTCAGTCATGCTGGTATTGTTTAGAGAGGGTAAAGCATCCTTGGACTGATAACCTTTGCGCGTTAAGGGTTCCTGGTGTTGGGATCTCATTGCAGATAAGTGATATCCCTCTTCAATGGCCTAAAGTCTTCTATGTTATGCATGACACTTATTCTTGAGGCCTTAGCTCTGCTGCTTCAACTCTGTCCTCATTAAAGACCTCACCCTCTGGTTTCTTAGTTTATTAAGGATATATTTAGTAAGTATCCATTATAAAATATCATAGTAAATGGAAGGAAAAAGAGGAATAGGACACAGTTCCAAGATAGAGGTCAAATTATCTGTATATATACAACTTTACTTAAATCTTTCTAACAAAAATCTGTCAACTGTCCCTCCAATTAAGAGAAAGAAATAATTTTCTTTTGTTCTGCATTTTAAAAATTAAATAGATATGAGCAATGTATTGTCAGTACAAATATATCACTGCATCCTTGGGATGCAACAGGAAATGAAGGCAAAGTCTCTGCTTTAGTAGAGTTCAAATTCCAATTGTAAATGGATATAACCTATTAGAAAAATAAATCACTAAACCGGGGACTAGTAGTTAGATAATAAGTATTATAAAGAAAATAAGTTATATTATGATAGAGAATGTGTGTGTGTGTGTGTGTGTGTGTGTGTGTAGTGTTCCCTCATAAAAGGTAATTAAGAATGACATTTTCAAGAAGTTGACACTTGAAAGGTATGAAAGAATAATCATGCAATGACCTCAGGACTAAATATTTCAGAGAGTTGAAACAGTGACTGCAAAGGGCACAAGCTTAGCATTTTCTGGTTTAGCAAAATCAAATTTATAAGCATAAGACTCACAACATAAGAATGGGGAGAAGGAGATGGGAGAAAATGGGTTGGTGAGGGGGTAGGAGTGTGGACATCTTTTAAGACAGGTAAAGAGTTTGAGCTTAACTTCAAGGCAATGGGAAGCAATGGAGGATTTTTGTTAAGATAATAAAATGATTGGCTTTAAATGTCAGGGATTGTTCTTAATTTCTAAAGAATGAATTGCTATCAGGCAGAAGTATGGACAGAGGACCAGGTGGCAGATTATAGAAGTAGTCTTGAGACGAGTGATCCTAGTATGGTCTAGTGTATGAATAATGAAGGTGGAGAGATTCCAAATGTGTGTTAGGCATAGTATAATGGGATTTGCTGATTCATTTGAAGGCAGAGATGAGGGAGAGAGAGACAGAAACAAGAGACGGTTGCTAGGATTTCAGCTTATAAACCTCAATATCGATGTCTTTTACTGAGATGTGAAAGACGACAGGAGAAACATATTTGATAGTGATGAAATATGTAGTTTGACTTTGGACACTATAATTCTGAGATGCCTATAAAGTAAATATCTAAGTGGAGGTGTGAAGTAATCAGTAAATTTGAGTTCAGAGTTCAATGATGTAGTCAGAAATAGAAATAATAAATTTGAACTTCATTTGATATACAAGTGGTATTTGGCAGAATGTCAGAAAAAGAAGGAATGCCGAGGATATCTACAAAGCAGCAAATAGAGAAGAGGACAGAAACATTTAGAGAGTGAGCAGAAAGGTATGACTTAACCCAAAAGTTTGAAATGGACTGAGGGAAGACATTAATGTGATGCCATGAAACTCAGTAGAAGAAAATATTTCAAGGATCAGTGGTTAATATCCTCACATAATCACCTCACATAGCAAAAGGGGCCTTGTATAGAACCACTGGATCTAGTAAAGTGGAAATGATTGTTGATCTTGACAAAAGCAGCTTAAGGAGAATAGTGAGCATGTAACTCACCTAAAGTAGATTGAATAATGGTTGTATAGACAGTGACTTTAGAAAACTCTTTCATTCAGTTTGATTTTCAGGGCGTACAAAAAGTAGCAGAGCAATAGTTAGAAGGGATCTGTAGGTTAAGAAAGTTTTATAAAAATATAAGTTATACTATAGCATATTAATATTCTGATAAGAATAATTCAGTAGAGAGTAAAAGTGTTGATGAGCATAACAAGGTAGATAATTGATTAGGTAAATATTTGTGTAAGAGAGGAGGGAGAGGGAAGGAATGAGAGAGAGAAGAGATGAGAAAAAGGAGGAGAGGGAAGTAAAGAATATTCAGGGTATATACAGGGTACATGTAAAGGAGTTGGTCTTTGATGAGAATAAAGGTATTTATTTTGTTACCATTGGAGGAGAAGCAGATTTGAAAGTAATGCAGGTAGGTGTAGGAACTTGAGGGAGCTTTTTTTTCTCTGATTCTATTTTCAGAGTAGTGTTTGAAGCTTTATCATCAACTGACACAGAAGAAGGGACCAGGGCAAAGAGAAAGTTTAATGAGATACGAATGTGAAATAAACATTTCAGAGTGGAAGCGTAAACATACTATTGAAGAGGAGTTGGAGAATGTTAAGAACTCATTTAGAGATTTGACATTATAAATTAAAAGTGGGGCCATTAAAATTTTACTAGTATTTGGTGGTATTGTAGGTAATATAATGGAGAAAAGTGAAGATCCAAGGAGTTAAGGTTGCTTGCAAGAGGGGTTGTAATGATGCCTGTAGAATTTATGTTGGGTGAAAAGGGAAATGAAGGCATGAGAATGTTAGTGGAAGGATTGTTTGGGCATAATAGAGAAAGTGAATCTCAAAGAGGGAAGGTCCTTTACTCCTTTCTCATGTCTGTCACACCTGAGATATTGTTCCATCAATTAAACCCCTCAGTTGAATGTGTAATGTTTCATCTCCAGTATCTGCTTCACCTACATCTGCAAGCATTATCCTGTTCTCTCAAACCCACTACTCTCCTTTCAGTCTACACCAAGGTTTCTTACCTTTGGCACTGTTGACATTTGTGCCAGATAATTTTCTGTTGTGTAAGTCTGTCCTGGTCCTTAGCTTGATTAGATGATTGTCTTTTGGGAAACACCTTTTCCTGTATTAGAAGAAAGGCCATAAATCAGAGACCAGAAAGTGAATGCCTGTGTCTGTGGTAATTTCTAGAGAGGCATAACAATGGGATAAAAATAAAGCCTCCTCAAATTCTAATTAAGTTTCTTTCATGCTGGAGATACATTTTCTATAGTAAAGCTTCCTTTTTTCTCCCCACAATTATTTTTGAGACCTGTCCATTGGGAAAAAATATATTAATCAGCTCAAGGTAACATGACTATGACAAAAAGACAAAAATTTTAATCAACCACTTGACAGATATTTATGTTGTGCCTACTGTAGACTGGTCTCTGTGACCCTCACAGTTTGGTGAAAAGGGTGGGTGTGAGAGAGACAAACACACAGAGAGAAACACAATGAAGCAGGTGGGACATTTAAGTCAGACTTTTAACTCAGTCCAAAAACTTTTCAAAGGAAGTAATGTCCTTGACCTGAAGGATGAGGCCCAGATGAGGTTGGAAAGGAAACATTTTCAAGAATGGAAAGAGCAATATGTGATAAAACAATGCATTTGTACATCTATCCTCTTGAACAAAGAGTATATTTTAAGAAGGAGAATAATTACTGAAGAAGGTAGGAAGGCAAGATGTAGGCAGATCATGCAAAATCATTCAAGTCATGATAAATTTTAACTTTAAGAGCAAGGGTTGAAGTGGCATTACATTGTTGCGTGCAGGTGTGAGGCTTGGAAGAACTGAGATATCCAGACAGTGATCCAGATGAGAAACAGCTGTGGCCAGACCTAACATACTACAATTTACAAAGTACGTCATGAATACATATCGTGTCACTAGTTTTGTCTTGGGTCTCGTAGGAGAAATGAATATGTGACAGTGCCTGGTCACAAGGGGAATTCATTTGCTACCTTGATTGTTACAGTTTCCAAAAATAGCTCAATGACAGATGAGACACATTTATGTCCTGGACTTTCTAGGAACTCAAAACAAAAATTGTTCTGGACAAAGTTAGACAGACATAGAATAGTCTTATTCAAGACAATTGCAGTAGGAGAGAGACAAGACAGTCTGAACTCAGCTTTGCCAAGACAGAAAGATGGGGAGGTTTTAAGAGCTGGGGTGGGGAAAATTTTAGTTTACTTGTTTATTAGTTGGCCTTACCCAAAGGAAAAGTAAACTTTCTCCTGTCTTCCTAACAGTAGGTAGGTTTACAACAAAGCACCCATAGCAGTTAGGCCCCTATCCTCCCAGAGACTTGGAGATAGGGATACTATTTTCCTTGACAATTATATTTCAAAGAGAAAGGCTCACAGTTTTTTTGAGAAAGACATTCCTGGGTTATGAAGCTGGGCAGATGCTGAAAGATATACATCTCATAGGACTGAATGCAGGATTTGTAATTACAAGTTTTGTGACATAAATGCTCTTAAAAAAATAAAAAAAGAGATTAGGGCCTACAGGCAGGAAGAAACCTGTCTAAGTTTTGGTCAAACTGAGGGAAATGTTTGAGGCTGACTTGGTTAGAGCAAAGTCGGGAGCGAATGCCATAAACACATATATTTTCCAGAAATACAGTTTTATTTTGAAATCATATAATGTGTGTGTTGTATTTTAAAATATCCATGTTTATCAAAGGTAAAGATGATGTTTACCTTGGGTTGGCTTCTGCCAAGTGCAGAGCCTGTGATAAAGAGTTGACTTGGTGTGGTTTCTTTGGGAAATAATGGCAAGAAACAGCAGTGAGAGTGGGAAAAATGAGGTAGGGCAGGTAGAAGATTCAAAAAGCCCTGTTACCAAGGTGAACTGCTGAGTTACTGGCATTGCCAATAGGATCTTAACTTGGCAAGGACCTCTGAGAGAAGTTTAAAAAATGCAAGGAATTTAATGGAATATAAGCTTTCTTGCTGCAATTGTTTCTAGGAGTGAAATTAATATTCATCATGTACCTCCTTCACTACCCATGCTAGATTCCCTTCTCCTTCAGGGAGAACATCAGCTCCCAGGTCGCTTACATGCTGTAGTGATTCAATCCTTCATTCCTGAGGATTACCCTGAATTTTTCTGCACTTGTCAGATTGTGTTTGCTTTAATTGCCTACTCACTATTAAGACTATACATAAAACCAAACATACATCTCGGTGAATTTCTGTAGTTCCAGATATAATACTCCTCATCTTCATGGTGTAACAGCAACCCCAGCTTCTCATGCCAATCTTTCTTTGCCCATTAGCCTACCTGTATGTGAAGCCCAAAATAACCTGGCATCATTTGTAACTTCACTTTCAATAGAATTCTCATTGTGTCTCTCAGGGGAAATATTCTTTGTTGAAAAACAACAACAAAAAATTAATCTACTAAAGCTTAACGTGGTGGCAGTGGAAAGCACAGATTCTGTGATTGGTTTCTGGGAGTAATGAAAAGAATGGCCAACCATACATCCGTCTCTATGTTTCTGGTCTGATGTAATCTAGCTATTGGTTCTGATGTTAATACAATGCATATACAGCATCCTCGAGAATAACTTCAACCCCATAGTGTGTCATTCACAAGCTGGTGCCTTAGCTGAGCCTTTAATGATTTATTAAAATTATATCAGGACATCTGCTTTGTGATAAAATATAAGGTTGTAAGAATTAATACTCTGGTCACGAGTCCATTGTCACATCTCACTTGCTTTAAAATGAGTCTCTTGGTCCAAAGCAGTATTTTATAGGATCCATGTCACTAAATCAGCCTAATCATAATAATTCTGTGAGCCCTTGGATAATGGGTCTGGCAGAATACTATTGGATGGAATGCCAGACCCATATCTGAAGTAGTTGTCATTTTTAATAAAGAAGAATCACTGCTTCTTTAGGGTTGAATAAGTCCAGTGGAATCAACTTGCACCAAGTAAGTGACTGGACTTTTTGAGGGATAGTTCCATTTGGAGTACTCAGCTTCTGTCACTGGTATTGACTGTTGGGGCCTTTATCAGTGGCAGTGGTTAGATCATCTTAAATGAGAGAAAGAGATCATGTAGAGTCTCCATCCCTGCAACCAGGGCTGATAACCCCATTGCCCAAACCCTGGAATGGCTGTGGACAGAAGCTGGCTGAAATCCATGGGGTGAGCCATTCTATCCACCTGATTTTTTACTTCTTCATTTAGAGTTACAGTTCTCTGCTGGGCACTGAAGTAAGACACATAGATCTGTCCACTTTGTGCCATATCTTTTAAGTTCATCTGTCTACCTCACCCTGGGACCTTCATTTTTCTGTTTTCTAGAGTTGCTTATTCTGGGTCCGTGACCAAGATGAGAAGTGGAGTGTATGGACTCCTTACTTAAGTTCACCTTTTCCTCCATATCAAGTTGATGACTAATATGATGAATCAGGAAAATGTCAGCTGGGTGAGTCCACGTGCCCATTGGACCAACTGTGGGAAGGACTTAGGCCAGGACTTCATTTATCACATGGCATGATTTTTAAAATAGGCTACCCCTCAACTGTAGGAAATGGGTGTCCTTTTCAACAGTGCAAAGTTGGTTTCTTGCTTTCGCAGCATGCCCTGAAGCTATAGGTGTCTAATGCAATTCTTTCATTCTCTTTCTTTAAATGTCTAAAGCAGTTAATAAAAGCCAACCAACTCCACAATTCTTAGAATTGCTACAGTATCCAAACTGTCCAAGTTCTAGAGGTACTACATAAACCAATGTTTGTCCTTATATCTATGTTATACCACAATCTACAAAAAGTTAGAATTTTAGTAATTGTGATAGATGTTTTCATTGCTACCCTATCAGCCATGAGGTATGTATTGGCATCAAAGTGGCTCAATATCAGAAATTCATGATGATGATTTGTTTCCTAGAACCATTTCCACAATTCTTGTTTGCTTTTTTTTGTGATAGGAATTGGGTACAGGTGTTTCATTTGAATTGAAATCCTTCAAAGCAGAAATGAGGGAGTAGAGAAGAGTAAGACAAAGAAGAAAAACCAATACGTTTTTCATTATTAATTTTGCTTTGTAGGAAATGGAGCCTCAATTTCAATAGAACTTCTGAAGAAAAACCAATACGTTTTTCATTATTAATTTTGCTTGTAGGAAATGGAGCCTCAATTTCAATAGAACTTCTGCAGACACCTTCCAGAATTACCTCACAATGAATGGAAGGCTCAGGCATTTACCCATTGACTCTTGTCCCCCATTGTTTGATAGTTGCTCCCAAGGGTTGTAATAGTCCTGCAGTTGTGAATTCTCCCTTCACATGGGTTAAGCTGGATCTCAGAGTCTGGGAGGCAGAAACATTGAGAAATTCATGATGGGCCTGTACTATCAGCCTGGAGAGAGAGTGACAACCTATGACATAAATCAGAAGTGGGCCAAGTAGGTTCTGACACTGGGCACCAAAAGCACATCACAGTATTTTTCCCTCCATCATTCAAAAGGAAAACAAATAACACCAAAATCAAACCAACCAATCAGCAACAACAGAAAAGCTCTATAATGATTAGTCATGCATATCTCATGAACTTTGGTGATGCATGATAATCAGTAGGAAAACAACTTCCCCACATAATATTCTAATAAGTGAATGTAAGGATATTTATTGGTTACCATATCTGAATATTAATAGTTCAGGAGATGTTTTTAGAGGAAGATTTCTAGTCAAACTGGGGAACTTGTATAAGTAGGCAAAGTGAATAGGGTTCAGGGTAAGAGATAAAAAAAAAAAGAGCATGCTCTAAGAGTTCAGTGAGGAGGCAAAGGTCACTTTAGCTGGGAAAATCAATATGGCTGCATGGATTAAAATCGGTTGATGTGGACTTTGAAATTAAACAATTAAATTATTAAAAAAGAACAAAGATATTTGAGACAAATACTCAAAAGGAGAGAAAAGTAGAAGCAAAGAGGGAAGTGCCAGGGTGTGTCATGAATACCACATGGGCTTGTTCCAAAATAAGTTAATTTTTTCAGTAGTTCCAGAAATAAATACTGTCAAAATTCAAAGGAAAAAATATTCTGTAGATTGTCTTTAGTCCTATCGAAATCACCTTGTGATGCAAATTGGGAATATTTTTCATGGAGAATAAACCACCCAGCCATGAGTTTCTAAAGCCATGTGACCCAGATGCCAATCTTAGAAGTTTGTGTCACAGCCGTTAGGGAATGTCCACAGTTTGAATTACATAACCTTAGAAAGAAAGAACAGTCCATGGTTTTCAGTAATGTCAAGGTCTCGCCAAGGAGAACACAGAAATGGAAAAAGCAGCAAGGCAGAACTGTGATTTTCTCTAATTATTCACTCTTGAAACTTGAGATTTTTTTTTCCTTGAAGCAGAACAGAACTACTCTTTTTAATTTATTTTTTTTCCCCCCAAGGGCTGGGCTGAGGTTTCAACTTTAAAGTGCAGGTGGGCTTTCAAGTTATGGCTCAGCAGGACTCCCTGTTACCAACAACAAAATTTTTTTCATCAGCTCTCCATGTTCAAAGGGAAGAAAAGCTTCAAATGCATATGTTTTCAAAGAGACTAAAGAGACTGATCATCTGTAGAGGCAGTCACACCTGTGAGCTTATGCCAGCTAAAGTCGGTCTATAAACATGCTTAGAAAAAAAAGTCATGTCTTAAAGGGCAAATACCCTATTCTTTTTGGTGTCAGCTGTCTCGCAGGCATGCAGCTCCCAGTTGTTGATGAGATCCAGGGTCATAAAACCTTTATTTTCTTTACCTTTTTCTTTTACAATTTATTATTAATGTTATCATTATTTGAGTTGACTGGAGGAAGTAAAGATAGCATGGAGGAGGAACACACAATTTTCCCTTCTAATTAGAGCTGGAGCTGCTATTGTCAGGCTCATTTCTGGATTTGGGCCAGTAAATAGTAAACTTTTCTCTCAATGTACTGAATATATTACATGGCATCTGACGCTGGACTCCATCCCAGAAGCAAGCACAGATTCAGCATGAAACCAGTTGGGTCCTGGGCCAATGGATAATGAAGTCTCCTCATTAAGATTTTTCCATTAGGAATGTTCCCATCTCTCTTATTGAGAAAAGAGAGAATAGGGCACACTCAGAGGGGTGGTCCAGTGCAGTACATTATCTGCTCTGGTACTGGCAATTCTGCTCCACTCTCCATTCCTTCCTTGTCATCCTGTAACAATGCTGTCCTTTGGGACAATGTGAAAGGCTCCCTTGGGAACTGCCTTGTAGTATTTTCAGGAGTAAATTGGGAAAACGTTATGATAGAATAGTATAATTAGAATAGTTCAGTAATTAATCTGCCAAATAGTACTCATGTCATTTTCCCCTTGGAGTATTTTTACTTTCTGGATTAATCGGAGACTATGGCACATGTAGAGGCTCATGAAGGGACTTACAAGTATTTCCATACACATTAGCCATATTTTAAGAAAATCTAACTCACAGAATATGCAAGTTAATCAGGGATCTGTTTGCTAAATTTAATTTAGAACAGAGTCTTTAAATGTTAGGTTTTAAAATTTTTTATTAGTTTCAAGTATACAGTACATTGGTTAAATGTTTATATAGTTTATAAGATGATCCCCCTAATTGCTCTTTCTCTCCTCTGGCTTTCCACCTAGCCATTATGTTATTAATAACTGATTCCCTATGCCATGCTCCCCATCCCTGTGACTATCAACTACTAATTTGTACTTCTTGAATCCTTCACCCCATTCTCTCAGTCCCTCAAAACCCCTCCCCTTTGTCTGATACCAGGTTGTCCTCTAAATTTGTCATGTTTTTGATTAGTTGGTTCTTTTTGTTCCATAGATTCTGCATATAAGTGAAATCATATGCTTTCTATCTTTCTCTGTCTGACTTATTTCACTCAGCATAATAACTGCTAGGTCCATCCAGGTTATTGCAAATAGTAGGATTTCATTTTTTTTTTTCAATGGCTGAGTAATATTCCATTGTATATATGAACCATAACTTTTTTATCCAGTCATAGTTGATGGGCATTTAGATTGCTTCCATATCTTGGCTATTGTGAATAGTACTGCCATGAACATAGGGATGAACAGATGTTTATAAGTTATTGCTTTGATTTTTTTTGAATGAATACCAGAAGTGCAATTGCTGGATCAAGAGGTATATCCATTTTTATTTTTTTTGAGAAACCTCTAGACTGTTTTATAAAGATTCTATAGTATAATAAAAGTCATTATATTTATACTCAATTATTCCTTGAGGTTAACACATGCATATGTCAAGTAGAAATTCATCTACATATTCATTCACAGAAGAAAAAAATGAAACTATTTTATACATAACTTATAATATTGTAATTGATTTTACTATTTTGTTTATCTTTCCTTTAGATTGTGAGTAACTTGAGGATAAAGGCCAGGATTTTTATCTTATTAAACTAATAAATCAATTTATTTATTTATTTAGTCTCTTGCATTTGGTCTGATGTTTGGCTATAATAGTGGTAAAAGTAGCTAATATTGATGTAAAACTTGTTTGATATTTGCTGGGTGCCAGAATCTAGTCTAAGAGTGTTTACATGCGTTGTTCCACATGATAACCAGAACAAATGAGTAAGGTGAAGCAAAATACCGCAAAGATATATATTTCCCCAAATCACACAGTTCCTCTGGTGGACACAAAGTTTTGAACCTAGATATATTGACTCCAGAATCCACATTCTTATCCACTTCGGTATAGCAGGCTTCAATCTTTGATTTGAATTCCCTAAGGGCAGGGTGGGTGCTGAGACAAGTATTTGATGGTAAGTGATTTATTTGTGAAACATTACAAGAAGTATTGGTAGAAGTAGAGCATAGGGCAGGATAGAGAAGGCAGTTAATGGCAGAATGCACTAATGATCAGATTACCCCTTACCCTGCAGAGCTCTTTGAGAGATGGTATAGGACACACTCAGAGTAATCACCCAATTAGCAAGGAGGCGGATCTACCAGCATCTGCTTGTTGAGGGCTCCTCCTGGTGTCAAGTCTCCAGCAGGTCCGGCCTTCCCTGTGCATGCCTGAGCACAACCACATGGCTTGAAGAAGCTCTCAGCTCTCAGCAGACACTAGTGACTGATTACTAGCTCTTGGTGGATGTCAGTGTCAAGGAGTCATGTGGGATAAGAACGATGTCTGCTGCTTTAACACGAACACATGATTTGGGACAAAAAGAATGGTTGGAGATGTGGTGTATTCAACAGTTCTGGTCTTTTTGATGACCAGTTAAAAAAAATTAGTACAAATCTCTAATGGGGCCAGTTTCTAAGCCAGTTATGTGGATCCCAGCCCTGTATGAGATGAAGTTTTTTTAGTGGCATGTCAACGCTTTTCAGACAATTACTACATGGACATTTTCCCTTGCCAGAGAGAGTGCTCCCAGCCTTCCTTGGCACCAATTAAGTAAAAGAAAAAAAAAAAAGAAAAAAGGAAAAAAATTTAGCTTCTTGCAATGCTTCATTGCTTTATTTAATTGACCTGTTTGAGTGTGTGCCAGAACAGAGTGTATCTTGTTAGAACGGCAGAATTTCAAAATCAACTTAAATTTGAATTTCATGCAGCTTTCAACATAGGAAAGTTTATAGTTGTGTGGGTGGTAACAATATGCTTGGAGGGAGAATGTGTGTTTAGGAAAGGGAAACAAAGTAGTAGCTTCATGTTCTGGTCTTCAATAATACAGTAATCTAAGGCTGAGTTATTATAAATTCAGAATATGTGTTGTCTACTGTTTAAAATTTCCCAGGGCTTACTGTCAAATAAATTAAAATGGATTTGAAAAGTCTGTAAGCCTTCTAATCATGGATAAAATACATTCCTTTATAGGACTCTAAATTTGTGGTAATTATGTGCCATTTAGTTAAAATCCCTACATTATTTACCAAGCATATTTTGTAGTCAAATACTTGATGAGTTGACAGGGTAATGTTTAACAGCGAAGATGAACAGAAATGAGAGAGAGAGGTTAGGGGGAAAAAGCATCTGAAAGTAAAAATGTTTGTTTTTGTGTTAGTCATTTATGGAGTATTCCATTCAATGAGTAAGAGAGTTAACCGTGTCACCTATGTTCCATTAAATACTTAGGTTTGGTTGTGTGTAAACATGTTAAAAAACAGCATTACAGAAACAATGATCACCAAAACAAAAAGTGGGTTTACTGAGACTCAGTATTAAGAACTTAGTTGTGGTACCCACATCCCAAATACTGACTAACAGCTAAGGCATTTGAGGGCCAGGCAGCTGTCTAGAGATTCCAGAACTCCAGAATAATTGTTTACAATAAACAACTTTCCTGAAGCTGCTCAGAATTGTAAAAGATTTATTTTCCAGATCATAATTGAAAGAGAATGATGTTGTATTGTACACTGGCCACCTGAATATTTCCAAATCCTCCTTGCTCAGACACGGTAGCTGAAAATGAGTTGATATTTAGAGTCTCTCCTGCTGGTGAATGCCATGGTGAGAACAATTGGAATGACCCTCTAGCTTCATGGAGAGCCCAAGGAAGGGGTGTTAAGACTGCCATTTTTAACTTGTGGAGTGGAATGTATGAGAAGATACACTTTAAAATGGGAGATGTGTGGACTGTCAGCATGCAAAAATCCACTTTTTGTTTTGTTTGTGACATGAAAGTTGAATGTAAATCCTGGACAAGCACAATTCTAGCCACACACATTAATCAGGAAAATGGTATTTTAAAATGAATATATTACAAAAATACAAAACACAGGAGATCACTTTAAAGTAGAACCTCAGCCACTAGATATGCTTCTCTTAAAGTTTTCATTTTACACAGCAAAGAAACACAACGTAGGAAAGGAAACAAAATGCATTTCTTCCCCAGTATGTATTTTTAAGTTCATAAGTCAAAACGATTAATGAGTGTTAGGAAGGGTGTCATTCCTGTGGGATTTTCCTCCTAGCCTCCTGCTGACTCTGTTTGCCTGTTTCCTATATCATTTTCATTTTCTTGGGAAATGCTTGGCAGAAGCTGCTACCTTTTTTCTTTAAAGCAGTTAATTTTGTGTACTTAGGCTTCTCCTAACTCTTGGGCTCACCAAGTCTTGGTAGGTTTTAATTATTTTAAAATAAAGCTAATAATGGTGGGTACAATGAATGTAACTCTGGGAACTTGCATTTTCTTCCCAGCTCCAATGTGAGCTGTCTGTGTGGCTGTGCTTTTTGTTACAGGCTATTTTGGTGTGGAGAAAAATAGCAAGATCAATTGCAGTTAGACTAAAAGTTTTTAGGGGACATAGTCTGACTCAACTGTGTATTTTCCCAATACTTATCATAATGTTTTTTTTTGAAAAACACTCCTCATGTGAGAAGTGAATGTCTGTTGAAATGAATGGAAATGCAAGACAGACAAGCCACCTGTTTTGATTTTGACTTTTAAACATTTTAAGCTTTAAACCAACCAAGGGAGATCAGGCGTTGGTGTGTCTGAGTAGCTGACTTTAGCTATCTTAGGATTTGTAGTTTTCTGAAGATATACTTGTAATATAAACTCCATGATTTTGAGCTGGTAACCAAAATGCTAAAGGAAGATTCTCTGAACAGGTGGAAAAGATAACTACAAGGTTATTTTGCTAGAAACTCTTAACACCTAAAGCATTTGGGGGCAGGATAGGAGGGGAACAAATTGGTCTGTTTTGGGGGAGGAAGGACTAGGAGGAAATAGCAATGCAGTCATTTTGAATTTAGATGTTTCTTGGCTTCAGATTTATCAAACTTCATCTTATTCAGTTTGTGAACCTATTCACTGAGTATATAGGGAAATGGTAGTCACACCCATTATTCAGATGGCATAGCTAAGAGATACAGAGTATGTAGGTTTTGCAAAGTCATTCAGCTAGTGATGGTGAAGAAACACAGACCTACCTTCTATTGACTATGATTTCAAGGCTTTTCTTTCCTAACACTGAATTTCCTTCCTAACCTCTTTAACACTGAATTTCTTGTTCTCTCCACTTTCATTCTCCAATAAGTAGATAAAGTATGTGTTGGTGCTCTAGGCAAACTTGAAATATGCAGCAACATCTGAGCTCCTTCTGAGATCAAATGAACACATCTTGAAAAGGAAATATATAGTGAATCTAAAAACTATATTTCGTTTCATTTTGTATACATGATACCAAAACAGAAAGGAAATTTTTCAAAGCTTGCTTATTTTGACTTATAACAACATATAAACCAGTCTTGTAAATGACTGTGTTTCCTACCTTATACAGAGTGCTTTATACAAATGGGAGAAAATCCAGGAAATATGATAATTGTATGTATATGAATAACTTTGTATGTCATTATTTTTAAAAAGTCTGTTCGCTCTCACCAGATTAAATACTAGGAATGATGAATACGCAGGTCTTTTATATATATATATATATATATTTTTAGCTAGAACTAACTCTCCATGGGTGACAAACAAGTAGTAATTTTATTGACTAATCTCAGAGTCTCTAAAAAGAAAAATATTATTTTCTCTTATGATAATATTTATCATGTTGTTCTTTAAAACTAGTTTTAGCAATAAACACCTCATATAGGGCATAGTCAACATATTAAAATAACATCAAATCAGCTATGTTTATGAGAGATCATTAAATAAGTAAAATTCGGTATGGCCTAAAAGAATCTAATTTGGGCTGATGTAATTCATAAAAAGGGAGAATATATTATATTTTGAGTTCCCTAGAATATTAATAAAATTGATCTTATAAAAAATAAAGAATATGTCAATGTATTTCAAAAGTAGAAATGGCACAGATGACAATCTTAATTCATAAATTATTTAGTCATAGTATGGATAGATTAGTAAAACTAGAGAACAAGGAGAGAATAAAAACAAATCACAAAATTTACAAGAAGTAAAATTTAATAAGGTTTATATTTCAGCTTAGGAGATATAGCTAAAGCAATACAAAAATATAAATATTTTTATTTAACCAATAAAAACAACAAAATAATCATATCAAGTTAGAAAGCAAAAAATAGTTAAAATAAATCTGTCATTTAAAAAAACTAAAACAAAAAAGCTAGATTATATGTTGAATTGAAAATAAAATACAGAGAAAGCACACACATAACATAAGAAATGGGAATGGTACATAACTATTGATATAAAGGATGTTACCAAACTAAAACAACTCACTCAAACCTGTACAAATAGATTTGAAATCCATGTGAAATAAATGCTGATCTCAGCAAAATAAAATACTAAATCTACCCACAGAAGATAATATAATAAAACAGCATAAGAGAACAATAGTGGACAATTAAGTGTTAGTCTTAAAAGAGTAACAGTCAGTGGTTTGATGGTGTATGCTACTGAAACTTGAGGAACAGGTGAAGAAGTGTAATTTATCCTCACTGGAACGCTCCAGTATTTTTTAAAAAAATAAAGTCAGTATTATATTAGTAAAAGATAAATATGTTTAAAAAACCCAATATAACCAAATCCCTCTTACAAATGTCAGTGCAGAAATTCGAAGAAAATATAGCCTAGAAATATATTAAAATAATTCTTGACAGTAAGTGTGTTTTAAAACAAAATACAATTATCTTGTGAAACCAGATTAATATATTTCACAATTGTAGTCCAGAAAAAAAAAGCATTTCCATAAATGTTTGAAAGGCATTAAAATTCAACAAGGCATTACATTACCACATCTATTCCTAATTTAATGTATGTCTTCATAGATTAATTACATTTTTATTACAAAAATATGATTGTTTTCACATTTTAAATCTTTTATGTACATGTCATTATGCTACATTATTTTGTAACTTTTATTTTAAAGTTCCACATCATATTTATGATATTTAACTATGTTGATGCTCATAATTTTAATTTAATTATTTCAAATATAACTGATGATCTTGATATCATCACTCTTCTGTTGATAGACACTGAAGTTGTTTCAATATTTTCCTTTATAACAATAGTACTGAAAATATGCATTAACAAGTCTTTTTACTAACAAATGTTAAGAGGTTCCTGAAGTCATGTTTCCAGGAGTGTAACTGCTTGTAGTGCACATGCATTTTAATATTTACTAAAATTTTATTAAATTGCTCCCCAAATTGGTGTTATAAATTTGTTTCTAATAACAGTGCAAAGCTCCCCATCTTTCCCAAAACTAGAATTGGCAGATTTTAATTATTGTCGCTATTTGATGTGTGTGAAATGATATATCATGTTTATTAGTATATTTCCCCTGATTCCTGGTTCAGAGCAGAAAAAAGGAACAGCTTTCTAACATTTTTGCTGAAACCCTGTATGAAATACATAATAAAGCCCAACAAAGATATCACATGAAACATAGAAACAAGGCCAATTTTTCATACAAATAGAAGAATTAATAAACATATTATCAAAATAATTTGAACACACTGACAGAAAATAGTTAAATAACCAAGTGTAGTTATTTTTGTTTAAAAATTTGGCATACAAGGTCCACATAATTAATGTGTACAACTTGATGAGTTTGGAGATAACTGTACACCTGTGAGACCATCTCTACAATCTGTGGCATAAACTTATTCATCACCTCAAAAGTTTTCTCATTTATTTCTTTATTCATAAGACATTTAACACAAGATCTACCTTCTTAGCAAATTTTTAACTACACAATATAATATTGTTGGCTATAGGCACTGTGTCCTATAATGTGTTGTTTAGGACTTATTTATTGTGTGTAAGCAAACTTTGTACTCTGACTAGTACCTCCTGATTTCCTCCTGTGCTCCAGGCCTGGAAAATCACTATTTTATTCTCAGCTTCTATGAGTTTGACTATTTTGGATTCCTTATATAAGTGGTTATCAGGTGGTGTCTGGTCTTCTGTGTCTGACTTAGCTTAGCATAATGCTCTCTAGATTCACTCATGCTGTTACAAATAGCAGGATTTTTTTTTAAGGCTAAAAATATTCCATTTTGTGTATATACTACATTTCCTTTACCCATTAACTGTCCACAAACATTTAGCTTACTTCTATGTTTGCTGTTGTGAACAGTGAGTGTTGCTGTGAACATGGAGGGGTGGTGCAGATAATCTCTTCAAAACTGACTTCAATTTTTTTGGATATACACTGAGAAGAGAGATTGCTGGGTCATAAGGTAGTTCTATTTTTAATTTTTTGGGGAACCTCTATGCTGTTTTTTTTTCATAGTGGCTGCACCAGTCAGTATATGTTCCTACCAACAGTACAGAAGGATTTCCTTTTTGCCCTGTCCCCATCAACATTTGCTATCTTTTGTTATTTGGTAAAAGTCATCACAATAGGTATGAAGTCATACCTCCTTGAAATTTGATTTGAATTTCCCTGATAAATAGTGATGTAGAGCATCTTTTCTGTGTATCTGTTGGCCATTTGTATGTTTTCTTTAGAGAAATGTCTATTCAGTTGCTTTGCCCAATTTTTTAATCTGGTTATATTTTTTTCCTGTTGAGTTGTAGGTATCCCATAAATTTTTTTGGATAGCAGCTCTTGACCAGATGTATGGTTTGCAAATAACTTTTTCTACTCATAGGTTGTATTTTTTTTACAAATAAATTAGTGATATTAAAATTGAAAAGAAGGAATTCAAAATTATCATTCCCTGCAAATGATATAATTATATATGTGGGAAACCAAGTGATACAACTAAAAAATATTAAGAACAGAATGATGACTTAAAGTTTTACCCAAACTTAATGTAATGTCACAGTTTTCTTGTCTCAAATGATACTTTGTTATATAATAGCATATATAATTTATAATAATGAGTTTTTTATTTTTTTCATGAAAAAATTCTAGATTCAGAAAGATGATTCAAAAACATCATTGGAGTAACTCCTAAAACTCTGGAAAAATTTGTATTCTAACAAAATGAATTACATACAAATATTTTGCTCTTGGCATGAAAAAGTAACTTAATATAAATGTGTTTTTGCCAAAAAATTTAAATTGAAATATATATATCTATTTAAAAATCTCTTTGAATGTATAAATAGATATTCAAAATCAGAAACAAACAGACAATTTTAAAAGCAACAAGGGGATCAAAGATGTATTGGCAGTAATGATGATGGCTGAATTCAGACTTTGTGCAGATGAAAAGACAAGAGAATGACATCTTTAACCTGTTACAAAGACAATCAATCCAGACATCTATATGTGGTGAAAATATTTTTCAAAGTTAAGGGTAAAGTAATACCCTCACTAATCTTTTCGATTTCTCTGGTATAAACAAACAAAGAATGATTTTTTAAAAAGCACTTTTTATAGTCAGTTGATCAGGTCAATACTACCTAAAGATTCTGCATATACAGATGGATTAGAGAAAACATGCTAACATTTTAAATTAAGCTAAGCCAAAAGGCAATAACATTGGCTATTCTGTGTCTGTCAGTGTACTGGATATGCACTCTTCTTCTGTGCCCATTCTCCACCGCTTCCCACCCTCCAGTTTGCCCTGGGATACTGATCTGCATGCATGGCATCAACAGGCTCACTTGCCTTCCAACTTCCAGTTCTACCAATGGAAGATACCAGTAGGAGAGTAGAGGCGAGAGGAAAGTTACTCTTTATTGCCCTGGCCCCCTCCCTGCCGAGTTATGAGTTGCTATGCTGTCTCTCTCCATCAAAGATCAGGCTCCTTGCTATAGCCATCTCCTATAGCCATAGCCCTCTTTCTGAGTTCTGGTGTCTTTCCTACCCTGACTTCCTCAGAAGAGTAATGGTATTAACTCCCTGCTATTGCTGGCTGCAGAGTGCTTTACTGCCCTTTGTAATTTTCTCTTATACTGCCCACACCTATGTTGACAGTGTTTCTTTAAACTGCTCGCAGTTATCATAGTGATTTCATCACCTGTTTCCTATAAAAACCTGGACCAACACAGTTGGTTCAGCTTTACAAACAACAGGAAGAAGTGATGGAAGTTTAAAGCAGAACAGGAATATTAAAGCTCATATGATCTGAGAGTCTGAGAAGGCCAAGGGCACCAGCTGGACAGTGAGAACAATACTAACCATGCTGCTGACAAAGGGTCCCTGAAAACTGCCCTGCTGCTCTTGCTAAGCACGTACACACACGCTTGCACTACTGATCCCATAGATGTCAGACACTGGACACTGTTTACTACTGACCCAAATCTAGGGAAAAGAGCTCAAACATGCTGGCTGTCATCTGTCAAATTTACCTTTTTGGCTATCCACATGGTTTTCTTTCCAACTTCCAGTTCTTAAAAGAAATGTAAAGAAAGGCAGTCTTTACCTAATTTAATATATCATTCTTTTTACTATTCTCTCACTTCCTCATCAAACAATTTAGCCCGGAATTTCATTAGTAATTGCATCAAATTCTAAATCCGGGATTTCTGCATAATGTTCATCCTTAGTCTGGGAAGCAGAGGACAAGATGGGATAAAATGTGCAGTGAATGTATGCATATTAAAACACTCCCAGAAAACTCCTGTAAAAGAAAATGAGGGAGCTGGGAAAGGTGAGGAGAAATATCAGAATATGATGGTGGTCAGACCCTTGCCCCACCACCTCCCATATCGAAGTGAAAAAGAATGTTAAGGAAGGGGGAGTGGGAGCATGTTGAACTGCTCTGCAGGCTAAGGAGAGTTAAGCAATGCCATTGAGGAGTCCTGTGCTGAAATTCTGCATGAGAATTTCCTGTTTCCTAGGAAAGGGCTTAACTTTAGTATGGCTTCCATGCTCAGCCACTGGCTTGGGAACAGTCTGTGGAAAGCATGGCCTTGACACCAGTGCGGTTCTGGATTGTAGACCACCCCCTCCTGTGGTCGGGGATCTGTGGGGAGTATTCCTATGGTCTCTGCAACCGTCCTGTCTTGATGTTCTGTAACCAGTGGACTATATTGTATGGCCATCCATCAATATTCTGTCATAATGGGGCAAAGGAAGAGGAAATTGGTTAAAAAGATGACTATATAAAGAGTTCATATATGGGTATGTATAGACATAGCAAGCATCAAAACAAAACAGGCTGATGCTGCAGTTCTTGTTTCTGTAATTAGCCCCAGCACATGATTAGTACTTATGACAAGTCTCCTCTCTTACTGACTTCACATTCAAAGTGCCCTCAGTAAGTATATCAATTGAAAGTTTTCCAGAAGGATTTTGATAGCCTTGTATATATGAGATTCCTGCAGTCTTCCATTAAATTTGTCCCTGAATAAAAGAGTGCTAATGTTTAAGAAGATCCTCTAAGATCCATCAGCTTCCTGCCCCCACTACGTAACAGGAAGCCTAAATCTCCTGATGATGACAATCAACCCTCCTGAGGAACACTATAACCTCTCCCACCGTTTTTGCCAGTTTTCCCTGATTGAAAAAAACTGACCAGGTGACAGTATCAGCTTCATTTCAGTGGGTTCATTTTTTTTCTCATGGTGAAAGAATCCATGCTTGGCTATGAATATTTGAAGCCAGCAGAGTCCAGCTGAAGGGGAGGAATAATGTTTTTGAGCATTGTAAATACATCTTTATGTTGACTAGCGAGAACTGTACTCTCTTTTGTACTTGTATTCTGCCTGTGAGGCATATAGTACCCAATGTCTTGCATCTTTCATGGCTGGTGATTTCCTTGGTCAGAATCTACGTAGTATTGAATGCCGTGATGGTGAGAAAGATACCCCATAATTGCATGGAAAATGATGTTGACTAAGGAATGGCAGGCAGGAAAGGGATAACCAATTTTAATTATATATCTCTTCTAGTGAAGACAAACCATACAGCTCTCCAGGATGGAAAGGGCCCAATGTAATCATCCTTTCCACTATGGCTCAGGGTTGAAGGGCCATTTGGGTGTCGTGGTGTTGGTTACTGCTATTGCAATATTAGGCATTCAGCAATAGGCTGGGGCCATCAAAAACATCCAAAGTTGTTTGTCCAACTCTGCCAGAGAGCTATTTAATGACTAGATTCTTCAGAACAATAAGAATCAGTTGTCTAGGACCTTTAGACTCCTCTGGTTCTTGTGGGAGAAAGTCAACTTCAGGATTTGAGGGTGAGGTCCAGAAAAAGCCATGCATGATTGCAAAACAAGACAAAATCAACATAAACAGGATTAAACTGGCTTTCCTCAGAAGTAATTCACATAAAATGATATTTCTTACTCATTTTAAAAAGATTGGACATCAGTCATAAGGGTACCAGATTAGCAGTTCAATGTTTTCTTGATGGATATTGATTTTAAGGTCTTGTCTCTGTTATCAGCTGTATGGTCTTGCCAAAGTAGCTTTTTCCTATCTCAGTTTTCTTCCATGTAAATAGGCAAAACTGTAATTCTTACAATATTGTTATGAGGTACTGGAGATACTTTCTATAAAATACTTAACACAGAACATGGTACATTTTAAGGATTCCATAGCAGTGACAACAATTTTTTAAAAAACCACAAATTCTTTGAGAAATAAATTAAAGTTTTCACAACTTAAATTGACCCCCCCCCACACACAAAAAAGAAACAAAGAAAAAAAACAAGAAGCAGAAAGGGGATGGTTTATGTATAATCCAGAGGAAAAAGCCCCTACAAAATACCTTCTTCATTTTCAAAGATGAGAGAGATTCTATTTGTTATATCTATTCTGGTCATTGGAGATATATATTCCATCATTGGAGAAGTGGTCACCAGGCTTTTTCATAGTCAGAATAAAATTTCTCAAAGTAAGTTTCTGGGCATTTCACACAATATTCTACAAATCACAAATTTTTAATTTTATTTTTTTGCATCTTGAGTTTAACGTCTTTTATTAAATTCAGATTTAAAAAATTAAGTATAGTTGATATACAAAATTATTTATATTAGTTCACATGTACAACATAGTAACTTAACATTTTTATACCTTACAAAGTGGTTACCTCACTGATTCTAGTAATCATTTGTCACCAAGCAAACTTATCACAATTTTTGAATATATTCCCCTTCACCTTTCCACCCATCCTCCCTGTAACCATTCCTTTGGTTGCTGTTTTATGACTCAATTTTTGTTTTGTTTGTTTTTTAGATTCCACATATAACTAAAACCACATATGGTATTTGTCTTTGTCTCATTTCATTTAGCATAATACCCTCTAGGTCCACCCGTGTTATCACAAATGACAAGATTTTATTCTTTTTTATTGCTATATAATATTTTACTTATATATATTTCATGTATATCCATCTTCTTTATCCATTTGTCTATCAATGGGCATATAGATTACTTCCATATCTTGAGTATTATAAATAATGCTGCAATAAATATAGGGGTATATATACATCTTGTATTAGTGTTTTCATTTTTTTTTTTTTTGAATAAATACCCAAGAGTGGAATTGCTGAGTCATATGGTACATCTGTTTTTAGTTTTTCGAAGAATGTCCATACTGTTTTCCATAGTGGCTGCTCCAATTCGCAGTCCCATTAACAGTGCATCAGGGTTCTCTTTTTTCCACACCCTTGCCAACACGTTATTTGTTGACTTTTTGATAATAGCCATTCTGATTGGTGTGAGTTGTTATCTCATTGTGGTTTTGATTTTCATTTCCACAGGTCACAAATTTTAATTTGAAATTCCATCAGATTTGAAAACCGAATTCTCTCTTTCTATCTCTCTCTCCCTCCTTTTTCCCTTTGGTAATTTTTTCAGGAAATTAATTTGGTTGCAAAATCTGAGCTGTGCTGATGTGAAACTATTTTTAGTTATTTTTCTTCCCAATCCTACCACTACCACAGAGCTTACTGGGGATATTGAATTAGCTAAGTGAATTACCATTCACTACATCACCATTGAAAACTGTAAAACCTAACCCTGAAGGTTCTAAGTTCTGAAACATATATGCAACTCAAGATTTGAGATAATAGTATGTAGACCCAAAATTATCAAACTGGCTTTGATACATTGGGATGGAGTATTCTAGAAAATAGATAAGGGTATTTTAGACACTGGAAAAGTAAAAGTTCTATTTAAACAGTGAGTCAGTTTCCCTGAAAAATGGATAAATTCTCATTTCTGATTCCGCCAGGCCCTCACTTCAGGCAATGTTTCCCCAGGGACTTTCCACATCAGTTACTCCTATTTCAGTGTCATTTCCACTTTGCCATGGGTCTGTGTATTCAACTTCCACCTCCAGAGACTTCTCTTCATTGTTCTCCACCTCTCCCAACAGCAAAGTGGTGTCCACAGTACCAGGACTTCTGCAAAAACTGATGGAACGATGCTCTGTATGAAATGGTACCCCCAATATCCTGGCATTGCACCTGCATCATGGTTAGCTGGTTTTCTATATTGGCTTTCTTCTTTTCCCCTTTACTTAGGAAGCTAGGCTACTTTTTGAAGTAGAATTTCTAGTATTCCAAAATGTAGCACTGCTAATTTACTTTTTAAATTTTTAGTTGTATATTGTATTTAACTCAATATATCTAAAGCATTATTTCAATACAATAACTAATATAAAAATCCTTTTAAAAGATTTTTTTATATATCTAAATTTTTACAATTAGAGTCCACATTCAATGTTATTTATATTAGTTTCAGGTGTACACCATAGTGGTTAGACATTTATATAATTTAGGACATGATCTCCTTGGTAAGTCTGGTTCCTCTCTCCCACCCCCGGCACCATATATAGTTATTTCCATGTTACTGACTATATTCCCCACACTGTACTTTACATCTTCATAATTATATTGTAACTACCGATATGTATTTCTTAATCCCTTCACTTTTTTTATACAGCCCCCCACCCTCCCTCGCATCTGGTGACCATCAGTTTGTTTTCTGTATTTATGAGTCTGTTTCTGTTTTGTGCAAACTTAAGTCTTTAGGCTGGTTCTCAGGTAGAGTGTAAAACACATATGTATGGTTACAGGTGTTTTAGTGAAAAATGAAGTTTTATAGCTACTTCCAAATACATGTGCAATTCTCGGAAACAATTAAAATCATAATTGCAGTCATAAAAGTAGTGGTTGTGCTAGTAGTGGCAGCAACAATAACAGTGACAGTACTGGGACAACACTTACCATGTTCTCAGTGCCTATGTATGTGCCATGTACCGTTTAAGGCTCTTGACAGATATTATCTCTGACCATGCTACATAAACAATATTAAACTCATTTTACATGTGGGAAAATGACATTTTCAGAACACAAGTGGATTTTCTAAGTTCACATGGCTACGAGATGATAAAGCCAGTTTTGAACACAAATGTATGGGAATAAAGCAATACTCTTCCTGCCATTTTATTTTGTTTACTTCGTTTTGTCCTGCCTTGTCTTATGTAACTTTGCCTTTCATTATGTGACTTTGTAAGTTATTTCTCCATGCCTTTCTGTCCTCAGGCCCCCATCTGTGGAGTAAGCTTCTCAGCAATTCTATTTTTTTTTTAAACCTCCTTCTGTACATCGAGCTTCTGAACACAGGGTTCTGAACACAGCAGTTGTTAAGTAAATATTTGTTAACTAACTTTCTCTTTTCTATTCATGTAAAACATTTCCCACAGTGTTCACTACTCTGTCAATTACCTTGTTTCAAATCTCAAAGTCACTCCATAAATTAAAGCTTAACATGGGGTTGACACAGCCTACAAAAGCTTTGTTCATTTTTCCAACTAAAATTGGTGAAAAGCACCAGTCAAGTTCTTAAAAAGGAAAAAAAAATAATAACAAAGGAAGAGATTTGGGGCTAAGTAGGTAAATACAAAACTCGACGCTTGCAGAAGTCTAACTAAAGAAAGGAGAAAAACATGCAAATAAAAGATTTGTAAATTAAAATATGCAGCAAGGGATTAGAACAGTTTGACATTTCTCAAAGTGAAAATCCTGTTGGTCTATTATGGCAAAGGAAGAAGGCAAATATGCATTTTCTTTATATTTAGTTTTTAGCGAATGCTGAGGAATAAAATTATATTTGCTGAAGAAATCAGAGACTGCTGTCAATATTTTCACTCAGGTGATTAAAAACAGCAACAACAATACACACACACCGACAACTTCTTCAAAAAATTTTTTAACCCTGCCAAGGCTCTTTTCAGAGAATAGTAGCTTTTGAAATTAAATTCAACAGACGCTTTTAAAGTTTGAAATAAAATTTTAAAGTTATGTAATTTTTTAGTGGCTTGTTGACTGATATTTCCTATTCAGGGTGAGTGATTAGGGGAAGGCTTCACAGGACAAGTAAAAAATGGCACTGTGGAATGGCCAACTTTGATCAAAAGCAAGAGAGAAAAAAAAATCTGCGTTGGCCTGTCTGTACAGCTTGATCAACAGGATGGTCCCGAGTAGCTGGGACATGTAAGTCAGGCTAGGGCTGGCAGTGGCCCATCAATTCCAATCTCTTCATAAGTTAAGGCCACCTCTTTAATAAGACCTACTTCTATCTTGTCATTATTCAACTCTCTTCCAATCAATATAAGACAAGATAAAGGAGCCTTCACTATAACGGCTGGAAAGGGAAAGAACTGCATTTTTTATACCCAGGCAAGCCATAGCCACTGGGAATAAACCATTCTTTCATATTAAATCTCAGGTCTTTATTTGAACAACAACAACAACCAAAAAAAAAAAAAAAAAAACGCAAGAAAACTTGCTCATCAACACAATTATCTAGTCTCTCTCACTTGGAAAAGTAGCCAATGGTACTAATGAATCCAAAAGTTACTTCTTTGAAGTTAGAAATAAGTTCAAACTTTTGGATGTGCAAACCTCTACAAATTGTCTAAAACATAGAATGGACCATTTGTAAGCCATATGAAGATTGAGAGCTATGGTTAGGTGTGAGTATACACACATCTGTGTCAACAGTTAATGAGCCTATCCTATCATTTAATAGGATAACCACGAAATATAGAAATATAAAGAGGTTTACTGAGAAGCAACAGATTATGTACCAGATGCCCTTCCAGGTACATTTCTGAACATTTGAGTGTAGCTTTGAAGCGGTTTATAAAAGAGAACTCAAGATAGGCAGCAATATACAATGCCTTGCCCATAGAAGAGCCAATATTTCTTTTCTGAATACAATATGTAACTCATTTAACTGACTTGGCGTGTTTCTTTTTTCGGCTTTTATCTTCCTCTTCTCTCAGAAAGAGAGGAGAGCTGATTTTAGTTCATTCAGATGATAGCCTGGGAGGAGACTGAGCTGAGAGCAAGCAGGGCTTTGTTGGCTATGCTACTTCCTAGACTGCTTTTGAGACTTCAGGTGACTCACAACTTTAATAGCCTTGGGCCTTGTTGACAAACCAAGAGTGAACAACTAGATGAAGCCGGGACTCTTGGATAAGTACCTTCATCACATTTAATCTCTTTAAATAATGGTAGGCTGAGAAAACTAAGCTTAGAGAAGTTATGCAAACCTGCTTTGACTCTTGAGACTATACAAATAACATCTTAGGAAAGTATTTTATAGTTGACAAAAATCTGTTAATAAAGACAGAAAAAAGTGCCATGACTTCCCTTCAGCTTACTTTTTCCTTTCCAAGTCACAAGATGCAACAATGCCAGAGAAACATATTCCACCCTCTACAGACTGTAGTCTATATAAAAGTTCATGGGAATGGGAGCCATTGTGTTACATATTGCAATATGGAAGGTTTCAAGAAAATAACAATCCCTAATATAAATTTTACATCATGGTGGTAGTCTTGTGCTGTACTTAGAATTCTGGCAGTAACAGTGTGCAGGGCTACAAACTTAGAGACCTGAGTTTTATTCCAGCTCTGCCATGAACTTCAGGTACAGCTTTAGGCAAGATTTTTCATTTCCTTCTGATTTCCAGAATCATCTGTTCTCCTATCAATCTTGAAAAAAAGGCTTCTAAGAATCAAATAAAGAAATGTACACAAAAGCACCTTTAAAGCATAAAATCTTATACAAGTACTGGACCATCCAAACTCACAAGAAGCTTGTCAAGAAAAAGTGATATATTTTAGACCAGTGGGTCACGATAGAGTCTATTTCCATTGCCCACCCTCTTTCTAGCCTGGGGATGACTTTGGCTGTTAAATTGGCACAGGGAACAGAGATTGTTTGCCACTGGAATCTAGTAGGTAGAGAGCAGGATGCTGCTAAACACCCTAAAGTACACAAAGAAACCTACACCATAATTAATTATATAGTCCAAAACATCAAGAGTTACAAAGTTGAAAAACCCTGGTTTAGACAAAATTTCATATAGGCTAGGGAAAAAAAATAAGGAAACCCCTGTGATGAAGTTTTCCTCATCCTCCACTTTCCAGCTCTTTTCTAAGGTAAACAAGAGCTATGCCAAGATTTCAAAGGCTAGGATTCAGAGTCAGAAAGATTCAAGTCCTTTAGGTGCCCCAAATAAATTCAGGGCATGTAAAGTTCAACATAGATAAATCTTACTTCATAAGCAGGGAGCTAGGAAGTTTCCAAAACCACCCTTTTCCAGAAGCTCTGCAGTCTTCTCACCTCTGATTCCTAGGCTTCTCTAGAAAACAGCATCTTTCAAGTCCTCTGGACTACATGATTTATTTTGCTTATTTGATTGATGGTCCACATGCCCATGCTCAGGGAATTTTTCAGCTTATTTAAAAGTGTATAAGGAGCATTGCTCAAGACAGTGCTGACTGTCTGCTGTCATTCAAGACCCACTAAGTGGGGAGATGAAAAGCATGAGTAGCCGCAGAGGGGAAAGCACCACGGTGAATGCTGGGGCATGGTTAATTACTCTGTTGTGAAGAGCTCTCTCCAGCTGAGTCCCAGTGCTACAACAAGCCATTATTTTAGCTGAAATAATGGAGTTGCCAATTAATTTAGCTGAATTCCTCACTCAAAGTGTCTCTCCAGTATAGAGTAGTTAGCTGATGCCCTTTGCTACTGGAAGGGTATGAATGCATTCTGGTGGGGGTATCATCCTTTGTATATCACTCAGCAGCAACCTCTGTGTCTTTGCCTGACCTCTGTCGGATCCAGCACTGAGCTCATAGGAAGTTAATCTCTCCAGTAGAAGGGGTGGAGGAGAGGAAGAGAAAAATATGGGGACAGATGGAGAGGACTCTTCTAAGAGGGATTTTCTCTCCTTAGGAAGGATTTTCTTCATTTTACACTGCCATTGCATGAAGCTTAATTTCTTACCTAGAAGTTGAAAAATCAATTAGAACAGGTCCATAACAAATGAAGAACCAAGGTCGAGGAAAGTGACGTGGCCGTTTTTGAAAATGCAAGGAATAAGGTGAGAACAAGTTTAGCAGTAAGGTGGACTTTAGGATTTATGATAGTCATTCATAAATGTTTCCTCATTTTAGAATTACACAGGGAACTCTTAACTTACTAACTACCCAGCCCCAGCCATGGTGATTGTGATTTAATTGCCCTGGGGTCAGACCAATTATCTCACTTTTGAGTGCTTTCTAGGTGATTCCAATGAATAACTGGACTTAAGGGTCACTGGAACAGTATGGGTCCCACAAAGAGTGTGGGCATCACCTGGGAACTTCTTAGAAGAGATTTATTTAGTTCCACCCCGGACCTGCTGAATCAGAAACTGTAGGGGTTGAACCCAGCAATCTGTGTTTTACAAAACCCATCAGGCTATTTTGAGGCATGCTAAAGTTTGAGAGCCACTGCATTAGAATACTGAGTTGTTTTGTTTCCTTGCCTTTCTCTACCCTCCTCTTTAAAAGTTTGGTCCTGGTAGAGTCCTGACCTTGGCACTTTTTTCTAAAGCTCTCCAGGGTTCAAACCTGTATTTCTAACCTTTACAATTGGAATCATGGAAACTCTAACTCTGTGTTAATCCTGGTTTCATATTTGAGCCAATCTCATCCCTACATCCGGCTCAACACGAATAATAATGATATTGGCTAGTTACTGAATGTTAATTGTAAGGGTTTTTAATGACAATTTCATCCCAACCATACATGGAAGTTTCATCAAATTATGTCCTCTGCTCTTCATAAGTGTTGCTTGCTTGGAAGAAAACACAATTATTTCAGATAGAAAAATCAGTGTTTAGCTATTTACTAAGGGTCAAAGCTCTCTCTTACCTGGATGGGTCTAGAAATTACAGTATCCTTCTTTTCTTGGTCAGTGATAAAAATAACAAAGACAAATCACCCACAATACCATGCATTGTGGCAGTCTGAAAAGAAAACAGCATGGGATCTGGATATTGAAGGAACTTTTCTGAAAAATACAACAGTATATTGTAAAAGTTGCATCAAAATGCCTCTCTTTCTATACAATAAGGATTATTAAAATAACGCCAGTGGCAATTGGCACTAAACATAAACTTGAGACTCACCAGGGGAGTTTTAACAGAAAAGACTAGAGTAAATGTGTTTACTGTTATTGGCTGGGGGTCAGTGAGGTGGTGATGTGAGGGTGTATTCTCCTGCACTCTAGGTTTTGGGCAAGAGGAGTCAAAATGCTGGTACTTGGCCTGGGTTGAGTAATGACAACTGTCCTGCTTCACAAGGGAATATTCTACCTCTGGGCTCCTGGTAAAGATGTGAAGCTCAAGGAATCAGTGCCTACATTCTAGCAAGGTTCCTAGTGACTGTCATGTGTAGAGTCTGCTCATTCATGAATGGTTCCTTGGGGAAGTGTGATAAGACCACGTTGTGTGTTTTAGTATACACCTGCCACCAGATTGCAGCAGTCTAATTTCTGACAACAGATGAAATAAAAATTAAAATAAAACAATGTATGATTTTGCTGTCGGGCATTAAAGTTTTATGAAAACAGATGGGTGAGCATCATCTCTCAGAGGAGCTCATTCGAGCTGAGGCTCTTTCTTCAGGCTGCAGGTGTAGACATTTCAAGAGCCCCCCTGGGTTTCCTCTGGAAGAACAAAAGCAAAAGCAAAAATCTAACAAGAGAGAATTGCATCATACATGGTTCCCTGAACTAGGTATTTGAAATTGTTCTAATAATGAGTGAAGGGAAAAAAGACCCACATGTATTTTCATATTACACAGATGGAACATGCCGATATGTGTTTTTGATTCATTGATTTTTGAGATCAATCAAAGAAGTTTTAACTGTGCTTTTAAACTTTCTTGTACAGTTACAGGCTTACATGCCATCTGAGAAATCCCTAAATTACAAGGGTACATCAAAGAACAAATAAAGAAGGAAATTCTAGAGGGTTAGGATGGCTTTATAGATGATGATCTGTGAAAACAGAAAAATACCTCTTTGAATTCTCCTTTTATAATTGATTAGCTCTGTTATCTTTGGTAATAGTATTTAGACTTCTGTTAGTTTTAGTTTCCTCATAAAATAGAACTCTTTTAAGATTAAATAGGATAATGTTTGTAAAACAATCATCCTCATGCTTATTAGAAAAATTTGTAAATGCTGTTGATGTTGATAAAATTTGGTGGCTAATTTTGGGAGGATTAAATTAAAGATCTCAAATCCTCAAGCATCCACTAGGAATAAAAATGATAATTCATTATATTACAATAAATGGCACTTATCTACTGAGGACACAGTATTTTAAATCAGCATAGCTATATTTTAATAACTGGTATACTCTCCGGGATTTAGGTATATTGCAAGTCTGGTCAATGTATCTGGAACATAAACCTATAAATTCAAATACTGATATGATTAATGTAGAATGTGTACAGAAAACAATTAGAGAAAAAAGATACAAGCTCACTTTTGGAATGACAGTTCACTCTTTTTCCTAACATAGGTTAATTTACTTATATCCATTTGTAATTTGTCATTTGAATTTTCTTTTTGTTGCTTTATTAAGTAATATGTTAACTCCCACATTTGTGACCTGTGAAAAGGAAGTACACATTAACTACTATTCTAAACTCTATTCTTTCAGGCACCTTAAAAGGCACTATCAACTAATTTAGCCCAAATTTATTGAACTCTTATAAATGTGCAATCTAGTGAGGTGTAAAAGAATTGTAAAACATGGTCCCTGTCCTAAAGAAATGCATTTCCTAAGACACATAGACATATAATACAAGGCAGAATAGGATCAGTACTATAGAAGAAGTATAGAGAGCTCTGGAAATTAAAAGATAAGACAAGTGTCTTCAACTTGGAAGATTAAAAACTACAAAATAAAAGCAAAGCAGTTTTAAAAGGCTTTAAAAGAAGTGTGGATTGCTCCAGGTGAACAGGGGAGGAATGTATAAGAAATTCTCACAATAGGGAATACCAAACGAGTGTTTTTAAAAACTTTGTAATAAAAATTTTTTTAGTTTACTGCTATAGAGGTTCCATTTCAGATTTTTCAAGCTGACGTTAGATTATGAAGAATATGGTAAAACTGTTCACCTAAAGCAAGTACATGATGATAAGACTTAAAGATGTCAGTTGGAGAATGATCAGGGCTTCACAGGAAGAGGATGAATATGGGAGCTGGAGATAGGATGTCTTAGTAGTCAGCTATATCGTATCTCAGGCAAGAAGTAATGGGGGCAAAGTTAAAGGAATAATATGGGAACAGAGACATCAGGAAGGAAAAAGGCACAAGGTTTTGGTGATTGAGAGAGGATTCAGAGAGAAGAGAGTGAGCAAGAGATACAACGTATCTTCCAAGTTTTATTAATGATTGTTTCTTCCTCACTCATCTTTGTGGTCAGGAAATAGAGGTTCATGAAGAAGGAGAGAGATCCATGGAAAGCCCTTTTTGGGAAACATAGGGATGGTGAGCAGCTGGATGGATAGATGTGAAGTTCAGGAAAGAATTGGCAACTCTACAGATTTACATTCAGGTTTCTTAACAAACAGAGCATAGCAGAAACCAGAGAAGATTCATCACCAAAGGATAACAAAACGTGCTACCTCTCTTATGAAGTGTGGGGAATGGGGCTCTCAAAGTAAAGGCCTACTGAATAGAGTTCAAAACTCAAGAGTGAGGGAAGACATTAGGGAAACAGAAAATACAGGTAAAAATAATGGCACTATAAAAGTGTGCTAATCAGCAGCGGGGTATTTATTTTGAGTAAATATTGGAAGGTAGAGAGCAGATAAAGTCTGATTGAAAGGTAAAATAAAGCAGGGAAACACAGTTACCTGGTGAGGTGGTAAGCTTCAGGTCAGTGAACATAAAGACCAGAAGGGGCCTTGAGCAATGTTCAAGTAACTTATTGTGGATTGCTTTCAAAACATGAGCAGTTCTGTACCCTCCTCTGACTACCCCTGTGTTCATACACAGAAGAACCTGGCCCTTTGAGAGAAATCTTTAGTATTACTGCCAAAGAAACATGGGTGAGCTTTCTGGAGAAGAATCCAAGTGTGGGCGATGAGGCTTCAGAGAATAAATACATAATTCAGGCCGACATATGAAGCCATGGTGAGGAGAAAAAGACAAATGAGGGTAAATTAGTTCTTATTCTAGAAGTTGTGGGCACCTGCCTGCCTTTCTTTCACATAGCAAGCACCCCACAGAGAAGACTGGCTGTTGTCCTGCTCAGTTATAAAAAAGCAATCAGGCTTCCTATTCATTTAATGAATTCTCAAATCAGCCAAGTCAACGTAACAGAGAGAGAGAATCAGTAATGAGAGAGAGAAGATGAAAATGGTGGCAGAATGAAGACTGATGATGAGGTGACCACAGCGTGGAGGTAGGGAGGAGTGGGAGAGGCTGAAGGGGAGGTGGATGGAATTACAGAAGCAGCTAGTTGTGCTCATACAACAACATATGTGAGAATCACCTGGATGGCTTGTTGAAACAGATATTGCTGGGTCCCACACCCAGAGCACCTGATCCAGTGGGTCTGGGTTAGGACATGAGAATATGTTTTTCTAATAAGTTCTCAGGTGAACTGATCCAGGGACCAACTTTGAATAGACTGGGTCTAAGACAAGGGAACTTGTAGTCTGGGAGCAGATCACTGAAACAGAAGCAGAAGTTGCTGATTCAAAAGGGCTTGATTTAAAGAGCTGGTGGAAAGGTAGCCAGAGAGGCAAAAGGTCTGGGAAAGAGTAAAAGACTGGACAGCCCTTTAAACATTGTATAGGTTTTCTATTGGTGTTGTAATAAATAAGGGAAACTTAATGTATTAAGGACAACACAAAGTCATGTCCTTACTTTTCTGGAGATCAGAAGTTTAAAATCAGTTTTACTTGGCTAAAGTGAAGGTGTCACCAGTACTAGCTCCTTCCAGAGAGTCTGAAAAGAGATTCTGTGTCCTTGCTTATTTCAAGTGACCAGCTAGAGCGTTCCTTGTCCTGAGGTCCCTACTTCCATCTCAAAATGTATCACTTAATCTCTGCTTCCATCATCTTATTTCTTTGTCTAAATCTGACTCCTCCTGTGTTTCTCTTCTAAGGCTTGCTGTGATTACTCTGGACTCACCTGGACAATCCAGGCTGATCTCCCCATCTCAAGATCTTTAACTCAAGCAGATCTGCAAAGTCCCCTTTTGCCTATAAAGTAACATTCACAGGTTCCAAGGATTTAGCACATGGGCATATTTTGGGGGGGCATTATTTAGCTTACCACTAACACTGTCAATTCAATGGACCGTTCTTTATGGAGCCACTGGGTTCCACATTGCCACCCTGTACTGAGAAGTGGAACAAAGTCTTGTCAAGCTCTAAATGCCCCGAGGTCATCTCATTCTCTTCTCATGTCACCATGAGGCATGTTTGTTCCTTAACTATTAAAGCACCTCTTCTGTACTTCAAAGTAGAGGTGTCTACACACATTTCAGGTGAATACAAATACAGTGAAACTTAAAGCCAGAACCCATCGAATTGAAACAGTTGTTTTAGAAAGACATTTTTCTTTCCTAAATTAAGGGTAAATGATAAAACAAATAAGTGACTTGGATAGGCTTTAGTAATATGTTTCATAGTTCAAAAACAACCTTTTCTATCCTTATATCTGATGATAATGAAATAGAGTCATGACCAGAAATTGTTTCAGGGCTGGAAAATTCTTCAAGATATAATTTTTGACCTTATTAAGGCAAGAGTGAGGAATTCACCCAATAGTTATGGATTTTCCTTCTCCTTATTGGATGATTGATTGTCCTGGAAAGTATGTCTCATGTACACCTCAGACTGACTTGCCTTATTCCAGATAAGTCGTTGGCCATGAGATACTTGTACACAGTTCCTCTTCCTTTCTCCATATATTCTGACTTTTTCTTTCTTCTTATGAATGCACTCCTTGACATTCTAGGCAACAGATTCCTTTCTGTCTATTCTTATTATTTTTAGTTAGCTGTTCCCTAAAGAAGATGTAATCTTCTGGATAAATCTTTGTATGATACAATCCCATATGTAGAACATCTGACTCTTTGTCAGAGAGTGAAATATAGGGCTGCTCATGAGAGGCTGTTTGATCCACTGGTTAGGAGTGAGAGCTCTGTAGTGTTAGATAGCCCAGTTTGAATTGTACCTCAGCCCCTTGCTAGCAGTGTCACTTTAGACAAGTGTCACTTTCCATTTGGGGGTCTCATTTCCTCGTATGCAAAATAGGGATGATCACCATAGTTATTTCATGGGGTTATTACAGGGATCAAATGAGATATACCACAAAAGCTGGTACATAGCAGGTATTCAATAACTCTTGGCACTCTTAAATTTTGAAGCTGTGAGTATTGTCTTTTTAATATCTTTATACCTCCATAATCAGTGCAATTTGTAAATGGCTTACTTTGTGATCATACCATAGCACTATTGTCACTGTAGTAATTGATTCATTTCATCAAAGATCATATTTAACATTTAAAAATATTGCTTAACTTCCTTCAAACAAATTATCTGAGAGATAGTTGCCATTATTTCAAATGTGATGAATTCAAACTATATCTATATATTTTTTCAGAATATTAAAATAGTCATTGTGAAACAATAGAAAACCCTTAAATGTTTTCTCTCACATGGGAAAAGTACGTGTATACTATACTGTCCTACATGAGAAATATATTTTACCACAAGAGTATGAAGATACAGAAAATCTAGAAAGGGAAATTAGTATTTAAACAGTAGCTGTCATCTAAGGTTATCAGGGAACACCATAATTTCTTGAACTTTTTTATTATCTTTAAGTTATGGCAATATTTTATTGCTTAAAATGAACATTTTAAGACTAGTCTTTCTCAATAGCATTGAGAAGGAAAGAAAATGATAGGATATGATTTCCACTACTTTCCAGAGAAGAAAAATAGAAGCATGATAAGGTTATCCAACTCAAACAAGATAAAAACTTTTAGGGTATGCACATGAATTTGAATGATGAATTTAATGAATTCCTTGTTCTCAATTCATTTGTAGATAAATATAACCTTTTTATTATTAAGGCTTTTGACAATTTTTTTTTGCCTTTCCAGTTTAAGTTCAAGTGACCTACAAAAAAATTTAGGTAGACTTTCATTTTCTGTGGTTTAAGAGGTGGGGGAAATAAAAAAATAATGTCTTTGATGTTGTTTGAATCCATTTCTTGGTCTCTAATGAATCCTCCATTGTCCTGACTTTAAGAATTGGCATACTCATTCCTGACTTGGTTTTCTGAAATCCAACTAATATGAAATCCAAAGAATACTTAAATAAAGTGTTTCCCAATTAAATAACACCAGGTATCCATGAAACATTTTGGAAAGTAAAACCTCACATTATAAAACCATTGTACTTATCTGTCAAGTTTATTGATTTGGTAAATATTTTTATAATGTGAGGTTTATCTCCCCAGAATGTTGTATGGATTCTTGGTGTTATTTAATTGGGAAATACTTTACTTAAGTTTTCTCTGGATTCCAGATTAGTTGGATTTCAGAAAATAACCAAAACTCGGTGCTTTATAATCTGACATTACTGTATTGTCTCCTTCCTGCTTTCATTTCTCTTATTTCCTTGTCTCAATCTTTTTTAAAAATAATTTTTGAAAATATTCAATTATAGTTGACATAAAATATTCTATTAAGTTCAGGTGTATAGCATAGTGAATAGACATTTATATAACTTATGAAGTGATCACCTTGTAAGTGTAGTGTACATCTGACATCATACATAGTTATATTGTTGACTATATTCCCTATGTTGTATTTCACATCCCTGTGACTGTTTTTATAAATGTCGATTTGCACATATTTATTCTGCTTTTTTATTCATCCTATCAGCCTACCTCTCACTGGAAACCATCAAAATATTCTCTATCTACGAGTTTGTTTATTTTGATTTTCAGATTTCACATATAAGTGAAATCACATGGTATGTCACATATAAGTGAAATCATATGTCTTTCTCTGTCTGACTTATTTCACTTAGCATAATGGCTTCTGACTTTATTCATGCTATTGCAATCCTTGTCTCAGACTTTAAGAGACAAATGCTCCTATATGAATCCATACCTGTCCTATTACAGAACACAAACACAAACTAGTCCCTTTAAATGTAGGTAGCTCAAGGTGTTACCCAACCCAGGAGCGTCACACCTGATAATCAACAGAGATAATGTTTATCCCAAAGTTATGCACAAGAGTATAGATTTTAGGCATCAAGTTCAGGACAAAGTGGTATACTGAAAATTCAGGGGATTCAGGGTTATATCTTAGGTCTATCTAAACCTATCTTATCTCTTACTAGCTGTATATCTTTAGAAAGTTACTTAATTCCCGTGATCTTCAGATTACAATTCTGGAAGGGAAAAAAGCCTATAATTTTGTTCTATCTTATGTACATATAATTACTATAAATGTGTTTATAGCATTTAATATATATTATATATAAACAAATATTATAGACACAAATGTATTTATGAGCATTTATAACTATTTAATGTTGACATACTTCTGCTATTCAATAAAAGAAAGACAAAAAGATAAGAGATAAGTATTTTCTACTTTCAAGGAGAGTAAGAGATCAGCAAATGGAGGGTTCACCAATAAAGAAAGGGGAGATACATGTATGCTAGAAGAAGAATGCAAGGTAGGAGTTGGGGATCAAAATTAAATTATGATAGATTAGTGGCTGGTAGAAGAGAGTGCATTGTAGGTAGACAAAAAGCATAAACAAAGAAACTGATGTTGGAATGAGGCTGAAACATTTTGGGGTCAGTAAAGAGTCAAAATAGACTGGGGCATAGATGATGCATGCTGAATTGTGTAGAAATCAAAACTGTTTTGGTAGGGGGCAGGAAAGATCATGAAGTCTTCAAGGTCAGGGAATGGTGCTTGCACCTGATGTTACAGAGAATCAGATGGTGTCAATAAATGAGCACTGTTGTGATAGCCAGTCCATTTAGGTGACAACCCGAGTGTGGGGTGACATAGACCCACCTGAGATCTTAAGTATGTTTTTCCAGGAAGGAAGCTCTTATGGGCCAAGTCGACATTTTTTCTGCAAGAGAATTGGCCCATTTGAAATTTTAAATAGGATAAACACAGATTATAAGTGTTTATTTTCATGATTGAATGTCTTTTTCTAATTCTATCTGCTTCAAACAACTTTTCAATGTCCCACTGGTACTTTCCCCAAATGGGACTGGGTGGTGGGTATTTTAGGACACATGGACAACAAATACATTTTGAGACTATGATTGATGATCCAGTGAGTTATTAAGGAAGTGTTCCCCAGAGAACCAGAAAAAGAGTGAAGAAACAAAGATAAAGAAAGGGAAGACACCAAGCTAGAAAGTGATTTTAGTATGAAAACCAGCCTCAGTTGGATAGTGGACGGGAGCTTGCGGATGTGATTTACACCTGATTTTATTCAGAATTCATCAAAGCAAGGGAGATGGGTTTTAATTTCTCTGTACCAGTTAGGCATTGGCTGAAGAATGCCCTGGAGAGAAGTAAGAAAGTCAACTTCCAGGTACTTGTAGCTCTCTGTGTTGGCAGGCAAAGCAGCCCTATGAGGGAGGAGTTGGAAGTAGTACTCAATGATACAGAAGCCAAGGGGTAGATGCCCAGAAAAGGTAAGAGGGGATCTGAGATGAGCAGCAATTATAGTAAACGCTCCGCAGGGGTACCAGTTGTACAAAAACATTATTTCTCACCTTGCTTTCATATTGACCTGAACTTGCAATTTTACTCACATTATCTGTTTTCGCCTGAGAACCTGAAATGAATTTTGGAGGCCCCAGACTTCCAAGACATTCACTGCCTCTTTCACCCCTCTGGCAAGAAGCATTTGGATTTAATCCTGCATCAGAGTAAATAATTAGGTCTTTAAAGCCTATAAATTACATTTGTCAGCAGCAGAGGAAACAAATGGAGTTTCAGGTTTTCTAGTGGCAATGATAAATGGCAACACTGAGCTTTTGCTATTAGAAGCTTGCGTGGACCTAGGAGCTTGTTTATTGACTCCTAAGGAAAAAGACTATTAATCCCAACCATTTTAGATGGTGGTGGCCAAGCTCTCTGTGTAACTGGATTGAGCATTGTCCTACTGTACTGAGAGTTCTGTATGACTGGCATTCCTCCTGTGACAAGAGAAAATGCTGCCAGAGCACTAGTTTAGAGTAGAATATGTGGCAAAAGGTTCAGATTATACAATCCATTAATTAAGATTTATTCGATGCTAGTAGGTATTAATAGGGTTCTGACTCCACATGTGGTTTACCAGCAAAATTTCAAAGTTTGAGGTAAGATGTAATTGATTAGAAAATGATTCTAGAGGTATGGAATGTAGATGGAAAGAAATGCTGGCTTTGTCCTAACAACTGCTAATTGGGCACTAAAACCAGTCTGCGCTGTTTGCAGTCTTTGAGGAAGGCAGTGTGGTGCGTGCAAAGGCCCTGCTTGCTCAAGGAGGAGAACAAATTCAAGGCAAAGGGACATGGGGAAGCAAGTCATTATGCTGTGCATTTGGAAGCTGCTGAAAATAGAACTGCACCTCCTGCACCTCAGTCCTGCTCCCACAGCAGTCATTAACTGTGCCATGAAAGCAGAAAGATACTGAGGTTGAGATTAACCAAGTACACATGTCCCTTCTCTCTCCGCCCCCGCCCTCCTCCCTCCACTTCTCTTCCATCCTGAGGAAGAACTTACAGTAAATGACTGTACTTAGGTTAACGCGTGACTATGAGTTTTCAATCAAAGCTGATTTGCATCCTCTAATATCATTAGTAGGAACCACATTAGGCAAATATAATAAACAAAAATGAGAAAGAGAACAAAAGAAGCAAAGCAAGAAGCAACACTCAGCCAGCATCTCAGCGTGCTTCTTAGCAATACACACAAGCAATCAACAGAGTAAACTAACACTAATGAGAGATGTTCTGATGCTCCTAGAGATGGGAAAATCCATTCAAGGTCTCTGTTCGATGTGGTTCAGAGAAAAAGCCTTGCCACATTCAAGTTTCTACACAATTCAGTTACTGTGTCACCATCCAGAAACCTACATTTGTATTCACAAGTCAGGAAGATGACTGTAAAATACAGGAAAATTTTTTAGCGTCTATGGGTTCAGTGAAGACAAAAAAAATTTTTTTCTATCCCTCTGAATCAATACAAGTGTGTGGTAAAGGTATCTAAAAAACACTTTAAGCTTCCACATAATTTTCCATCACTCTGTTCACTCCCTGGAGAGAGAAATATTCACGTGTCAAGCATTAATTTAACCTTACAATGTGAAAGGGACAGTGTTACATCCTGTGGAGGTTGCAGACATGCATGAGGCTTGTCTCCAAGTCTCTAGTGGGTGTTCCTTGAGGTCGGGAATCCAGACAGATACAGAAGTAATTGCTGTAACAGGCATCCTGATAAATACTGACAACGCAATTGGGAATGCTACCATGTGTTTAGAAATTGGGGAGCTAGGGAAGATAGCATCAGTTGAAATGTGCAAAAGGCTGGATGTCACAGCAATGCATCTTGTATAGACAAAGCTGGACAAATACTTTGTGGTTGCAATCAAGCCAATAAATGAGTCCTTCTCCAAATTAATATTTCATAAATATTTTTAATATTTATAGATGAATGTGGAAAGGTTTTTTTTTTCAAAAAATAATATATTGAAAACATTGTAAATAGAAACAGATTCCTTCTCAGTATTTCACAGCTATTGGCCAAAGAAGGTTCTAAAAAACTATGAGTAAAACAATTTCTGCTTTCATGAAACTTTTGTTTTAGCTTCAGTTTCATTTTATGACTTGATGAACCAAACTCCTGGGAAGGCACAATAATGGTAATAATATCTAAGGCTTATTTAATGCCTATTATGTGTCAGGTTCTATGCTAAATGAATTAAATTATCTTTTTAGAACTTCAAAACAGCCTAGTAAATTGAAGCCTCTAAATATCCTCATTTAATTACAAAGTCAAAAAAAAAAAAGAAATTAAAATAAATTACTGATTTCTCACAAAGAAAATTAAGTCACATATAACGTGTTTTTAGAACCTCAGCTGGCTATGGATACAAATGAGATTTGCAAAAAATACTCGATATATAGACACTTGTGCAGTAAAAGTTCCTTTTATTCCTTTACATTTCCTTTGGAGGAAGCTGTCTACTGTGCTGAAAGCTTGATCAATTTAGTTCAGTACTCCTGAGATACGAGTCCTGACCTTTATTCTGATTTGTGGGAGGAGGGAATCATCTACAAAAACCACCAAGATCAGATTTTTATCATTCAGAAATAATTAGTATGACTGATACTTTAGTGTTAGTTTTGCCTTTCTTTTCAATTATAGTTTCAGATGACAGTTATAATAATCTTCAATTCTTAAAGACAGAAACATTTTTAAGTAATTATTTGCCCCTAAGTTTTTTAAACATGAGAGGGTAATTTAAAATTTTTCCACAAATAAACCAAGTCATCAATTAACATTTCAACATAAGGAGCTGACATTGGGCTTTTAACACCTGACATATTTCATTGGGAAATTCCATTGCCCCTCAAATCATGGGTAATAGAAAATACACTTTGCAGGTTACAACATTCTGCTTTCTTCCTGACAAGATTTTCCTTTCTCAACCCATTCTGCAAACTTGTGCTAGTTAGCAGTTAAAAACAAACATAAAATCTTCCTTCAATCTCCTTTACCAATCTGTCATCTATGGATTATTATTAATGGATAGAAAAACTGAGGCTTAGAGTGGTTCAAGTTCACACAGACAATAAATGGAGGATCCAGAATCCAAACTTGCCTCCATCTAGTTCTAGAATCGTCAATCCTTCATTAGTAAATTGGCCGTGAATCTCAGAGTGTGCACATGTCTGGTCATGTGCATGTTTAAGAAATGACATTTCTAAGGCAGCATGGCACAGGGAACAGAAGTTTGAACTGGGAGCCAGTCCTTGATTCAGTTTCCCAGTTTCAGAGATTCCTGGTCATTCAGTCTTGCCTAAATCAAAACATTTTGTGAATCTTGTACTAATAGGAATTCCAATTACTCACTTGAGCTGTTTCACAGGCTTGTGATGAAGGATGAATGCACACTAGCCTGTTTAGTTTCATCACAACACTTGTCACTCTGATATTTTCTTGTGTGCTCATTGATGCATGCCTGCCCTGCCCAACCTCTTCTACCTAGAATTTAAGCTTCCGAAAAGCGTTAAGCTTATTCAAAAGAAAAAAAAAGTGTTTACCATCACTGTACCCCAGAACCTAGAATAGTGTCAGAAAAACAGAGATGATTTATAGGTTGATTGAATGAAAAAGAGAAGAAATGAATTTCAAAGTCTCTGCACAATATAAAAGACTTTTATTATCAGGGCTTGTTATGATTATCCCTGTCATTACACTGCAGGGTGGTCAATCATTTTCAGCCGTCTCCATGGTAAATTTGGGCTTTGGCTTGACTTGGTATCTTATTCTTCATTTCAGTCATGATACTTGGCAGTTTTAGATTATAGACTTTCTTTTTCCCCATAAAACACAGATTTACAAATAGATGCACAGATGTTGTGAGACTAAAGATTAAAGATTGGAATTCATCATGAAGAAGAATCAGACATGCTGTTTGGGGCACATTCCTCTAGGAGATAACTAAGATATAAAGGGAGAAAAGTTTGGTTAGGTTTTGTTATCTATTTATTTTGTTTCTGGTAACTGACTGTGTCTCCTGAGATAAAAGTATAATTTTGTTGTGAACACTGAGCCTCCTGCAGGCAGCCTATAGGCAGAAAGCTTAACCAGTGAGAAAGGGAGGGGCAAAGAAAGTCTTGCTTTTCCATTTGATGGCTCATCTGTTTCCATTGCCTCCTGAAATTATATTAAAGCACTTATAAAGCAATTAGTTTGCTGGGCTGCCAGAGCCATCCGAGCTACATCCTTTTCATCCCACAATTCCTGCCAGGGACCAAACAGTCTGGAACTGATGTAATAGAACACTATTAAGAATAATCACTATTTGACTTCCTTATTTCCTGGAAATCTCCAAGCATAAACATGCCATTTATTTAGATAAAGATTCTGCCAGTTATAGAATTTTATTATGGCACAGTCCCTGGTATATAAATGGCAGCATGGAAGAGTTTTATTTCTGTTTTCACATACTCAGGAAATGATGAATCTGGGAAAATCTCCAACTTTCTACTTCCTTTTCATGAAGATTTACCATCATGTTCTCCTCCTCCTCCTCATCCTCCACTTTCTCCTCCTCCCTCTCCTCTTCCTCCTTATTCCTTCTTCCCTCTTTTTTCTTTCTTCCTTCTTCCTTCATCCTTCTTCTTTCTTCTTTCCTTCTTCTTCTTTTTTTTTTAAACAAATGGAATAATTGAATACCTGAAACACACCCTGGAGCATCCTGCATGTGTAGTCTGGAATGGGAAGAAGTTCTAGATAAGTGACCTTAATTCCTGCTAAGATGTGCCTCTACCATGTAAACATAAAGTTCAACTCAAATTCATAATTATAAAAAGAAAAAATTTACATTGCTTCCCAATATATATATCAACAGCATCATAACATTTACTTAAAATTTCTTCTCTTCCATTAGCCCATTTCATTGTACCAGAATTCTATAGAGCAGATTGTTCAGACATCATTTTCCCCATGTTTTCAAGGTGAAGGATTAGCTCAGCTGTTTTGGTCTTGAAATCTTGCTCTAACTGTACTTCAGTGGCACCATTTCCCGTACAGAGAAGGCTGAAATAATTAGGTTAAATCATATGATGTCAAAATTCAAACTTTTTTTAACCTATAAAGTAGTGATTCAACTTAATAGCAGTCTCATTGTAAAACAACCCATTAGATACAAATTAAACATCTTCAAGAAAGCAAAGTAGCTCACCACTTTATAGTTTGCAAGGTGCTATCACATACATTAAATCACTACAGACTTTTGGGAAAGGATGAGGAAAGAGAATCTTTATATATGGAGTCAATAAGTTTCAGTGGGTTGAAATGACTTGCTCTGAGTCCCACAGCTGGAAAATGGTTCAACTTGGACAATCCTCCGAATTGCTTACTTACTTTACATAAGGACTTATTTTAAAAGTTTTTAAATAATGAAATCCTTGGGTGCATTTCCAGTAAAATTAGGTATGCAGAGATTCAATTTACATACTACTTTTTCTAGCCCTTTTGTTTAACACTAAACAGGTATTCCAGGAGGTCTCTGAAAATATTGGCAAGATGCTTCTACTCCAGGAAAAAAGTCACTTTTCTGATGATAATGTTGAGTTCCATAATGCATCAAGCCCTGAGTTTCTCCAGTGAGCTAAGCTTGTAGGGCTCTGTGACTCCATCTACTGGGTCTAAGATAATCCTGAATCAGAAGTGAGACAAAAGTCCTTAGCCTTCAACCAGCTCAGGCACTTCCTCTGCACTTCATTCCAGCTTTTCTTCTTGCAAAAATTCCTGGCACCTTCTTTTTGCAAGTCATTTGGTTTAATACTCTTGTATTTTCCTCTGATCTTCACGAATGAGAAAAACAAATTGCCAAAGTCTCTCTCTCTCTTCCCTGTGCTTCTGGTTCTCTCCATACCATTCATCTGGAGGTATTCCTTGTAGCCTATAAGGATTATCTCTTCTTTGGAACACTTCTACCATTTATAAACTTGTGTCATTGTCCATAGTTTATTATGTTTTGTTTATCTCCCCAAGATTATTAAAAGTCTGATGAGAACAGAGTTAGTTTACTCTAATTTTATATCTATAATACTAACCTGTATAGTGCCTTCCAAATGAGAAATGCAAGACAAATATGTACAGTATGCTTGATATATATTTTTTATGACTTAAGAACTTCTACTGAGGATACAATGATATGTCCCTTGGTGGAAAACCTTCTTAATCACAATCTAATATAGAAAATTTGTAATTAGCAATATATGTGTATTAGCAAGGATGCCTCAGGTTATACCTCCAAAGAATATTTATTCCTCAAAGGAATCCATTTGGAAAATCATCTCTGGTTATTACATTTTTAATATTAATAATTCACATTTAGCATATATTGAGCGATTACTATGTGTCAAGTAACTGTTGTAAATAAATCTATCAACTTGTATAATCCTCACAAGAAATAACCTTTGGAGAGGCTGAACAGTGAAAGGTGTCCTCTACCAGACAGCCTAAGTACATTATCCTATGTGTTTCTAGACCAAGAGCTCCTTGAACATAAGAATTTTATCTTACTAATCAATGCTTAGCACATATTAAATGCTTAATAAATATTTAGTGAGTGGAAGAAGTAATAAAGGAGTGCCAATATTGCTTGAAACCTTTTGATTGGACTCCATGTTGTAAATTGTCATGCAAGAAGATCAGTCTCATTATTCTGAAATCACCCCTTATTTCAGTTCAAGAATGGCATTTTCCAACTTGATGAACCATCTCTATCATTAGACTTAGTTCTAACTGTCCTTTGGATAGTTCTACAAATTTAACCAAATTTCTTCGGAAGGAAATCAGTGTAAATTTGTGTTTCTCAAAAGAATTGGACAATCCTTTGCTATGGGGCAGGGGGTTGTCCTGTGCACTGTAGGATGTTTAGTAGCACCCCTGGTCTCTACTCATTACATGTCAATAGCATCTCCCCTCTCAATACCCGCAGTTGTGACAACCAGAAATGTCTCCATTTATTGTCAATGTCCCAGGGCAATGAGGGCTGAGACCATAGCACCTCTGGTTAAGAACCACTGGTGTAAACCATTCAGAGGATTTCATTTATTTATTTATTTTTGAGTTGCAAGTGTCTCTTTTTCTGGCAGTTCTCCAAACAGATGTCCTTTATTACTTGAGACATGACAATATCTTTGTACTGAGTCTCATATCTTCATAAGAGTACTATGTTGAAAGGAACAACATGCATTTTGATGTTTAAGTTCTTGCGAGTTTGTATATATTAAAAAAAATGTGACATCTTTATTTTATTGACATGTACTGCATCTTTCTCTGTCAAGTCCAGCAGGGCTTTGTAACGAATCCTCTTATTTATCAAATGGGGAGGGGATCCAAGGGACACAGAGTGACTTGGCTGAGATGACTGAACTCAGCCCCAGGCATTCTGGCCCTGAGAGGCCCAAGCTACTCCCCAACTGCGGCCCCTTCTTCTGTGGCTCCTTTTACTTCCACTCCAGCCTATGTACCTGCCCTCCAAGTCTTTGGCTCCAAGAATTCACACTGCTTCTGCAGAACTGCATTAGCTTCACAGTTCACCTCAGATGCCTCACTGCCTGTCTCAAAGGATAACATCTCTCCCCAAGAATGGCAGACTCTCATCTTTCCAGAGCCACAGCCTCCTAACCAGCCACACAATTACCTGAAAGCACACTGACCATGCACAGTCATGGGGGTGACAGGCAGGTCATAACGGGTTGACCATAATGCCATGGCAAACCACTTCTCTTCCTTGGCCTCAAAGCCCCAAATGAGAAGAGCAGACGGCTGCACAGCTCACGGCCTGTAGCTATCAATTTGATTTAACAACTGCCAAGCTACTTCGACAGCCCGGCAGCTAATTAGTGGCCTGTAATCATCAGCATTAATTTGTTCACATTTTCCCCTACAAAGTGCTAATTGGGAGAACTGAGCAATGGTTGGGCTGGGCTGCTGAGGAGGAAGAAGGAAGTTTGAGCTGTGTCACTTTCTTGCTGAATATAGTTAGATGAAAGGGCATGCTAAAGGACAAACTGCTTCTGAACTTTTTTTAGAAACTTAGAATGATAGTCCTTTCTAGCAAGATATTATTAATTCTGTATATTCTGGATGGTGTTGCAAATATTTCAGGTTAACCAGCATCTCCTTTGTTGGAATTGTTTAAATGGTGAACAGATTAAAACATTCTATTACCATTTCTTTATTAAGTTTTTCTATGTGTTAAGATTTCATTCTCATAACTGAATATTAAAATATCAAAGACACTTTGCTTAATTTCAGCATTATGCTTAGTCTCCATCATCAACTCCCTTTCCCTAATTCCGGAATATTTGTTCTTTTCTGCCTGTTTTGTTACCCTAGGAAACTGATGCCTGTGAACTATATTACTTATTCTCACATTCTGGTTTACCATTGGGTTTAGCTGATAAAAGTCACAAGAAGGAGACTATAATACAGGAGGAGAGAGGAGGGTTTTTCTTGCCCACTTCCTTCTTGCTTTGGTGTACCATTCTGATATTGGGTGCTGCCCTCCATAACTGCATTCCCTTGGTGGTGGCAAGTCTTCCACTGTTCGTTCCATTCATCATCAGGATTCAATAATATTGTAACACCGCACCCCCATGCTTTTCTGAGTCTTGATACAATAATGGCTTCCCATTGCTGCTAGTTTCTAGGTACCATCTTATGGTTTGATGGTTCTTTTAAACCTGCCTACATTTCTGCTGGCAGTCCTTTCATTAAATTCTCTATAAAATACCATCTGATTGTGCTATTATTTCTTTTATGTACCTAAAATGTTCCAAGATTTTTTGTTTAACAAATAAAAGATTGTTATGCCCACAGTTGTGGGGAGATGGTGTTCAGCTGTGAGCAAGAGAGAATAGCTGTCCTCATGGAATTTGTAGTGTGGTTGGGGTGTTAGAGATTAAATGATTAAGTAGCAATGAGATCTTATAGCATAGAGGGGATTCTAGAGTAGGAATTCTAGAATCAATTATCACCCAAAGTCCGTAGTTTACATTAGTATTCACTTTTAGTGATGTGCAGTCTGTGGATTTTGACAAATGTATAATTCCATATATCTATCATAATACTGTGGTAGGGAATAGTTTCACTGCCCTAAAAAATTCTCTATGCACTTTTTATCCTTCCTCCTGCCTAGTTACTGGTGATCCCTAACTTTTTTACTACTGTCTTCATAGTTTTGCCTTTTCTAGAATGTCTTCTATTTGGAATCATACATTATATAGCCATTTTAGAATCGCTTCTTTCACTTAGTAATATGTAGTTAAAGTTCTTTGATGTCTTTTTGTGGCTTGATAACTCATTTCTTTTTAGTGCTGAATATTATTTCATTGTTTTAGTGTACCCAAGTTTATTTATTTGCTAATTCACTGAGAGATATCTTGGTTGATTTTAAAATTTGGCAATTCTGAATACAGATACTATAAACATGCTTATGTGAGTATTTTTGTGGACATAAGTTTTCAGTTCACTTGGGTCAATACAAAGGAGTGTGATTGATACCTCATATGGTAAAAATATAATTTGTTTTAGTCTTCCAAAGTGGTTGTACCATTTTGTATTCCTGCCTGCATTGCAAGAGAGTTCCTGTTGCTTCACATCTTTACCAGCATGTGGTGTTGTCAGAGTATATAAGTTTGGTCATTCTAAAAGGTGTGTTTTAAGTTTTAGTTCCCTAATTACATGTGAGGTTGGATATCTTTTAATACACTAACTTGCCATTATTTTCATCTTCTTTATTGAAATGTCTGTTAAGGTCTTTGGTCCGTATTTTTTTTTTTTTAAATCAGGTTGTTTGCTTTTTTATTTTTGAGTTTCAAGAGTTCTTGGTATATTTTGGATAATAGTCCTTTAATCAGATGTGTCTTTGGCAAACATTTTCCCCCAGTCTGTGGCCTATCTTCTCATTTTATTGACCTTGTCTTTTGAAGAGCAGGAGTTTTTAATTTTAATAAAGTGCAGCTTATTAATTATTTCTATCAAGGGTCTTGCCTTTGGTGTCATATCTAAAAAGGCATCACCATACCAAAGATCATCTCTGTTTTTTCTCCTATATTACCTTCCAGGAGTTTTATACTTTTGTGTTTTAGATTTGAGTCTATGGTCCATTTTGAGTAAAGTTTTGTGAAGGGCATAAGGTCTGTGTTTAGATTCACTTTTACATGTGGATATTTTGTGTTCCAGCATCATTTGTTGAAAGACCATCTTTGCTCCTTTGTATTGGCTTTGCCCCTTTGTCAGAGATATTTGACATTATTTGTGTACTTCTATTTCTGCTTCTCCATTCTGTTCCATTGGTCTGTTCCATCTATTCTGTCACAAGTACCGCACTGTCTTGATCATTTTGGCTTTATAGTAAGTCTTGAAAGTTAGGCAGTGCTAGCCTTCCAACTTTGTTTGCATTTAATATTGAGTTTACTATTCTGGGTTTTTCTACTTCAAATAAGCTTTAGAATCAATGTCAATATTCATAAAAATAATTTACTTCGATTTTGATTAGAATTGCACTGGATCTGTAGGTCAATTTGTTAACTGACAACTTGACAATATTGAGCCTTACTATCCCTGAACATAAAATACCTCTCCATTTATTTAGTTCTTTTTTGATGTCTTTCATCAGAGGTTTATAGATTTTGCACATATTATGTACCAAAGTATTTCATTTTAGAAGGTACTAATGTAGATGGTAGGTATTGTTTTTAATTTCAAATTTCAGTTATTCATTTCTTATAAATATGAAAATAATTTCCTTTTGTATACTGACAGGGCATTCTTCAAACTTACTGTAATTACTTATTAGTTCCACAAGGCTTTATTTTTGTCAAGTTTTCAGATTCTCTGTACAAATGATTACATTACTTACAAACAAAGCCAGTTTTACTTTTTCTTTCCCAATTGGTATACCTTTTATTTCCTTTTATTGTCCTAGTGTATTAGCTCGAACTTACAGTACAGTGTTGTAAAGCAGTGATGAGAAAAGACATCTTTGTTCTGTCTCTGATCTTAGCAGGAAAGCTTTTCATTTTTTACCATTGACTATAAAGTTAGCTATGGGGTTGTTTTTGTTTTTGTTTTGGTAGATATTTCTTATCAAGTTGAGGAATTTCCCCTCTATTCCTCACTAGCTGACAGTTTTTATCACAAATGGGTGTTAGATTTAGTCAAATGTTCTTTCTGCATCTCTGTAAATGACAATGTCATTTTTTTTCTTTAGGCTTTTGATATGATGAATTACATTAATTAATTTTAAATGTTGAGTCAGTCTTGCATATCTGGGATAAATTTCACTTGATTGTGGTGCATAATTATCTTTATACATTGTTGAATTTGATTTCCAAATGTTTTCATGAGGATTTTTACATCTGTGTTAATGAGACTTGTTGATCTTTAGTTTTCTGTTCTTGAAATAGTTTTGTCTGGTTTTGCTATTAGGGTACTAGTTTCATAAATAGAGTTTAAAAATATTCCCTTTGATTTTATCTTCTGTACGGGATTGTTGGGATTCAGTATTATTTCTTTCTTAAAGTTTTTTTAGAATTCACCAGTGAACCCATATAGGTTGGTGCTTTCTGTTTGGAAGGTTATTAATTATTGATTCAATTTCTTTAATAGCTTTAGGCCTATTTAGGTGGGCTGTTTTTTGTGTAAGTATTAGGAGATGTGTCTTTCAAAGAGCTGGTTCATTTCATTTGGGATATAGGTTATCAATTTCTTTAGGCATAAATTTTTCACATTTCTTTAATATCCTTTTTAGTATCTATGGGTCCATAATAATCCGTTTTTATTTAATTTCTGATATTAGTAATTTATTTCCACTCTATTTTTCCTTTAACCTAGCTAGAGGCTTATTGATTTTATAAATCTTTTCAAAATACCAGGTTTTGGTTTTGTTAATTTTCTTTATTGAGAAAAGCCATGTATATAGCTGCTAATGAGCATATATATCAAAGGCATTCTTCATTTTTATCAGCGTTTTTAATCTCTACCACTTCCTTTGGATCTCCTCTAAGAATTTTCATCTCTCTGCTTGCATTGTCTGTCTTTCCTCTCATGTTGTCTATTTATTCCCATTAAATCTATATTTTTATTCCAACATTCCTGCCATCTGACTCAGATTCTGAGTCATATCTTGTATTTTTTTTCTTGAAAGGAAACATCATGTACTGGGTAAAAGTAACTGTAGTACATAAGTTTTTAGTTATATGGAGGTAACATAAGGGGGAGAGGAAGACTTTTATAGTCCTGTTAATTGGTATTGAGCCTATGCCCATAGATTGTGAACTTCATTTGGGCTTCTCAGTGTCTCCACCCCCAGCCCTTAGATGGGCCAGGCTAGAAGGGGTTAGAATTGTGCTTCTGTTACCCTTGCCCCATAAGATTAAAATGGAGCTGAAAAATTCCTATCACCTAGTGATATGATAACATTATAGGGCAACACATGTTTGTGATAATGCTGGTGCATGCAAACCTACTGTGCCGCCAGTCATAGAAAAGTATAACATACAACGATGTATAGTACATAATATTTGATAATAAACAACTATGTTACTGGTTTCTGTATTTACCGTACTATACTTTTTATTGTTATTTAGGGTGTACTCTTTCTGCTCATTAAAAATTGCTATAAAACAGAATGTCCTGTTACACTGGCAGCAGCCTCATACATCTCGTGTTTACTGTCTCTTGATTGCTTTGTTTTCTCTTCTGCTTAATTTCATGCTGTTTTATTCAGTAACATTCTGTATAGGCCTATAGTCTAGGAGCAAAAGACTATACCATACAGCATAGGCATGTGGTAGGTTAAACCATCTGCGTTTTTTTAAGTGATATCACACAAGGACAGAATCACCTGGAGACACATTTCTCAAAATGTATATCCATTCCCATTGTTAAGTGTCTCATGATTGTAGTCTTTTCCCAAGGTCAGGCCTTGTTAAGTAGGGAATGTTGTGGTGTATTTAAAAATTGTTTATTTTCACCTCCCCCTTCTGGAAACAAGAAGTGATTTTCTTTGTTGTTCGTGGTGAGGCCCCTGGTAAAGCTCCTGGAGGTAAAACTCTCAGAAGTGTAAAGCCTCCTACAACTGGGTCCCCTGGAATTTTTATCTCTCCAGTTTGTATACCCTGAGCTTCTAGCAATTTGTTAATTGCAGTTCAGGTTTTCCTGCTCAAATACTGGTTCCCAAAGAGGTTTTGGCTCTGGTAAATTGTGAATCTCTATATCTGCCTACCTGTCCCTTTAATATTTAGGACAGTGATTTACCCTGTGGTCATCCTTCTTTGACAGATCTAAGAAGAATGTCTGATTTTTCAATTATTTCATATTTTTACTTGTTAAGACAGAATAAACACTTCTAACATCCTTACATGCTAGACCAGAAACCAGGAGCCCAATATTACTATCTTTATTTCACAGATTAAGAAGTTTAGCTCAGAGAAGTAAATTGTATGGCCCTGTATGGTCACAGAATGAGTAAATGGTGGCATGGAAACTCACCCCAAAGTCTACTTACTCCAAAACCAATCTTTTAGCACTCAGAGTACATAGACATTTATTCTTATGCATTCCCCATTTTAGCCCAGTGACTTGAATTAAGTGCTTTTAAAATATATTTTAACTTCAAAATGACCTAGTCATATTGAATACAAAGACCCATTCTGCCTTCCTTTTGAGACACTGATGAGGTTGTATCTGGTTCTTATTCATTCTCATGTCTAAATTATTCACAAATGAGACAAAAGCTTAACACTGTCATTTATTTTTTAATATTAATAAGGGCCCAGCACATTTGCAATCTGGAGGACACTGAAAGACCGACCATCCATTGGGAATACCTGCATTGGAGTTCAGTTGTTGAGATTCTGTGTGCCAAAGTTGAATGCTTCTGAGAGGTTAGAAATATGTTATCTTAATGCAAACCTTCAAGTCCAAGTGTGAGAAGGAGAAAACTAAGTAGTCAGACTACCAGAAGTGTTCAAGAGAGAAAACCTTTGGTTTCTGGTGTATGTCTTTGACATTGTAAAGAAAGAAGTGGACTGAGGAGAAGGGACATTGGCTCCAATGCTGTTTACTGTCACTGACAACTAACAACATCTCTCAAATCTTTGGACCTATTTTGGACCCATGAGGGAATTAAAAAGTTTAGCTGTAATATTTTATGATTGTAAGTTTAATAAAATAATACTTCATTGCTATTTTTATCTAAAAGGAAATTCTCACCTGGAGTCTTCTTCCTCTTGAGTACAAAAATCTTAGTGATGGGAGAGGAGTGATCATACAGGTTTTTCTTTACTGATATTGATTGTTCTTTCCTAGGTAGATGTTTCCATAATTATGGAGTAGTCATTTTATAGCATCCTTCAAAGATAGTCTCTGGTTAGTTTTTTTATTAGCCACAATTTTTATAGTCAGAAAATAAAAGCTTAGAATGGAATTAAATATGTTATGTCATTTACGGTGTGAAGTCCTGTAAAAATCTCATGTGAGACACACTACCAACTGCTTAGAGACACAAAACAACACATGTGAAACTGAGGACAAAACTAAACAGCATTTAGGCAAGGGATGGTGAGCCAGGACCTGGAATATCTCTAAAGCTGATGTTAACATGTTAACATCTCACATCACCTAAATGGTTCTTTTTCATTTTGAGAGATGATAATAAAGATGAACTCATGTGAGGTTACCCAATAATGCTGATCACTTACATTTCACACTCACAACTATTCTCTTATGAGCCCTCAGTGCTGCCTGGAAATCCTCCTACTGCCTTGCCCTTGCCTTTGAACTTTTTTATTCTCCTAGAGGACTCATACCTACTCTTGCTCCTCCAGTACCTCCTTTCTTATCTTCAGTCTCATATGATGACCAATTTCTATGTTGTGGAGAAAATAGAAGAAATTAGAAGAAAAGTTCTGTAGGCTTCCCCACTGTATGTGCCCCATCAGTATCACACACCACTTTTCCTTCTTGGTCCTAGAGGTGAGCTCTCCATGCTCTGAGGATTAGCTCTGCCCCTGTTACCCAGGTCACATTTTCTGTTGCCTCTTTAGGTATACAACTTAAGGAATTCTCGCTTCTTTCTCTATCTCCTACATCTTTAGTTGTTTTTTTTTTTCTCTCTTTCAACTGAATTATTTCCTGAACTCACAAACATACAATATTTTTTTTAAGATGAGATACGTCTGTGTGTGTGTGTGTGTGTGTGTGTGTGTGTCTTGTTCCCACTTTTTGTTCAGCTAGTTCAACCACTCTACCATCTCTCTACTCCACTTATGTCAAATCTCCTTGAGAGTTATTTATACTTTGTCTCCAGTTTATCTCTTTCAGTTCTCTGTTCATTCCAATTCTATATTGACATATCCATTATATCTGCTCTTGTTAAAAACCCAACGAATTCCACATTCTTAATTCAGTAATTAATTCTTAGATCTTATCTTACTGACCTGTAGGAGCATTTGGTATTGTTGATCATATGCTTCTTGTTAAAATACTCTTTGTACTTGGTTTCTAGGATGCTACTTCATCCTGTTTCTCCTCTTCTATAATTGGGCATATTTCCATCTTTTGTACTGATTTTTCTGCATCTTTCTATCAGTCATTTATTTGGGATGCCCCAGGGCTCAGTCCTTACACATCATTTTTTCTCTTTGTACAACCATCCCATCTCATGACTATATGCATCATCTATAAATTAACAAATTCTAAGACTTGGGTCTCTGAACTGAACATACACAAATTCCACACTTTTATATATACTGCCTTCTGGATATCCACTTGGATGTCTAAAAAGGCATCTCAAACTTAACATGTTCAAAAGTGACTCCCTAGACCCTCCCCATCTAGTTCTCCAGCACCAAGACTAAAGCCCACCCCATCTCTCATGTCGCTTAGTCCGAAAGCCTTGGAGTCATCCTTCATGAGCCTCTTTTTCTTATGCCTCAAGCTTTAAAAATATCTTATTGTCACCTTTAAAATATATACATAAAGTATTGTACACCTAAAAGTAATATAATGTTGTATGTCAATTATAATTGAAAAAAATAAGTTTATTAAAAACTAAAATAACTATAAAAAATATATTTAAAGTTCTACTATTTTTAGCTCCTTTAATTCTAGTTACCATCACTGTTTACTATAATAATAGGTTTATTATAATAGCTTCTCTTGATTACTTCTTTACTTCTCTCTAGTTTATTCTCAAGAACAGATCTATGGAAATATAAAATACATTGTGCATGCCTCAGCTCAAAAATCCTCCATTTCATTTTTAATTGATTCAGAGTGCATTTCAAAGTTTTTACAATACCCACAAGGCCCTTCGTGTTCTAATCCCTAAATATTTTTTTGAGCTTACCCATAATAGCTCCTTGGTGTTCATCTCACACTCTAAGAAGTCCTCTATTTCAGGGTTTTGCAATTCCTCCTTTTCCTTCCCCAACTTATCTTCTCTAGATAGTTGCATAGCTCACTCTATCACCCATTTCATGTCTGTTAAAATGTCACCTTATTAAGGAGAACTCCCATTATCACCATTTGTAAATAGTCCATCCTTTTTTCCTCCTTATCCTGCTTAATGATCTATCACTGTATATATTTATAGGATACTGTCTGTATATCCCACCTAGAATGTCACTTCCTTGAGGATAGAACTTTGTTTTTCTCATGGTTGTGGTCTCACTACCTCCAAAAGCATCAGAGAGATAACAGAAACTTAAAACTATGTGTTAGATGAATAAAACAATGAATACATGAAGGTAATTGAGAGAGTGCTTTGAACTTTGGTGTCAATCCATATTTGAACACTTTCGTGTGGGTCAGAGAGGAAAGGATAGAAAACAAGGTCAATGATTTAGAGTTTGCCTTTTGCTTCTATAGCCTCTTCTCTTTACTCTACCCTTTCTTTCCTGCATTTAATGATATATTTTTACAGCTTATGGTTTAGCCTTAAATCAAGGGGCCTTCTATTCACAGAGTAAGAAAGTAGAAAGAGAAATGAGAGTAATTTATTTTCAAATATGGCAGGAGCTCACATACTGTCCAGGGTTCCAGCAAGGTAGTAAAGCCAGAGAATGTTCTCTTGAACAAAGAAATACCAGAGAGCACAGTTTTGTGGAGAATTAACACAGATCAATCAGTCCACCTGAAGGAAGCTCTGTTGCCTTATAGCCTTGGCTTTTACTCACCAACCCTCCCACCACCAACACGGTTTCCAGAAAATCCTAACATGAGGTTGTTATTCAATTTAAGGAGCATTGCTAGGTTCTTGAATGCAGGGGAAAAAAGTAGCATTAGATTCTGCAGGGTGGGGATGAATGGGCAGTGGGGGCGGGTCACTAAGGAGACTGCAGGTAATGGAGTTTTTTTTTCCTGAGTAATAGGAAGGTGTATCCACTAGGAAAGTAAGAGTCTTTGATAGAGAGCTTTTTTTGCCAGGTGAAGGTATTTTGGCTTGACTCAGTAGGCAGTATATGAGGAGTCATTGTATTTTCCTAGATGGGATAAAGGTGGCAATGTGAAGAAAACATTGTTTAGAGTGATTGAGAAATCTGGCCGTAAACCACATTAAAATGTAGTTGTTGAACAACTTGCATCAGAACCACACTAGGATATATGCATTTAGTTGGTCTGAAATAGGTCCTAGTAATCTACATTTTAATCAGAATCTCTGTGGGAGAGGCCTGAAAATTTGTTTTTTTTTTTAAAAAGCAGACCAAACCAATTGGATGCACACTAGCTTATGGTAAGCATTACAACAAATATTTATAGAACCAGAGGTTGCAAGCCATTACTGAACTGTAAAATGAATTTAATGAAATGCATTGGGTATCACAAGTGGGTACAAAATGTGTGCTTCCATTTATATATTGTTCATGAATAGACACATGTAATCTATAGTGACAGAAATAAGGACAGCTATTGCAGGAGTAGGCGAGAAGGCTGATTGAAAAGGCTTACAAGGAACATTTTGAAGGTTGGAAATGTTCTATATCTTGATTTGGGTGATGACTGCCTAGGTGATATACTTGTCTAAACTGATCCAACTGTCCACTGAAGATCTATGCATGTTTCTACATAAGTTATCACTAAATAATAACAAAAGTGAGAAAAGTATGTAGAAACTATCAGGTATTATCTGAAGTAGGGTTAAGCTGTGTGTGTGTACTGAGTCATTATTATTCAACATGAAGTTAAGGATTGTTTAAGAGTGTGCTTGTATGTGTGTGTTTGATGCACTGAAGTAGAGGGGTACAGGCTAGCAATGAAAGGACCCCTTATGTTTACTTTGCTTCTCTTTTGCTTTCTGTAGATTGATACTTTGATTTCTTGCAAATATCTTGCTATCAATGTTTCCAGTATTTTATTTTTATATATATACTTTCCCAGTATTTTATATATGTGTGTGTGTGTGTGTGTGTGTGTGTATGTGTGCGCCCACGTGCGTGTGCATATTTTTTTCCCAAGCAGTACCATCTGATTCTAATTTCTGCAAAGTTTCACTATAGCACACTATTTTATGTTTCTGACACATAGTGTAGTAGTAAGGTCTGGCAACAAAAAGGTTGATTAGATTTGTTCAGTAGGATAATTAGCTGCTTCTGAAAGCTTTGTATAAATGGGTTGTAGGTGTACAGCATATCCATGATTATCTCCAGTAAACATTGCATTTTAAAGCAATAATACACGGCCTGTTCAAAGGGAGATGTTCGGGGGCTGTTCATTTCCTGTTTATTGAATTGGAAATAATAATACATAGGAGTACTGGCAGCCTAAAGATTCATGCAAATAACTCATACAAACACCTGTTTTTTTGTTTGTTTTGTTTTGTTTTTTTTGCTTATCTTGTCCTTGCCATAAAGTATCATATAATGTTTTTTGCTTAACTTGTCCTTGCCATAAAGTATCATATGATGTATTATTTTCAAGTTAATTTTCTTGGAATAGCAAGTACACTACTGTGCATAGATTATTTTTTCAACACTCTAGATATTGTTGTTTTTCAGAATAAAAAGTTTATTTGCATAATGAGAATAAAAATGTATCACTTTTGGTGGAAATGTGGACCATTTTAATGAGATTTAGAAAAGAAAAGAGTAAAATTGAATTGGAATGAGCTATGGTGACTATCTAGTTTGTAGGATTAAAGATTGTTAGCTGGTTAGAGCCTGTTTTTCTCCTACTGTAAAATCCCTCTGGATGTATGGCACCTCCTCTTACTCCCTACATTTCCAGGATGACTTTTGGATTCTTTTTAACTTGAAGTCTAATTATAATTCCATGCTTTATTTGTATTCTACTTATTATAGAAGAGTTATAAAACATTGGTCCAGTCTTATTATTATATAGAGATACTTTAGGTAGGGTACCTTTTTCCAAGAGAGTATATATGTCCAGATGAATCTGAAAAGTTTAAAGGTTCAAGTGAACACAGAAAGTCAAGAATACTGGAGACATATATTAGCATAAAAGTAGATAAAGTTTCTCTTTGCTTTCTTTTCTGTTAGCACTCTTAGCTCTGAGATAAGGGATGCTATGGTGACAAAGGTAGGTGAGAGGTGGGTGAAGGTGGTTGGTTAGGTAACTGGAATATTAGAGGCAGTCTCTTCAAGGAAGAAATAATAAGACATTATACCTGTGAGCCTAAGACCACAACCTTGCCTACACCCATGATGTTGGAGGCACCATAATGACAACAAATTCTCATGAGATACTGTGAGACAGACTAGCTTCCTTTGTCTTTTCATTCCCCTAAAAGCCCAAGGAACTCGTGGTTAAAAAGAAAAGTTCATACGGGAAACGTACTTTACTTTCAGAGTTCTCAGGTTATATTCCTAACACAGTCCTCAATAGGACTCATTTTATTGTCTTTGTTTCAGTAATAGCAGCACCCCCAAAATGATTAGAATATCTAAGCAACTATTTTCTAATTATTTAACTTCCTATAGATCGTTTTCTATCCCCACACAAGTGTTAGTATAGATACTAAGGCTTTGACAATATAACATGAACACTAAGAATTTCAACTTATACCAAATAAATACATAATTGCAGAAGAAGGTAGCACCAGGTTGGATGGAAACATATAGCATGTAAGTGCATCCCAGCCATAAAATTGACAGAAGTCCATAGGATTCTTGGTTACAAGTAAGATAAATTCTCTTTGATTATCTAAGCAAAAGGATTACTGGGATGTGATAGGATGTTGAGAGTTTGGAGAAGAAGGCTTTAAAAGAAGTGGAATTATAGGAGTAGTAAATTTTGGGAGGAAATCTGGCCAGGAGCTGACACACAATATGGCATATGCGTTGCATACAACCACATTTGCTGGACATCACCTCTGCTTCTAGACATCATCTTGGGCCATGCTCCTACTGCCACTGTAAATCCCTGTCTCCCTCATTCCAGACACACATTTATTAGCGGGAATGTACAAGTATCCACTCTGAGCTTCTGTGCTTAGATCCTAGACATAAGAGTCTGAAGAGAGGAAGGATATTCTGCATTTAATTTCTATATGGAAAAGCAGAGTAGTTTTTCTGCCTCCTTCCTCTTTCCCCAAATTAGGCACAAAGGAAATTTTCTCCCCAAAGAAAAGGAGTTTATTATTATTCAGGAAGAAAAACAAAACAAAGCTATATCCCCACAACACGTGGAGTAACTGGAAGATTTTTAGGCAGAAGTCGGATGGGGAATTAGAAGTCAATTAGAAGATAGGTCTCTGGTCTAATCCTACGCAGCTAGGAGATCTGGCAACTTAGGGGCTACTTCACTGAAATGGCTAAGTTGTGCAATAAAGCTGGGCGGCCCTGCGTTCTCTACGAGGAAGCTTCGTGTTGCTTTACAACTGTGATACCCTGACCCGGTGGGAGCTGGGTCTTAATTAAACGCTGTGGTTTGGCTTATTACCACGAGGGGTCGCTGTCCTACATGTGTCATTCAAACGGTCGTCCGGGGGCACCTGACTCAGAGGGCTGAGCAGTTTGTTTTCTCTCCAGAGGTTTGAGCTGCGGCTGCAAACTGTACTTTGTGAATCTGGGCTTCCAGAATTGATTGCGATGGAGCTTGTGCCGTTATTCAAAAATAAACGAATCACCGGCTGGCAAATGAAATTGGCATTTACTGCATACCACGCAGTTCAGTTTTTTACCTTCGGATTTTTGTCACTTTAAGAGCTTTCCTCTCGCCCTCCAACACCAGCACGCATACAAGGGATTTCAAAAGTCCAGTTTCGTGGGGGCTAGTTACATTAGGAAGGATCTACTAAAGCATGAGGGTTGTATGAAATCATGCATTTATGTTATTTTGTTCGTATCATTCCTTCAAGTAAAATAATTTGGTACTCCCCCGCAACAAAAACATGAGAAAATAAGGACGCAGAATTGAGACCTTAAACTGTGAAACATATATATGAAACATTAAAACAAGATGAATATGTAATCTTTTTCAGATTTAATGGTACATGACTCAATTTAAGTCTCTCTGTCAATACAGGATGAGATTCTTGTGGCCTTGTGCCCCATGCCCTTCCCCCAGGCCAGGCCCTGTGAGCTGGTACACCAGTATTCAAGGATGTTACCACATACATTTGCTCTAGCCTTCCAGGCTTTATCCAGCCATGAAGGACTTGCTCTTTAATTCCTTTGCAAGGATAAGTAAAAGTTAACAAGTGGTCTTTACTTGGTAATGAAAGTTATCTTTCTGCCCTTAATGAACATTGTCAGTTATCTTAATGTTTAGATGACAAATGGAGTCAGTTAAATGCATTATAGGATGGAAGAAGCTTCATGTCATATTATCAAGCTACCTGAACTCTGCCCCTGCTTCCCTGCATGGTGATGTTTGTTATTTTTTGGTCCAGATTCAGTTTTTACATTTGATTGTAGATGTTTACCCTGGTTTGATTCCAGAGGAGGAAAGAAGAATTCTCCAGGCCAGAGTCCCCTAGAGTCCTGTGTCTGAGGAATACAGCTGGGTTCTGATCACTTGTATTCATTAGGCCTGCCATAGTGTACTGCTGTGGTGATTCTTTCCCTTTGTCTTTTTCCTGACATTCAGCATTTAATCAATTCTCTATTATTCATCTTGCCTCCCCTTTAACATCCTCCCTCTTCCCCATGCATTAGTCTTTCTGCTGAGGGAGAAGAGTTTAACACTCCTTCCCCTATCTCCTCCTTATCATGGTGTTGGTAGGGAACAACTGCAGAGCAGTAACGTGTAGTGACACTTGATTTGATACTTAAGAATACAATGTGGAGAGATTCTTCTAAGTTTTTTAATGGGCTCTGTTTTCTCAGAACTGCAGAGAAAAGAAATAAAAGGTAGTACACAGGGTTCCTGCTTTTTTTCTTATTATTGCCATGGGGATAAAGATCAAAGTCTTTTTCTGTGATTATCCATCAGACAAATGCAATAAAATGCCCAATTTACAGTCAAGGCTAACTATGTGCTGTCTTTTAGAACACATTTATCTCCTAAACTTGAAACTCTTTCCTCCCTGAGGTCCACAGGGCCTGTGAGGAAACATCCTTGACACCAGCAGCTCCCAAATCTATAGATTGCTATTAAATAATAATAGGTTCCCTTGGGGGCTGTGGACATTTAATAAATGCACCAGGAGTACAGCTAGTTATGGAATCCCTAGGGTATAGTGGCAATCCTTTTAGGAACAAGAAGGATTCAAAGCCAACCAACACCCTTTAGAAGCTTGCTCTAGAGTTGGGGCTCAGGGATAGGGTAGGCCAGTTAATCAACAGTACATGATAAAATAAGGGGAAGTTTCTTGCAAGATTGAGACTGCATCTCAACTGCCTAACTTGGATCCAATAGCCATAACCTACCCTGTTCCCCTTTATAACTTATAGTCCAAATGGTTCTTAATTATGTGGACAGCCTTGGGAAAAAATGGGGAACAGCCTGGCGTGCTCAAAAAAGAATGGGCCACAAACAAGGTAAAGAAGAAAACCTAATTTTCCCTGTTGTCAGATGTTAACAGAAAGATAAATATTTCTCATGCATATAGGAGGCCATAGGAAAAGTAAAGATTGGAAGTGTTTTTTTGTTGAAGGGCAATCTTTATTTTCAATTCTCTCTTTCATCTCTTTGTGTTTTCCTTCTTGTTGTATGTGGAATGTGGGGGCCTTGGGTGTGATGGTTGATCTTGGGGAGAACCTGACATCTGTGAGGCATTAATAGGGCAGACAAGGCCACTGTCTGAAACCCAAACAATGCAGGTCATCTCCCTCTTGGTCTCCTTGATCTTTTTTCCTCTTGGCTTCTTGGGCTTTCTACTCTCAGGTAGAGAGGGATCACCTTGTTTCTTATGATAAGCTAATCAAGCAGATTTGCATTTCAGGAGCCAGCAGTTTGCCTATTTCTCAGTTCCAGATTCTCTGCCTACTGCACTTCACTGCAGTTTGGGCTGTATTTGAGTCTCAGATGAAGAGGGAGGTGGGAAGGCTTGCTGAGTTCTCTGATCAGCTTTACCTGGAGCAGGTTCCCAGTGGACTCTTTAGGTCTTTTCCCAAGTGATTATGTAACAAAGAGAAGCAATGGGTGATTTAACATCCCAACTTCAATGGCTCTTAATTGGGACCATAATGTATTATGTCTGGGACAGATGTCCTTGGAGATACTCTGGTCTTAAGTTTTCTCATTTTCCAGATAAAAAAAGTGAAGTCAATAATTTTTTATTGTGGTAAGATATCACAGCATAAAATGTACCATTTTAACTATCTTTAAGTGTACAGTTCAATGGTATTAAATACATTTATATTGTGCCATCATTACCAGAACTTTTTCATTTTTCCAAATTGAAACTTCATACTTGTTAAATAATAACTTTACATTCCACTCAACCCCTGGCAATCACCATTCCATTTTCTGTTTTTTAGAATGTGACTACTCTAGACATCACATGTAAATGGTATTTGTCCTTTTGTGACTGATTTCGTTTATCACAATGTTCCTAAGTTTCATCCATGTTATAGCGTGTGTCAGAATTTCCTTGCTTTATAAGACATTAATTTTCCATTGATGTACATACCACATTTTGTTTATCTTCTCATCCATCTGTAAAGTATGGATGATGCTCTCTTCTCTGTCATTATTTTAGAATTATTCTCTTTAATTTCCAGTTTGTCTTTGTAGAAAGGACCATTGGACTTTACCCAATTGAAAGCATAGAACCTGGTGACTACAGACAAGTAGTATTTTTATACCTTCAATGAAAGCTTCTAATTAAAAAAAAAAAGTCAAGTAAATATATCAAATTAAAACCTCTGTTAAATTTTAATGACTCCCTCTGATCTGTTTACTTTTATCTCTTTAGAATAAAATCATAATTGCAGCAATGAGCTGTACATGAACTTAGTTTAAAGAATCAAATGGTCTCACAAATTGCAGCTGAAATGATAATTATTCACCAAAATCTATAGCCTCCCATTTTTCTTTGAGACATAGTTAGGTTCCATTTTCCAATGTCTATGGTGGTTAGAAGTGGCCACACAGCTGTGTTTTACCAATCTGGTTGGGACTGAAGTGGTGTGACTCTCTTCAGAACTTCCCAGGTGTGTTCCTTCATGCTCCTTGTTCACAGTTACAGGCTAGGATTGTGAATAACTTGACTTAGATGTCAAGTTGAAAAAGGTAGAGCTTCTTCCTAGCTGAGCTCATGGAAAAGAGCTATATACACCATACAGAAACACTCACCTTGGGCTGTTTAATGAGTGAGAAATAAACTTATTTTGTGTTTGAGGCCATTATAAATTCTGGGTTTTGTGTGTTACAGCAGTTAGTGTCATCGTAATAATAATATACAACCTTACAGCAATAGTACTCTCTTGCCACCTCCATTATCTGCTCCCAGAGGCAAACATTTTCAGCTCTCTAAATTGCTTATTTTAGTATTTACATTAGAATCTCTAAATAGCAAGCTTATATTGCTAGTTTTTTTTTAATTGTCTATTGACTTTTCATTATGGAAGACATGAATATATCTTTCTTTCACCAGCATCCTGCCTATCCTTGCCCCACATCCTTCCATCATAGATGTAGTATAAAATAGGTCAATATTTATTATTTAAATTATTTTTACCATAGTAACTCTGTTCACAGCTAAGATGTGTAGTATAGAACATGGTTAGTTTTCCTACATAAGATTTTTTTTTTTAATTTGGACTTAAATACTTCCTCTTCCTTCTCATCCTCTTTATCCTTCTCTCTTTTCACTTGCTTAGTTTTCTAAGCACTTATCATTAATCCAGTTCCATCCAATTCTTTACCAGCTGGGTAAATCTTCTCTCAATATCATCAAAGAAATTAAATTTTTATCAATTACATTTTCTTAAAGTAATATCTCCCTTCCAACTACTACCAGTCTTGAAAGTAATCTTTAGGCCTTCTGAATAACTATCAGTATACATCAAAATATATTTTTACCTGCCACCTTTGTTTACTCCCCTGTCTCCAAACCATTTTTTGTCTCATTTCTTGGTTTTATCCCTTATAGTGAGCCAACACATTTTTCAATAGTTTTGCTCCATCCTTACTTTGTTTTAAGAGTGCATGGCAGGTAATATATGTATTCACACACACACACATATGTATGTATGTATGTATGTATTTGACACAACTAAAAATATTTTAACAATCTGTCTGAACATACAATTCCATTTTGAAAAAAAATTTTCAGAACTTTGAAGATATATATTGTATTGTAGCATCTGGTATTGCTATTATGGAGAGAAATCTTAAGCCATTATCATTCCTAATTTTTTATATGAATCTTTTCTTGTCATCTAGAAGCTTCTAGAACTTTCTTTTTATCACTTTTGTTTTCAAATTTGCAATAATACTTTTTGGTTTCTATTTTCTGGGTAATCATGTCTCTTGGTTCTGTGAAAAAATGTGAATGTATCTTTGATTATTCTCTCTCCATTTACTCTTCTTGTCTCTTAATATTTAGACATTGTTCTTCCTGAATTGGTTCTCTAATTTTCCAATAATTTACCTTCTATTTTTCATCATTTTTTTTCACTTTGCTCTCTGATTGCCTTAACTTTATATTCTAAATGTGTTATTATTTAAATTTTTTTTTTCTGTTATCAAGAGCTTAAGTAAGTTCAGTACATGTTCTTTTATATAGCCTTCTGTTCTATCACAGATGCACTATACATATTTTTTGAGAATATTGATAATAGAAACTATTCAGGGTATAGGAAACTAAAGAAACTAAAGTTTATAAAAACTATTTGTTTTTGATTTCTGTTTTTTCATATTCAGTGCTTCAAATGTCTAGTAATCCTTTTTTTTTTTTTTTTTTTTTTTTTTTTTTACTGATATTAAATAATGAGAAATAAAGATTTGTTCAGAAACCCTATGTATCTGATTGGAACTCTTCACAATGACCCTAACTCTAACATCATTTGAATGGGCTGTTTCCTTTGAAAATTCTTAATGTCAATATTGTAGGTATTTTAGTTCCAGTTGCTGAGATATACTAGAGGAGAACTACTTCAGTATTCCTTCTTTCCATCCCCCTGAATGGGGTTTCATAATGTAGATGCTAGCTTTCTGGGGGCCATGTAGGAGAGACTGGAATGGTACAATTCAACATTCACTGTGAAGTTTCCACTTAATTCTTTTTATTTTTATGTTTTTATTTTTATTTTTTAGAAATGGATTTTATTCCTCAAATGTGTCTAGAATCTCAAATCTATACATTGTTTCAGTATCTCTAGAGAATATACTTCTAGTTAGCAACTCAGAAAGAGGAAAGTTAGCCATGCAAGTGTACAGAGTTGGTAGAGTAGCTATGGATCTTGCTTCTTCCTAAAGAGATGTCCAAATAATCCACTTAGTCCCATGTTAAATCTTGTTGTTATTGTCTGAGCCCTCATTTTTTAACATTTCTTGTTGTTTCATGCATTAAACCATTTATATCATCTTTGTGGGGATTAGAGATTGTATGAAATAGAAATAATGTGTGTATATAAATTAAATAGAAATTATATATATATATAATTAACATTATGCACATGCACATTCAATCGGCCACTGTTAGGTGCATGTAATTTAATGTTTCATTAATAATGCACTGAACCATAGACTTCTAATGCAAGAATATCCTTTGAATGATTTGAGCTCTAACCCTTTACCCAGTCTCTCTCTTGTATAGTCTTTCAGCATTCATTCAACAAACATCTAGTGATGATGATATAACTAGTATTGGAAATACAATAGTAAAAAACACGTAGTCCTATCTTTAAAAACTGCCCATGCTGGTCAGGAATTTTGAAAAGTAAATATAAATAGACTATTAGAATAGCTTCAATATAATTGACAACAGGGAAGACCAGAAGTAGGATATCTACCATGATCAGAATGAGTAAGAATTAAAGGCATATTAGGAGTTAATATTTCCAAGAGATAATTTCAGCCAGGTGAAATAAAAATAATAAAGCTTGAAGATCTAAGAGATCTAGTAAATTCGGGGAACTAACTATAATGCTACAAGGGGATGGTAAGTATAGACAGAAATTTTAATGTGGGCCAGATCATAAGGGGCTGTAAATGGCATGTTAAATTGCTGAGACATTAACCTATGGATAATGATCAGCTGTAGAAAAGTCTTACCTGGGGTATGACAAGTAATGGAGTCATGTAAGAAAAAGAAATTATAAGTGATTCATTAGTGATGATTCGTAGTACCTATGCCCACTCTGTCTTTCATTGTCCAACTCATTTCCTTGTCTGTCCATGATTATTTGGCTAATCGTGTTACAATTGGTCAGCTCCCTGACACTCTTCTTTGCAACCAGGATAGCTCATTGATTGACACTTAGTGCACTAATCACTCTCAGGAATTGTGATTCAAAATCGTGTCTTCCACCTCTACTCTGAGAAAAGATGAGACACCTTCATGAACCGAAGGCTTTGTTCTGGTCCCTTTCCAGGCAGTAGAGTGTGCTACTTCTGATCCAGTGCTAAGTCATTAGAATGTGAAGCTAATGAATTAAATCTTGATTTAAGACATTTTCTCTTTTAGTTCTGTGGCTGAAGATCACAGGTTAAATAATTTCCAACCATCTAACAAATGAACAACATGTATAGTCAAATTATCAGTTCCTTTCTTGGTATCATTCAGAGTTTTGGGACTTGAAAGAGTCCTGTTTTCAAAATATTATCTACATATTTTCTCTTCAAAATGTGATTGCAATACCCAAGGTGGTTGGTGATGGTGAATCTTAATTTTTAATTCTCCAAGGAGGATAGTACAGTATAAGAAACAAGGCTGAATTGATAAGAATCAGACAGACTGGGACCAAAAACATTAACTTCACAGCTTACTTATTATGTGACTACAGGAAACTAAGTCTCTGATGCCTTTCTATAAAATGGGGAAATACATAAATGTCCACAGGGTTATTCTAAGAAATGAATGAGGTAATTAAGTAGAAGAAACTATTAAAATTTTAAATGTTATTACAGACATTTTAATATTAAACATTTCTAGATGGCTAAGTGTGTACCTTAATTTTTATATTTCTACTGGCTTAGTATATGATCAAAAAATGTTTTTCTTCTATTTTTATTGTGGTAAAATACATATACTATAACATTTACCATCTAAACAGTTTAGTACACAGTTCATTGGTATTAAATACATTTATTAGGTTGTGCTAGCATCATGGTCATCCATTGCCAGAACTCTTTTCATCTTGTAAAATTGCAACTATACTCATTAAAAAATAACTCCCCATTTCTCCCTTTTCCCTCAGACTCTGGCAACCACAATTCACTTTGTCAGTATGATTTTGACTACTCTAAGAATATGGTAAAGATTTAAAAATTAAAAATATTGAATAAAAGAAGCAGCCTTCTAGTCTGAAGTTAGCTAGGTTTAAACAGCTCATGGAGAAATTAGAAATTCTCTAAGGTTTTCTTTGAGCTCTGCTGGTCACCACTTTCTGTGACCTTTCAGTCCCTCTTTTCCTTTCCTCCCTTTTATCCTACTGGGTCCCTATATGTTCTTTCACTTTCTTTTCCTCATGTGAAAATTTAATTGCAGGAAATAAAAATAATTTCTTAGTATTCAAATGTCATTTCGTTCCCAATTTAGGAATATTTGGAGTACAAGTATCAGAAACACCTTCTCTAACTGCCTTAAAAGTTATAGAAATGAGATTATAAATATAATGCCCTGTGTTAGAGCAGGATTTGGGTCAGTTCCACAACTCAGTAGTGTTATTAAAGACCTGTTTCTCCATTCTATTAATTACAGTATTGGCCTAATCCTCAGGCTTAGGGTAGCATATGGAAAGATGGTGCCTGTAATAACATGGACTACCTGCTTCATTATTCACATCAAGCATCCAAAAATAAGAAATGAAAAAAAAATTATAATTATGGAGTAAATGATCTTCTCTTGAGCTTTATTGGATCAAGTTTAATGTCCAATTCTAGCACAAGCACCTGCTTAAGACTGTTACCTTCCCCCTGCAAATCAACCCTACCCTAGGGACTCTAAGTGAGATCATCTTCCTTGAGGCATGAACACTACCTGAGTGGCTTTGTTAGGAAGGAGAAATAGGGAAATTATGCTCTCTAGACAAATATTCATGTCTAATATACTTCTTACTCTAAAAATGACTTTTTCTTAAAAAAGAGCCTTCATGATCCAGTGAGTAGGTAATAGGGTTAACTGGGAGGATGACAGAACCACCTCTTCCACAAAATGTGTGAATATGTGCCTGACATCCCACCCAACAGAGAACCAAGGGTTTTGTGCCTGTCATCAAGAATACCCATTCCCAGTAGGTTTGAATGTCTGTGAACACAGAGTGAGTATATATATGTATCACCTACTGGTTTCCAAGCCTAAGTCACCTTCAATTTTGTCCCTTTCAGTCAATCCGGCCTCTCTCCAACCCCTTTCCCTACCCTAATCTCTTAATATCACTTAGAAAAGACAACAAATGAACATAAACATATTGATACATTTTTAGAAAAAAACATTTCCCCCCAAAAACCTTTCCAGAAACAGATGTTTTCAGATCCTCCAAAAATATATGATAAAATATTCTCCCTCTTTGCTACTTTTTACAAACAAGGCTGGAGTGTAGATATAATCTCTGAGATTTGCTAGTAATGCAGGTTTGTACATACACGCTTCTGTCTATTTTCTCATAATCTTGAGCACAATGATTTGGTTCCATCAGCTCACTTTTATCACTACTGTTGGTTCTCCTTTGAGCTAAATTCTCTTTTGTTTCTCTTCAACTCTGTCTCACTTTGTCTTTGTCTCCCATTATTTTGGTATTGAGGAATGAGAGGTAGATTCATTGGTGTGCTTGCTAACATGGGTAGTTGTACTCCCCCAAAATCATATACTAAAAAAAAAAAAAAAAAGTAAAAGGCAGAACTTGTGCCTTTGAAGTAAGAATTTGTTTTTATGTTTTGTTTAATTATAAAGTCACAGATTTGTGGCAGATAAAGGTAAAATTAGGGATTTAAGAAAGAGACCAAATATGAAAAGAAAATTAGTTATCGATGTGTGACTGTGTGATGGGCCATCCACATAGAATATCTGAGATTTTAAAAATCGTATTACCATGAGCCCACTTGAAAACAAGGGCTAAGACCTGGACTCTAAATATATTACTGAGAAAGTAAGAGATTTATCACAAGTATTGGGTCAGTATTGAGTAAGGGGTGAAATAATCAAGTTTGGTGGAGACCAGAACCAACATGATGATAACGAGTTGATAAAACATTACTGTTAAGCAGACATTATTTTTAGAACTTTACTTTCACTCATTTAATCTTAAAACAACTCTGTTTTGGTCATTTTGGTTTGGTTGCTGAAAGCAACAACCATTTTATTATATCACAAGTTTGCATGAATCAGGAATTCAGGCAGGAGGTGGCTGTGCACTACACCTCACACAGCATAGGCTTAAGTCACTTGGTGATTTCCCACTAACACTGAGCAGTTCAAGAGCATCTGTCATGGCTCCAACACATCCACAGCACGTTGGTGAGAATGACTGATAGGCTGGGCTCAGCTGGACCCCTTTTACTCTCTATATAGTTTCATAACTGAGTTTCTCCAGTAGAGTGTTGAACTTAATAACTCCAGGAGAGTGTTGGACATCTTATAAGGTAGCTCAGGATTATGAAAGGAGAGTGTTCTAAGAGAAGGTGAAAGTTGCCAGATACTTAAGGCAAGAGCCAGGAAATTGGGCATCTCCACTTTTGCTGTGTTCTAAAGCAGTCACAGAGTACTCTCAGATTCAGTAGGTGGGGAAATAGACCCTACCTTTGGATGAGAGGAGTATCAAATATATTGAGGCCATCTTTAATCTGCCATAGCCCTCTGAGGTGGATACTGATAGCCTCATTTCACTTAAGGTCACATTGAGTTGAGGAGAAGATATTTAACATTCTCAAAGTCTCACAGTTAGTACAGAACTATGGATTTAAACCTCAGTAGTCTGACCCTAAAACCAGTATTTCTAACAATTTAGTGGCCCTTAATCACTTTTGGACATTGACATTTTGATAACTGGAGGCTTCTTCTACTTCTTGGAGGCTAATTTGCAGGTCTGCTGCCTTCTTTTAGCAAGGGGCAATGCTGCTTGCTGCTCTAGGCTCAGACAAATTCCAGATCCTAATTTAGAAGTCACAAGGAATGCTTTGACTGGTACAAAATGGCTAATGAGCTTGTCCTTGGATGAAGAAGTATGGTCGAGAGATAGAGATATTCCACTTGGTTTAGACTAGGTTCTAGAAAGCCCCCATAACCAAGCAGGCAGGGCAAAATTCTAGAGGGAGGGAGGACGGACTACAACAGAGACATCACTGAGGCCCAGGACAATGGATATCTAACCATCAGTTTAGCCTATCACTTCAGCAAATCATCATTCTTGATCCCAGTTAAATGTTTAAAACAACTCAGGTTTCCAGAAAACTCATTGTCTCCCAAGGATGTCCATGACTGGGTAAAAAGTTTCCAGCTTCAGAGAGCAGATGAGGGAAATATTTTGGAGGGCTAAGGCCATTTCCACTCTTTGCATTAATTTGTTCCACAAAGACCTATTTGGTCTACTTCAATCTTTACATATTTCCACCATGGCATCCCCCAAGTCCAGCACAGGTGGATGGGTAGGTGAACAAATTTTGTTCAGTGTAATTTAATAAGCATTTATTGAACCATCAGATTGATTATCTCTCCAGAAAGACTGATAATTGAGGGTAATAACAGACTCAACAGTTGTGCAAAAGTCCTTAGAGAGTTGTGATTCCCAGAGTCAACAATGGCTGTGTAAATTCTCCAAAGCAAGGGAAGGAAATTCTGTGCAAAAAGTCAGCAATAGCCAGGCCCAGACTCTCATTATAAAAGAAAAGGTATCAAATCAAGGTTTACAGGAGGTCAAAGGGCTCTGGATTATTAGATGCTACACCTGCTTAAGCACTTCTTCTCAGAGCTAAAATGTAAGAATTTAAGTGTGTGATCAATAAGGTCTCTCCCAACACTGGCTATGATTAATAATTTTAGTGCTGAAAAGAACCATTTCCTGGAATGTTCTGTATGATTTTTTTTTTGAAATTAAGTTATACTGTAAATGTTCTTGGGTAATGCAATTTAAAGGGATCTCTTTATGAAATCCACAAGTGAAGAATTATTTTTTATAATCTGTACATTACTCAGCAATTGTGTACATTTACATTTTCACAGATTAAATTTTTCTAAGCTGCCTCTACAGTTCCCTATTTCCCACAAATCGAGATTTTCCTGGATTCTTTGTGCCCCCACAAAGAACCTTGAAGAAGCCAATAGCTGCTGGTTGACCAGCCATACCTCCGTTACTCGACACTGAGATCATCTAAGGAAATTCATTACACTAGAACACCAGAGAGAATTGGAATCAACACAAAAGGGAGTCATCCTTTTAAACAGCCCCTGCTGAGTGGCACATTTCAAACACAATGAGACTGAGCTTTGTCACAGACAAGAATTATGGAGATGGAAATCACCTCCATTGTTGCTTTTTGGGAATGTGGTCAGTATGCCCTGGCATACCAAGGATATATACAAAAGTGCCTATTCTAGAGTCACAAAATGGAATTTTAAACTTAATTCAGCTTTTTTTTTCCAAAAAAGAGAAGGATTTAAATACATTGAGAATAGTAATAACCTTAATTATTATAGAAAATACAAATATATATGTATGAATGGACATATTCTTATACATGTGCATGTGTTTTCACACAGTAAATAAATATATTTATTACCAAACAGTTTATCTTCTGTATGCCAGGCAAATAAAAACAAAACCGAGGTAAGACAAGATCTACCCCCAATAACTGTCTTGTAGGAACGTGATTCAAAGTGAACTAGGTAAGAGTTACTCCTTTTCTCCCAAAAGAGTGTTCCTAGAGATGAGAGGCACAGAGCAAGATGAATGGGACATCACCTCACTGACGAAAATTAAATACCTGCTCCAAAGGAAAAGTTAGACTTGGTCCATTAAGTCATGTTTTATTTTATGTTTTATGTTTCCATCCTAACCTATGTTTGGGTAGACTTTTCTTTTTCACTCCCAAATTCTAGGGCTGTAATCAAAATTCATGGAGTCAGGGAAACAAAAGTGGATATATTCCCATTAGATTTGAAATAAGGCCAATGCAGTGTGACTTAAAGTCTATAGATGCATATTCACATTCATGCACAGACACACACAAAGATACATACACACACACAGAATGAACAAGTATGTTGGATCTATAGAAGAGTTTCAAAACAGTAGCACTATTGACATTTTGGACCTGACATTCTTTGTTGTAGGAGGCTGTCTTGTGTCTTGTAGAATATTTCGCAGCATCTCTTACTTCCATGAACTAGATGCTAGTAGCATTCTTCCCTTCACTCCACTTCTCACAATCAAGTGTCTCCAGACATTGTCAAATATTGCTTGTTGGGCAAATTTATCTGAATGAGAAGCAGTGTTCTAAAGTAAAAATGTCAATTTCTTTTCCATTCTGACTATCCTAAATATTTTTATTTGATATTATTGTCAAATCACATTGCTGAGTTTCTTTTATCTAATTTTAAGATTATTTCTTTTAGCTTTTGTTTCTTAGAAGAAGAGCCTGAAATAGGGATTTGTGTGCAGGCAGTTTGTCAAAAGAGTGTCCATGGAGAAATTTGTATGAAAGGGAAGCAGATTAGGGAAGAGAAAGGAGCAGTAAATATATCAGTTCAGCTGAGGTCTAGCCTTAGGCTGATCCCTTACAAAGCTCTGAAGTATAAATTGCACTATTGGACTAGTCAGAATTGAGGCAAGGGTACTAGGCTTTTGTACTCCACACTGGTCCATCCTTATTAAAGTGTCACTGGAATAAAGGCTGAAAATTTGGCTACACTGAACTACATCAATGATATCTGTCCTATTCAGAAAAAAAAAATTGGATAAGCTTAATGGTCTTAAAATATTTTATCTAGAGATGAATAATTATGAAAATGGAGATACACCAAGAATGACCAATATGGCATTAACTCTAATATAACATGAACCTCTTCGTTTAAAATACAGTTTTATTGTAAAAGATATTTTAGAAACTAAATTAGTAACATTTCTAAGTGTCTTTTGATTATAACTATGCCCCCAAGCATACATTTGTAAAATATCTCTTAAATATTCATTTTCCCTAGAGCAGAAATTAAATATAAATATAAATATAAATTTATGTGTGTGTATATATATACATATATATATATATGTATATATATATATATATGTATATATATATATATTCAGAATGGCAACATCCCAGATCTCCAGTATACACTTGAAGTATGTCTTTTGTTCATTTTTCCCATTAGTTTGTGTTCAGAGAAAGTGAAAATGATAATAAAAATAGCAAGGGCAGGAAGAACATTACCTTTAACAAAATGAGTGGTTTAGATTGAAACAAGTGAGAGAAAATTAGAAATATACTTTATTATAAAAGCTGATGCTAGTCACTTTCTAATTATGGTGTGGGGTTGTTATACCATTATTTCCCTATATATTGAGGAAAACACGTACATGTATATATGCACACACACACACCATGGAAAGATGATGTATCATTAAATATATTTTTTTCTAAAAAAAAAAAAGTAAACATATCTGCATAAAACTTCATGCTAATGCCTTTTAACGTATCTCATTTAATTACTGTTTACAATTGCCTGAGATATATAATATTATGAAAAATGAAACTGACAGAGAGACATGGTTATCTTTGGAAAATGGCAATGCACACACTAGAGGCATTTAAATCATATACCTGCAAATGCCTTAAGTGCTCTGCTGATTGCTGCCATGGGACACCTTACTTTTTCAAAGTTAATAGTCTAGTTGAGTGAGCAGAATAAACACACAGGAGATGATGACAATTAATTCAGAACCTACACAGACAGGTGGTAGCTATGGGGTATGCTATAAAGAATTCTTCAGGGAGAGATGCTGTATTTTTTTTTGAGATAATTAGGGTACACTGTATAAAGAAGGTGGTATTTAAATTAGATTTTGAAGCTACATTAAGCACCTCATCTATTCTTATGCAACCTTTAGCTATTCCAAAAATTTTAAGTTTTTTTTTTGTGTGATGTTCTAAATTCAAGTAGTATTACAAGGTTCCTTAGTCATCCCAAAGGGAAAAGTGAGGGTTTCTCATTAAAATTTGTATTTTTTTTTTTGTTTAAAAAATCGTATGTGCTCAATTTAAAATCCACAAAGTCTAAAAAAGAAATTAAAGATGGTTCACAACCACAACACCTTGTATAAAACATTATTAAAATTTTTATAAATATTAATGAATTTCTTGTAAAAGTTTCAGAGGTATAATATACCTTACACAAAGATGAATGGTCTAGAAGTGACATGAGAAGTTATAGGCCAACTTGTATTAGACACTTTGACACCCATTCACCTACAAATGGTCATCCAGTGTCTTCTCAAACCTCTCTGTGACAGAAAACTCACTAACTCCTGGGGAAACCCAAAGTATTTTCAGAGACTTAATGTAGTTTAAAAATGCTTTCATGTATTATTTCTGATTATTCCAGCTCTTAGTTCCCATATACTTCCCTGACCTTGGGTGACCCAAGAGAAAATCAGATTTACCAGCTGTGAGTTTTTTGTGGCTTCTTTGTTCTCTCTTCTGGTTCTTGACCAAACCCCTGTTCTCCAATACTCTTGGAGAAATCCTAGGTATTCCCTAAATTGTACACAGATCAGAACAGTATTGTATATTGAAAAAAAATGTAATATCTAATTCTTGTCATATGTGAACAAAAGCATTGCCAATATGTAGCAAAGCCTTCATAACTCACCAATCCACTACCCACCCAACCCCCTCTACCCCGAACAGCCTCAACAATACATCCTGGGCATTTTTATTCAGTAGCTAACAAGAAATAATTATGTGTATCAGCTCTCAGATGTAAAAAAAAATAAATAAAAGTAAGATGATTTATAATAGAAACTTGAATTTTCAACATTTGGCATTTTTATAAATTTCTGTTCCTGTTTTTTTTTCCCCAACAGTAAGTCGTATATATTTTGCATTTATGTTCATGGCCCATAGTTAGATTTCTTTCTATCACTACATATTTGACTCCTTCTACCCCATCTACCTCCCCTGTCTCCCTCTACCCTCTGGTAACCACTAGTCTATTGTCCATGTTCATGAGTCTCTGTTTGTCATTTTTAGGTTCATATCCCACATATAAGTGATATAATGTGGTTTTCAACTTTTTTTGTCTGGCTTATTATGCTTAACATAATTTTCTTGAGGTCCATCCATGTTGTGGCAAATGGCAGTATTTCATCTCTTCTTATAGCTAAGTAATATTTCACTGTATATATGTACCACAGCTTCTTTACCCAGTTATCTGTTGTAAGACACTTCAGTTGCTTCCATGTCCTGGTCACCGTGAATAATGCTGCTATGAACATCAGTTAAATTACTGTATTTTTAAGGAGCACATGTCGTTAAGCAGTATCTGAAACCGTTTGAAATCTTTGTATTTACCATCCTATTTTCTCAATGGTGACCAAAAACGGTGACTGCTATGTACAAGAAAGACAGAGAAAATGAATTATTTTAGTATCAGTGTCCTCTAAATAATGTTAAGAGAAAAAAATCAGTGGAAAATTAATCTTATGGTAGGGAAGTTCATATTGAGCATTGTCTCTCATTCAGTAGGTAATTCTCTTACACCACTCCCAAACTACACTATCTAGGGTCTGAAACTCATATAGGTGCCAGGCAACTACCTTACATGAATAGTAAGAGCTAGGTGAAGGTGTTGTTAACTGAAGAATTCATAGACCAAGAAGGTATATCTCAGCATCAAACTATTGATGTTTGGCCCCAACTGCTGTTACCAGATATGTTGATGGTTTTCACTAGGTGCCCACAAATCTTTACTTGTACACAAACTCTCTTGCATTTTTACTGGTAGTTGGTAGTTAATTAACTTTTAAAAAAGTGTATGTGTCAAAAAAGTTATGCAAATTGAATTTGGACAAAGGTGATATCTGTTTGAGACCCCAGACAAAGAGATTCTTTGGATGTCAACTATGAGTCTAATAAATTTCTCAATTAAAATGATCTAAGGAAGGTTCACAGTGCTCTTTGAAAGGTGAGTAGGGTTGGGATTTGTGGAAGGAATGGGAACATCTCACATTGAACAAATCAACATGTCTAGAGATAGAGAAATGTGAATAACCACTAATGTGTAGTTTAACAGTACAGTGGTCAGTGTTCAAAGTGTATGACACTAACTGAAGAGGAAAAGGGGATTGTTGGCTGGGCTGCATGGGATGTGGTCATGAATGATATTTTATGCCAGCCATAGGGAAAAAGACAATGAAAATGGTTGGAAACAAGAAGACAGTAAGAGTACTGAAACAGGAGAGTAGCAAAATACAAGCAGCATTTAGGAGAGATGTTTAGGAAGGGGCACCAACGATGGTGATCCGGGTCATTCCAGAGATGATGCCTTTGTCTATTGACTACCTACTATTGATCCAGTGGAGGAAGTTCAGTCTAGGGAAGGTTGTGGAGAACCTTGGCCAATTGGGCTATGAAGATAGATCTCTTTTGGACTATTAAGACTTATAAGTGTCTTTCTACTTCCATTCAATCCTTCCTTCATTTATTCATGCCACGAGTTTTGCTGAGTACCTGTCCTACATCCTGTTCTATACTGAGAACTAAAAGCTGCATCAGAAAATAAAGTGGAACTAAATAAATGCAAGTGACACAGGCATTTAAAAGGTAAGACCTGTAAGAAGACAGTGCAGGGAACTGTAGGAGCATGTAAGACAAGCAACTGGGCCTGTCTCTCAGAGTGGGGGAATGCGGGCCGTGAAGGATTCAGGAAATGCATTCCAGAAGTGACATCTAAGTTGAAATGTAGATAATCCATAGGAGTCAGCCAGGCCCAAACAAGGGACAAAAGCATTCTTGGGACCAGGCTGAAGACAGATTTTAGAGCTAAAATGGGAACTGAAAACATTTAACTATCCCTGGAGTGTGAAAAGAAAGGGACACTGACAAAAAATGAGTCTGGAAAGATATTCAGGAACCACATTCAGTTGGTCTTGGTTGCCCTGTTAAGGAATTTGGACTTTTTTTGCAGAAAAAAATGTTTAAAGCAGAAGAAAAAATATCAAATTTTATTTTTTAAAAATTGGATCGGTAACAGTATCCAATTTGTCTGGAAGCAGAAAGACAAGGATTTGAACTTGTTTTTCAACCCAGAGAACTGACCGCATCAAGCAACTCAAAAAGCCTTACTGTGTTTGGAGACTGAGAGAAATAAAATCAAGCCCCGAGATGGTGCCCAGTATTGTGCCAAAGACCCAAGAAAGTGTTGCTGTCTGCATATCACACTCTGGGTGGTCCAAAGTGGAAGGGACCTTACAGACCATTGTCCCTCACTCTTTACATTGAAGAGGAACCTGAGGGAGAGAGCGGAAGGGACATACCTAGGATCACAGTGTCAGTGGTGGCACAGGCAGAATCCAGATCCCAAGAATACTGTTGTTTTGTTTTGTTTTGTTTTGTTTTGTTTTGTTTTGTTTTGTTTTGTTTTGTTTTTAGTATGAGGACCGAACAATCTCTTCATTAAAGTAGAAAAAAAAAAATAAAGAATATAGATGTTCTAGTTGTTAGATTTCCTACCCATGGGAAAAGAAAGACGCTGCCTAAGTCAGTCAATAAAGCATAACACAGACATAAAAAACAAAACAAAAAATTAGCCATATATGTTAGTACTTTTTAATGCTGAATTTATGGAACTTTTAACTATATCTATTTTTCCCTAATGAACTAGACTCAGAGTAGAATATTTCATTATTTTTGACATCCATGTTTTTCTTTTTTTCTTAGCTAAAAAAAAAAAAATTGGAGCTTCCTTAGGAGAAAATAATATTTTCAAATGTCAGAGGAACTTTTGTTTGAAGATATAGAAGGAGTCCTGGGGTGTCGCTACCTTATAGTGCTTCATATATAGAATGAGGGGATAACAAAGGTCTTTAAGCATCCTGCTACTTCAAAGATTCATTGAATTCACATGGATAACCCAAAGTAGATTTTTTTACCCTTTTTAATATACCTGATTTTTAAGCAAACAAGTTATTTGCAAAATATAATTTTTTTAAATACATATTACTGAGTAGAAGTGGCTGCTAATCATTTTGGTAAATAGATTTCGGTTTACTCCCCAAACAGAATTGAAGCAGCATACAAATTATTTATAAATAAACTGAGGGCAGTGAGAAAGTAAACTCTTGGCACTGCAGGTTGTTAAAATAATTCATGAATTGGATTTAAATAAGGTTTGCTCTGTTACTGCACCAAAGTAAGTTTCTGCATATAAACTTTGTGTATGAATACTATTTCTGCAAAAGCAAAATGAGCAGGGTGTTTCAGGATAAGTCATGCACATACCAGCTAAGAGTGCCATCTTTCTATTAGTATAATACTTAGCACATAATAAACAATAAATGAATAAATGTTTAAATTCACTGGCAGGTAGCAATGTTCAGTCCCCCGAGTAATATGTATTTTTGATGGGGAACAGCAGTGCTCAACCAGGTGAATCCATCTTAATGGTAGAATTTTTTTGGCTACTGTTTAGAGAGAAATTTAGGGACCATCGGTACATTCTAATGCTGTTTATGGAGGCCACTGATTAAAAATCAAAACTATATAGTAGCTGAACTACTGATAAATTTCATCTGCAAAATCATACCCATTTATGCAAGAAAGACGTCATGGAGGACTAAGAATTTGATAAAAGCTTAGCCGGAGTTTGGAAGATGTTAGAATCGCAGATGCTTGGAATGAACAGCTAACACCTCTGCCTCATCTTGTTCTTACTACCAATCCATTGCCCTTCCAAAAATAAGTTTTCATTTTCTGTGAATTTTAAAAGATGACTTAGATTTATCAAGTGTAAAAACCAGACACATTAGAATGTAAATATTGCTTTTCTGTAACATGAGCAGTAAGAATAAATACCCCTACCAAAATATTTTTGGCATCTACTGCATCTCTTTTTCAAGTGGGACACTCAAGCCTTCCTGTATGTCAAGAAATCCCAAAGGTGTTCACTTTTACTAGACAAAAGTAACATTATAAGTTGTAAAGATGGGTGACCAAGTCTGAATTATGTTAACATGAAAAGACAATTATCTACATAAGACTGAAATGTAATCATTTCCCTCACCTGAGACAGAATAGTGCATTATACTGAAAATCTGTCAGATTTTTAGTTTATATCACACTGAATCTGGCAAACATCCCGCACAACTGACATTCTTCCAATTTTAATATTTTAAACTATATACCTGGAGGAACTCCACTGGAAGATAATATGCAAGATATAATAATGTGGAAAGACAGAAATTTTCTATTTTTAGAAAAAAGAAATAGATTTCACTCTCTATCACCCAGAAAATGCCCAAGTAGACTATCTATTTTCATTTAAGACCTATAGAATAAAAGTTGCTTGCATGATGTTATGAAGACAGATCTTGAGAATGTTAAAGAAATTATTATTTTTGAACATACCCCTTTCTAATATAGCCTACAGCACAGTGGTAATATAATTCTGTAGATTAAGATAAAAGTTACCTCAAGCTTTTACTTGCCCACAAGATAATAAACTGCTTTAAACAGCACGAGTCTAAAATCTTAGTCCTTTGTGTTATGAAGTTGTGGGAACCAACGTCATATCTCAGAGCAACAGCAGGCCATCAATTTCTCATTTTCTGGAAGAATCTCAGCTGGCTGCCACAAGGCTTCAGCTTGCTCTAAGACCAGTGACCCATAAGGAATAAGGTCAATAGCATGAATGTTCATAAATAGATCTGATTCAGAGTCCAGACCTGAGAATTAAAAGAAATTTTAGAGGTCAACATGTTCAACCATTACTTGCCCTTCTGGTCCTTTTACTGGGACCAGATGGGAAAGTAGACTAGAGTTTGAAGATCAAGACAAAATTAGAAAGTGCCTGTTGGCCAATCTGAGTATATATTTCAACAATGTTGCACAGAAACAAATCCTCTATCCACACGCACACACACTGCCCTTGTTTCAGCTAAAATCCCAGAGAACAAATGAATTGAGGCTTCTCAGGTAGGTTTAACAGAGGCTCAAAATTACTATATTACAGCAACTGCCCCAAATGGCAGTATTGTAGATTTGTACCCAGGGTCTATAAAACTGGTAAGTACTAGTGTCTGGAATCTTAGGCTAGTGGTGTAACATATTTGGCAATACAAGATTTTTAAAAATCTACAAATACTATATGGTCATTTACTTTAAACTTTTAAATCTCATAATGACAAGATATGTGCTCTTTATGCCCTTGTTTTACAGATGTGGTAATGAAAGCATAGGAAAGCTCACATATGTTGGCAAAGATCACACATAGAGAAGCCAACAAATCCTGGACAGTGATATTCTAGAATCTCAGATCTCAAACATTCCCCTAAGCCACTGCAGGGGCTGTCTCAAATCCCCTTCCTATCTGAGCTTCCCTTTGTCCTGGAGTTTTGAAACTGAGTTTGTGTGAGGTTGCTGAAGGATGTCAAAAATGATGTCCAGAAAAAAAAAAAGAAAATTATTATTATTTTTTAAAAATTTTATCAGTGAAGTATTGAAATAGGTGACAAGGAAGGGTAGAGGCCTTTTGGATATTTTTAGAAGATGTATTCGAGGGTATATAAGAAGTTTTACCTGTGGGGGTTTTCAGGCTAATGGTTAAGACCAACAGCAAATAAATGTTTTGAATGGGAAGCTTTAGCAAAGATGTTTGTTGGAATTTAGAGAGTAGGGCCCAATGATTATGCCCTGAAAAGCCCCACAGAGAGGCCATTCTATGATGATAAAATATCTGTGGACCTCAGTCTTCTGGACGTACAAACAGATTACATCACCATGAGAGGAACTCTATATCTTATAAAACTAATGTAGAACAGAATGATAATTCATTAATTTGTATTAAGAACTATAGTCACCCTGTGGACTGGAGCACTTGCATCAGCATGGCCAGCTCATTCTTACCCTGTAGGCAGACGAATGTGGGAAACCAAATTATAATCAGAAGGTTGCTTGATTAGTATGGAATTATAGAAAGTAGAGTGAGTTATATGATTTTAGGCTTAATGATGTGAGACAAAAACAGCCTGATGTGTCTATCTCCACAGTAGGGAAAGCCTTTTAAATAGCAACATAATACTCAAATCTCACTGACCTAAATTCTCTGTCTTAGTGGATCTTGGAGAGGCACAACCAACTTTTCTCTTGTGATTATGGTTATTTTGTAATTATTTTCTGACCAATCTCTCAGACAGTATTATCTTTGCATTTATATGTTGAATTTTTTTTAGTTTAATTTGTCCAAGCTAAAAAAACCCTCTGTTTTCTTTAAAATTATATCTGCTAAATGTTCTAATTCATCTTTGGAATCTTACTCAGATAGTTCAGGTTCCAAGTATTTCCATATATTATTAGCTCAGCAGAATAAAAACCTCAAAGAAGTAGAAGTCTATGAAAAGTATGACTTCTTCTTTACCTTCACTTATGTCTGTACATTTTCTTATTAAAAAATTAACAAAAGTCAATGAATAAAGGATTTTAAGAAGATTTTTAAAACTGAGAGTGTGTAGAACTTGATTTACATTCAACTCAGACTTCCACATGTTTTTCCATCCTTAGTCCATGAATCAAGAATTGACTCTTAAAAAGATTAGTTTAATACCTTATAAGGTTCTAAACATCAAACAACTGATTTATTCACATTTACTAGACTGTTCTTATTAAAACAAAGCAACTTTGACTGTGGAAAACTATTTTCATCAATGTTAAAACCAGAATTTTAATTTATTTTTTGTTTAACTTGAAAATTCAATTAACCAGAATCACCTATTCCAAACTCATTGGCTGAATTGATATATTTACATTTAATCAACTCAATAAGAGTTCTTATACTTTCGACCGTGGTTCAATGCCCAGAGCTTGCTTTAGGCTTGGTAAACTCCTAGAAGGAGCTAGGTTCTTAGATCCATTCTTCCTTTGAATTACACACTCTTAGCAAGAGGCCCTTATTCCCAGGTGTAGCATTTGCTGTTGATAACCTATTCTACATCTACATATCTACTTCTAAACTCAGTTGTAGCATTGGTGGACATTTCCTGAATGCGCTGATAACTTCTCATGATAAGAGCCTGTATCTTTGTTTCTCTGCCTAACAGATTTCTTTAGTGCCAAGAGAACAGCAGCCCCTAAAGATGCTAAAATGTGATACATCCAGGACAACCTTATCGTAGTTGGTAGACAAATCCCCCAGCTTCTATGAGACAACTGGGTAGAGCATTTTACAAGACACCTGAAAGCTCCCTGAGGGGATTAAGCTCCAATTCCCAAAGCAGCACTCATTCATTATCATAAATCCTCTGCCTCACTTTCACCTCTCCCTTACTTGTGCTCCCTGAAATTGTCTCTCAGAAAAATTGTACCAAGTCATTGTCTCAAGGTTCTGCTTTTGTGGAAACCCAAGAAAAACAAAACTCCCGCTTTCATTTTTCTGTAATGATGATCTCATTGTATTAAATTTATTAATCACATTCCACAATTAAACATAGGTAATAAGTCTCTATTCAGAACCTGTAAGTGATATATAATAGACCTCCTATTAATATTTTCCTAGAACTTGAAGAGAAAATTTGCTCCCTGTTTCTGAAGATTTCTCAAAAACTATAGTATTTTTTTTTAAATTTTGCTAATGATCCAGTTTGATTCTTTAACAAGAATCCAACTTTTAAATTATTATATAGCTTTTAGAAAGTAGCTTGATAATATATTTAAAAGGCAGTAGCAATAGGCATGGCCTTGACCCATTAATTCTACTTTTGGGAATTTACATAAGGAAATTTATATCACAAAAGGCATATGTGCTATAAACATAAAAATATGCACTTCACAATTGCTTATAATAACAGCTGAAAAAAAGTAAATGTAAAACAATGAGGGATGGCCTATTAGATTATAGTATATTAACTGTTTAGAAAATGGCACAGTCATGGTTTTGATGTGATGATAAATGAAAAAGAAGCTCCAAAAAGATATATTTGTGTTACAATTACTTGGTAAATATAATGTTTGCATATGGACAAGAGATGGAATAGACTGGGTAAGGTTGCCTATGAGAAATGATCCCAAGAGATGAAGTAAGTTACTAAAGTTAATTACTGGTAGAGCCAGAATCAGCTCTGGTCCTCTGACCAGCACTTTAGAGCTCAGTCACTATCCTTATCAGTAAGCAGAGTAATAGCCTCTGCCCTAATGCAGGTCTTTGGCTCTAACAGGATTAAATGACAGGAAATTCATAAAGGGACTTTGTACATTGCAAACCCAGTCCACAATGAAGCAACGTAGAATTTAAAAGAAAGATCAAGTGACAATGATGCTTGCTTGATTTATAATCTGTTGTGGTCAAGAAAATAAATACTTGGAGAAAAGATCATTATTTGGTGTGAGAGTCATGGGACCTTAGCTTCTCCCACGGTTGGCACTGAAGGACGAGCGCCTTAGCCAGAAGTGTGATGAATCAGCTAGAAGCTACTGATGCATGATTCTCTTGCCTGAGGAATGACAGTGCCCATTCTTTGAACCTGTACCACCTGGGAGTGATTCAAACAGTGAAGAGCTAGAACTGTCAACTTTAGCTGCATTTTCTCTCATCCTCATTTTTCAGCCACACTGCTCACACTGCCTCACCAGTACGTAACACTTTTCTCTCCAATTAGTTTCTCTTTCCCCATTCCAGCCAGGGGCAGTTCAGTCCAGACTTTTAGAGAATCCATGCTTAGCTTCCCCAAACCTCTAAAACAGGGTTTTCAAACTCTGGGCCATGGACTAGTACCAGTCCTTGGCCTGTTAGTAACTGGGCTACACAGTAGGAGGGCAGCTGTGGGTTAGCAAGTGAAGCTTCATCTGTATTTGCAGCTGCTCCCCAATGCTAGCATCACCATCTCAGCTCCACCGCAGACCATCAGGCATTAGATTCTCAGAGGAGCACTGGTCCCTGGTGCCAAAAAGTTTGGAGACTGTCACTCTAAAGGCTCTTAGAAATAAGAGGCCTGCTAAAAGCTCTATAGGGTTATAAAAAAGTTTTTGCATGTTAGAGATGCCCAATAAGTGCTAAGAAAGAATAGAACTCTGTGCAAGGTGGCAGAGATTTAAATTGTGAATTAGTACTTTTAAACACTAAAACTAGTATTATAACATTATAACTGTTATAAAAACATACAGGATATAGTAGAATAAATGAGGGACTGGAAGTTTTAAAATCTTGGTTCTCTTCTTATTTTGGCCACAGACTTGGTCTGTAACGATGGAGAGTTACTTGAATGCTCTAGGTATCTTTAAAAAATAGATTTTCCTAGATAATTCTTAAGATTTCTTTAACTCTGAAGTTTTATGACTATATATGAATAGCAGAAAAAAATGAGAAATTCTGCTATTTACATGCATGCATGTATGTATTTATGTATTTATGTATGTATGTATATGTACATACACATACAAATATTTCTTGATAGGGAGCCCAGTTTGAGGTGTGTGTGTGTGTATGTGTGTGTGTGTGTGTATGTGTCTTTTCCCCTCAAATTGGTCTCCTTATCAAGAGAATAGTACAACAGTAAAGTTTTAAAAAGTTTGTAATACATATTGCTCAATACTAAATCTTTCATAGTATATGCATCAGTGAGGGCTTCAATAAATAAAGTTTCAGTTTGGTTGCATAAAGTAGAGTGTAATAAATAGTTTATTTCTGTCAACATTTTCCTTAAGGGTGGCTCTTTCTCCCTTTCTGCCTTCCCACCTTTTTATAAAATAATATAGATTTTAAGAATGTACATTCAGCCAGATTGAGTTGAAAATCAAGGTCCTAATACTTAGCTAAATGATCTTAGAAACTATTGAATTTTTCTCTGTTTCATAAAAAATAATTCTAATAATTGTATGATAGAACTTCCCTCAAAGTGTAGCTGCAATTATTAAGTGGAATTATATATAAAGTTCTTAGAACACTGGAAGAACTTAGTATATATTAACTCTTAAGTGTACAATGGATATAAAACATATAATTTTCTACTTATCCTTTACAAGTGGGGGGGTTATAACTGAAGAAAAAGATAAAGAATTTGATATGGGAACCTGTCAAGTGTATATAGGATATCCAGGTAGCAATAACGGGCAAGTGGTTTAAAATTTTAACTGTAGTTCAGGAAGAGATCTAATCTGGGGGCTTATATTTGTCAGACTACCCACATATGTAGAGTTTCCACATCTAGAAATGGCTGATATTACCCTTGAATGAAAATTGTGTTGTGTGATGAGAGAGAATGGTTGAGGGGACTATTTTTTTTTTATTGCCAGTTACTCTTAAGAAACAGGTTAATATAAAGAAAACAATGGAAGATACTGAGAAAGACTGGCCAAGGGACTAGAAGAGAGTGATTGCATAAAAGAAAAAATACAAAATTTTGAACAGAAGTTACTTAAAACATTCAAGTTATGTAAGTTTGAAACCAGCTAACGGCTGAGAAGTCATTGCATCTGACAATTCATAGGTTATTGCTAACCTTTGAGAGAACAGTCTTGGAGAATGACGAAGATAGAATCTAGATTTCAGTTAGTTAAAGAATAAATGGGAGGTGGAAAATGTGAGGTAGGAAATGTAGATTACCATTTGAATGTATTGACATGTAAATGGAGCTCATAGCCTGACAGAGCAGAGAATAGGAACAGAATAATCCTCATATGTGCACACCAAGAAAGTCATGTATTCTTAAGAGATAACTTCCTATGTTGTGATTTTCATCTCTGGGGACATCTTTAAAACAATGATATGCAATAAAGGTTTAACTAGAAAATAACTTTACCTATTGTAGTAATATTTAGAATTTCAGAGGATTAACACAAAAATAGCTGCTTAATAAATATTAGAAAGATTATGCTCTTATCTGATTGTTATGATAACAAGCTACCCAAGCAACCACAAATTAAGTGGGAAAACTTAGTTAATGAGCCCATGCTTTGTCTAAATGGTGTCAAATAGCTGCTTTGACTGATTTTCTCACTAAATTGGCTCAATCGAACATTTGTGGTAGCATCATTTTGAAAAGGCTGAAGGTGTACAAAGAAGACATTGCTTATTTAAATTGTACTATTTGATTAGGCTTTAGATTCACCCACAAAGGTGAGGCAAGATCAAGTGTGTGTGTGTGTGTGTGTGTGTGTGTGTGTGTGTGTGTGTGTGTGTATACACATATACACACATACACATATATATGTGTATATATATTTATATACACACATACATGTATGTGAGTATGCATGTGTATATGTATATGCACAAATATAAAATATACACACACAGTCTTTCTAAGGTATTTAGCATTTAGCCATGTGGTTGACTTTTTAAAGCTAAAATTTTTTCCTGATGCTTAGAATTCTTAGGGTGACTATTTGTGTATTTCTTTTCCAGCTTTTTTTTAAGTCAGAGAAGACTGAATCAAGTTATTTTTAAAGTTTATTACATTTGAGATGGTAAAAAAGTGAAAAGAAAGAGCAAAGAGGAAATGTGCCAAGACTAGGGTTTTGAAAGGGCTGAGAAAAATAGAGGGAGATGAGAAAGCTGAAAGGAAAGCAGACAACAAATGACAAAACAAAATGTTGCTTCTACAAACCAGAAGGAAGCTCAGGGTAACCAAGGATATTCATGTTGATGGCATCAGTCCTTACCCTGGATATCTTTCCAACTATCAAGTCAAAACATTTCCAGGAAGATTTCTGGGGTCATAGCTGAAATTTTCACATTGAGATTAGTTTAGTTTTCCAGATCTCTTACCCATGACCTTCTAAACACAATATAAATTCGCTCTCAGAAAAAGGAAGGCAAGTTAATCTAGTGGAATGCTTTAAGTAGCTCCCAAAAAAAGAATTATTTTCAATGTTCTACTTAAATAGGAGAAAAGTCTAAATTTAGCTGTAACAGAGCTCAGGATTGTCCAATAAATGCCATTGTGGCTGCTTTCAATAAAATAACCTTATGCCAAATAGAAAAGGCCAAAGAACACAATTGAATGCTGTTTTATAAATGAATAATTCAATTTCTGTTACCATTTTAGACCAGTTCAGTAAGGAAGAAACATAATGATTATTGAGCATTTGTTATTGCAAACATTTTCTATGAAAAAATCACTTTTTCTCAAAGTAGATTTTGAAAAATAAGTATGTTAACATCTTGCATGGCGTTGTCATGGGAAAATATGGCTAGTGCAGAAACTCCAGGAATTGGAAGCAGACACCTGATTTATAGAAGTGTGAAAAGACATTATGCATAAATACAAATTGGCTGCAGTGTTTTCTACCATTCCACAAACTCTGACTCCAGATACATTTAACTTAAATGGGAGAAGTTGCCCATTTTTGTTTACTCTAAAGAGCAAAACCAGTGATAGAAACACCCAAAAGCACAATTATAAAGGTGACCGAGTTTGACAAAGATATTCCTTCTTCTCTTCTATGTCCACATATCTTTTCTTATTCTGAGTTTTAATTTTAAAGGATTCTATCCTTGACCAGGAATCAATAATGACATAAGCTAACTAAGTAGTTGTTAAGATTTAGTCCCTCCAGAATATCTGAATTTTAAACAATCCACAAACACTCACTGTGTCTTTATTATGTGTATAACACTATGGGGTTACAGAAGACCTAGAAATTTCTCAAAGCATATTATTTCAGATGGGTTGATAAAATATGGTACAGTGAACAATAAAGATGGTATCTGATTAAATGCTATTGATAGGATCATGTCTTATAGCATCATTCATTCCAAACAATTTAGTGTGTGAGAGAGAGTCCATAGCCTTCTAGGGAGAATAATAGAATTTAGAGACGACTACTAGGTTCACATCTTTTTTTCTGCTCTGTAATAGCTACATCACTGTGGGCAAGTCCCTTAAACTACACGTACTTCAGTTTCTATATATTTAATATAGGGACGTAGATACCTTCCTCAAAGAGTTGTATTAAATTAGTATTATATATTTATTATATCTTTATATATAATTATTTAGTGCCTACTATATACTCCATGTACCTAAGGATTGAGTTGTTTCTATATATAAATAGAATAATTGGGTACCATTGTTTATTTTAGTCCAGGGAACACATAACAATTGGCCATTATATGCTAAATACAGTATTGGCTTTCAAATAGATGTTATGCTGTGAGCTCTTCAACTGGTTCAACAATAAGTATTGAGTAATTACTTTGTTCTAACACTTTCAAAGGTATTATTATATAGTAGTCATCACTACAAGGTCCTTGCCATCATAGAGCTTATGTTCTAGTGGGGGAGACAGATAAACAGATAAATAGTCCTATAATGTCAAGTAATACTCACTACTCTGATGATAAAAGCATAATGAGTGGTGAAGGTGCCATTTGAAGTTGTGTTGTTAGGAAATGTATCTCTGACTTTAGGAGCAGAGACATGAGTGAGGTGAGGGATAAGGCTATATGAATAACTGGGGAGTAGATATTCATGACGGGATTGATGAGTGCAAAGGCCCTTAAATTGGAAGGTACTTGCTGTATTCAAGGAATAATGAGGACGTCATTTTATTTACTGTGGAATGAGCGAAGGGAATGGTGGTGGAAAATGAGTACACATGAAATACCAAGGGCTAGATCATATAGAAAATGGGAGAGGAGGGTCTTATTCTCAGTTTGTGGAGAAGTCATTGGAGGGTTGTAAGTCTTAGTGCAACCTGATCTTATTTCCATTTTTGAAATTGGAGAGGTTAACATATGGGCTAAAGTCCAGAGTGATGGGCAGATAATAGAAGAACAGTGATTTAGGAAACTTTTATAGTTTTAGTGAAAGCTGGGGATTGAGAGTGGGAATGGAGTCAGAAGGCTATATGGGAGAGATGAGATCTGAACCAGGTCTTTAATAAGTGAGTTAGGTTTTGAGACAGAAAAAGGAGGAAGGCATTTCATGAATGACCAGATAGTATAACCTACAGCTGACTTTGTAGCAATTCTAAATGCATTTTCCTCTTCACTGGCATCCAGATGGCTACAGAAGAAAGGCCAGGAACCACATGAAAAGCTGGTACCAGAGTCCCAGGGATACAGAGGTGGCTCATTTTGTTGTGCTTTGTTTTGTTGCACTCATAGATGTTGTGTATTTTAGAAAATGAAGGCAATACGATTATGACTTACTGTATTGCAGTACTCACTTTATTGTGGTGATCTAGATCTGAAGTCACAATATCTCTGAGGTATGACTGTAGTAGGAAATGTCCCTGACACTAAACACAAGGCAATGGGAGTCATTGAGGTCAGTGATGCCAATAAACATATTATTCTCCACCAGTGGAAAGCGGCATGGCTCAGCAGGTATGAGAAGCTCAGGCAGCAGAAATTATCTGGGGGTAAGAAAGTCAACACAAGGTTTTTGTTCTAAAGGGAAGTAAATGTTTCAGCTGCTAGTAGGAGAACAGCAGGATCATGACCTGACATTTGTCTTGAAACTCCCTGAACACTTTCTCCAGCCCATTCCCTTGCCTACAGTTTCCCCCACTATTGGTGTGCCTCTCTCCACTCCATGTGCTGAAATTTTACTTTTTCTTCAAAACTATGTCAGTTAGGAATATAAACTAAGTTCTCGATCACTTCCCCAAAATGTAAAACAAAGGCAGCAAAAGCAGGTGGGGAAATATACAGAGAGATTTATATGACTAAAACACACAGTAAGCCCAGAGATGGAGGCCTAGTTGCAAGAGGGCTAGAATCAGTGTTTAAATGATGTCATCAACAATAGTGACATGAGAGTAGAACCTAGATGTAGAAACAGTCAGTGTATAGAAAGATAGCAGTCTTAGTAAAGAAAAAGGCAGGTTTGCTGTTGGTCTAAAGCCAGACCTGGCCTCAGTGCCCTGATTAGTTTTCCATGGATTGTGTGTCTACCCCGGAACCTAACACTATATCCAGGAGCATGGACTCTGTAGACTGGCCCAGGTCTTATCAGGTGCTCACACATCACCAAATAGCACCACAGGACTAAAAGGGGCTGAGACTAAAGGAAAGGGAGTCCCTCAATGAAAATAAAATCATAAGATCCTGTTACAAAAGGAGGAATAAGAGGAAGCAGCATAGCCCCAAAAGATTAAATTAAAAAAAAAATTCTACCACCGACAACAATAAACCTATACATGCCCAATGAGAAAGACTTGTTCATATTTTATTTCCTTTAGAAATATTTTCGAACATAAAGACTTCTGCTCCAAACTCTGTTAAGCATTTCTGTTTGCCTTGTCATACTGACTTATGCATGTGCCTCCTCTTTCTTTTTGTAATCCTGGAAAAAAGGGACTGTGTTTTATTGTTGCTTGAATTAAACACGGGGTATAGCAATTTTGTTGTACACAGAATTGTGTCATTAAGAAGGGGTGATTATTGTGTTTATGAAGAGTTTTTATGTATTTAAAGAATAGGTTATATCCTTTTTAAGAAATGAAATAAGTGTATGTGATTAGGTATCCATGAAAATCAGGTATGAACAGTTTTGGGGGGTTTGTCATACCATCAAAAGAAATTATTTACTGTTCTTACTTTTTTTATAGATCCTTAATCATTAACATTTATTTTCTAAAAACAATACCAGCCAATATGTATTGAATGCCTTTATGTCAAGAATATGAATAAAGCAATTGTAATTTTTAATTGAAATTTTTTATATAAACCTGGCATTACAGTCTCCTTTTTATAGATAATAAATCTGAATTATGAGAGGTTAAGATGCTTGAGCCAACTGTAGAGCCGAGGATAGATAGAGACTAGGTTTGAATTCAGGTATGTTTGGTTAAAAAACATGAGTGTCTTCATCATACCATAGCATCTCATGTTATAACATTTATGTGTCTTGGATACCATCAAATGGAAATGAGCTCATGCTTTTCTGTGGCAATTATTGGAAGATGAGGGCATGTTTTTACTGTTTTCTTATTTTTTAAGACACTAATATCGGATAATATATTTTCCTCCCTCCCTTCTTCCTTCCTTTCCTTCCTTATTTTCTTCCTTTTTTGTTATTGTCTTTGAAGAATGAGTTGTGAAACATTCAACAAGAAAGACAAAATGTCACTGAGGATCCCCACTTGGCTTCTTGGGATGGACAGATTGAGGTTTGATCATTGCTTCCACCAATGAAAATGCTATAATCTCAAAAGCAATAGAAAACCTTTGTTTCCTTTTTTAAAAAAAGACTAATAATAATAGTACTTCGTAAGGTTGCTATGAAAATTAATTGGAATGCTTTATGAAAGCAAATGGCTTTGAGCCTGGCACATGGTAAACACACAATATAATTTTTGCTCTCTGGGCTGTTATTTATTTTATGAAGTAAATTTGATCTCCCAGACTTCAAAATCTTTGAATTGTTTTAGAAAGTTGAATATCTATTTTCATATTAGAAAGTAGCACTTTCTGACATAATTGAGAGATAGCAATCAAAGGTGAATGTGAATTATTTATGTGTATGTAGCATTAAATATATAAAAAATAATAGCAGAATCCTCTGGCAGTAGATTCTCAAGAATAACAGAATATTATAGAAATGACCCAATGTTATTATCCCTTGAACTCAAAAGCTCATAGAATCAGTTTCTAATGAAATCAAGCACATCTCATGAACAAAAGAATAGGTCCAAAATCCAACCGCAAAGTGAAAACTAGCTAATGAAACTGTTGAAAATACTTTTATTTTATTAGCTTTTTTCGCACCTAAAAAAAAATGTAAGATCAGAGGTACAACATCTAAACTGGTAATTGTTATTTTTAACCATAACACACCTTCGACTCTGTGAAAGATCCCTTTTCTTTAGCTGGGTCAGATCATTGGCTTGAAGGGTAAAGGATAAAATAGTGAACTTTGAGTTCTGGGTCTAAAATGACCAATATTAACATGAAAGGAAGGCGAATAGGAGGTGGACCATATTTAACATCTGAAGAGTTAATGATAGTTTCTTCTTTCTGCAACCTGCTCTAACATCTTCTCTCCAATGTCCTATGGTTGCTAAGCAACCTCTCATAGAAGTAGTAGAGTGAGCAAGATCTATCAAATTCATTATTTTTGCCTTAAAGAGGCAGTGGCTATGATCAAAGCAAAAATACTATATTTTATCTCTGTTCACAGTTCTGTAGACTGGAGAAAGGAAACTACTTTCTTCGTCTCAATCCCGCCCCTTTCTCACTTCTTTCTTTTAGATACAAAACTCCTTGAGGTCTAGAAAGAATTGAACTTAAGCTGTTGGATATAGAGAAGGAAGGAAAGAAAAAAAAGACCAAGTTGAAAACTTTTATTTCCCCTTAATTTTCATATCCCAGTTACTCTGGAAGCAAGTTATAAAATTTCACACCACCTTGAAATTCAGCAAAAGATGAGCAGGAGGGAAACTAATGGCAGGGGAGAAGGAATTATAGCTTCTCCAATTTGTCTCTTACATGTTTCTGATAATATCTGATGTGTTTGCTATGTGTGAGCTATGAATCTAAGACAAAATCAGAGTTGGGCAATGGTGATAGGATAGTTAATACCAAGGTAACTATAGACAGAGCTTCTATTTCTGCATGTAACTTATTCCTAAATATTATATTGGGATTGGAATTTTTATGTTTGATTTGTTCCCCTGGGATTAATTACTTCCACTAGAGACTAGATTAGTATGTATTTCTCTCTTCCATGGAAATCTGTAGATCTCTTTAAAATTAAGACTCACTCTCTTCCCATGGAATAAATTATACAAAGGATAAGGGTGATTAATAGGAATTGTTTTGGCACACAAACATAAAGTTATAGCTTAATTGTAATTTACTAGTTGCATGATCTTTGTTGAATCATTTGAATCTTGCTAACTCTTGATGTTCTGATTTATAAAATGAGGACACTAAAAATACTTTCTCCTGGGGTGAATGTGAAGGTTGAATGAGGTAATCGATGTAAAGTGCCTACAAGAATGAATCACACAAAATAAGCATCAAATAAATATGTTCTCAGTATTATTTTTTATTTTTGTTATTTTTTTATTTTAGTTATTCCAGCACTTCTGCATTGTTTGAATGTATTACTGTGAGCATGCTTTAGTTCTGTGACAATGCTAAGTCTAATGCTAAAGTAATGAGATTAAAAGTAAACATCATTCAAAGTCAATATTTTTTTTAAATGCCAATTTTAGTTTCATTGAATGTCAGTGTTTTTTGCTGAAAAGATTTTGTTTTGCTGGAAGTTCATGTAGATGTTGCTGATCAAGGGTGGTGACCCATTCCTTTCCTTCTTTGGACTCCAGTCCATTAGAAGAGTTAGAAGTCACATCAATGAATGGTCTTACATTTACACAGTAATATCAAAGACATGATTCCAGTGACAAAGTATAATTTGAGAAGATTTTTGAAATGAGATACAAATATTCCAAGTCTTTAGGAATTTATTAGAATTTTAATATAACAATCAGTTTGGGAAATTCAGAGAGTCTCGTTATATCTAACCTATCATAAATAAATTTAAGCGTTTCATTTCCATTTTGATAGTTTAATGCAAACAACATCTGAGTTATATTTAAACTTTTATTTTCTCTGCACCCACATGTTGCTCATAAGCCTGCTTAAAAAAAGGCAAATGCGCTGTAATTTATTGACAACTTTGAGAACAGAGGCATTTAGAACTAAGATGTTAAACAGTAAAGAATATTTGTCTATGCAGATTACATATTTTAAATGTGGTATAAACATTTCTTTGTGAGAAGATACTCAAGTTAGGAAACTGGAATGAAGTTTGGGTAATTAAATTATAGACCTCATTGTTGACCTTAATTATGCTTTTCTCTATCTTCTCTCCTGATAAATATGACCAATATCACACTACCAGTGTGTGACTTTCAAGAAAATTCCAGTTGGTATAAAAAGATCTCTAATTCTTTTGAAGAAAGAGCATTAGGGAGAGGATTTTGAAAGAAATTTGCATTGATCCACCTAGATTTGGGGATAAAGATTATTTTTCTGATTTCTCCATGTGGGTGGCAATATTTTATAATGGTTAAGGGCACATACTCTAAATAAATCATATTTGGATTTAGATCTGAATTCTAACATGTACTTACCTGATATCTCTACATCTTGGTTTCATTCTAAATGGAGAATGGTAACAGCTGTTGTGATGACTATATGCTTAGCAGAGTGACTAGAACATATGTGCATTATTATATCCATCATCTCCATCCTCATTAACATCATCCTTTCCTCATTTAAGTCCATGCATTCAAGCCTGTGTGAATGCTTTATAAATGAGCAAGTATTCTAAAAGCATTTCTAAACCCAGGATGTTTCTGTCTATAGGTAGCCCTATACTTCTGGTTTTCAGAGAAAGCCCAAACTTCAATAAGGAGATGGACTCCCACAGATGTAAACTTTTATGTGTGGCTTAAGTTAGGTAGAAAAGTGAATAGAAGTTAGGCAAAAATGAGAAGAGATGTTGATAAACATGCCTAGTGACCAGGAGTCATAGGCGTTTTGCCATTAGACCTTGGCAATACTATTAATTCTGATTGTAGTTTTCTAGTTCAGAAATTTACATTGCAAATAAGCTCTGAAAGATGAATCAGAAGAAGTGGAGTTTAGGTCTAAGCTTCTTCTGTGAATATCAATTTCTTCACTTACAGTTAGGCACTATTTAAAGGCATATTTATATGGTATGGATAAAATATAGCTATTTTATAGTAAATAAATCATAATACCTTCTGTGGTCCTAACATTCTACACCTTGGGCTTATAGTGTTTTAGCTTCCCTTTCTCTCCTAATTTGGACTAGTCATAAGGAATCAATAAATGTTATAACAAAGGGTTCAGCATTATCATCTCATTTCTATTAAGAAACTTGTCTGCCAATCCATGAAATACAGTGGTGCTACTGAGAACACAATTATAAAAAATATCTGACATCGTACCATTACAATTTCCTTAAATTAAAATAAAAACAAAATTCAATGTAAGAATGCATAATACAAATACCCAGCATCTCATTAGGGTGTTTTTTTTAGCTACCATGCATAGTTGTAAGCAAGGAACTGATTTCCTGTTTATTTGTAAGGAAGACGATACCTCACCATTAAAATTTCTGCTCTACAAGTAGATTTCAAACACTGACTGGTTTACCTTTCCTTTAGGTGATCTTGCATCTTCCAGACCTGTTCCCAATTTATTGGCAGAGACCTCTTTGACAAGATTTAATAAATTTTTAAGAACTCTCCCAAAATACATTTTCAGTCTAAACCAATGTAACTGTACACCTGTGACATAATTATTATACATATAAAACTTATTTCATTTGACCAGCATTTACTCTGTGTCTCTTGTGTGCCTAAATGACTGTCTTTCCTAGAAGGCTATTCTAAACTAAATCACTTGGATCAACCTTTATTTTCTAGGATAAGCAGACCTATGTCTATGAGTTCAGAGTATCGCAGATATTACCATGGGTTGTCCTTAGAGAAATGTTTAGGAAACAAAGATTTTTTCCTGTCCTAAGGAAGCAAAGATTTTTTCCTGTCCTAAGTACAGATTTGCCTTGTTGATAACACATGGCCATTATCAGATGCACAGTCAGAGGCTTTATTTTTTTGCAAGAATAAATTCTATCTAATACATAGAATCTATCTACTGAGCATCTTTCTCTCTCTCTCCCCTCTCTCTCTCTTTGTTTACATGTTTATCTGTTTATATGTTTATATAAATATACAAGTATAAATATATAAATATAAATAAATATATATACATGTGTGTGTGTGTGTGTGTATATATATAGCATATATATACATACATATATATATATATATATATATATATATATATATATATACCCTTACTCTCTCTAATATTATGTGCTGAACATATCAGGCTATGTAACTTTTATGTGCTTCCACCATAATTATGCAGCTTTGACCTTTACACAAGAATAAGTTGCTGTGTGGGTGGCAGGATGAACAGTTAAAGAGCACCACTGTTGCAGAACAAGAATGTGGGAAACAGAACAGCACAATGACTTAAAAACTTTACACTCTCTTAAACAGCTTTCTATTGTGGCTACATTAGAACAGTCTCAAAAAGGATAACCAGCATGCTTATTTATTTACAATTGCATTTCTTCTATCTTTAAAGAATTTTTTAAATCTCATTCCTGAAGTTTAAGGCATTGAAAGAATTCCTCTTTTCAGAATCGTTTGTTTGCATTAAAGTTTACATTCATCTTTCTAACCAATGACAGCTTTTATCCTGTCCAAATGAACAGAAAAGGAGAAGCTACTCCTCATTGTTTGCATCTTCTCTCTAAATGCAGGTGCTAGATCCAAGTTGGGTCACAATTTCTTATAGAATACCTGAAGTCTCTATAAAATGTGAATAATAATTTTAACAGCTCTAATAACTAAAGTTACCAAAATTTTTATTATTCTAAGATGTTTTACTTTATATGTATTGGAGTATGTATGTTTGTTAATACATGTATGCACTGGAGTAGGGTTGGAAGGGGTTAAAGGGACACTAGTTATCAAGAAGCTAATACATCATGTTCCTCTTAGGTCTTTTTCATTAAATATCACTTAGATCCAGAACGGTTCCTTCCATGGAATGACTAAAATTTTGTTTCGAAATGCAACATTTAGATTCCTTTCTTCCTATGACTACACTATTATAAGCACTCACACAGAGTCCATGGACTTGACAATTTTCAAGGAATCTTTTATTTTAGAGCTTTTATTGAAGGTCATGATTCTCCCCAGAAGGTAGCAGGAAAGGTCAAGAAGGAGGTAAAAGCATAAACTGTGGAAGATAAAAGCAACAGTTTATGAATGAGAAGAAGCAAATCCACAAATCAAGTTAACTGAACTGTCCTTTAAACTAAACTGTGTTTTATCAGAAGTGTTAATGAGTTTAACTATTGCCTGAACTTAGATGCTATAAATAATTACTTATAAATTTCAAACATGAGCTTGTTTACTAGTGATAACTAACGTCTATAATCTAGATAGAAGCACTCACAAGCAAAACCCATCATCTATTACCTCTCTGTGGACAGGAAAACAAAAACACCTTTTGTTCCTCATAATAAACATAAATTAGGAGTCAATCTTTCACCTTGATGTTTACTAGCTAAAATCAAAGATAATTTGTGCTTATAATTTCATCATAAATTTTATAATGTATGCTAATTTTTAGTTGTGCTAAAATCATAAGAACCAACTAAGGGTTTATGAAATGCTAATAACTGTTACTCTTTAAGAGTGGTTGCTAAATTAGGAATGCATGAGAAGATAAAAAACATAACCCAATTTTTATTTATTATATTTTATATTTTAGTTACCATTTTACGTGCTTTATAATATTTGTGCTTTCCAGTTTGGACAGCAATCACTTCTGCTTACCTTTTAGAAGAGAATGCTTACTCCCATTGGTAGCAACCCGTTTATGTGTTAGTGGAAATGGCTCTGTAAAAGGAAGCTTCCTCTCAGAGCAGCTAGGCTCTCAGGGTTAACTGGAGTGTTCGTTTTACATGCTGTCACAACAGATCAGTCTTGTGTTCTTACGATCAGAGCTAAGGCTTTGCAGAACACTTATTAAATTTTCCAGCACCAAAGCCATTGTCTGAGAAACAAAGGCGAGCAGGTTTGTAGTTAATGCCTCTGAAGGCATGGGTAGATTGAGAAAAATAAGTTGTCCTCAGTCTTGAGTTGGCAGACTTTGGGAAAGAGACGCAAGGCTGTTTGTTTTTTTGTCAGACAAAGAATTTGAATTTTAAAATGTCTTTTAGGTCAGGAAAGAAGCAACTGCTATCCTAATCAATAAGCACCAAGGGGTTTCTGCTGATGAAATAAGGAATTCCAAATCTCCAGGACAACATTAATGTGGTTTAGGGATATGCTATTAATACTGCTATGAAGAAATGGTAATGTGTAAAACGATATGAATTAATGAAGCTATGGGGAAAGAAAAGGAAAAAGATACCCAAGAGACACGATTTTAAACTCCTGGTGCTGTGTCTTTGATAACCTATCAGTTACCTGTAAAATAAGAGGATTATAAGAGATAAGTACTAAGCTCTGGCATCCTAGGAGTTGCTAAGCGCTGGTTGGTTTTCACTGAATCACAGAGGATACTGAGAGACCTCAAGCATGTTGGTGGCACCAGGCACCTGCGATGACTCAGGAAGGAAGGACTAGGACCAGGTGGCAAACTATCCAGCGCACTTGCCAAGGACACATCTCTGCAGACAAATGCAGTGAGCCTCAGCCCACATTAATTACAAGCTCGCCCCCTTGCTGTTTCTACTCTTTCCGCCTGATGGCAGTTCCCCATTTTTCTCATTTTAGGATTCTGTGAAAGAGAATTTGTTTTGTTTCGTTTTGTTTTGTTTTGTAAAAGTGCTTACTTGGCAAGCCAGCTCCCCCTCCTCTCCCTTCTCACAAGCACCACAATGATAAGCACCACCAAAAGAGGCTAATTTTGCCAGACTTGGATTCCAATCAGCCAGTGCTTTCCAGAGATTGCCATGTTATTGTGAAATTAGACTTTTTATTACTGGAATAAATACTGTGCAGTCTTTGTAGCCAGCACTTAATGGATTCCTTTGCTAATTCCCCTAAATAACAAGGATTCCTTGTAAAAATAAAACGCAGACAAGGTAGAGTAAACCAGTAATTACATATAATGTGCTGCTGTTAGCCTGCCAAAGTGGTTCATAAACCCGGCAGGGAAAGACTAGGGCATTTTTCAGGGCTTTCACCCCAATTGCCTTGCAGAACATTTCTCTGTCCGTGAGCTGTTTACATGGAGGGAAATAGATTCTGCAGCTGTCTCTCTCTGTGGCCTGGTGGGAAGGCTTTATTACTTTCTTTCCCTTGTTCCCAACCCTGGGAGAACTCAGTTTCCATCCTAATACCTCGTTAGCTTTTGAGCCAAATCTCTATGGAAGCCAAAAATATGAAAGAGCACTGTATCAGAGAAGGGTAGTCCATGACATCGATTGTATTGCTGACAAGTGATATTGGTTCAGAGTGCGGGTTTTAGTGTCAGAAAGACATGAGTCCGAATGTCCTGCCCACCACATGCAAGCTGGGTGACATTGTGGCAAACTATATAACTTTCCTCATCCTTGGTTTTTCCATATTTAGGAGGGGCACAATGCAGCGATGCTCAAACTTAAGATGTCTGAGAATCATCTAGAAAGCTTGGGTCAGCACACCAGGCAATAGCTGTTATTTCTCATTCAGAAATACCAGGGTGGAGAGCAAGAATCTGCCTTTCTAACCTGCTGCCATGTGATGCTGATGTGCTGGTCTAGGGATCACACTGTGACCTACAGCACAGCGATATTGTGAGGATTAATGAAGTAATGTATTAAAAATGTTTTGCACAGAGCTGCCATATAGTCATCAGTCAATACACTAAATATCTGTGTAAATGCACACCATCTGTTTTCAGGTTTTCATTGAGAAACTGTGTGATTACTGTCTTTCTGTGTCTCCAAACTCTTAATTTCTTTCGAAGTCTCTTCTTGAAAGTCTTTGTGGTCACTGTTTATTTCTATTTTGAGAATCATGAATTTGATTAGTCCTTTTTCCCTCTTCCCTTTTTCATTTTTTTTTTGCACATATTGAAATTTATTTGGGGTTCAGAATTTACTTCCTACCTAGTTATCAGTCCAGCAATCTACCTTTCCCTATTTCTATTCTGTATCCTATGAAGCTGGTGTTTGTTTATTTGTTGTTGATTTTGGAACAATGTTGTTACCCACATAGCAATAACAGTTGGGTCCATTCACTCTATGGTCCTCAAGTATAAACTAAATTCTCTCATTTGTCAGTCATCATTTTAACTTGTTGACAACCATGATGAAAAGTAGTAAGAACTTCTCATATTCTTAGAAGACAGAAGAGGTAGGATGATCTGCCTCCTGTGTGGCTTAGTTCCTCTGAGCATGTGGCATAAGTATTCTGGAGGTTTTTAAAGGACCCTGGCCCCCATAATGCAACTGCTTTCCAGATAATACAGTGTGAGCTGTCCAGGGCAGTGACAGAAAGATGAATGAGCTGCCAGCATGGCATGATGGATTCTCACTCTCATACAAGCACTAGCTACCTGAATAATTTTGCTGATTTGCTTATCATTCTAGTCTAGGTATGCCATTCTACAACTACCATATGTAAAATATTAGGGAGATAGTTTTTTAAGATCTCAATTAGTCCATCAATTCTGTGTTTCTTTGAGACCTTCACTAGAAATCTTAAACATAAACTATTTTGAAGAGTGTGAATAACTATATTTTACTAAATTTTTCAAATGATATGATTAAATACAAAAACAAACAAAATGAACAAAACCAAAACAAAACCCCCATAATTTGTGGGGGAAAAAAAATGAAAGTAGCTTGATCAGCATTTCCCAAATCATGTCTTAAAAACCAATGATCTAGGAAGTGGTAATTCTTGCCCTCTCCCAATTCCATGTTTGTGGACACCTGATATGACCTCTTGGAAATCCACATGGAATATTAACACTTAGAAGTTTCCAAGAAGTCCTGTAGTAACTAAATAAATTTGTTTAAGTCTGTCTCATTTGAACTTTTATGAGGGAGAAAACATACCTTTGCAACATACACACACATACACACCCTTCTTTTTTCCATTGTCAAATACTATTCCAGAAGAACCCATTTTGAGGAAAGTGATCTGGAATTGAGTCTTGAATGAGTAGGTTCAACCTCTCTAAATTTCAGAAATTCAGAGCAGGGATTGATCACAGGTGTATAGCATAGTGATTGGACATTGATCTACCTTACAAAGTGATCACCCCAATAAGTACCCCTGTGGCACCATACATAGTTACTATAATATTATTAACTATATTTCTTATGCTGTACTTATGCTGTACATCTCTGTGACTAATTTTATAACTGGAACTTTGTTCTTAATTTTTTTTAACTTTTTCGCTTATGCCCCTAATACCTCTCTTATCTGGGTACTAACAATTTGTTTTCTTTATGAATTTGTTTCTGTTTTGTTTGTTCATTTATTTTTTTTATTGCACATCACATATGTTACATATTTAAAAATTTTGTTATCAGTTACAAGTATACAGTACATTGATTAGACATTTATAAAGTTTATAAAATGATCCCCCTAATTGTTCTTTCTCTCCTCTGGCTCTCCACCTAGCCATCACATTAATGCTAACTATTTTTTTTATATTCCACATATAAGCAAAATAATATGGTATTTGTCTTTCTCTGTCTGACGTATTTCACTTAACGTAATATCATTTTGTCACAAATGGTAAGATTTTATGTTTTATGGCTGCAAAATATTCCATTGTATATATGTACCATATGTCTTTTCTCCATTCATCTATCTATGGGCACTTAGGTTGCTTTTATATCTTGGCTATTGTAAATAATGCTACAATGAACATAGTAGTGCACAAGGGGTTCCCTTTTTCATATCCTCACCAATACTTGTTGTTTGTTGATTTATTGATAATTGTCATTCTGAAATGCATGAAATGATATCTCACAGTGATTTTAATTTGCATTTTCCTGATGATTAGTGATGTTGAGTATTTTTTTAAAGTATCTGCTGGCCATCAATATGTTCTCTTTGGAGAAATATCTATTCATGTCCTCTTTCCATTTTTTAAACAGATTGTTGTTGTTGTTGTTGTTGTTGTTGTTGTTGTTGTTGTTTTTTGACATTGATCTGTGTGAGTTCTATATATATTTTGGATATTAACCCCTTATCAGAATAACCCCTTATGCAATATATTACATGTCTTTTTGCTTTGTTGATGGTTTTCTTTGCTTTACAGAAGCTTTTTTTCGATGTCTATATCTTAAATAGGGATGGTGGCTAGGTCTCCGGCAACCCCTAAACTGTCCACACTCAGGTCTCCTTGTGGAGTGGGAGAAAGCATTGGAAATGCTATGCCTGGTACCATAAACCCTAAAAAAAAATTTGAGCATTTATCCATGTTAAAATTACTCTTTGAGTTATGTGAGATGATGCATATGCTATATCACCCATGTAAATATGAGAAAGCATTGCTATATGGACAGCATTGATAGTGATTTATTTTTTTGTATTAATCATAATCTCCTACAGATTCCTGTTTTAAAATGCATATATCCCAACAGTGTTAACATTTAGACTTGAAGCATGAATGTATTGAATATATTTGGGAAGAACTATACCTAAAATTAAAAAAATTAGAAAAGGAGAAAGATTAGGATGAAGCCAGAATTCCAAGTAGAATCCCACCTCCTGTTTTCCATGGGTTTGCCAAGGGACAGTCTGAGGAGGTCTCTGAGGGACAGTAGTCTGACTGTCAGGAATAGTCTTTAGATATATTTGTTAAGACTGTTTTTGGCTTCAAGTAACAGAAAAACATCAAACTGACATACTAAAAAGTCATGGAGGGAGAGAAGGATAACTTTATTAGAAAGATCTGTGTAATAGCTCATATGATTTAGGGACAAGTCAGTAAATATTAGATCATGAGGAACTGAACCAACAAATAGAAAGTTAGGAACAAGAGCTACCATTTTACTTTATTTAGATCCACATGGCCTCTCATATCTGATTCATTTCAGTATGACAGCTCCATATTCCCTCTGTCTAGACTGGCTTTTGCTACTTGACATGAATATGCCAAATGTGGTCATTCTCATTCTAATTTCATAATACCTCGCAGTTTTGGAACCTGCCTAAACTGACCAGTTTCTCTAAATCCTTCTAAATTCTCAGGGTGAATTGCATTGTTAACATTGACTTAGGGCCTATTTCTGATCCAGTTGTCTGAGGACTGGAAGTGCAAAAGTGACACAGAAGATCCCTTATTTGGAAAAAAATTTATCAGAATTAGGGGCAGGTAGACAAGACAGAAATTCCAAAATATATATGGCACATTTCGTGAATAAAGCAGTCATTGAAAAGATGCACAGATTGACTCTTGTGCACATAGACTCTGGAAATGGAAAATAAAGAGATTTGAATTTAGCAACTAAGAGGCAAAGCAACAAAAGCAATAAAGAAAATTAATAGGGTGAGCTTGTGCATATCATGTACACATGCTCCCAGAGACATACATTTTACCAATTTGTTGAACAATACCTTTATTCATGAGGGAATTTTTCCTCTCATTTCTTCTTCCTCCCCTTGAAACACCAATGAGGTGGAGGGGAGAAAAATTTTGAGAGATTTTAGAGCAACACTCTTTCTTCAAGCTACATACTAAAACTTCTACTTCTTTCCATTAATCACTATCTCTGCTTTCGTGCTTCTCTTTCATCATATGTAAAATTAGAATAGTCATGTATGTCTTGTGAAGCTTTGGAGAGGACTGAATGGGATATTATCTATAAATTAGTCTAGTCTAGTGTCTGCCATTTGGCAGAGAAGTGACATATTTTAGTTCTGTAATTATCATCATTATTATTATTGCCTGAGCATATAGCAAAAACATATATAGGCATAATACATCATAAAGTTTTAGCAGAGGGAAAAACACACTAGCTTAAGAAGAACTTTATAGATGAGACAGGACTTATGACTCACATGTTATTTATTTATTTATTTTTTTTCCCAGACAAAGTGTATGTGGATGAGTAATCCATTTTGGGCAGAGAGAGCAGCAGAAGCAAAAGCACAAAGGTGCAATGTTTTCAATTTATTTTGCATTATATTGCATATAAAAAGTTGGTTAAAACAGAAAGAATACTTAAGAAGATACTTAGGAATGCAATTAGAGTCAAACTTTCAATTCTTATAAAACTTATTTTTTAAAACAAATATAAATGGTTAATATACAGGAAATGATGCATTTGGAAAAATGTCCTTGGGCAGACAGAAAAATAATAACATACACACACAAAAAGAGAAAACAACACAGAAAAACCTGTTTACTTACCCCTTCCAAGATGTGCTCCAACTTTCTGCAATGGTTTCAGTGTATTCCAAGGGCTGACCTTTTCTAATGTGAGTCAATCCTGGTACCTTCTGGACTAACTATATAGGGATATCTTTTCTAAATTATGTTATTTGGTTGAGGCGCATTAATATGATGATATAATCAACATGGCTCTCAAGAAGAGGTTTGCTGAATCGCTAACTTTCTAAATGTGGTTTGTGAGAGAAAACCATCATGTATATCTTCTGGAACTACAGATGTAAAAATATAGCTGGTAAAGGTAACACCAGTGGCCTCTGAAGATGAGTGATGAGTTTTGAACAAGAACAGTGACAGGGAAAACATTTTTCAAGATTTACAGATACATGAACATTGTCATCATCATCACAATCATTATCACCATTGTCATTATCATCACCATCAATATCATCATTGTTGTCATCATCATCACCATCATCATCTCTGTTCAACACTTATTACATGCCAAGATCTATGTTAGGTCTTTTACATGCATTATTTATAAGTTTCTTCAATATACAATGAGCTATATATTCTTATTATTCCATTTGTATAGATAAAGAAATAGATATGCAGACATATTATTAAAATACCCAGTGTTGCACATTTATTAATGATATAATTAAAATTCAAATTTGGTAGTTCAATTCCAGAATTTCAGTGCTATGTCCACATTCAACTTTCCATATTAGATATTTAGAAATACATGATAGTAAACAGATATTTTGATACTTGACCATTGTTTGTCAATGTCCCTTTCAGAAGATATGGGTTCTAGTTCATCACTTCTTAGATTAAAATTGAACTCATCACAATAGATTTGAAGCCATCAAATTCCTAGAGATAAACCTAACAAAATATGTGTAAGACCTCCACATCAAAAGTTACAGTATTATTGTAGAAAATTAGATAAAGCCTAAATAAGCAGAGAGGTATATCATGGTGTGGTTTAAAAATTTAATATTATAGAAACATCAATTCTTATTAAATTAATCTATAGATTTAAAATAATACAATTAAATTTAATCAGGTGTTTTTGTTGGAAATTGATTATAAATGGATTGTAATATTTAAATGGATGAGACTCAAGAATAGTCAAGAAAATATTGAAGAACTACAATTAAGCTTAGAGAGTTATACCAACTATCAAGGCTTATTACAAAGCTATAATAACAAGACGGTGCATTATTCATCCAGATATAAAAAATAAATCAGTGTAACAGAACAAAGAATTGTTAAACAGACTCACCTAGTTTATGAAAAAGCAATACTACTGTGTTATTGGGAAAGGATGATCTTTTCAATAAATAGTGCTGGATCAATTAGATATCTATAGTGCACAGGGAAAAAAAAGAATCTTGACTCTCTACCTCTTGCCCTTTATAAAAGTCAATTCTAGCTGTATAGTAGATCTAAATATGAAAGGCAAAACAATAAAATTTTCATGACATTGGGCACAAGCAGAGATTTCATAAAAAGGCACAAAATGTGCTAACCATGAGGTAACACAATAAAGAACTGCATTACTTTAAATAAGAATATTAATCAAAATATACCATGGCAAGTCATAAAGGGAACAATATAAAAATGTAAAAAGAATCTCACAAATCAATAAGATCTGGGAAAAGAGACCAATTAAAATAAGCAAACAATTCAAATAGACACTTTACCAAAAAAAGTTTTAAAATGATTCAAATACATTTAAAACTTTCTAAACTTTAGTAGTCATCAAGGAATTGAATATTATGATGCACTGAAACTGCATACCTACCAGAATGTGGAAAACACAAACAGTTGATACCAAGCATTAGTGAAGACGTGAGGCAACCGAGAATCCCATATTCTTCTACAGAGAATAAATCTGTGCAACCACTTTGAAAATTATTTGTCAAGATCTAGCAGATTTGATCATGTGCATAAACTTTACCAGAAATCTCACTCCAGAGTATATATCCAATAAATTGGAATACATATGTTTACCAAAAAAAATGCAATAGTCTTCACATCAACATTATTCTTAATAGCCCCAAACTGCAAACTGAATACAACTTAAATGTTCTATGTAGAATGGATAAATTGTGGTATAGACATATCATAAAATATAAACCGAATTGAGAATAAACTACCACTACAGCAAAAATATGCATGAATCTCACAATGTTGGGTGAAATCAGTCAGACACAAAAAAAGACTTACCACATGATTTTATTATATAAAATTTCAAAAAGAGGGAAAAATAATCTGTGGGATAGGAAGTTCAGGATTCTATTTGTCCAGGGGGGGTGGGTGGTAACAAATCACTGGAAGGGAAAATTAGGGGGAGCTTACGAAGTGCTGATAATTTTTGTTTTTTGATCTCTGTTTATTTTGGAGGAATGTGTTTCCTTTTTGAAAATTTACCTGGCTGTAAACTTGATATGTGTACTTTTTTTTTTGTATAGCCGTATGGATTTTATTTTAAGAGAATGCATACTGAGAAAGAAAAAAGAAATCAACCAAGAAGAAACCATGCAATTATTTTCATTTCAGTAATTCTTACTAAAAAGTTCCATAAAAAAAAAAATAACCCTGTGCTGTGGTTAGAGCCCATGTCTGCTTTGTATAGCACTGCTTGTGTTTACATGCTCTATGATTTGTAAGCTCTGGGCACATGGATTGATTCTGAGAGGACAGATGCTTTATTTGCAAATGTTTACCCTCTTGTGCTGCAATTAACGAGCCAGCTAAACAGGCTGCATACAGAATGTTTTGAGATTTATAGCTGAGCTGTACATGCTCAAGAAAAAGATGGAAAATTATGGGTCTAACCAACGATTGCCTAGTGATGAAATGCCAAGATATCCTAAAGTCATTCAATATCCAAGAAAAGCAGAGAATGAATAACTCAGGCTTCTAGTGCTGGTCCTGCAGGGAAGGTCGTCTCAGAACTCTCACTTTTATGACTTCTGTGTTCCTCTAAGCAGGAGTCAAGGTTGAGATATATTTTCAAATCCTTTACTCAAAAAGAAATAAGAAATTCTTTTGATGTGATCATTTCTGGCAATACACTAAAATATAAGAGCAAAGACACAAGCAGTGTGGTAGAAATACCCTCTGAGCTTGGAGACTCACAAGATAATTCTACGAGTTGAAAGACCAAGAAGCAGTTTGTCTTCTACTAAGCTGAACTTTAGATTTTGAATTTAAGAAATGTGTCACTCAGAAATTAGCCTCATTTAAGGCTTGCAAGAAAGTTCAAGGTGCTCCTGCCATCATTCTCCATCTACCCCTCATAAACACACATCTTGAATTTTATGAAGTAAAGTGTTCATCTTAGTTTATCTTAGTATTATACTTTTTTTCTTAGTTTGTGGGGGCTCTAAGATCTTTGAATAAACTTGGGTTCTCAGAACCAACAATCAAATACAGTGGGAGGGCTGGGTCTCATATAAAGGCACAGGCCTGGTGCATTAACTTTGTGTTCCACATTCATGTTATTGCCCAGGTATGCTTATCGCTACCATCCAGGTTGCGATGGCAGTAGCCAGCTCTGCCATGCAGCCTGAAGACCTCACCATAGCTGACTCTATCCTTACTGCTCCTTTGATAAATATTGAACAATGACCACAGCATCAGATTAAACCCAGAAATGAGTCTGTCTGTGTGCTGTGGAGCGGGTTTGGGGCAAGTGAATGCCAGTTTAATTTTGTTGAAATGTCAAAATATAAGAAGAAATTGAGAGTTGCTAGGTCAGGGAGATTTAGCTGTAGGTTAGATGATCGATGGAAACTCCAAATCTCATTATTTCCTCATACTGTATACACACTAGCAATCTGATACAGGAGCAATGATGATGCAGCACTAACAGAAATGAAAGCAGATTTGGGGAAGCCCTTATCTTGCACAGAGTAGCAGATATGATTACCTTCACTGTGTGCAATGATATACTATTTTTGCTGCATAGCATTTCTCCTATAAAATCTGAATTATCTTTTCTAGTTTAATAACCAGAAAATGAGCCATGCCACACCACCACTGGGAGGTGCATCATACTATAGAGGAAACTAAATCAGATTTCTGGGCTGACTGAATCCCCTAAGAAGTGAACAGAACTTGAGACAGCACTCAAGCAGTGTTATGCAGGGACAACTTATTCCAGAATTTTCTCCTTTAGTAGGAAGAAAGGAGTACCAGAAGGAATAAAGGTAATCAATAAAAAAATCAAGACAGAATTATAATCTATAGACTTAGAAGTTTATTAACTTCATTTCTTTAATATTGCACATAATTAAAGTAGTTCAAATATAGAATTTTTCTCAGAAAGTTATCTATCAAACTTGTTTATATGTATGTATATATATATATATGCACAGATATGTATATATGTGTGTATATATATATATGTGTGTGTGTGTGTGTGTGTGTGTATATATATATATATATGACATATATAAAATAAAAAAACTGATATTTAACTAATGTCATTAAAGACACATATTGGATAATAGGACCTGGATTATCAATGCATAGAAATGTCTGGTTTTAGGGAGATAAAACTAATAAATTGGGAGGAAATGGTACATATTTTACCAGGTAGGCTATACAACAACAACAAAGGAAGCCCAAATAGCGAGATTTAAGGAGTGTATGTAGATTAAACAGCATCCTTATGGAGTAGTTTGGCTCTAGGCCCACGAGTGGTCCTTAAAACCTGACCATAGAAATTATAAAGATATACCTGGTATGACTCATGGGAAAAGTTGTCCTCCTCATACCAACTCTGTGTACAGCAAGTTCATGGCAGTTTTCTGGGGGAGCTGCAGCCAAGGACTCAGCCCTCTTTCTTGGGGTCCACAGATGAGGCACTTCCCAGGCACTTCCACCAAGATTACCTTACTCGGAGCCTTGACTGAGATATTTTTCTCCACTTTGACTTAGTACCTTTCCATATATTGCCCTTTCTCATCTCCCTCCCCTCTGCCTGTGTGTCCCTAAAGAGATGGGATCCCTTTGGGTCTTATCTACAGTGAGTCAGGTGAATTCCCTCTGTCGGTGCTACATTCACCTGACCTTTCCTTAGTACTGTTCTGTGGGGATAAGTGGGACACTCGGAAGCCAGTGCTTCTTTTTGCCTCTGGCTTGCTCTGTGGCAGTAAATGAATAAAAGTTTGATTGTTACATTCAGTTTGGTGGGTTGTCCTAACTGACAAGCTTGACAGCAGATTATCTGACAAAATTAAGAAAAAGCCTGCAAGTGACTATTGCTTTCAGCTAAGACAGAGTAGCTTTTATCAAATCATTCTAGAGAGAACAACTACGAAGTTGAAAGAAATTTTTAAAATAGCTTTTGAAAGGTATCAGAAAACAAATAAGAGTGTCAGGATTCGATGGGGCAGGAGCCCAAGAGATTGGCAGCATGGTGTAGTAAGCTAGACGTACTCCATCACTTTTCCCTCTGAGGCATTAGCCTAAGTGTCACTGGGTGGGAGAATAATCAAAACTAGGGCATATGAGCTTCCAGCAGTTTTTCAGGGTGGAAATATAAAAATTAGACATTGGTATTACCAAGACCAAAATTTGGGAGATGAGGAACTGGGGAAGGAAGCCTGACACTCAGCATCGCTTTTCTCCTCTAGGCATTTTCTGATTCCTAATCTTCATGAGGCAAGCAGGCTAGAAGCCACCAGAATGGAGAAACTGAAAAAGTTAAGATGAGTTTTTGATATTCTTGTAGTGCTGTGATTACAAAAATTGTATTAAGAGCAGTAAGGGGTTGGAGCCCTGGTAAAACCCCATTTTTCAGTTGAGAGTGTGAAAAGACAACTGTCAAACAGTAATAATGTACTGTACTGACCAGCTTTCACCAAGACCCAGGTCCATCGTTATTTGGAAAGCTGGATTAAGGCAATCTTCTCTTACACTAACTGTGTGGCAGGAGAACGCCACTTCCTCTCTGGATCAAGACAACATCTCACAGCCTCTGAAAGTTCTTGTCTATATAGACTAATTTAATTTAAAACAAGAACATCAGGTATGCCTAGGGACAGAACCAAGATCAAATTCCAATAAAGAGAGGAAGGAAACAAAACAACAACAACAACAACAACAACAACAACAACAACAAACAACAACAAACAGAAAAAAAGCTCAACCCCACAATGGAAACAAAAACAGAACTTGAATTTTCAGTTACAGAAGGTAAAATAATTGAGATTTCATTTTTTAGGAAAACCAATGACAAGTTAATAAATCTCATAAAAAACTGAGATCTATGAAAAGAATCAAATGGAAATTATTAAACTAAAAAATGCCATAAATTAAATGTTAAAAAATCAGTGGCTTTTTAAATTTTAAATTTCAAAATTTCAAATAGCATATTTGATGTAACAGAAAGAAAGATTAATGATTGAAAAAGAAGCTGGAACAAAATATCTGAACTGAAGCATGGAGATTCAAAATGTATGGAAAATATAGAAAAGAAAGTAAATACCTATAGACCATGATGAAAAGATTAAATTAATGCCATTTTGAATCTTGATGGAAAGAAGAGAAAAAATGGAGTAGAAGCAATATTTGAAATGATGTTGGCCAAGAAGTTTTTCATAACTGATGGGAGACTATGGACTGAGGCAGAGCAACTAAAGAAAACTATACATAACACATGAGAAAAATAAATAAATTTTAAAAACTGTCAAAAACCAAATATAAATCTTTAAATAAATCAAAAGGAAAGCCATTGTTTTATTTATTTATTAATTTGTTTATTTTAATTAGTTTCAAGTATAGAGTACATTGGTTAGACATTTTTCATAGTTTATAACAATCCCCCTAATTGCTCCTAAATTCTCTCTTCTGGCTCTCCAATTAACCAATATATTAATGCTAACTGCATTCCCTATGCATTGCTCCCAATCCACATGACCATCTATCAACTACTAATTTGTACTTCTTTAACCCTTCACCCCATTCTCCCAGCTCCCCAAGTCCCCTCTCCTCTATCACCAAATTGTCCACTATACTGTGAGTCTGTTTTGGATTACTTTGTTCTTTTTGTTGCTTAGATTCTGCATATAAGTGAGATCATATAGTATCTATCTTTCTTTGTCTGACTTATTTTACTCAGCGTAATAAACCCTAGGTCTATCCATGCCATCGCGAATGGTAAGATTTCATTTTTTTAATGGCTGAGTAATATTTCATTTTGTATATGAACCATAATTTCTTTACAAAAACTTATTTTTAAAAAAGTTGTGAAAAAACTGACTTATAAATGAGATAATAGAGCCAAAAAAAAGAATAAAATATGATCTTGAATTACCTGAAAAAAAAAATAGCTGCCAGCCTAAATTTTTATATTGAGCAGAAACATCCTTCAAATATTAAGGCTAAGTAAATATTTTGAACCAAATAAAAGAAATATTTCATGCCAAGAGTCCCACTCTGATTTCAAATACTAAACAAAATTCTTCATGTAGAAATAGTATTATTTGGAAGCAGGATAACAAGCAAGAGGTAATGAAAAGCAATATATGCATTAATATGTGAGTAAATTTAAATAATATTGGTTGTATACACAATAATTAAAATGTCTGTGTGATTTAAATTTAAAATTAAAATACAGGACAACAGTAGCAGGTAAGGATGAAAAGTATGAAGGAGATAAATATAGTTAAATTTTAATGAGGTGCCCTCATTATCCAGGAGATTTAAAATTTATATTAAAATCAAAATGCTAATTTTTGCATGATGCACATTGTAATGTGAATGATAACTCTAAGTTAACATTAGAAAAGTATATCACTCTAGTTAATAGGAGGAGAAATATGATGAATATGATTATAATATTTCTTACTGCAAGGAAAACAGAAACAAAGGAAAATAAAAGAAAATAAAGAATAAATGGGAACAAGTAGACATGAATATTATTATGGTAAATTTAAACTCAAATATACTAGCAATTACATTTAATATAGAAAAACTTAGTATTTGCTTAAAGAACATAAAATTTCTGGCTAGATGCTTACAAGAGAAACATCTTAAGTAGAGGACACAGAGCAGAGAATTGGAAAGGACAACTAGTAAACACTAACCAAAAGAAAAAACTTGGGCAGTTATACTGATATGAGACATTATTTTATTCATTAATCATTAATGCATTAATCCAATTTAATAATCTATAAACATAACACACAAAGAATTGCTTGAATTCTGGGAGGGCATTTCATGATGATGAAAGGGTCAATTCACCATGAAGACATGATAATTCTAAATTTGTTAATATTCAAAAGCTGGACAATACCGTTGATGAAGGTCTGGTACTTGAAATCTCATCTCATACATTTCTGATTGGAAAGTAAATTTTATAACTATTTTGAAAAACTGACTATTTATATAAAAGTAAATTATATTCTTAACTTATTCTCTGGCCAATCTACCTTTAAATATATTTCTAGAATAAGTAAAAGTATATGTCCACGGAAGGGCAATCACAAGAATGTTCACGATAGACCTACACTGGAAAAAAAATCTAAATGTCTATCAGCCAGAGAATGGATAAATATATTTTGGTTTATTCATACAATGAAAAACTAAAAAGTAATTAATTTGAAGTCTAGAGCTATGTGTAATGACAGGATGTATCTCATAGGCACAGGATGCATGAAAGAAGCTAGACACACAACAGCACGTGTTACATGATTTCTTGTTTGCGAAGATCAAGGATGGGTAAAATTACTGAATGTGACAGAAATCCCCATATTTGGTGAGTGGGTGGATATTTCCTGCAGTGGGTACAAGGGAGCAAAATGGGGTGCTGCAGATATCTGTATTCTCCATCTGTTTGGTGGTTACATAGATGTTTTTTATGGATTTCTGTGCATGTATATGGGGTATGTATGTCTTTATGTGTGTATATATGTAGAACCCCCCAAGCTCTGCACTCAAGATTTGTGTATTTTATGATGCACCACAATTAAAATGTACACAGAAAAAATAAGCAGCAAATAACAAAGCACAAAACTCAATATATGAATGACTTAATTTGAACCATGATCAGCGCTTACCTCCAATGCGACTGATGCACATGCTGATCTTTCTGAATGAGAATTTCTGCACATTGAAATCATCTAACTATCAAGGCTCAATTCAAGCTTCTACTTCTCCATGTTATCTTCCTTAAATCCTCATACCTTTACATTCCCATTCTCTGCCTTAAATTTCTTCAATGCTTATACTGAAGAAATTTTACTACACACTATTTTACAAGTTGCAAAGCAGTAACATAACAGCCCCCTCATATAAATGAGCATGCTATCCTGTAGGGCAGAGGATCAATAATCTCCACTTGTGTCCAGTGGTTAAATGAAGGAAAGAGATCTTGGGCATTGCTCCAAAATTAGCAACTGTAAATAGCTTAGCAAAGCTATATTTTTCCCAATGCCTAGGAAGAAAGACTAATCTTTGGATTTTCAAAATCTCAATGATAGAAAATATGTACATTCACATTTTGCATTTAAATGTGATAACTTGTTAATAGCTCTCAAGAAATAGAGATATCAATGTTCCTTTAAGAAGGATTGTTTCTTATATTTGAAAAACAGCATTAAGAAAACAAAAAATATGTTAAAACTTTTCACTCTAACAGATAAAATGCTAAAAATTCTTGGTCACCAGGTCTTTTCATCTCCTTGGATTCACATCTCCATGTCCCCAAAAGGTGATTTATTATACAAATTGAATGCACATCTTATTGGGCATGCTAGGTTTGCCTTATCAAAATGCATCTTCCTTAATAGAGAAGACAAAAAGGATGGGAGAGGAGTGCAAATCTTCTTTTCCAGATGTTCTCTTCCACTGTGTTTGTAATTGAAGGACAGGAGTTAATTGGATTCTTTCAAGAGATGCTTTGTAAATGCTGAGCATCTGCTGATCTGCCTTGGAGAGGAGAACAGAGTACCATTCTCCCACCTTTCGGAACCTAGCTCTGCTCTAACACTCAGGATTAGTAGTTATGGTAAATAATACATTGTTCTCGTGTATATTTTATAGGATTATTTATTGTATATAGGAATGCTACTATTATTCTTAGATTTACTTGTATCTGGCTGTCATATTATACTTTCTTATTTTTTTCCTGGAACATCTACTAGGTAGCTACTCAAAATAATTATTTTTCTGTTTATCACATTTCTAATAGTTAATTTTTGTTCTCTCTTGCCTAATCATCTTAGTTATAAGGTACATTTTAGCTAATTGTAAAAGAAATTGTGTAGGGATTATTGAGTAAGAGAATGATGGCTTTGGGTACAAGATACTAGAGATAGAGTGACAGCTTTGAAGCTTCAGCACTGACAGTTTGGGTGCTGTGAATTATGACAGACTAGGATACAGGCTGCAGAGAAATAAAATATTATAGGTCAGAGTTATTTTACACAAATAATTCACTATATTTGATTATGTGACTATAAAACAGAGTAAATGCATAGACTTCAGACCTGAAACATATGATCTATCCAGGGGTTCCAAAATCTGACAAGTCATTAGAATCAATTCTTGAAGTTTTTCAGAACACAGTTTTGAAACTTACTGATTCAGATTTCATAATTTCTTAACATAGATTCCCAAATTTAGGAAGCAGTGTTCAAATTAAGAATGACTAAAGAATTAACTATAGTTTAGTAGTCACCAAACTGTGTTTATCAGGAAAGATTTTAATGAAAGATCTGAATTCCAAGTTGAAACACTGTTTCTTAGAATTTTATCTTGCAAAAAATTAGCAGATACTTTAATATTCTTCAATGCTGTACTTTACGACATTGAAACTGCAACTAAAACATCTTACAGGAAATTCTAGCTGTGTGTTTTATTTTTAATTGTCAAAGCAGCTTTACAAATGCTATTTCGTTTGCAATTCACAGCCTGAAAATTAATAGCCAGAATTTACTAAGCATTTATGTATATCACCACGTAATATGCTAAACACTTAACATGCATCACCACATTTAATCCTTACAACAACCCAATAAACAGATATAATCAATGTTTCTGTTTCAGACCAGTAGATTCTATCCATCACTGAGGCTTACAGAGACCAACAGATTGTTTATGTTGACAAAATCACCAAGTGGTGAAGTCAAGATACAAGAATATGTCACAAACCAAGGCCATGTTATGTACCCATGCTCTTCAGTTGGAGTCACACCTAACATGCACCTTATGCTGCAATTGGAGGCAAATGGAAACAGTAAGTAAAGCAAAGCAAGTAAGATTCCTTTGCTTTTATTTCTTTGCAGTTCACTTGGTAGCTAGTCCAATCAACATGAAGTTATAGGAACTGATGTACTTCTCACACTTCTGCATTTTCAAATATTTAGTTCTCCCCCCAAAATCTGTTCTTACCATGTGAATATGATAAAACTCAAATAACACTCCAGTCTTCTATCAAAGTAGGGTATGACATTCATACTTTCCCAGAGAGGATGATAATGGTCAGGATGTGTATGAGCATCTCCCTCCCAGAGAATGAAGGGCCTGCAATTGCCCTACTATAGCCTCAGTTAAAGGACAAAGGAGTAAGGCTGACAGTGAATATAACCAGGGCCCTGTTCTGCAAGTGCCCCTCCTGGAAACTATACCTATGGTTCTGAGTCCCCAGCCATCTAAACTTGGATTAGACTTTTGTTCTGGCATTACCCAAGAACAGCCCTTCTTCCACAAAGCTTTGGACTTGGCTCAACCAAAACAATTCCTCTGATTATAGGAGAAATAAGCCTTTGGATTATTATTAGACACACACAGCAGAAGGAGAGAGAGCTGGGTATCAGACCTGGTCTTACAATCTATTTGAGCTCCAGTGCCACCTCTTGTTAATGGTCCATGAGATTTTGCTGTTTGTTCACATATACTGTGTAGAAAGAGTTCCCATAAAAAGCAGGAAAAAATGGTATCACCTAGTCACTGAGAAAAATATTTGTGAGGTTTCTGAACCGTAGTAACAAATAACACTTAAGAGCATATTCTCTCTTTGTCAGGCACTGTGTCTCATAAGCATTTTGCTGTACTATGTTATTTAAGGCCCATCACAACCATTGCAAGGTTAACACTACTTGCTTTCTCATTGCACAGACAGAGAAATAATTCCAGAGTTAGTAAATAACACCAGGACCAATCTCCTTAACCACTCCTCTATACCTCTCTTCCACCCCAAACTTTAGGCTGTTTCTACTCACTTTACTAGGCAGCTAGCATCAAATGTTTAAATTATATTGAGCTATTTTAAAAGGAATGTTCTCTGCCAAGTGCTGTCTATAGCAGTTTTCAGGCTACTCTAAAGGAAAACAGACTAATGCAGGTAAGGACATGAGGGATATATAATCAATCTCTATCTGCTTCACATATGAATCCAAAGTGATGTTTCTCTGGAGAATATCCCTGTTCTTTGTTTACCCTCTCAATGTCCATTTATTATTAATGTTCTGATCTATCTATTATTTCCAAATTAGACACAGCAGGCTGGTTTTGTCCAGAACCTCACACCCCTTTTCATTTGAGAATTATAGTTATGATGTTGAAGAGGGTAATACGGAATCATAATTCAGGGCAGTTCTTCTTTATGTTACTGCTGAGCACTTTTGTTAATGTTTTGGTTCTAAAGCGATGATACCAAGTTCGAAATGTGTTTGCACCCCTCTGGAACTACCCAGACAAGGAAGACATCAGGATCCCACTGCTGTGCAGTCTAGGAGAGGAGAAGGTTGGCAATGCAGCACAAGATCTGAAGTCAGATCTTTGCTCTGTCACCTACTGGCTCCGTGCACTTAGGTTCGTCTTCTGTCTAAACGAGAGCTCCAGTTTTCTTAACAGATTGGGGATTAAAGCAGGCCCCATTCAGAAGTGCTGTGATGATAAAGTAATGTATAAAATTACATGTCACAGTGGCTGTCACATGGGCCTCTACCATTTGTTCAATTTAAAGTTGGGGCTCTAGGGCTATCATAGATACTCTGGTTCTCTCTGGATCCGGGCACATGTAGATTGCAATCCCCTACTCAGCTGACTTGCTTTAGTAAATGAAATGTAAACAGAAGTTCCCTGTCACTTCTAGGTGGAAGCTTCAAGGGCCAGGCTGTGCTGAACTCTGCTCTCTTTCTTCCTCTGCCACAATGAACAATATATTATTCAGTGAAGGTGATGCTTCATTAGTCTAGCATCAGGCAGGAGAATGACAGGCAGTAGCACTCCTAGCTGACTCTCAAGACATGAATGTTTGCTGTTTTATCCCACTGACATTTAGTCTTTGTTACTACAGCCTAAACAGTTTACAGTTTCTGATATTAATATTATGATTATGATGATTTTTGTTATTGATAGGAAACAACTTTGTTTCTGAGTTTTTCACACATACAAAAAGAGTTAATGCCTGTTTAATGAGGTGACAAGTCTCTTGAACTGCCAGTTAATAATAGTAATAATAACAATGAGGATGGCATTAGTTTTTGAAGACATTTTAGAGTATTTTTTAATGTAATTTCCTTATATAAGAGATCATTTTCACAAGAATCCTATGAAGTGAGTACTATTACCCCATTTTACACATGAGGAAACTGAGACTGAGACGTGAGTTTGAATCTTCCCATACCCTCCTAATCACTCACATGTATGATCTGTTCCAACTACCTGAAATTTTCTGTCCTAGTACAAAGCATTTTCTTTGCTGAGTCTATAAATGATGGCTGCCAGAATCCAGCATTATGGCATGGCTTAAATATAAGCTCAAAGATAACAAGGAAACATAAACTATTTAGAAATTTATTTTTAATTTCTTCTTTATTGTTCATAAAGTTTGAAACAATTCATTTGCTTTTGTTTTAACAGTTGCCTTTTATTTCCTTTTCCCTTTCCTTTTTTTTTTTTTTTTTTTTTTTTTTAATTTTAGGAGCTCCTTTTTTGTCAGGGACAGTGAGTAATTTTAGCTTTGGGCCTATAGTGGCTAAAGTGGAGCTAGGTGCTTACAAGTGGAAGATGATTCATATTGATTTTTTTATTATCTGCCTCTTCCTATCCATGCTTCTTCTTTTGTTTTGGTCCTTTGTTCTACCTGAAAGACAGTAATTTAGCAGAAATAATATCAGAACTTCCTTCTGTCTCACCCACCTCCACAGGGATGTCACAGTTAAAAAAAAGAAGGGTAGTTTTCATCTTAGACAGACTATACTATTCTCAACTTCCTGCTTACAAAGGTGTACATCCCTATAAGCGAGACCATGCTCTGCCATCGAAACTGTCGTGGAACTCCAGACTTCTGTGACTTGGGAATTAAAAGCAGACAATGTCAGATGAGGTGCATTTGACCAACATTTTTAATTTGCTCGAGTTTAATATGTTGTGTTCTCTGACCTGGCCAGGGGCATTTTCAGGAGACAGCAGTACCTCATGTGTGTTATTTTCTATACGCTGAGCCTGTCTTTAATCACCCTCTCCAGACTCATGCCCTCTGCCTTCCACAGCTTTAATCTTTCCCCTGAAACTTACTCATTTCCCCAGCTTGAAAATGGACTAGACTCTCCCAGCCTAAAATGATAGCACATATTTAGTTAGTGATGAAAGCAAATGTGGAGGTGTAAGATGGTCTGAGTTAAGACATACATGTGAGTGTACCAAGCCTGGCTTGAGTGAAGCATTTAGTGACATCTATTGTTAAAAAAAAGAAAAGAAAAAGAAAGAAACCTGAGTATGGGTGGATGGTCTAGCTCACTGCTCTAGTGAAGATATAGAAATATATGTTCGAATCTTTCTCAAGTAACATGAGCTACTGCAAGAACTTTTTAATAAAAAAAAATTGCTCCTATGGTTTGAGGGGCATGGGGAATAGATATACACAGGACACACACAACAGGTTTATCTAAGAATGTCAACCACAGGCAGATACCTCAAATGCAGCCTTATACGGACATCTGAAATCTCCCTGAGGACCAAAGTGAGATGACTTCAATCCAGACACATGCTCCCTCCCCACCTTCCCACCCCCACTGTCCTCCTTGAGAGTTGCCTTTCACCTGAAGGAAAACAGGGTTGTTTCTGAGTGGTTATTTTCTAAGAGCAAAGTCCCACTGATTGTGCACTTGTTCCTTCTTTATGGGATGTAACCTTAACCTTCCTCACTCATGAGATTTCCTTCTGTGTGGATAAGCAGAGCAGCATAAAGCCGTGGAAACCCGAGAGGATGACTCTAGAAGTCTGTCAAGTGCGTGGTTCATGAGGACTCTGTAATGATGACTTTGTCCTCTTTTTTTTTTCCTTAGAACAGAATCAACAGACCTGTCACAGAATATGTACCAGACAGAATATTTTCTGGATGAAAATTATTTGCACAATGCTGTTATAGTAATTTTAGCAAGTGAGGCTTTAGAGAAAAATATCTTTACTCTCTCAAATTTCTGAATAAGCAAACAAGAAAACCTTCTTGAAATTTGAGCTTCAAAAAAGTCTCTTAGAGATTCTCCTGCAGTCTACATTTAAGACCTAGTAGTTTAATCAAATCTTTTAGCACAACCTTGGATTTCCTTGATCATTTCCTTACAAGTGGCCACCTAAGTGCTATTTAAATTTCCTGTGGCAGAGAATGAAATCAAATTCAATCTGGTACATTTTATTTTTGGCTGGATACACTCCACAAAAGATTCTCCTTTATGTGACTGGGTTATACTTTTGAAGTAGCATCTAATGATTTTTACACTTGGAAGTGTGTTTGGGGAATAAAACGAACTTTCAAATGTATTTGGGAAAGGAAAGTTCTGTGGGTTTCCATTCATAGAATTCTATTGCAACTCTGGAAGAAAACAGTACAGTTAACTGAATGCGATGTCAGAGGCATGATAGGCAACCCTGAAGTTCCCACAGGATCAGAATGGTTTCAGAGACATCTAGATTTTCTCATGCCTCTAAGAAGGGTTGAATGGTAAGCTGAGAGACAAACGTTGAAAGATAAGTGAGCATCCCATAGATGGAAAGCTACGTGGCTCATAAAATTGAGCACTGGGTGGAGTTGTGGACATTTTGTTGGACATGCCCATTCAGCATCCAAAGCCCAGTGAAGACTCGTTATATCTCGGCAGATGCCGCCTCAAACAGGAGAAAGGCCATGAAAGATATGTTTTCTCCTGAAACCAGGATTTTACATACGCCATGTAAAATCTGTGAACCTAAGAAAAAGAAGAGAGTTGGGAAAAAATCCTGTCTTCACTAAACTTTAAACTTGAAATAACTGAGAAAACACTGAAGCAGCTGAATTTACCCAGAAATGTCTAAGGTAAAATCGAGGTTCAATAGAGAGGTTAAGCTGAGGTCCAAGAAGATAACAGTAGTTACTTTTTTCTTTTTTACTTTTGCACATCTGAGAATACATCGTGAAAAATGTTATACTTACTGTATATTGAATTGAAATTGACCTCTTAAATTCCATTTTATTGTACCTACTGGAGGCATTAAAAATATCCTGTTGCACATGACAACTCTACAGAAATTGAAAGACAACTCTGATGCTTTTGCTAAGTCACTTCTTTTCCAGAATGAACGTGGTCAGAATAATTCAGCTGATAATTCAGTTTCTTAATTCCCCAAACTTACAAGATCTCCATTTCTCTTCTGACTGCACACTGGTTTTATACAATCCTCTTAGAGAAGTAAGAACACACATTTCCAGGTGACTTTTAAAAAACAGTATCAAAGCTTTGGCCCCCACCTCCAAGATTTTTGAATTCAGTTATTCTGGGTTGGGTCAAAGATTTGAGTGCTTTCTAAACTTTGGACATGGTAGAAATTTGCAAATAATGTTAGAGATTAAAACTCAGTCATGAACACGATAAATAAGATGTGAGTTGTGTTAGGTCTACATGATCATTTCCCTTTATCTAGCTATTAGTTCTTCATTACTGGTGCCAAATATAGTATTTTTTTTTTTCTAAGCAGCCACCTGGACAATTATTTTACTTCATCTTTTAGTCTAATTCCCCAATTTCCTCTTTTGCTGATGAAGTTAATGTTTCACTTAAACCAGTATTTATTAAGAGTCCTCTTTGTAGTAGCCACAGTGTCTCACACTCTGTTAGTATCCCACACAAAGTTGATGTAAGTATAAATCATATCTTGGAGCAATTAATGATCTGGTAGGAGAGACTGATAAATAGATAACCAGTATAGTGAGGTAAATACTGTGATAGTAAAACTATACCAGGGATTCTGGAGGAGGATAAAAAAGGGACTTTTACCACATTTGGGCCAGTAGACAAGGTAGGGATGTTGAAATAGAATGAGTTAAGGCAAGAGTAGAGTTGGGTATGAATCTGAAGTTGGGAAAATTCTGGATTGGAGTCTGAAAAGTATAATGTGGGTGCTGACACCGATTGCCAAAGTACCATGCTTTCAGAATAAGAAAATGTGCTCTCAGCATAATTCAACTAAGTGTAACAACTTAAAACTCCTAGTCAATATTAGCTAACAAACTCACTTACGACTGCTAGATTAGTGTTCCGTGCAGGTGTAATAATGAGCATACTAACTGTCTGGAGTCCAGATCCTGATTCCAGGATGGCATCTGAAACTCTACATTTATGGCAACCTCCCTTGTGATACTTACAGTGTTGATCTGGGGACCACACAGTCAATAGCAAAGTGCTGCAGAAACACCATGTGAGAAAAGGAAGGCTTTGCGATCTGAATCTGGGTAGCAAAAAGGTAGCTGATTCTCAGAAGATAAATCAACAGAGCACAGAGCTAGAAGCCTCATCAACCCAGTAAGAAAGGAAATTTTCACTAATGGCTTCTAATTTGCCACCTAATCATCAACAAATTATTAGAGGGATTCATTGAATTAAAGGATGCACATTGGTTTGGTAATGGAGCCTGTATAGGCTTCTGTGCATTCATCAGCGCCTTCTCTTGTTATCCTTTTCTAAGGTAGAGTTTAGTGATAGGCCCACATTTATCCCATTTCACACATGAGTCCATTTCTATGAGGGAAGCGACAAATAAGTGTAAATATGTATCTGGTATGTGATTCAAAAAGACTGCCTGCCAGTCCTGCTCATTCAAGTCCTATTCTCTCCGGCTAATTTATCCTGCATGGGGATTCATGTGCATGTCAGGGAATATTGGAACAGATTGAAACAAAGCCTTTCATCCAATTTCACTGCAGATTTCAAGTAGCAGAGTAAGATGGCTTCGGCAAAATGCTCCCAGAAGCCTGTGTCAGTTCACATTGGGAAACCTACTCAGTTTCAAATATATTGAATGTTTAACAACATGTCACTATTTGAAACCCCAAAAAACAGTTTTTAGGCTTTCACAGGCTCCTTCTGTTTCTCAACTCCTTTTGCCACAAATATTGATGTCTATTGTCCTGCTTTTCAGCCAGAATTTTTCTGTACCATGTGGTAGGATTCTGCTAAAATGTCTTTATTCAGTTTAGGTTCTGAGAATAGTGAGATTGACTTAATTAGCAATCTTTCCTGGGGAGCCCCAGAAGCATTGATGGAGTGTCTATTCCTCATCCTATATATGCTGCTTCAAAATCTCTCATCACAAAAAAACCCTCAGAGGTGATTCTAATAAAGACCTCTATTTGAGAACTCCTGGATTAGATAAAATAAGAATTTCATAGGAATTGGGTTGTTGGATCCTGAAATAGAGGGCATAAAATTTTCCTTTCTCAAGAGCTGTAAGATCTAAGCAGATATGGGGAGACATTTTATATGCAGTCTAGGACTGAGAGCTTAAGTCAGGATTTTGGATTGGCAGTCTGTAGAAACTTCACTCTGATTTCTAGAATGCATTCAAACTGAAGTGATGTAATTGCAAAGCACGTTAATTCTGAGAGACTATCCGATCTTTTTACCTGCAGAAAATAGAAAAGGACAATAAGCAAGACCATTCCTGAGTGACCAAATTAAAGTTTCTTTACAATGGCCTTCTAGTTTTTTTTTTTGTGATGATTAAACGAATGATGTGGATGTAGACTTCTTGTACAGTCCAGAGCATATGGCAATAGCATAAATACTATTTCCCTTCCAGGCATCTAAAGCCAAAACATAAAATGTAAGTGAAACTCAATCTAGGTCAAGAATTTTCAACTGACCAATGGCACAGCATGCTGTTTTGCATTTAAGACCTAGGTGAGCATAAAGACTAAAGAGGCTCTGAACCCAATCAGGTTGTGCTTCACCTCTCTTCCTGTGTGCAGATATGGCTGATCAATTTAAGTGCAGCATTTTGACAGAAAAATAATGATTTTCTCTACGAAGATTACTAAGATGTGAATGTAAATGAAAATCCTACAGTGGAGGTCTAGTGTGACTCAGACCTTGTTTTATCTCCTCAGCTGCAGTTCATCACATAAATTATGGGTTCTAGAAAAGAGAAAATATTTAGCAAAGTAGAGCAAAGGGTCAGGTAAAAGAGACTTTTATTCTGAAGTGACCCCATTAAAAGTCCCCTTCTCCCTCCTTCCTTACTTTCCCCTTTTGATCTCTTTATGAACTTGTCTCACCAATAGGGAAATGTTTTGCTTCTACCTAACTCCAAGTAATACCTTAAAATCTTGGCCTTTCTTGAATCATTGAGAATTTCAGTGGCTCTAGAAGTTTAAAAATATTTCCACTAACTAGCGTCCACTATTTAGAATGTTAGGACAATATTTTCTAAATTGCTGGAATATGGCCTCAAGATGCTCTACGAAAACCTGTCTCCCTCATCACACGTATCTGAGGTTGCTATTCCCTTTGGAACTCCACAAAGCAGGCAGGCAATGCAAAGGCATAGTTTTATTTCAGCCATCATTTTCCAAATTAGACCATGGAACTCTTTTTTGCAAAATATCTGCTGACATGTTGTGATGCACTTTGCATAGCATGCTTTTGGGAAATGCTTATTTAAGTATCAGATAAAGATGGATTAGAATAAACAGTTCTGTAAATTATGAGATCTTCATGAAATCAGGATATAATCTGCACCCTATGTTTATACGCTCTAAATAGAGGAGATATAACAAAAGTCAAAAGGCATTTTTCTATTTTCCTTAAACTTTCAGTACTGCTTTTGAAAAGTCTAGTGAAATTCCCCAGTATTATGAAATTCATAATGTTATGCTTTATTCTGGGTATATTTTTATTCACTGCATCCAGCATTGACTTTTTGGCACCTGTTTATTTTTAAATAAAATATTAATTTTATGCAAGTTTTAGATTTACAGAAACATTATGAACATTGTACAAAATTTTTTTTTATATCCTATAGCCAGTTTATTTCTATTATTAACATAAAATATTAGTAAGATACTTTTTCACAATTAATGGACCAATATTGATACATTATTATTAACTAAAGTCCATACTTTATTTAGATTACCAGAATCCTATACAGAATACCACAGTACATTTAGTCATCATAATGCCTTAGAATCCTCTCAGCTGTGACAGTTTCTCACACTGTTCTTTGTTTGTTTGTTTGTTTGTTTAATGACCTTGAGCATTTGAGAAGCACTGAAAGTTATTCAGTAGAAAGGCCTTCATTTGGAGTTTGCCTGACGTTTGCATTATACTTAGATTGAGGTACTGTGTTTTTGAGAAGACCACCATGGTAAATGCTATTTTTATCCTATTAAGGATTCATACTATGAGCATGACTCATCGTCTTTGATGTTAACCCTCATCATCTGTCTGGCTAGATTGTAGGGTTTGTCAGGTTTCTCCACAAGCTGTTTCCTTCTCCCTTCCAGACTGCCCTTTGAAGTAAAGCCATTATGCTTAGTCCCGCTCTAAGGACTGGGGAGTTAGGCTCCATCTCCTTAAGGGTGAGCATCTATGTAATTAGCATTTGGAATTCTTTTGCATGAAAGATTTTTCTCTTCTCCCACATTTATTCATTTATCTATGGATATGAATTCATGGATATTTCGTTCATGCTTTGGGATCTAATTCAACATTTCTCTTTTGTTCTTCAAAATGTTTGGGTATTGGGAGCTCCTTCACTTGGCTCTTGTATCTCTTTGGTGAGGAATCCAATAATTTCCAAAGTTTTCTACATCAGTACTTTATACCCTATCCATTTCAGTGAGGTCATTCAATATATTTGTTATACATATTAATTCTTTTATCAAATTCTGCCTTTCATCTTGGGATTCCCTGGCTTCTATTAAAATTTTTTTTGTGTGTGTGTAAATTTAGGTTCATTGTGTTTTACAGTTATATGGGTTTTGAAAAAGATGTAATGCCATATACCCACAATTATAGCTTTATACATAATAGTTTCACTCTCTTATTTCCCTGTGCTTCAGCTATTCAACTCTTCCATCCTCCCATCTCTATAGTTAACTTTTCCAGGATGTCAAATAATTTTCAGAATGTCAAAAGTATATAGACTTTTCAGACTGAATTTCTTAGCAATATATATTTAAGATTCACCAATATTTCTTCATGGCCGGCTAACAGCTCTTTTCTTTTTAAATACCACACGATATTTCTTTGTATGAATATATCTCATTTTGTGTATCCATTTGCCTCTTAAGGATGTCTAAGTTTCTTTTGTTTTTGACCATTATGAATAAAGCTACAATAAATATTCACAAAAAGTTTAATGTGGACATAAGATTTTGAATAATTTGTCTAAACCTAGCCAAACAATGTGGATCATACGATGAGACAATGTTTAATCTTGTAAGATATTGACTGTCTTTTTAAATGTCTATACCATCTCTGTTTTCACCTGAAATGAATGAGTTTCTGTTGTTTAAAGTCTCACCAGCATTTGGTAGTGTTAGAGCTTTGGATTTTAGGTATTCTAATAGATGTTTAGTAGTATCTCATTGCTTTAATTTGCAGTTCCCTAATGATAAATGATGTCAATCATTTTTTTTTTCATATTATTTAACATGTAAATCTTCAGAGAAGTGTCTGTTCAGGTCTTATACTCACCTTTCAACTGGCTTGTGTATTTTACTTTTGTTAAGTTTTTGTGTACTTTGGATATAAATCTTTCATCTGATATATGTTTTTCAAATATTTCTACCAGTCTGTGGATTGTCTTTTCATTCTATTAACTGGGTATTATATAGAAGCTTTTAAAATTTTATTAATTAGTACAATTTAACAAATTTTTTATTTGTCCAATTTAGCAAAATTTTTTTTTATATATTGTGCTGTTAGTATTATATTTAAAATCTCATCACATAACCCAAGGTCATGATGATTTTCTCCTCTTTTATGTCTTTGATACATTTTTAGTTATTTTTTGTAAGATGGAAAGTCTGTGTCTAGGAATTTTTTTTTTTTTTTTTTTGCAAATCTATTGTTCTAGCACTGTCTGTTGAAAAAACTATCTTTTTTCCATTGAACTGACTTTGCTCTTTTGTTAAAAAACTGTTTAGTACATTTGTGTGGTTTTATTTATGAACTCTTTACACTATTTTAATGTTATATGTTTCTATATTTTAGCCAACACCACGCTGTATTATAGTCCATATTGAAACCAGGTAGAGTGAGTCCTCCAACTTTGTTCTTCAGTTTTGTGTTATCTATTCTAGATCTTTTGCCAATTTATTTGAACTATGAAATCAGTTTGTCAATATCTATGAAAAAGCTTGTTAGAATTTGACTAGAATTGTGTTTAATCTATAGATTAATTTAGGAAAAATTGACATCTTAAAACATTGAGTCTTACAATCCATCTTCCTTATCCAATCATTTCTCAAGAGACACAGATTGTTCTCATGTCTTGCCTCTTTTTTTTTAATTATGCATTTAATGATGTATTTTTTTAAAACACAGCTTCCTCTGAATCTCTCAATTTTTGACAAGTTGTGTTTTAATTTTTATTCACTTCAAAATATTTTTATCTTTCTCTTTCACTAACTCATGCATTGTTTAGAAATATATAGTGCCATTTCTAAATATGAGTACTTTCTAATTATCTTTCTGTTATAATTTCTACTTTATTCTATTTTGGTCTGAAAATATACTTCATATGATTTCTATTTATTTAAATTTGTTAAGGTGTGTTTTATGGCTCAAAATATGGTCTATAACTTTTCCATGTGAGCTTGGCCTTCCCAAATTATTTCTTCTCAGGGAAAGTCTATGTATTATAGCTCTTTTTGCTTTTATCCATTATTATATTTCTGATGCCCTGTTAGTGTAGTAGTAAGGTGCAAGAGAAGGGAAGTGTTTTATAGTCTTCTAGTTAAATATTAGTCTTTTAGTGGGCCTGTGTCTCTGACCTGTGCCCTTTACATGTTTCTTCTTGTATTGCTTTCTCACTTCCTCTTCATTTAAGACAAGAAGGTACAGAGAGCTAGGATGAGAAAAGTCTTCTTTCATAGCTCTAGGATAGGCTCTGGTAAAAGCTGCCCCCACCCCAGAGAGTTGACTTTTGGTGTAAAGAAGACAATGGGCATATTTCACAAGAATTACTCTTTTTTTCCCATGTCAAGACTATAGGCTTTATCAAACCTCATCAGTCACAAGAATCTGGTGAGGTTTTTGAACATAAAGGCTATGAAATTATGATTAAGATTAAGGCCCACATGAGCTTCTGATTCTCAGGCAAGTCCACACTCAGACTCTAGCAATTTATTAAAATTACCATGTAAATATACCTACCATTTTTTTCCTCCAATAGCTTCTGTTCTAGGTAGGCAGGTCTCTCTGCCTTTCTATTTGTCTGTCTCAACAAATGTTAGGGTATAAGTTAACCCTGCAAATTCAGTTTTCTGATGTGTCTAAGAAATCATTGGTTTTCAGTTCATTCAGTTTTTTTTTTTTTTTTTTTTTTTTTGCTGTAAGGATAGGAATAATGACTTCCCGAGTCTGCATGTTGGAGCTAAAATAAAATGTGACACCTTTCATTTTGGGAACTAATGGCCATTAGTTCTGAGAATTTTTATATATTTGACAAGTTCTTACCTTCTATTTCCTGGAATTTCTTTTATAGTTAAGCTTCTTAAATTGATCTTATAATTTTCCTGTATTTTTTCTTCTATATATCTTTCTTTCTGTTATGTGTTGAATGGTGGCTCCCAAAAAGGTGTGTCTGTATGATAACTCCAAGAACCTGTGAATATCACCTTATTTTTTAAAAAAGTTTTTTTACAGATATAATTAAGTTAAATATTTCAAATGATAATCATCTGGATTATATAGGTAGGCCCTAAATTAAATTGTAAGTGTTCTTACAAGAGGCACACAAAGGAAAGACACAAAAGGAAAAGAGGAGGCCACATGAAAATGGAGAGATTGGAGTGCAGTCACAATTCAAGGAATGCCTGCAGCCACCAGAAGATGGAAGAGGCAAGGAAGGATTTGCCCTTAGATGCTTCAGTGAGAGTGTGACTCTGCTGACACATTGATTTCTGGCCTTCAGAACTGTGAGAAAATACATTTCTGTTATTTTAAATCAAGTTCATGGTGCATTGCCATGGTAGTCCTAAGAAATTAATATATTGACCATTGTTGTATTCTTAGTAATATTTACTCAAGTATATCCTCTAATTCTTCTGTTGACTTTTAAATTTCTGCTGTCTTATTTTTAACATTCATGGTATTGTTATTTTCTATTTGTCCTTTTCATATATCATTTGGTTTGTTTTTCTTGTATTATCTTATTTTTGAGGCTATCTTTTTTTTGTTGGCACTGTTTTCACCAATTTATTTTTTATTGGTTGATTTATGTCTTGATTATTAAAAGCTGTACTCAAATATCTGTTGTTACCTGGTTGTAAATTCATAGTTTATAGTAAGTTATTAAAAAGCTAATTGGAAGGTTCATGTTTGTTTGTTTGTGGTAGGTCTGAGTGTTGGGTGATCAGGTAACCATTTCATTGGAGAATCTTGAATGTCAGCCTGTGGGGTGTTTTCTTTTGGACTAATCACTTTCTTCAGAGAAAAATTATGCAGTCTTCTTCCTGGAGATCTATATTTTAGAGCTCATGTTCTGTGAACTGAACTAAAGCAGGGAGATGGAGGTCACCCAGGAAAGTAAGGGGGTGGTAGTCAATTCTTGAATGTCAGTGTGTGTAACTCATCATCTTCTCCTCCAATATCTGACTGCCATGTGTCTCTGAGGACTTTGTAGTTATTCTCCAGAGAATAACTGCTCTGTAGAGAGGAAGTATGTTGTCTGACTGAAGTGAAAGAGGATATCTGGTAATTTAATAGATCTCTGATAATTTTACAATCTCAGAAATTACTTTTGCTGTGGGCATACACCTCACATATGCCTTAATAGTTTCAGAATGCTACCATATCTAAGACTTTTCCAGTGTACTGAGCATGTTTAGGCTTCATAATTGTTGGTAGCATTCCTCTGCTGGCCCTTATATTTCAACTTTCTCCTTTCTGTTAAATCATTTTGCACTCTTCCATCTGCATCCCACTAAACCCAAAACTCTTTAAATTGTTCAATTACTTTAACCTACTCTCCTACTCTATTAGTCATTTATGATTTATAGCATTTGTTAAAATTTATTTCTTCCTTTTTAGTATCCCATTAACATAGTATTAGAGATAAATGTGTGTGTTCAACCTGCTATAATTCAGAGGAGCAATGTATTGTGGTAGACAGGATAAGGCCTGCCTCTCCAAAGATGTCCCTGTCTTATCTTCAGAATCTGTGAATATGTTCCTCTACATGGAAAATAGGAATTTTCAGATGTGATTAAATTAAAGGTCTTAAGATGGGAAGATAAGCCTGGATTATCCAGATGGAATAAATAAGATTTTAAGGGCCCTTATAAGAGGGAGGCTGCAGTGATAGAGTGAGAGATATGATGCTGGGAGCAATGGAGTATGTATGTGGTGGTGAGGGGAAGAGGAGGGAGAGGGAGAAGTGGAAGAAAGTGGGGGAGAGGGAGAGGGAAAGATGATATTGCTGGTTTTGCAGTTGGAGGAAGGAACCATAGCCAAACAATACAAGCAGCCTCTAGAAACTGGAAAAGGCAAGGAAAGAGAATCTCCCTTGGAGCCTCCAGAAGAAATGTAGCTCTGTCAACATTTTTATTTTAACCCTATAAAACCCATTTCTGACTTCCATAACTATAAGATAATAAACTTGTGTTTTTAATCTACCAAGTCTATGGTGACTTGTGTACAGCAGAAATAAGAAACTAACAGATTTTTTAAAAAAGCTGTGGTATAAGAGTATATGCAGCAATACAATTCTGTATTTGCTTATAAATGTACACACCCAAATAAATGTATATACACATGCACACATACATACAAACAAATACATATGTATATACACATACACACACATATATATATATATGTATGTGTGTGCATATGTTATATACATACACACAATAGGAAAGAAGATAATTATATTCACCAAAATATTAATAATGGACAAAACTGAGTTTCTGCAGAGTTGAGCAAGATTTTAACTTTATTCTCTGTAATTTTAAAAGAGCCAAATATTAACAACAGTTTTATAATTAAAATTAACTTTAAAAAAATGTCAAGGCTTTCGCCTTAAAACATTATGATGTTTCTTATATGGAGGTAGAAACATTTATGGCAATTTACTTTTCCTAAGTACTCCATGTGTGGTCCTGCCTCAGGGGCTTTGCATTTGCTGTTCCTGCTGATCAAATTTTATGCTATGAGAAAGACCTTCCAGATCATGCCACCAAAACTACCATACATATAGCCTGGCCTGCTCACTTTCAATCTCCGTATGTGGTTTTACATGTCTCCATGGTGCTCATTGATTCCTTGTTAATTTTTTGTACCCCACCCATTAGAATGCAAGCACCTCAAGAATTGGACTTTGTTTGGTCCACTGCTCTAGTTTGAGCCGTTAGGAGTGCATTTTAAACAGTTATTGAAGAAATAAAGGATGGGAAAAGGAAGAGGAGGGAAGAAAGAAATAGGCTTTTAAATATTTTACCTATTTTTACATTTATCAATAACCCAGTAATTTTTACTAACTGCTTTTCTCTAGTCTTGACAATAATATTTATGTAGTGTATATAGAGAGATTTTTCAAATCTTACTTGCTAGCTATAAGTTACACCATTATGATCATAAGACTTTTTTTCACAAAAGCTTCTTTACTGCTTTGTAAAGTTAAAATAATATTTTATAAGATACATTTGGGATTCTAGAGGTTAGCACATGTGATGGTCTCCAGCAGAGCGCTCAACATATAGCATACATTTTAAAGATTACTGGTGTCTCCAATTTAAATGTGACATTTTTCTCCTAGTTTTAAATGGTAAGGGAAGCAGTCACTCTTCTCCCAAACATCAGGTTTACTTAGCAAGATTAAAAACATTACAAAGGCAGGAAAAGAGGAAATCAAAAATAAAAAGATAATGGAAAAGTAGTCTGCTTCCTTTCTCACTTTTTGATAAGACAAATTCCCATCAAGTGTATTAAATAGATAAAATTTGGGGGGTACTTTTCTGATTTCTATCACCACTTTCATCATCTGCCATCATAGAACATTTGCCCTATTAGTTGACAATCTCTTAGGTGTTATTCTTCCATGAAATATCTTCAACTTAGAGAGGAATATGTCACCAAAATTCAAAAGAGAAGAACTGAATTGGATCAGTGTTGCACTGCCTTGTGCTCTTTGGGTCCCCATCAGGCACTGCATAGGAACAAAGCTGTCATGCCCTTTACCATTTACCTTCAGTGTTCTCTCCTCTGTAAGACAAATACAGCATATTTTTGTGCCCTGGAAAAATCATTATTTCTTGCTATAATAAGCAGCTCACTCTGGATTCATAAGGAAGAAGGCAGATTTTTAGCATTGGTGTCCCATGATCAGGGAGTGGATATCACAGTTGTCACATATTGTTTTCTGTTATTGTTGCTTTTATCTTTCTTTACCAATAGAAATGATTCACTTGCCTTTGAAGCCACTCCACCTATACACATGTATCCTTAATTATAAATCTCGCTCATGCTAAACTAAGTCCTTCAGAGATTTCTTCCTTGTTCTTTGTTTTATGTTTGGCCATTTCTTACAGAATGAGGCTTAGAACATTCTCAGAGATGGGTTATAAATAATTAAAGTTGACAAAGCCCCCTTTATCCTCCTTGTTGTGTGTGTGTGTTCCCAAAAACTTAGGATTTAACAACATCACTGAATGCCTTCAAGCTTAAAGGTGCTTTTTTTTTTCTGCCATTGGATGATTTTATGATTATTATTTTGAAGAGTAGGTAATCTTTCTTTATAAGAAAAAGTAAAAAAGAAACCCAAATCAAATCAAACACAAAATTGTGGACTCTATTATGGGATTAGGCTTTATATCCCAGAGCAGGTCAGAACATACCATTGATATATGAAAATTTGTCATTCTTGGGTACATTTCATTTACTGAAATGCTATTTGAGAGCAACTCTATTAAAGATGCAAGACACTGGTACAAAGCCACTTTATTTTGTGTCACCGCTTTCATATAAAATCTTTATTCCAAACACTTTGGAGAATTAAATAATACAAGACAGGAGAGGGTGTTCTGTATAAATTATACAATACTATGGCATAAAGAATAATTTAAAGAATCAGTTGGAAAGGCAATAGCTAAGGCTCAGAGAAATTGAAAAAAGTAGGAGAGATTTTTCAGATTTTTATTTTTATTTTATCCATAGGAGTTTTATTATGGAGAGTGGCTGAAATAGTGAGGCAGAAAAAAACTCTTGTAGAGCATGGGGTTGGTATTTTAATAGCCAAAAATGCAAACTTCTTACTGCTTCCTTTCTACTACATCATTTTCTAAGTTGTCCACAGTACTTTTGTGAAGAACCAATGAGTAATACTAGTAGATAACAATCACTTATTATAATTTAATTTTCTTCAAAATCCTAAAATTCAAGGTTATCATCACATATAAGGTGAGAATCACAACGGTAAAGTGGCCTATACATGTGGTGATATAGCTGCCAAATAGTAAATCCTTTAGTCAAAACCAGGTCTAACTGAATTCAAGGCCAGATGCTTATGGCCATCCCAGGGAATTTAGCAAGAACTAGGTTTAATAAGCCACATCTTTCACTGAGCATATCCCTGTAGTTTTCTGATAAAGCAATGCAGTCAAGCACTCTCAGTCTTTGTTCTAACATGACTCAAGAGCCTTAATTTATAAAAAACAAAAGTAGCTAGCATGACATGAACTTCTAGGAGAGGATCCTATAAATAATATTTATTGTCCTATAGAATTTTCTATTTCCATACTCTTTATTTCAACAGTCATGGTGAGTTGGACAATACACCATTCATCAGGTATACTGAGGTGTCATCATCTTCTATCTCACAACCTGAAATAACTGAATAGACGGCATGACAAATATGCTCATTCTCTTCTTTCTTGATAGCAAGAACACTGAGTTTCTTCTGGGAGAGAAGAAAAGTGATGGATTGGTCTAAGCCCATGATGAAAATCTGGTTTGCATTTTCTCAGCATCTCTTGCCCTGAGGAACTGGCATGCATCACAGTCTTGGCCAATGAGACTGAAGTGAATTCTGCTAGTGCTGCTCTTCTTTTTCTCATTCTTCTTTCTACACTAAATGGGGCTGTGATGACTAGAATTGCAGAATTCATTTTGCAACCATGGTGCATCAAGCATTAAATGAAGGAGACTGTGAAAAGGACTGAAGGGAAGAAAAGACCTAGACTTCAGAAACATCATCGAGTAGCTGCCTACCTCCAAATATTTGATATGTGGAAAGGAAAACTCTCCTATTAATTTAAGTCACTCAGTTTGTTGGCAGTTATTTCCAGTTGAACTCAATCCTAACGGGTAAATATAGGCAATCTCAGAAAGATACATAGATTTATATGGGTATGGAGATTGGTTGAGTTATAGAGATATAAATGCAAAACTAAAGAGCAACAGGATAATTCCATATCTGATTATAGTTTTGAACAAGGTTACACTTCTCTATGGCATCTAACTTGTAAATGTGTCTCCCAGGGGTTACACATGATTTCAAAGACCATCAGACTAAGCAGCCACATATATCACTCATCTAGCACATGTAATTACTGTCATATTTTCTTGACCACATGTGATTGGGCACATGTATCAGTAAATATTTTTTTATGTACCTTTAAATTATAGGCTAAGAACAATGCTACAAGTAAGTATTTGTATTATGTTTTTGAAATTCTGCTTATGAGATGAATATATCAATAAGTATAGGCTAGATTGTGCTGCAATAAAAACAATAATATGATAAATAATCCCTGAGGTTAAGTGTTTTAAAAGAATAAAAGGCTTATTATTTGCTGATACTACCTGTCCATCATGGATCAGCTAGAATACTTTGCTCTTTTTTGACCCTACTCATGGACATAGGCAGAGGGAAGCTCCATCTCTCTGATAGGAAAGTGGATAAGTCAACTTACATATGGCTCTTAAAACTTCCAACAGAAAGTAACACGTTATTTTGCTCAATTTTCAATGGGCAAAAGTCACATGACCCTACCCATCATCATGAAAGCAGGAAAATACTATTCCAACATGAAACCTTGAGGAGGAAGAACAGGAAACATTTAGCAGAAGGTGCTCAATACTTCCATACAATGACTTTAAATGCCATTTCCCTTCTCCAGACTTATTTCCTTCATCATTATAAAAAAAATTATTTCACTGCTTTCCTGACTGCTCTAACCATACATAATCTTGAAAATAAATTGTTTTGATTGAAAAAATCAAAACGTTGGGTTAAAATCAAAACACCCTTCATTCACTAAGCTGTTTGCCATCAAGGAAACAAAGCCTATGTTACCTTGTTCACCCTCAGGTCTCAATCATTTAAAAGAGCTTGGGCAGTTACCAGAGCGCAGGAGGTGTGAACACCTGTTTCTTTTCTGCTTCAAAAAGTAATAAAATATAATATTTCTGCCTAAATGCAGTGTTTCTGGCTTCCAATTACATGGGGCAACTAAACAGTAATTTCTTTGTGAATACCCAGTACATCCTCTGCACTAATTGGCAAACTGTGCTCTCAAACTATGCTGGGTAAACAGCACTGGATATGATAGATGGGAGGAGAGAAAAGTGCCTGTGCTCTAATTTCAGTATGAGGACTTCATTTGTCCTGGAGGCACAGACTTCTCAAAGACTGTCCAAAATGCTCAGTAGGAAGTGTTTTCTAATAGCCATCTGCAGCTGCCATCACCTTTGCCAAAAGTACATTTCCTAAGGAGAGAAAGCCCACGTCTTATGATGAAATACCATGTTACCATTAATCGTAGTATCTAGAAATAACTTTTAAGCTTGTTCATACTTTTGTATGGTTCTTCTGAAAATTCTATGGACTTCTTATGCAAAATCACATCTCACCCAGCGTGCATACATAGAATGAGGTACAAGTCACTTTGCTGAAGTTTCACATTAAGGAGGTCTGTCACAGATTTCAGATTAATTTTTCAATTGCTAAGATGGAGGAAAGAGTTCTGAAGCAGTAGCTTCAACTAGACCAAACTTTATTACCAGTGTGACCTGATATTTTCAATTTTTTTGCCTCAGGGTAAATAAAATTATTACCTACATGTTTATAAGGCATGAGATAACAACCTGGCCTTGACATTTTTTAAGTCAAAATTACTCAATTGTTTTGTTTTATTTGAGAAGTTAAGCAAAGCCCGGAATGATTCCACCTTTATACCTTTATTTTTAAGAGCACATACTTGCCTTTTCTTCTCAGTTAAAAACATAAAGGATGGTTTCAAATGTAAGTGACAAAGTTGCCAAAATAATGATGAATATTTCCTTCAGAGATGCTAAAACGAACTCTCCATATCACTGAACACGTTGAATGTGATTTGCATCATGTAGAGTTTTGTTTCAATTTACGATGAATTGAGTTTTTGTGAATGGAAAATGAAAGCAAGAATTGATTTATTATGAGAGAGTCATGCTGGGAATGAGAAGAAAAAGAGTCTCCCCTAATATCTGGTCTTTGATGTTTGCACTTTGTAGAATGACAGTTCTTTCTTCATATCTTACTGTGCAGATCCATGTTATAGATTAAGAATAGAGAAGAGGAACTCTTAATGGGTGAGACCCCAGAAGAGCATAAAAATAGCACAAGTCATAATCCAATGTTAGCCAACAACTGTTCTTGCTCTACTCTTTGAGTTACTTCCATTGACTGGTTCTTTTTAATTTTTTTCCTTGTTCATCATATAGCATTTTTCTTTCTAGGTTTCCATTTTAAGCCTCCCTATTTCTCATGTGATATACCCTTCCTGGATGTTATCATGTTCCCTTCTGTTCTGAAATTCCTGAGGAGCATAAAAATAAAGAGTTCAAGTTTAACATGTTTAAAACTGAATGGACCTTATTCTGAATATTCCTACTCTACTCCCTGTTATCATCATGTTTTCAAAAGTACAATCCAGAAACCCAACGAATATATTTAATGAAATATGATGAATGAGGGGAAAAGCAAACTGAGCCTACAAATCTTTAAATGATTTTTTCTTAAAATCTTTCTTTTCCTCTTCCTATTTCCTTATTAGCAATCCACTGCCTTAATTCCACTGCCTAAATCCACCGATTTATTTGTCTATTAATATAAGTAAATATAAGGTGATGTTTATTCCCTAAATTATTGAAATAATCTCCCAACTGTTCTTGCCTTCATTCATCACCATCTAAAAGCCATAACCCACCACTCCACACCATAGAATGTGTGAGCGCTCAAAAACACAAATTTGCTGTCACTTCCTTACCTAAGTGTTTCTTATCTATCCAGGATCACGTTTAAATTCATTAGCTTATCATGTAAGACAAATGTATAGTAAGTAAAAACATGGCTCATTCTTCCATGGAGAGTAGAGTCCAGTGAGAGGAAAAATAGACAAGTAAATCAGCTAATACATTTCAGTGTGTTGAGTATGCTGATAAAGACAAGCATCCATGCTTTGGAACCATAGCAAGAGAACTACTAAATCAAACTGGAAGTCACAAAGGGATACTGGAGGAGGAACTACTTGAGCATAGTTTTATAAACGAAGTATGGACTAACTAGATTGAAGAACAGGCGAAAGGCATGCAATACTAGGTATGTGGTAGCTGTTTGCCAAAAACAACAAAATTAAAAAAATTAAAAACTATGTAGGCTAAACTATGTATGTATGTCTGAATAATTTTACATAATATGGACATTCATCTATGGTATATTATTTCTCAAACACTTATAAGATGTGACTATTCTAGATATCTTCTTTAAAGGGTGAGATTTATATTCAATGATTGTTCTGTCATTGAAATGTTAGAATCTCAGAAGATTAAATGTAAACACTAGGACAAGACATTTACTTGCAGGCAAAAATAAGCCAACTACATATGGATAATTGAAACAATAAGGATTATAATAATGTAATTGGGAGTTCCCTCATAAGCAATGGAAGTCTGGAATCATAGTTGTTCCAAACTATGTATCAACTTCCTGTCATTTTTCAGGAAGCAATTTCAGAGTTCTCCAGCCTACGTGTCATTCTTTATCTCCACCTTCTTTTTTGTCATCTTAGGATATTTCATTGTTATTCTGGAAGAGTATGTCTGAATGTTTGATTTCTAAACAAGAATCTTCAGTTTTTATGGGCACATTGTGAAAACATAAGAGGTCAAGAATTTATGTGTATTTCCCAGAATTAAAAGTGGATTTTGTGTAAAATATGAAATATACAGTCCTGATAATCTTTCGTTCATCTCTCCACATTTGTCATCTATGTCTTTTATGTGAGGTAGGTGTTCTCAATGTTATTTTTGGTAAAGGGCTGAAATCAGAGGAAAATGAAAAATGCTGGACAGGGAGAAGAGATTTCTTGTGACTTCCATAAATCTTGGATAAAAGTGAACCCCTAGGAGACTATTTTGTCTCTTATCTAGCTCATTGGTTACACAGATGAAAATAAAATTTCCCAGGTGGCTGATTAGACTATATAAATCACCCTTGGACTCTAATAGGCCTGACTACTCAAAAAGGAGTCAGTAATGTGAGTTTCACTTTGATCTGTTATAAGAAGAATGTTCTGCTTCTTTATTTTGCTGCCTCCTTTTAGGACTCTTCTAGTATTAACTGGCAGGCAATAGTGCACTCAGCTCTGGTCTTTGCTGGTGCAGGTATTCTTCATTTTCCCACAATTATTGTGGAGCATATGTGTCTGCCCTCTCTGGAATGATCACATCACTTTATAGTACGCTCTATACTGAAGCAAAACCTAGAAAATAGGCTACCTATTTCTGCTCCTCTCTTCTGCCTTGTGACTGGTGACAGTGTCTTGGTCTCTCAATTAACTTGTCAATTTATCAGTTCTCTCTTTAGAAGACAAGGTTTGACTAGCTAATATTTGTATTTCATCTTTACTTTGGGTGCAGAAGTTTCAAATAATAAGTATACTGCATGATAAGCCCAGTTAGGATAATGTGAAAGTTTCTGAACCTCTGATATTAGAGTTCAGAAATAAATACTAGGACCAAAATGCTACTTTCTCTGGCAACCAACTCCACTTTTTCCTAAATCTTCGGTTTCTGTTCTTTATTACTCCTTTAACAAAAAAATCACTTGATCTTGGTTAACGGGTGATTGTAACAACAAGTCTATGTGATGAATTATCAACAAATGTATTGAAGTTTAAAATATTTTGAAAAAAATTGGAGATTCTTGTGGAGGGACACATTTATATAGAGAAAAAATGATCTAAGCACATACCTTGTAATTGTTGCACCCAATTCTCTCATATCATGTTTCACATGAGTCCTTTGAAAATTTCACCTGAAGGATTTCATGATATATTAAATATAAAATACCTGTAATAATGCCTGATATGTTATAAGTTCTCAATAGAAGTTAATTACACCATTATTCTTACTCTTATTGTATTCATCAATCTAACTGGCCTTTTCACTCCACTTGACTCTGAACTCTTTGAGAGCAGGAAGTATGTTCATTGCTTGGCACTCTAAAAACACTTCATCATTTTTTTTGAACATATGGATGCTTTTTAAATGCAGTTGGATCCAAATTTATTTAACCAATGTTTGTTTTCATTTTGTTTTAGTTTTTACATTTATACAAAAATGGGATGGAGCTCTTTGATTTTTAAGTTGTGACATGCTATATAGACAAGTTTAAAATTTTAAACTCTGCAGCTGATTAACTACAAAGCTCTTTTTAAAGACAGCTTAGGGAAGATTCATGGTAAATATAAAATGGTATCCCATTTGCTCTTTGAAAGGGTATGTGGTATATGGTACACAAGTCATTCTCAGATTACCAGTGCATCTATGGAACCACACATAATACAAATGATAGCAATAATGTTAATAGCAATGATACCATCTCCTCATATTTGTGTAGCACTTTATAGTTTTCAATTGTTATTTATATCTATTGGCTGCCAAGCTCATAGGATTTGGGGGGAAGATTTAATAAAATAATATGAAATCTTGCCATACATACCAGTTTCCTTTGGCTCACTTAAACCTTGTTAAAACTATAGGAAGCAAATGGTGCCAAACATAGGTATTGTTTTCTCCCACACCAATGTTACTAACCACCCTAGTCCAAGCTAGCATCACAGCTTGCTTGGGGCATGCAGTAGCTTTTTTATTTTGTCTTCCTGTTTCTTTTATGACCTCCTTAAAAGCCCTTTATTGCATAGCAGCAATCTATTAAAAACTTGTCAACTTGAGACTTTCTTGCTTACAACGAGTTATTGCCTATTCGTTGAACTTGGAATAGAATTTAAGCCTTCTACAATGTTTTACAAGCCCCTACACAATCTAGTCCTGATCGTCTCAAGTCATCTCTCATAATTCCTCTCCCCAGCTCTCACTCTCTTTAGCCCCTCCGACTTCTTTCTATCCCTCAGCACGATAAATCCAGTCCAGCCTACTGTCTTTCCAGTTACTTGAATCCTCTGCCTGGTAGGCTCTACTCTCCGGTTTTTACTCACCTGCGTCTTTTGCAACATGTTCAAATGTCACATCCACAGGGAGACTTTCTCTTTTCACAGAATCTAAAGTAGCCAACTGCATCCATTTCTATCACAGAACCCTGTTTACATAGTGATTCTCAGCAAACATTTGAGTTTTCTTTTATACACATGAGAAAAACATAGTCGAGAGAGATTTGAGTGCCTTGGCCAAGCTTCTGAAAGGTGGCTTATGTAGAAGCCAGGTCTCAAGAGCCCTGATAAAGAGTTCTCTTTTTCAATCATGTCATAATATATTACCTTTCCTGCTACTACAGTTTCAAGTGCCTAAGATATCTTTTTAAAAAAAATTTCCAGTGCAACTATCCGATAATGCTTATTTTTCTTTCTTTCTTTCTTTTTTTTTTTCCCAGAGGGTTTCCTTTCAACTTGATACAGGATGACAATGGCCAAATTTTGGCCAGTGAGAATATTCTATCAGAAATGGCACAAACACACCAAAAAGATATCCACAATTTTTGTTATAAAGGTTTTTCACATTTTTTTTAAAAAAATTAATATATCCAGGTTTAAATAATGGTTGTACACTTTTTTAAAATACTAAAAAACACTGAATTGAAACCTTTTAAAGAAGTTAACTATATGTGTCATATCTCAATAAAGCCATTATTAAAAAATAATTGTGAAATGTATTATTATTCTAACCTTACTTTTAATTTAAATTAAATTATCTATTTAATTTGTTAGGGGTACTAAAAACCTACTAAGCTATGTCTCCTCTGTAATATCAAATTGAGAAAAAATCCATTCATGCTTTAAGGTTCTCAGTAAATATTATTTTACTCAAGTGAAACTTTTATTAAGCATTTAGTCAAAAATAAATGTCTATTGGAGAGAGAATGCATCAATTACAGACCTTTCTAGAAAAAAGAAAGACACTTTTTTTTTGCTAAAGAAAATCTCAGACTTAAGTTTCTTCTTGGTAAAACAGTGACTTACTTTTGGTTTCCCTGTGCTATCTTTTGAAGTCTCTCAATACATGTACAGACAAATTCCTCTAATCTTGTTCACTTATTTCCTCTCTTGCAGAATCAACTTTGTGTATTTAGGCATCCCCTTCCTGCTCTTCTCTCCTGCTCTTAGCGGCAGCCCCCCTGGGGAGCCTAAAATAACACACACCATTTCAACATTTCTCTGCTGAGAGTTTAATAACAGACACCTGCGCCATCTAAGGATCTCTTGACTTATTTCTTTCAGAATGTGTTAATAATTGTGGCCACATTTATTTTCCTCCAGATGTGAATTTAAAATGCCACAGGGGCCAATTTCACTGAAAACTGCTCCCTCTCCTTCACTCTCTTCAACACCGTTTTGCCATCGTTCAAGTGCTGCACACGGGCACGTCCATCAATCAGAGAGTTGCTGGGTGTCCCAGGAGCAAACCACAGGTGGCACGTTTCACTACACACCCCTTAAAGTGCACCCTCATCTAACTCTTTATGTCAATAAACATTCTTCTATTTAAACAGCAGCCACTGCCACATGCAAATACAAAAATGTCAATTTGACTCGTATTCAAATTGTTCCCCAAAGTAGGTGTCACAAGATAACAAGGCAGGACTGTAATCCACTCTGCCATTTTTATCCTTTAGAAACAATTTCTAATCAGCATTTGCAGCCTTACCAACGTTTACCTTTTCTAGGTTAACATGTAAAATAGCTAGTCAATTTGTGAGGCATTGACGCTGTCATTAAAATGAGTTTCTCTTTGGGTGTTCAAAAATTTATTTGATGCAGCCCACCCCTAAACACTGGGTTTGGCTCTGCATTAAACATTTCTTTTAAAGCAGCGGTCTCCAACTTTTGTGGCACCAGGGACAGGTGCTCCTATGAGAATCTAATGCCTGATGGTCTGAGGTGGAGCTGAGGTGCTGATGCTAGCGCTGGGGAGTGGCTGCACATACAGATGAAGCTTCCTTCACTTGCTCACCAGCCACTCACCTCCTGCGGTGAAGTCAGGTTCCTATCAGGACCTGTACTTGTCCACACCCTGGGGATTAGGGACCCCTATTTTAGGTTTTTTTTTTTTTTTTTTTTAATTTCTTGGAAGCACCTGTGCATTTTCTATCCACATGAGACCAGCTCTCCTTTTGTGGGTTAGCTTACAGCCAGCCAGAGCATCTATCCATTCTGAAAGTTATAAGGGAAGAAATACAGAGAAACAGCTGGGTATTTAAACCAAGATGCATCCTTCTTGCTTGTGCTGTTTTACCAGCTTCAAGAACGGCTTTCTGCCTTCGTTTATCATTTACTCACATGCCCTATATCAGATGTACTTTGCTTCACCTCCCCATCACACATACACAAATATTAAAAAGTTATACACAGCCATATGAACTGAACACTAAGCTATATAGTAGTATTAGTCTCTGGAGGGGTCAGTTAAAAGCAGCAAAAAGCATGGATTACAAAAAGAATGAATTCTTTCTTTTTTGAAGGCCTTTGTCCTTTTTAGTGCATCAGGGTTCCATTTAGTTAATGACCTCCTCCTGGAAACGAAGGAAAATAATGACCAGGCCCCAGAAGGATAAATTATGTCTTTTATTCAAGAAATGCTAAGAACTCTTCTTGCCTCATGCTGTACATATGAGAGAAGTGGATGCATGGCATTATATTTTTACAGCCTTCCTTATTCTTATGATAACATAGTGATTTTTATAATTTGCTATTCCTTTCTCACCTGGGGAAGGAGAGTTCTGAACTTCAAAAAGAGATCTCTCGGCTCTCACAAACTCTGCTAAATTCAGAAAAGGAACTTTATTAATGTTAACTATTGGATATTATATTTCTCAGGTATTCTGGCCATTAAAAGAAAATACCTTTCTCATGAAAAAGAGATATCTTCTGATAAGAATATCACCTATATCTTTGAAAATTGACTAAAAAGAGTTCTAAGGTGAGTGGTAACAAATTGATTACATAGTAAGCTATTTAATGGCATCAAGTAAAGAATAAGTATAGAATTAGAGTTAGTTGACTTTTTAAGATATCTTTATTTTGTTAAAAATTTTGTAGTGCAGGTCAGTTATTCTGGAAACCTGGGCCATCCCTCTTGGGCCATTGTCATCTTCTAGAAACTACTTGCAACTGCAGCATCCTTCCTGGCCCCCTTAATGCACCTTGCCTTCTCTTTGTTCTTATCTGCATACTGCAGGCAGTAATACTTCCAAGATGCATAGATGATCATGTCAATCTTGGGTTAAAAACCCATCAGAGATTCACAAAGGGCTGAGGTTAAGATCCAAACCTTCATCATAGCACACCAGTGACTTCCTAACTGATTTTATAGTTTCTCTTTTCACCATTCACTGCCTTACTCCTAACACCCCAGCCAGACTGAACTTTGAGGAAGAAAAAAAAAGGACCAGATGGTGAAACATTCAAAGGACTAATACATCCTTCTCTATATGGCCTGGTGATTACTTTCAGATCTCTTTTAAGAACTTACAGGAAGGTTGTCCTGATCCTCTTAAATCAGACTGGGTCTGTCTCAGATGTGGCCCCCAGCCCATCATCTGCCTATTATTGTTCCTATCACATTTTATCCTATTTTTTTCTTGTTTGCTTTCTTTACTGACTATACATTTCCTTGGGGCAAGAATTATATTTGTTTTATTCAAGGATTATATTGTATTGTTTTGTCTATTCTCAGTGCCTGACACAGATGGTAACTGAACAAACTAATGGATAAATAAACCTAGTGGCAGAAAAGTTGAGAAAAAGTAGATGGAGATACACCATCTTGTTGCAATCTGGAAGGATTGGCTTAGTTAAAAAATACTATCTCCCTAGATAGAATCAATTCAGGCATCACATAAGACTTCCTGCCTCAAAATTCTGGACTTATTTTTCTCACTCTGAATACCTTTTCTATAGGATTTCTGCCATCTAAAATTCTACAATTAGCTATTCATTATGAGAATTATCTTTTGGTCTCATGAGAAACTCCTCCCCATGAGGAGTAACACTCCACATAGTATAAATATAGTCAAACATTCCTGGGAACAGTTTTGAGAAATCAAGAATTATTTTACCTTGTGTCTGAGGGTAGTAGGGAAGACCAAGAGGGTCCTGATTTTCAAGAACCATAAGTAAAAGTCAAAGACAAGAACAAATGAGCTCAAACTCTGAAAAAATGTTGCTTTCTCTACATGCCTAGTGGAGAATCACCAAACTCTAACAAGAGCATATATTTGAGAATCTTTTCCTGACTTCCTCTTCCATATTATCTTTCACTATTCTAAGACCCATATTCCATGGAAGGAGACCTCATGAAATTGCTCAAATCCACCAATATTCCATAATGTGAAAAACCCATCATGCCTTGTCTGGATTCTCAATTTATTCCTTCAACAAAAACTTATTGAAGACCTCCTACATGTCAGACAGTCTTTATATCTGAGAATTCAATAAAAAACAATATTTTTGGCTCCCCTAGCTCATGCTGTTTATATTATAGTGGAACAACTCCTGGACAAAAAATAGAAACTGGTATATTAAATAAATGTGTAAATATGCTATTAAGGAACAAAATATATCTAATATTCTTTTTTTTTCTTTAGTATTTCCATAGACATAGTAGAGTTTCATGGTTAAGAATTTGGGTCTGGAGTCATAGATAAACCTGGGTTTTACTTCTGTTTCCACCACTTACTAGTTGAGTGAACCTAGACAAGTTACTTTATTTCTTTAGTTTCCTCAGATTCCCACTGTAACATGGGGTAATTTTATAAAACTTTGAGTTTATATAATTACGGTGGGGATTAAAGGAGAATAAATAAGAATCTGGTAAATTAGATGTAAGTACAACATCTGGCAACCAGAAGAGAATTCAGCAATGCTAGCTACTATTTCTTTTCTAAGTTTCTAACTTGTTTCAGTAAGAGGAAAGTTGATTATCATCTGCATCTCTTGCTTTTAATGAAAAGAAATTTACATAGTCATAAGGGATAAAATTTTTATATTTCCAGTTGTTAGATCTGATTTTCAAGGCAAACCACACTAACTCCTCTTGCCTTCTTATTGACAGCTCCCTTGTCAAGCCAAAAAGCTCACATCAGGGGACATGGGATGGATCAACCCAATTTCTGAAGGATTCCACTTCCATAGCATGCCTGATGCAGAATCAGAATGCTCTAGAAATAGCAAGTAAGGCCTAAATGCCCTTGGAAAATGACTATAAGCAGCAGTACTCGGTGCTCAATGAGAATTATGCCCTCTCTAGGCAAGCATAAAGGCATGTCTGATACAAATATCACAGACACTCTAAGTAATTATCTTAAACCACATTTACTCCTTCCTTTACAAAGGTATTTGTTTTTCTTTATTAATTTTACATCTGGGAAATACATACATGCATACACAAATATACACATATTTCAATATTTTTTTTTCCTTAGGGCATGATCTCAGAAGAGAAAAAAAACCTTATTCGTGGGAATTAAATGGGTTCATAGAAGTTGGTTCCATTTTTGATATATAAAATTTGAATTTAGAATGGCTCCATGATCCTGACCAAATATTTTCATAAACTTCCATCTTCCTAGAATCATTTTTCTTTGTCAAAAAGCAGGAAGACTCATAAAATAAATCTCCACTTTTAAATATGATTTACCTCTGGTTCCTATTGGACCTTTATACCCATTTCATTGTTCCTCATTAAACTGTCTTCTTCATGTGTTTCATGCATAATTTATATGAGAGAAAGAAGAGAGAATGTTAGTTGATTCCAGGAATCTAAAAGTTCTCTGTTGTTTTCAACCAAGGAAAAGTTGTATGAAGCTCCATAGTTAGTATAATTTAATCTTCTGAGGAGCACAAAAACAACTTTTGTTTAACAGATGAGATAGAAAACATATTTAAATTTCTCTAATGTGTTGATCTGAATAAAAAAATGAGCAGTGAGTTTGTGATTGTTCTTCCTCTAATCCTGCCTCTTGGGAAGTTAGGTATTTTATAGAATTTAATTTATGGGTTGAATTTTAGTTACCATTTGAAAATTATTTTATTTTGTACTAATTGTCTTCAAAGAGATTAAATATTATTTCAGTCTCAGTTCTATAGCATTTTTAACAGAATGCTTCTTGCCAATGTTTCTTTTCAAAGTAAATAGCATAGAGTTCTTTCTTCATTAGGAATCAGGATTTCTCTATCTTACCCTGCCAGGCAAGCCAACCCACTTCCCACTTTTTCCTACATGAGCAAAAGGCAATGGCTGGTCCACTTTCAAGTTTAAAATCCAACAACTTAAAAGGTGTTCTCTTGAGGCTTCTTAGATATTATTCTACAGTTTTTCATTTCTTCATACTAAAACATTAACATTAATCACAATTATTTTCTTCTCCAAAATATAAGCATAAAAGAAAGCCTAATAATTGGCAATGCAGGTCTGGTTAAAAGATTTATAATTAATTCTGTTGCACTCCTAAATGTAGATCATTCCAACACAATCAAGGGTAATAACTTGAGATAAACCCAAGGGCTTGAGTAGCTTAGAAACACTATGAGGAGAGACTGAAAGCATAATTTAAAAAGAAAAAGAAAAGAAAATTAGACATTATACTAAGCATTTTGTTTTGCATATAAGGATTTTTAATATTTCATTTGTACCTAAATAAGGTGACCAGGCTTTTGAACTAGAGTTCTGATGAGGTAGAATTGATTTATATTAATAAGTACAACTATATTATTACTAAGTTTAGTGGACCAAATCCCAGAAAAATAAAGATTTATACCTTTTCTAGTACATCATGGCTAGTACTTTCATGACTTTGCTTTTTTATAAATAACTTCCAAGCCAGTATTGTACAGAACACTTTTTGGATGATATAAATAAATACACTCTGAGAAAAATATTTTTAAGTGATCCAAGGCCAAATACATTTTGGAATCATGGCAAACTCTACTGCCCTTGGAGACACAATTACTGTTAACATATTAAATGCTCTGAATTGCCCTGAAGTAAGGAAGCTTGCTTAAATTGTTGAAGCCGATGTTTTTAAAATTTTTTATTCCATAAACATGCTTTTTCTTGATAAATCTTTCAATAGTTTCCTTAAAAAAACAGTTTGGATTATACCAGGTAAAAATATGGCTAAGAATGTTCATAATTTTGACATGGGTATAGCCTTTTTAACACAATGTGTCAAATGATTACCTATTTTTCACCTCATGTTTATAAACTTAGTCTAAACAAAGTGCCAGAAAAGAAAAGTATGCCAAAATATGTTCATGACACTAATATCTATAATAATAAAAATGCTGGAAATAACCTAGGGATGTATCAATAGGAAAATTAAACAAATTAATTATAACACACACATAATGGAACATTGTGCAGCTCCATAAAGTGAGAGACTTTTCTTATTCAAATGAATGACTGAGACATTTATTTTGAGTGAACCAATAAAAAATATGTTACAGGAAAATATGGCTAACTGCATTATTGATAGAAGACTGGAAGAAAAAAAGTTTACCTTTCTTTTGACAGCGGTTTTCTATGCATTAGGTTGTATGGGGTATCAACATTCTTCTCATACCACTTAACTTCCATTTTTCCTGTGAAATCTTGACAGTGTTCAAAATTTCTGGAACTCTGCCTCTAGTCTTTCTATAACCTCACATGTGGAACAATCTGGAAGTAAGGGGAGATTAAGGCTTGGAGGGAAGCCCTCAGACACTGATAAGTGGTATTTAGAAAGTGAACATCCTAGCTTCTTCTCCCTGAGTAGCACAGATACAGCTGTGAGGCGGGTTCCTCACTCCCTCCCTGGAGTCTCCAGCAAACTGAGGTCTAGTTGGTCAGCAGTAACCTACTCATCAAGGCTCCCTCACTGGATTCTTTCTCTTATCTAATTCCACACTCTCCTAAGGAATCACCATCTGCATATGCCGGTTGGACTCAAAATGTTGCCATGGCTGCTGCTTAGAGAAGCCTAGGACATGAGGTATTTCCACTCAATATTATTGGTAACAAGGAAGGAAGGAAGGAAGGAAGGAAGGAAGGAAGGAAGGAAGGAAGGAAGGAAGGAGCTAGATACTACAACCTCTAAACTTCTGCAATCTCCTATATCCTGGAAGTAATGAAATCATGTTTTGGGGAAGATACCTTTCATCAAGATACCATTCACCAAATATCAAATTGAGCAGATGATTGTTCTATGTGGGGTTGATATGTGAACTTGGCAAGCTATTTAAATTTTCAAGACTCAGTTTCCTCTGCTTTACAATGATGTAACATTGACATAAGGATTACAGGAGATTGTTTCTGTCGAGCACTTAGAATACAGTGTAGGAGTTCAAATAAAGTTAGTCCCAGAGAACAGAGGTTTATGAACATGTCCAATTCCTCAGATGTGTCAGGACATACTCAGCCTTTGAAGATTGGCCAACTGCACATTGTACTCTGATGTAGGCCATTTTTGGAAAGTCTGCTGGCAAGGTAATAGGCTGGAATTTATAACCACTGACAATCTGAGAACTATCATTGCATTCTCACACGTAACCTACAAATCTAACGGCTTTGCGCTCTTTATTTATGCTCCAAATAAATTTTCTAAATTTACAGGTTCCAAACTCAATTTACTTTTTGTGGGCTTCTTTTATTCTGATCCTTGGTTTATCAAAGCCTAGTTTTTAAAAAATGTTGAAATGTCTCCTTTGTGTTGGACTATTAGGAATCAAACTTTCAATTACTTTGCATCATAAAATCCTCTTAAGGAGCTATAAATGTATATATGTCGTGTAATTTCAAGAAGCTTCTAAAGCTATGTTTATCCACATTTTGAAAAGGCAAAAGTATCTTTCTTCTATATAAAATAACAGTTACTAAGTGTTGCCCTTCTTTTGCAGAGTGTAAACTGCTAGATATGTCCTCTATATTAAAGGCATCTCTAACTTGGTTGTTAGAGACTTAATGTTGTTTAAGAAACATCATTGATAGAAAAGTTCTATGTAAATAAAGAGAAGTTTAGTTCCTAAACATGCTTCCTGGATGATAGGCTTGGTCTCATTTGCCTTTGTGAGTCTGTCTCTTTCTTTCTCTCATTTATCTTTCTCCATTTGTTTAGCCTCTGTGCCTGTCTCTATTGTTTCTGATTTTGACCTCTCATTGGGAAATGAACACATCACCTTTGTCATTGCAGATGTGTGACCTTCACAGTTAGTGTACTGTCTTTTTTTTTTTTTTGGCACCTGAAGCTAACTGCAATTTCAATATCTTTCTCCATTATGTCAATTTATGTTGAATTCACGCATATGTATACATACCTGAAAATTCTATATTCATTTCAGGGAGTATTGATTTAAAGTAGACTCAATGAATCTTTAAAGCAGAGCAAAAAATTAAAATATTGTGTAAGAGGAAAAGCTAACATAAACCTTTTAAAGCACAACTATATAGGTCTATACACTGATAAAGTGTTTTTTTTTAGGCTTGCAAAATATTTCTGCATTTTATAATTAATTCTATACCAATGTCCCAGAAATGTGGAGGGACACAAAAGGTTTGGAAAGCATTCAGAAGAGATTATTAAGATGAGCTGAATTTGCAGAAAAGAAGCCAGATGGCTAATCTAATATTGGCAATGGGTATATAGAGCATAGAGAATGACAGGGGAAAGGGTCACCTCATCTCTTGCTTCACTGCTGATAAAATGGAGACATTATTTAGAAAAAGAAATATTATATTGGTAATTCTACATACTCAAATATTTTTTAAAAAATTTTTAATTGTAAAGTTCATTTTATTAAGAAGCTAGTATATTTAGGCCTGCAGAAAGGCAAAGAGACAGGTTAGCTTGGCAAATGTCCCAGTTTTTTTTTTTTTTTAACTTGTAGCTGGTTTATTAAAGCCCTGAGAAAGTATGAAAGTCACTATAAACAGGTGGCAAATAAATAAGAAAGCCACAGGACCTGAGATATGTTATCTTTTGCCTTGTCAGTGAATAAGTAAATGTCTCCTGTTCTTTACCTTCTCTCTTGATCTCCTGAGCCCAGGAGAAGTCACACCTATTTTGGGCCAACTTAGAAAAAGAAATGAAATTAGTGAATCTGATGCTGTTTCATGTACCTTAAATCCAAATGAGATGTCTGTGTCCATGTCACCAATCTAAAGGCAGACCCACATAGTCTGAAAGTTACATTTCTAAATCTTCTGGGCAGAATTTGTCTACGTCTGTGACTGAGACAAATTAAACAGCAATTGTATGAGACAGTCCTTTATCTTCTTGGAGATCTAAGATATCTCATACATGAACCGATGTTTCATTATTTTGTGCTCTTGTACTTCATTTTAATAGCTCAGTTAATTGTGATTGAATTCAAGCCAAACATTCTATTCAAGTGCTAGTGAGTGGTATTCATATTAATGCTGAAGAATTCATCAGGATTTGCTTTCTTACAGTAAATACCAAGAAAATTCATTATGATTAGGTCCTTATTAAAGTATCCTAACTTCAACATTTTTCTCTTCTGGACAGTTAAGTGATGTTTTATAAGAATTGGGTAGTTTGGACATATTAGTTTCTTGTAATCATAAATTAATAAAATATTAAGAAAGGGCGTGGATATTTCCAAGTTGGCAAATAATCTAACACACATATTTTAAGAATAGATGAGGTGTGAAGAACATTGGGCCACTTTAGTTGAAATACCCATGGATTAAAAACATTCTTGAATGGAATTTTATCTTATCCAAATTAGCATCAGTGTGGCTGGGACAAAGACACTAAGTATGAGGAGGAGGATTTAAAACCCAGTGTTATTCCTACAGAGACTTATCTTAAAACAAGTCCCCTAGGGCTAACTTGAGATCAAATGCCTAAACTTGGCCTCTCCTATATAGCACATGTAGAGGTAAAACCCTTTACTGCAGTTCAAGAAGAAACTAAACAGTGATGTTCGCCCTTATTTTTTTATGAAGACTGCTTATGAGGACTCATCAGTTAGAGGTGCATGAAGGAGTGAGTTAATAGGTATGAGCAACACTAGGAATGATGTGAATTCAGCTTTCAGTGTCATGGTGGTCATCTCTTAATGCCCTTTACCCCCACACATTTCCCTGTACTCTTCTCACTGTGGAAAGCTACCAGTACAAGAAATGTGTACACTGTCAGAGGAGGTGAGATGTGAAGGAAGCCAAGATGGTAAGGCTCTGGGCCTTATTCCCCACTGTAAGCAACAGTTTCTTACATCTATTTTATGCCTCACCATTCTGTGTAAAATTAAATATAAAAAAAATTCCACTGCTAAATATAAAGGTAATTCATGTATAGTATATCCAATCATTTTTTTAATAATAATAATAATATAATCTAAATATAATGTATATTTAAATATATATTTTAAATAAAAATGTAGTGTAATAGAGTATACAGTATATATCCATGTTTATTATTTGATTATTTCAAATTACATATATTTATATTAAAATGGATGTTGGCCAACTTAGTACATATGGCTTCATTTCCCTAACTCAATCCATTTAATATAGCAAAAATAAATAAATAAATAAATAAATAAATAAATAAATAAATAAATAAATAAATAGATAGATAGATAAATGAAGAGAAATAATTCAGCCCTAATTCCATACATAGGAGATCAGGGATTAGAATACCTTCAGCAGAACAGAAATTGTGAGGAATTCTTATAAGACTGAAGGCAAATTGGTAAATTTATCTTACCAGTGATCTTACTTGAATTCTTACTACTTACATTGTTCTCTCTTACTCTTATGGCTCAACTAATAGGAAAAACATGATTTATAATTATTTTACTTTGCATATTTTTTAAACTTTTTAAAAATTAAGTTTATTTGGGGTAACATTAGTTAATACAGTTATAATTTTCAGGTGTACATTATCATTTGACATCTATATATTCTGTTGTGTGTTTACCACTCAAAGACCAGTTTCTTTCAGTTACCATATATTTGATCCTACCCCAACCCCTACTCTCTGATAACCACTAATGCCCATGAGTCTCTGTTCGCCCTGTTCATTTGTCACTTTTAGGTTTATATCTCACATATAAGTGATATCATGTGATTTTCAACTTTTTCTATCTGACTTATTTCACTTAGCATGATTAACTTGAGGTCTATTCAGGTTGTCACAAATGGCACTATTTTATTTCTTCTTATGGCTGTGTAATGTTTCATTGTATATATTTGACTACTAGATAATGTGAACATTTTTCTAATAGCTGTTCACTTGAATTCCTCAAGATAATTGCCTATTCATTTGTTTGTCTCTTTTAAAAATTGGAATATTTGAGGTTTCCTTATTAATATACCTTCTGAGTGTGAATTATTTGTCCACCAATGATATTTGGCCTTTACAGTTTATCTTGTTTTCTGTTTTGTTTTATATATTTATTTTTTTACAGCTATATCACAATTTGCAGTTTGGTTTTATTTTTATTTGTTTGACTGTTTTATGCCTATGGCACCCAGTCTTTCTAGATGATCTCCTATCCAAGTGCTAACTAGGCTGCAGTCTGCTTTTAAATGTTAGATGCAGAATTTGTGTTTTCAATCTGTAAAATGGGAGAAGATGTTTTAAGTATATACTGTACCTATCATCTCTGATTTATAAAAAACACTTAAGATAAAAGTAGTGAAAAGTGTTCAAAGCCTTCTGGTGGGAAGGTGCATTCTAAATTCATGGTGTACATAGTTATTATATCAATAACTTCAGTGCATCCCAATAATACTTATTATATTTGATTTCTAAATTTTACAGAAAGATTAAATTGATCATCCTCTTGCAACATTTTTAATGGTGTGTTAGTATCCAGATTTTGAGTATCCCATATATCATAAAGAAATCGATTTTACACTTCAGACTTTTCAAACCTTCAATTTGACAGTATCTTTCACTTTTTAAATGAATGTAATTATCTTCGGCTCTGAAGTGTGATAATTCATCCATTTCAAGGCATTTCAAGATAGTTGTGGGCAGCTCACTGGTTATAAGAGGGATGTTCATATGAGAAGTAACTTAATTTAATTATTATTGTTTGAATTGCTGCACATAGATTGTATTATTCTTCTGTAGAAGGATCTGTAAAATGCTTTCAGTTTTTAAGGAAGTTCTGAAGGAAATATGAAAAGCACATTGTCATGTTAAGAGCTTTGCAGTTAAACCAATATTAATGACCAGTAATTAGGGTTTCATCTATGCCAGCATCCATCTAACATATATTAGTAGAAGTAGTAATATTAGTGTTATTATCATTTGCTGATTTTGAAGAGCCATCTGACGGATAAGTAAGTTCTATTCTTGGCCATAACATTAGCTATTAAAAGGCTTTGGATAAATCAATTAAACAGATTTTCTGTGTTTCAAATCTTTATAAGTGAGATTGGACAATGTTATATGAGTTTTATTTTTTATAACATACTAATTCAGTTGAAATTTTTTTGTTACATTTATATTTTAAGTATATTAGTTGAATTAGATGTCAGCTATTCATTGCTAAAATAACCAGGCTATCTTAAAGTAGAAATGTAATTTATTGGTTTACAAACTTTATTAACTCTCAATATCATCACAAAGTGGTCTTTTCCTATCTTTCACTGTTTTTTTTTTCTGTGTGCTGGCTTAATTCTCAAACAAGCAAGGTGATCAAAACAGCTCCAAACTTATATCTAATTTTCAAAGCCATACAGTGGAAAGACAGCACCTCATGATGGAAGTTTTTGGGAAACACTCTAGGAGCAGCTTTTTGCCACTTGCCTATCCATAAAACAATTACTATAGGAAAAGGGATGTGGTGTTCTGGCCAAACCTATACCTTTGCCCAATTCTGAAGCCAAGAAATGACTTCATGTGAAGAGAGAGTTTTCTAAAGGAAAAATGAGATGCTGGTATGAGAAGGGGAATAGATACTAAGCATGCAAGGACACCAAGTAGTCACAATAATGAATCAGGAGACTCCTGCCACGTACCATGTGCTGTATTTAATTCTATTTCCCAATTCACAAATTGATCAGAAAATGTATTGAGATAATCACAAGTCCTTGTGATGCCATTTACAGCTATAAAATTTGGTCTGAAAATAAATACCCTGAAGTCTGGTGTCAGGTCTAAAATAGAAAGGAAAAGTTGATCAGAGAATATGACTTAGAATCATTATTTATATGATTATATAATAACTGAACATACATCATCTATTATCAGACATCTAAAAATTGTTAAAATATTTGTATTGGACCTCAATTTTAAGAAATTAGAATTTCAGTCTTAAAGGGTTTGGGGACTTTAAATTTCTGTGTTACTTGAGGTTTATCCTCAGGGGCCAATCTAACAGACATTTTAATTTTGTTAAAGTTATTCCCACCCAGTCAATGAATACCTTTCTTACAAATCACTGATTCTGATTCTTATTTTTAAACTTTTTTTGTCTATTGGAGGCATTTGTGTTTTATTAGCAGGAATTGTTTGCATCATAGATTATATTGCCCAGATAATATCCGCATTTTCGATGGTGACTTGAATAACATTTAGTCACATCTCCTATCTCTGCCCCATATAAACCCTTTGCATCAGGCAGGGTAATCTACTTACTGACTTCAGAAAATGCCTTTTATTTTTCAGAGTAGAACTTCCTGGGTGTGAGGAGGAACCCATTGGACTAATTCATTTTGGATTAATTCACTTTAAGTCATTATCTCTTCCCCTCCAAGTATATCAGGATTTGAGTGTTTATTTTGATAAAATTTATTCTCAGAGCAGTCAAGACACATTAACCCCTATTTATGGGCCATATTTTTACCTTGAATTGACATGGAAAGACTGAGTTTTTTCCATTTTTTTTTCTAGTGATATTCCATGTTGCAAAACTTTAAGAAAGGGTAAATGTTTCTCTTTCCATAATGATATCTACAGATTTTAGGAATCTAAATGATCCAGAGGAAAATCAATCATTCCCACTAGTTTTAACAAGAACCACCTTTATTGCCTATTGATTTTTATCTTCACAATCAACTAAACATGAAGAATGGTGATTTTACCCCAGCATGGTTCCTATTGCTTTCAGCTTCATGAGACTCAGGAAAAATTGACGTGCACAGCTTAGAAAAACATATATTATGAAATAAGCCTTACATGCAAGTCCTCTTTAGTCTGGCCCTAATCTTTCTTTCAGTAACATCTTTTATACCTGCAACATCTACAAGGACCCTCGCTTTCAACCTTTCTGATCAGCACACTGCAAAATAAGAATACCATATTTATTCTCAGAGCAGACTTCTTGATGTGGATTTCAATGGCCAAAAATTGACCACATCTCAAAGCTTTCCTGAACATCCCAATGTCTTTCCCTTGACCTTCTAAAGCAGAGAGAATGTATGCCCATGAGATACCAATCCCAATTCAAGACATTTCATATAGATCACAGAATTCTTTCTGCTATGTTCAAATGTATTTGACACATTGTATATTGTACTTATCAGCTTATTGACCCTCTTTACCTACTAGAATGAAGGCAGGGATTTATGGCTTTTTTTGTTTCCTGCTATATCCATAGCATTTAGAATAGTGCCTCACATAGGGAGAGTAAGTACTCAATTTTTGTTGAATAAATACAGTTCAGCATCTTTCTGAACCCAAAACTACTATCCAGCACTATCAATGAATTGGTATTAGAATTCAAGGATGGAATTCTATTTGTCCCCTGCATTTGCCACTTTCTTAGGCTACTATGTATTTCATTGTTTGTGATGAATGTTCCTTATCTCTTCCTTTACTAGACAAGTAATAAAGCTCCAAACTAAATGATGTTAGCTATAATCAATTATTTTAAAAAGGGAAGGTGTGTCTTGGAACATTCTTGGATCAGATTCCAATAGCTTTCAGTATGTGAGTTTCTACTGTTGTGGCTTTGTAATGTGTCAGCTTCGCTAGGCTGAAGTAGATCTCCAGAATTCCCGTGTGTGTGTGTGTGTGTGTGTGTGTGTGTGTGTGTGTGTATTTGGTTTGGGTGGACCAAAAAGAGACTCTCCAATGAAATTTGGAGGGAGGAAGTAAAGCAGCCGTTATCTGATGGTCATACACATTGCCGCTTACTGGCTTGCTCACTTCACTGGCAAGAGGCAGAAATTGGAACTGCAACAGTTCTAGCTTTGTCTGGATTCTCCTTTAGTTTACTGGACTTCTGGGCTGAATGTGTGTTGTTCAGTCCTAGCTTCTATAGAACACACACACCACCAAGGGCACAGACACTAAGAACTGACTTAGGTTTACTTTGTCCCCCTGAGTTCTAGCTCTTGCTTATGAGTTCTAGCTTGTTGTTATTCTCCCCAGCTTTACATTCATTAATAATTCCTGACTGCCTGACTCCATGGGCTTCAAGCTTCAACACCAGTCATGGGGAGAGAACAGCCTTATAGAGATTGCTTAACCAGCTCTCATTGTTACCTGACGTCAAATTCTTGTCCACATCTCTGTCTGTCTATCTCATTAAAGCCTTACTGATGTGCCTACCATATATGCCAGGAATTAAGATAGACCCCACTTCTAGTCCTTTCAACAGCACTATGAGTTATAATTATTCCTTGTTTTACAAGATTCAAAACCACATCTGCTTGGTTTCCAAGCCTGTTATCCTTTCATACTCCATACAATCCTCTTAACTGCATATTATTTTCTCAAAATATTTATAAAGTGGAACATTTCTGCATAATAAATATATTAATATGATTCCACTAGCTCCTGCCAAAGCATTTTGCATTTTGGAGCCAGTAAAAAAAATAAAGTTGATGAAAAACAAAACCCAGGCAGCAGAGCATTTCCTTTCAGTTGGGTCTGTCTAGAGATTTTTCCAATGTGAGCTTTAAGAACTTGGATGAATTTTGATTGAAGCAATTTTAACATCAGCTTGGGCTCTTAAAATTAAAAGGCTGGGGTATAGGAGAGCGCTTGTCTATATAAAACATGGAATAACCCCAACTAAATAAATTCACTATTTATACTTGTACCATGGCTTTTAATCTTGATTTTTATGAAGAATTTATGTATGTATCTTTACTTTAAGAGTAAAATAAAATCTTTTTTTGAAGGTGACAGTGTATAATCAATGACAATGAAACATTTGCTCCTTCCTTGCTCTAGCTCCCACCCCAGATTATAGTCATCTGTCTATTAGTGGCCACAAAGAAGTCTCCTCAATGGGAAAATGTATGTAAAGTGCTTAAAATCCTGCTTTGAACACAGTCAGTTGTAACAAATATTAGTTATGATTATTTTTATGTTAATTATTGTTTTATGCCATTATTTTTTTTTGCAGCTGGTAAGAGACTGATTATTTAATCTCAATCAAATAAATTCTTAATCTCAAAGGCCTCATATGATTTCTATGCTCACACCACTACAACAAATACATAATGCTTCCGAGGTCATTGTTGTACTCCATATAGCTAGCAGAGGGAGAAAATGATTATATATATATGTATATATATATACACACACACACACACACACACACACACACACACATATACACATACATATATAAATATGTATGTATATATATATAAAATATATATATATTATATATATACATACATATTTATATATGTATATATATATTTTATATATATACATACATATTTATATGTGTGTGTATGTATGTGTGTGTGTATATATATATATATATATATATATATATATATATATATATATATATATATAATGGTAAACTTCCTTTCTGATTCAAGTTGACAGAATGGAGATAAAGTGCTCACCTTTGGGCTTTGTCATCATCATTCAGAATAGCTTCACAGAGAATTAGTGTTTGTCATTTCTAACTGTGGAATGGAAAAAAAAATGGAATCTACTCTCATTTCCCAATTTTATGGGCCAATGCCTTCTTGCCATAGAAATTACTGAAAAACTTAGTTCACCATGAACTGTTCATTGCTTCAATAGCAAAGTCATTCAGTTTACAAATAACTTATTCACACATTCATTTATTTATTCATACAGACAAATATTTATCAAAAGCTTATGAGATTCTAACTGTGTGGTTGAAAATGTGAGTCATGTTTGGAGGAGAAAAAGGAAGATTAAGTCAAATAATACAAGAGAGCAGAAATTAGAGGTTTGGATATATCTTTTGGATGCCAGTTTGAAGCCAGCTCCAATATGATGCTAATGAGTCATTTAACAATTCAGCTTCTCATTAGTGATAATTTATTAGCACATCAATATTATGCATACTTTTAATCTCTTCCTGGATATGGCTCCCTCTGGAAAAATAAGATTTTTATTTTTTCAAAACAGTTTTCACTCTTTTCCCTTGAATGTGGTTTGCACCTTATACTTCTCAGAGTGGGGTGGAAAACATAATTTGATACTTGCAATAAACCTGACAGGCGTGAAGTGTCACTGTTATTAACTTCATATATATGAGTCTTCCATTATCCATGAGTAGGGAGGTGTTAATTACAGGTAGTTGTTGAACAGAATGCAGCTGGAATTTGCATTTAGGTTCCTGATTTTCAACCCCGTATATCATTTATCATAAAACTATCTGTAGTAGGTATTCGGTAAATACTTGCTAGTTGATATTGACTTTCTTTATTTTATTGATAGTTTTTTATACTTGCTGATTATTAATGAGAGAGATTGGGGGTAGGGGGAGAGAGAAAATATAAATATAAATCTGGCTTTGAAAAGAGATGAGAAGATAAAAAATTCTGAAGCTGGACAGTGGTGATAGTTACACAACATTATGTATGTATTTAATGGCACTGAATTGTACACTTTAAGATGGTAAAATAAATTTTATGTTATGTGTATTTTATCAAAAGTTTAAAAATGGTATTGAGGGGGGATATTTGCAGTCGGGGGGCCACAGAGACCACTGAAGAAAGGGAAATGTACAGATGTCCTGGAAGTCACTAGAAATAGGACTCCTGCCCTGAGGAAGGAAGGGGTGGCTTAGATGATTTGTCAGAAGTCTTTGTAAAGCTTAAATTCTGTGTTTCTGATACTCTATTTAATCAGCATGTTGATTTAGAATTGCATTTTTTTCTTAGAGAATATTTCTTTTAGTTCTACTCAACTAATTTTCATCAAGAAACTATTAAAATTTTGACTTAGTTCTCAGAGTGATCATAGATTTCTTTAGGACTGAAAATATATTCCCATGGAATAAATGTTTAAGTAAAAAAAAAAAAAAAAAGAGCCCATCAGGAATGAGCCATTTGTTCAGTAAAGACTTCAATTCAAGGAGTTTTCCTTAAATGGGCTTATGATTTGTGAGAGTTCCTATGTGGAGCTTCAGAGTCCTGAAAACAGAAGTCATCACATTTGTGTTGAAAGAATATCTGTTCAGATGTTCAAAACATTTTGAGTATTTCTCTACAGCCAGTTAGGGAGAATACTTTTTTTCTCTCTCATTACACTTTAATCATAAGCTTTCTTCTGCTCTCGTTTGCCATGATGTATTGCAGGCCACCCAGTTCTCAACGTGTAATCATCTTCCTCTGGAATGAAAACTCAAAGTCATGCCATAAGGTAGGGAATTCAACATTTGCTCTTATATTTAGTTTTACTCATTGATAAGATTTTTTACCTTAATGATGTAAAGGCCTTGGAATAACTTCCTTGTAGGGTATTTAAAATGTTTAACTTTTTAGATACATAGCCATCTGTGCACTGTTTCTGTATTGAGGTCTGTTGCGGTGCACAGCAAGACTCATTTCTGAAGTCCTCCCTTTGTCAAGGTCAAGAGAATGATTTTTGTTTTCTAGACTCACCTGTAACCTTAACTATGAGAAGTGAGCAAGAATTAATTAGACAGAAACTGATTGGTTTATTTCTTTTGCAATCTGTTTAACTTGCTATCTATCCTCTAATATGTCTCATGAAAAATTATTGCTATTTTGCATATTGTGCATTTAGAGTACAATGAAACTTAATGTTGCATAATATTAAACATCCTTTGTGATCCCCAATGAGGGCAGCCAACTTGTTAGTTTATTAGAAAAGAGCTAAAATAAAGTACAAACCTAGAAGGAAAGATATTTAAATCTATCCTTTGTATCTCAATGGTTTGTGCCAATAAGTGTTTATGTCCTAGGTCACACAGGAAATGAGGTACTCAGTAACAGATGGAGTCTACCCATGAACTTCAGGTGGTTGGCTAGGTTTTCCCTGGAACCTCCAGAAATTTAACAGTCACTCTTAGTCTGGTTAAAAGCAAATATCGGTGTCTCCTTAGACAACAGCACCATCAGGATTCAACCCTAGGCCTGGCACCTCATTAGCCATGTGAAACATCATCTTCCCATACAACATTTAGTTACAGCCTTTTCAGTTGATTACATGAGAATGGAGAAGATGAATGAGTGGAGGATAATAAATCCTGTCAAACTTACAGATGAACTAATCAATCTGATCAAAAAGAGATAGGAGAATTTGAAGTGAACAGGTTATTGACTCATATAATGTGAGGCCTGTGTCTGTGCTCTGAGCAGCATCATAGTATCACGTACTGGCCAGAGTTTATTCCAATCAGTTTGTGTCTTTACCATAGGATTAGTTAATTTTTTTTCTAACTTTACTCCCTTTCATTTATTTTTCCAATTTTGTTACAATATAATTGACATACAACATTGTATAAATTTAGGATAATAATTTTTTCTATGCGTAGATTACATAATGATTGTCACACTAAGTTTACTTAACATACATCACTTCATATAATTATAATTTTTTCTTGTGATGAGAATTTTGAGTTACTCTCTCAAAACTTATTTATCTTATAACTAGAAGTTTGTTCCTTTCAAACACCTTTATCCACTTACTTTCCCCCACCAACCTGCCTCCTTCTGGTAACCACTGATATGTTTTTGTTCTATATTCATGAGTCTTTTTTTTTTTTAATTCCACTTATAACTGAGATGGTACATCATTTGTCTTTCTTCACTTATTTCACTTAGAATAATGCCCTCAAGGTTAATCTATGTCATTACAAATGACAGGATTTCCTTGTGTTGTTGTTTGTTTATTTGTTTGTTTTGGTTATTTTTAATAGCTGGAATGTGTGTGTGCGGGTGTGTGTTAGGGTTAGGGTGTGTGTGTGTGTATGTCTGACAACGTTTTTATCCATTCCTCTGACAATGAACACTTATGTTGTTTCCATGTCTTTGCTATTGTAAATAATGCTGCAGTGAACATGAAGGTACAAATAATCTTTTCGAGTTAGTGATTAAATTTCCTTCAGCTATATTACCAAATGTTGAATTGCTGATCATATGGTAGTTCTATATTTAATTATTTGAGGAAACTCTATACTGTTTTTCATAGTGGCTATACCAGTTTATATTCCCATCAATAGTGTTCAAGTATTATCTTTTCTTCATCTTGTGAAAAAAAAGTCAATCAAGAATACTATTTCTGGCAAAGCCATCCTTCATAAATGGAGAGATAATGCTTTCCCAATGAACAAGAGCTGAGGGAGCTCACTGCCAGTAGACCTGCCTTACAAGAAATGCTAAAGGGTATCTTTGAAGCCCAAAGCAAAGAATGCTGAATAACATTGTAAAGACATCTGACTTCACTAATAAAACTCACTGGTAATGCTAAATATATTATCAAAGTCAGATTATCCAGCATGATAATGGTGGTGCATAATTCACTTATAAAACTCTAGTATAAAAGTTAAAAAAAAAACATATTTTAAAGGTAACTGTAACTACAATAGTTTGTTTGTTTGTTTGTTTGTTTTGTTAAATATCTTTAGCGACACCTCAGCTACTATGGCTTTGATTGAAATGTCCATCATTTCATAATTTTTAATAGCCATAGAAAACTTTTTCCAAACAAAAGAAAAACTAACAGGTTACCTTGTCATTATAATTAACATTTACCAGATCTTCTCATATTACTCCTACCAGTTAACCTTTCCACCAGTTTCAGGTCCGAGATCACTACTTTGAATTTTTAAAAATTGCACAAGTATAGCATGTTGGGGTTGATTATTGCTGCACCAAACACTAGGGCTTTTTTTTATTGTTGATGAGATGACTGATCCAGCTCTAAAGTGCACTTTAGAGTTTTCTTCCTTGGGCCACTTCTAGTACCAACTGCTTTAGATTGATTTAGATCAAATTCTCTGAAAGAGAATTTGCAGAGGCAACTTGAGTGCAATAAGGACTACCCCTGGGAACAATATCTATAACATGCGAAGGCATTAGAATAGGGCAGAAGGAGGAGTTGAGCTATGGTGGATTTGCAACAAAAGCCTCAATCAATTCCACTGGCAGATCTGGATCTGAAACAAATATTTTTAATGACATTTTTTAGAATAAGTAGGCCCATATTTGATAGGTTCTCACTAACAAGACATTGGCTAAAGGCTACTTCTGAGGAGGGAGCATGACTTTGGGCTGGACATTTCTCTACTGAGGACAATACTCAAGGAGGAACTCACCTGTGAGTCAGCCACCAAAGCTTCCAACAGCAGGAGTAAAGAATATCTCATTCCTGAAGGTGTTTGCTACAGGCTGGCCTTGTCCTTATGTCTCATGTCCTTAGCTATAAATTTAGGAATAGGACCAACCTCATAAGGTGATTAAAAAGATTAGACAGTTTAATTCATGTAAAGTGCTCACTAGTGTATAGTAAGCATTCAAGAAAATGTTAGGTTCCTATAAAATATGCTAGTGTTTTAATAATAAAACTAACTATGATGTACCTGAGTAAAATTGTGCAGACTTAAAGAGAGATTGACAGTTCATTTTGCATTAAGTAATCCTCATTAAGTTGTCTTAAATAATTCAACTTGTTACCTAAAAGAATTCTTAAATGAATAAAAATGACATTAGTGAGGACTGATTTGAGTTTTTTTTTAAAGAAATTTCTTGCTAAAATTTTTCCATATTAGTTGACAGGCATTAATGGAGGAATATAAACTTATTAGATGGTCTAGGAAGACCATCTTATAGGAGATTTCCAACCCATAAGTATAAATAAGGATGCTTGTTCTTTCTGGGTTCTAGAAGTGAGAAAGTTGAGAGAAAATTAAATAACTGAATTAAGCAAAATATCAGTGCAGGAGTTCTGGGCAAGTGGGGTAAACATGGGGGAGCCATGGGAAAAATATTTATTGACTATTATATAATAAATGGAAGCAAAATGTAGATATTTATGGGGTCAGATAGGCTCATTTGTGAATCTTGAGTCAGATTCTTCCATGAGAGGTTATCTTAATTGATACAAGCTTATAAGGCAAACATTTCTCAAGAATTGTTGAAGAAGCATAATAATCCTGTTGAACTCGTAATTTTGTCATGAGAACTAAAACAAAATATTTAAAATCTTCAACACAATGCATGATGCACGATGAATATAAGTGTTTATGGGTTATTAGAATTATTACTAAAAACCAAGAGCAAAGCAATCAACTTAGGTAAGCAATAGTAGCGATAATGATAGTAATAGAGCACATAATCAATAACTACTTAGCCTAAACTTTGTCCTCAAGGAACTTACCTTAGGTATGTTCTAGTGCTTAAAATAGTCTCTGAACTTACTGATAAAAGTTCACTGTCAAGCTCTGTACTTGGAATCTAGGAGAAAGGAAATGGTACATTTTTAAAATGTAGAAAGACATTTTAAAAATTTGTCTTTTAACCAAGTCTTTCTAGCATCTGTTACCTCCCTTGTTTGTTTTCTCATTTAGGAAAGTGCTAAAACCTTTTTCTTTTAATGATAGGCAGTGAAAAGGGTGGTATTTCTGCAGAACCTGGCTGAGGTTTGTTGACACTGAGTGGAAACTGGATAATGCATTCATTATTTATAGGCCTATCACATAATGGAAGATGTTTCTTTTTACCTTTTTCTTTTTTTTCACCCAAACAAGCCGCACAATCAAAATGTTTAATTAATGGCATGTGCAAGTCTTAAGCAAAGATTTACTTGTTTTATGGGTTTAACAAATTCTTTCAGCTGCTTCCACCCAGATACTGACAAGCCCGTTTATTTATATTTATTGACTCTTCTAAAAACCAGCCAAGTATTAGGAGTTTATTTTATGTAGCTCAGGAAATCTCTAAAATAGAGGATGGATATTTCTAGCACCTCACTCGCTATGCTGAGACTCTGTAGAGCATCTCCAGGTCCTCAAAAGAGGGGTTAGATGAATCAGCCCCAGCTTGCTGGAATACAGCAAACAATTCTCCATTTGATAGAAATGGTTTATTATCTACTACTTATTTACATACTCACTAATAATGTATTTTAAAAAATCTTTTATCGTCTTTAAAAAATTCCTTTAATCTTGATTGAAAGCAAGACATGCCATTAATGTTAAATATCTTTATTCACATAATGTTGTTATTTACCAAATGATTTTCAATATCTCAAAAACTAGAGACCTACACCTCTGTAGGTGAGCAACCTAAAGCCAGTAGGTTATAGAAACATGATCCCCAAAAGTTTGTATTGAAGAAAAAAGTGAGATGAACACCATCAGGGAGAAAATCTTTTGGTCTTGGTGGGCCTCAACTGAGAAATAAAAGATCCTGCTATGGCTCACTTCAATTTTTATTTTATTTTTTTTTACTGAATTTAGGTGGAAATGTTCTCATAACTTTTTTTTGTGCATTGACGATCTTTAAAATCTGTGCCTTCTCAGCTTAACAGTTTAGATACCAGATTAAGTTCGAGGCTTATGTAATGTACCTACCAATCTTGAAAGCTCATGAAAAGTTAAGAAAAGATATAGCAAAATGTTAAACTTGTATTATTAAGTGAAATAGGCCAATCTAAAAAGGCTATATATTACATAATTCCACTTATACGATCTGCTAGAAAACACAAAACTATGGACACAGTTAAAAAAATCAGTGGTTGCCAGAATTAGGTTGAGGAGAGGATTAAACAGGCAGAACACAGGATTTTTAGGGGAGACACTTTTAAAAACATTTTCCTCTTTCATACAGCAACAGATTTGTTTTTAGTAATAATTGTGAAATAAAAAAATTAGCAAATTATAATAGCTGGGAGTGAGGGGGAAAAAAAGCAAACTTAAAATTTATTTTATTGACCTTTACATATTTTATCATGTTAGTTAACAAGCAAAAATAATTTTAAAATATCACAGTACTAATAATAAAAAGGTAATAATTTTACATACATTAGTTTTTGTTTTTAGAAAAAAGTGAAGAAATGTCCACCTATGTATTGTACATAGAAGTGAATACCATGACAATTTCTGTTTTTACACCTTACCTTCTGCAAATTAGCAAATGACCTCATCAAAATTGATACTTCCTACTTATTCTTCTTGAGTAGACAGTATGGCCAGATTTGTCAATCAAACTGTCTTCACTGATAGTTGAAGAAAACATTTTCTTAATTTTAAATCCAAAAGTTTCTTTTACATGAAGCAGTAGGCATACAGGTAATTAAGAAAAGTCTTGAACTTCAGGATAAGTTGGCCAGGCTAATAAAAATTTCTTTTTATAATAAATTCTAGAAATCATCATAATATACATCTTTTTTTTTCAAATTGATTCTCTCACATTTTAATGTATCTTCAGTAGAAAAAATTTAAACACAAATAAAAAATTCCAAAAATGATATAATTAAAGTAACTCAAGTTCTGTATCTTAGTCTTTATAATCACTGTTATTATTTTGAATCTACTTTTTAATCTTAGGGACTTTTATTGCCAGAGGGCTTAGGGATGAACTGTGCCTGAAGCATACTTAAAGGATTCTGAACATCAAAATCACAGAACTAATTTGTTCAGGTTAGATTACCTTTCTTGTAGAATATAATGTTTATTAAAAAATAAGTAATGAACCTATATTCTAATTTGGATATTTATAGATATTTTTAAATGCCACAACAATATGAACATTTGTTTAGAACTTAAACCAATAATTTCCCCCACCCCCGGGGTGGAATATTTTATGACTGCCATTATTTAGAATCCAAGTGATAATAAAAAATAACAGAGATACCACCACAAGCCTGTAAGAATGGCCAATATCTGAAATACAGATACCACCAAATGTTGGTGAGGATGTGAAGCAAAAGGAACTCTCTTTCATTGTGTGGGAAGGCAAATGGTACACTATAAAAGAGTTTGACAGTTTCTTCCAAAACAACATACTCTTACCATACAAGCCAATAGTCATGCTCTTTGATATTTACCCAAAAGAAATAAAAACTTACATCCATACAAAAAACTTGTACATGAACACTTACAGCAGGTATATTCATAATTGTCCAAACTTGGACACAATCAAGATGTCCTTCATTGGGTGAATGGGTAAATAAACTATGGTACATCCAGACAATGAAATATTTAGCACTGAATACAGTGCAAAAACAAAATTAGCTATCAGGTCGTGAAAAGGCATAGTAGAATGTTAAATTTCTATTATTAAGCAAAGGAGGAAAATCTAAAAAGGCTACATACTTATATGATATGTTGGAGAATACAAAATTATGGACACAGGAAAAAGGTCAATGGTTGCCAGAATTAGGGTGGAGGGGAGGATTAAATAGACAAAACTCAGAGGATTTGGGGGGCGGTTAAAATATACTGTGTGATATCATAATGTCATTATACATGTCATTCAACTAAAAATACAAATGTAAAACTCTATTCACTGTTAGGATGTATAACTCTGACAATGAACCATAACTGTTGCTGAGAATGATGTGTCAATATAGTTTTATCACTTGTAACAAATGCACCACTCTGGTGGGTGATGCTAAGAATAGGGAAAGTGTGTGGGTGCCAGAGGTACATGGGAAATCTCTACACCTAAAACTGCTCTAAAATATTAACTCTTAATTTATAAAAAGTAAAGTAGACTAACATTACCTAGTTTTATTATTGTTTTTAAATTCTCCAAAGACGACATCCTCCACTTCCATTTTTACCTTCAATTAGATGTACCACCTCTCAATTTGCCTTTGATACCCAGACACTGCTCCACTTTCTTCTGGGGCTTCATCTCTTACCATCTTATCACAATTCCCCATCATGATGGTCTTGTATCAGAGATACATCAGGGCTAATATGATCTGCTCTAAGCTGTTCACTACATTTTCTGATATAAGTTTGTCTAACCAAGTAACCATGGAGGAGGACTGTGGGCAAATTTAATTTTTTTTAAGAGAATGAAAGAAAAAAACAACATGCCTAACAGCAATGGAAAGTAGATGAGACTCAACAATGAATCAGAGAGACTGAATGGCCCCAGCTAATTTTATCAGAAAGGAATAAACTCAGAGGTCTCATTTAGTTTGTTACCTTTAATGAATTAGGAGAAAGAAAAAGAAGAGGAAAAATGACTAAGTCTTAGGGGGCATTTCACTCTCCACACTTTGTCACTTACCATAGCTTCTTCCTTACTCCTATCATCTTTCACTGAACAATAGAGAAGCAGGAACAATGGGCTCCTTTTTGGAGAAATTAATTAAATAAAAAAATAAATAAGCACACTGTTCTAAAAGAGAGTTTCTAAAGCAAAAGTATAAAAACTACTTCAGCTATGAGAGGCAGTACAAATGCAAACACTGGGTGGGGCAAAAAGGAGAATCTGAGCCCTTGAACTGTGAATTCAATGCTTGCGTCCATTCACTTCTTCCAACAAAACATTTTAGTAATTTATTAATGTCAATATTAACCCAGGTGATAAAAAATGTGTAGTATAAACTAATCTCTATGATTCATGCTGACTCAAAAGTGAATTGAAATTATCACATTTATACAAAACACCAAATCTCAATATTCTGTGTCTCTAGCTGTTTGATTAGGAGACAGTCCAGTTTTCCCAAGGATACCTTCTCCTCTGTTTTTCTCTCTAGACACCTTTGGGATGGAGTGACCATGGTGGATTGTCTGCCTATTATGAAGCCTATTTTCCTGGACTTAGGCAAGGATCAGATCATAAATGTTTTTCAGGCCATGCAAAGGAGTCTGGAATACTTAAAACCCCTGCAGGATTTTAATCCAGAGCAGTGACACAGACACATTAATGTTGTTTTAGAAAATTAACACTGGTATAGTTGAATGGTGACTCCCCAAAAGTTATGTTCACATAAAATCTCTAGAATGTGTGAATGTGATCTTATTTGGAAAAAGAGTCTTTGCAGATGAAGTTAAGCTAAGGTTCTTGAGATGAGTTCATTCTGGATTGTCAGAATTTGGGCTAACTCCAATGACAAGTGTCTTTATAAGTGACTGACATTCGAGAACAGGCACATTCAAAAGAAGTCCATGTGAAGATGCAGCAGGGATGTGACTACCAGCTAAGAGAGGCAGAAACGACAAGAAATTGGAAGTGAAGGAAAGATTCTTCCTTAGAATGTCAGAGAGAATATAATGCTGCTACTTCCCACTTCTGGTCTCCAGAATTGTGAGTGAATGAATATATGTCTATTGTTTTAAGCCACCAGTTTAAGGATAATTTGTTATGGCAACTACAAGAAACTAATGCAACTGATGACAACATTAAGACTATGCTTGATTAGGGATGGAACATAATGTAAGAAAATATTGCTATAGAGCATAGCTCAGAGAACATAAACCAAAATGTTAAATTATAGGACTCTATATAACTTTTATTTTCTTTATTTTAAGTTATGCTTTCCAATTTTTATAGACCTGTATGCATGTATTACTATATAATGCTAAATACAGGAAAAATAAGACAAATGAGATAATAAGAACTTGAACTGAAGCAGTATAAAGGAACATTTAGAGAGAATGTTCTTTACTTCATTATCTATTATCTATTTAACTATCATCTATCTATTTATGTATCATCATCATCTATCATCTATCTATCAAGAAATATTTTCAGAGTGCTCACTCTATGCTGTTTTAGGCATTGCAGAGACAACAGTAACCATAACAAAGAAAAACAAATAAATTTCTACCTTGTAAATCTCACATTCATCCGGAGAAAATAGTAGAGAATTTGAACAAGACGTAGGTGACCTTGTCTTAAAAAGATCTCTCTGGATACTATGTGTACAACTGCTAAGAAAAAAAGTAAAAGTAGAGAAAACAGGAAGCTTTTCCTATCATCCAGGAGAAAAGATGGTAGGTTATGCTGGGGTATGATCTGAGAGGCTAGAGTTTCAAAGCAGTGACTGACTTGAACAGAGCCAAAGAGAATAATAACATTACCTTGATGCTTCCAAGGCATATGGTTGGTTGATGGTGAGGCTACAAGTGTGGGAGGTTAAGGAGGACTCTGGCTCTGGTTCATATAGAAGCTTGTGAGCTTGAATGGTCAAGCCAGTCTTATCCAGAGAACATGAGGTTCTATTTTGAGCCCTATTGATGAAGTAGCTATGGTACTCAAAATAAGTAATCAGGATGCAGCTGAGGCAGGGAGGAGGCCCTCATTGATGGGTAATACTTCTGGGTATGGCCTTCAACTTCATTTCTAAGGCTTCTGCTCAAGGCATCTATAACTGGCAAAAGCTATTCCCATTGGATGGCATCTCTATTTACACAAGCATGTGTTGTAATAAATTAGATGGTTAAGGGAAATCATTTCATCTGTATAGTTCTAAGGTTGTGGACTACCCCCAATTACTCTCTAACAAAATGAACACAAAAGAATCACTGATGATACATTTGTGGTTGATTATCAGGATGAATGTGAGAAGCAAGTTTCATTACTGGTTATTGTCCAATTAGCTGACAGTGCTGGTCACTGAGTGAGCTAATGAAAAACACTTGCCCTCTTTCCTCACAAATAGTGATGTAATTGAAAAGCAGACTGATTTCATACCACCCTTTTTTTTCTGCAGAAAGCTTTTTTAATTATGCCAATTCTACTCAAAAAAGATTCGCCATTGACTAAAGTTTAGTCCAGTTTCTAATTTTCAATTTTAAATTGGGAACTGAAAACAGAATGAACGAGTCAAATAGCTCTTATGAATGTCTCAGCAGTAGGAGCACAAGTGTTGGCTTATATTGAATCACGGGTCATTTGGGTAGCCCACGCTGGAAAGGGAGAGCAGGTAAATACTACAATACTCTCAGCTTCTAGAAACCACCACCCAACTTTATGCATATTCTATTTGCTTATGTACATATTCCCTCCTTAGTGTGCTTTAAAATTATCTCAAATGCCACCAACTATTTGAAATTTTTTTCAAATCCTGGCTCCCTTGAACACACAGTTACAAGATGTACTAGAGGGAATACTTGCATCTTCTATCACTGCCTCTTCAGGATTCCAGATCATCTCACATTGTAAGAGGACTCCAATGATCCCCTAACATCTATATTTAGAATTGCACATAATAGTTCTCACGAACAAGCAGTCGAGTTAAAGTTTTGTTTCTGGGAGAACAAAGTCTGTAACTTAGCTGTCAAAAGAATAGAGGAGGTGTCCTGGAAAGTTAGGATAAAAGCAATAAAGGAAGAATAGCATGACAATATATTGAGTGTATATATATAGCACAAGTACCTGAGTTAAGGGACTAAGTTAACATCCAACAGGCTGTTTTCAGAAGAGGTTGGCTAAGAGATTAGGGTGCCTGTGTGAATCAAAGTTTGGGGTCATAGGGATTAATTTAAATAGGAAGATATGCACTCTCTACTTCTGAATATTGAACCAAACTGTCTCTTTTACTAATTGTGAAGTCAACATGGAAAACCCATCATTAATTTAGTTGACAGCTACACATATGGTTCTAGTCTCCTTGAACCACTTGGTGAGTCAGGTGGATTCTCTTAATGGAGGATTCTTTGCAGGAGGAAAGCATGTTCACAGATAATACCTTGTGTTTCTCTCTCTGTTGGTGGCATTCTGGCACACTTTGTAATTTGATAGGCACTACAACCTCTTACTTGGGAGTAGAGGGTTATATGATCTACTTATTTTCATAGCAAACAAAGGATCTGGTACACTGAATTGCACAGAGTAGGGACTCAGGTTGTATCTCTACAATTGCAAGAGGAAAGAAAGACATAGGATAGGGAAATAAAAGCATGCTTCCACAAAGACTATGCAATAAAAGTAACTCCAAAATGCTTTAGTATCACTGAAAAATGCAACAGTACAGCTCTCTTTAGGAACACCTGCATTCTATTTGTCCTTCAACCCTCCACCCAGAAAGCTCTCTTTAATATGGACTCCATTTCAATTTCTATTTATGATAGCTTGATAATCAAGTTATGATTACATATCCCAAACATCAATTCCTCTCTGACAGATGTGTGATTCATTCTAGTCTTAACTCTTTGTGCAGATGTTTCTAAACTATCCCATGCTTCTTAATTTCACGGTCTCAAAGGCCTGTACACCTGTGAGGGGAAGCCATCTGCAAATCTATAGAGTTTAAAGGGAACTACCTTTCTCTGGAGTCTTTTCCCCATATGTTAGGATATGTAACTGATTATTTTAATGAGCAGAATTTCTTCCCCTTCAAGTCATGACCTGGTTATATCAGACAAATTCAAAGCTTCCAGGCAAGCACCTTCAGGCCATATATATATATATTTTTTTCCTCTTACAATGTTTTGGCTGATTGCCTTAAAACTGCAAGCTGACAGACTTTATCCTTCAAAAGCTTAATAATCTGAAAACCCATCGGGCACCTAGAATACCTGTAGTTTTCAGCCCCAGAGTTTGAAGATGGATAGAATAAATATCTAATGCCTTGACCTTCTTAATCCCTGCTCATAGCCCATGCCTCCTATTATATCTATTCAAATCCTGGCTGCAGCCAGAAGTCCAGACGACTTTTTCAGACAGACATCTCTAGAATAATTACTGTCCATCTCACAGGTAATTAAGCCTTCTAGGACAGAGGTCCTCAAAGTGTAATCCGCATGCTTAGACTAGCAGCATCAGCATCACTACCACCTGGGGATTTATTAAAGATGAAATTCTCAGGCCCTAGTTCAGACCTCCGCCTTCAGATCACAGACTCTAGAGGTAAAATCTGGCAATCTATCCAGATTTTAACAAGCCATCCAGGTGATTCTGATACTTGCTAAAGACTGAGAACCACTGCTTGGGGTAATTGAACCAAAGGCATTTGGAGAAATTTATAACACTTAAAGAGCCACCACGGACCTTGGTCTCAGGAATTGTGGGATTTGTTGAGTTTATTTCAATGGAACGATACTCAGCTTTGAAGGTGCTTGGATAGCTGGCTATGTGCACTTGGACATACATGATGTTCTCTTCCCAAGAGGTCTAAATAAGCTGAAAAACATCAGAGGATTTGATGCTTTTGACCTGGCATTGGTCAAAGAGGCACTGGGTGTCACAGAAGTGACTTTATCCTTTTAGATTTGATTACCCATACTCAGCTATTATTTTCTTCCTTTCATTTTATCACACAGATTTTGCTTTTCAGTGGTTCTTTCATCAAGGGTGATTCAAAACAAGGATATACAAGGTCCTGCTATGTGTAAGGTGCACATCAAAAACAGATATCTCAAAAAGGGCAATCATGAGTCTAATTTTACAACACTCAAATAAGTTACCTATCACATGCAATATTTCTTTGAGGAGGAAGGGAAAGCTTTGGAATTCAACCTCCTGAACATTTCACTTGGTGCCCTTTTTCTGCTGCAAAAACTTCACAGTACTGTGTAGATATCTTCCTAGAATGCAGGAGGTTTGCTTGCAAAAAAAATTTATTTTAATTCTCTCTTAATCTGAGCATTTAAAGTTGTTAGAGACACTTGTTCTCTAAAGACAATTTCTGGAATGTCTGTTTGAAATGCACATGATATATGTATTGTTTCATTTTAACAAATCTAATCTTTCATACAACCAAGTTGACATAAAGTAGAATTGAACTAACATTTAATATGAAAGAAGCAGAGCAGGTGGACACATGGTTTGGGGTTTATAAACACCTTTTCTGGGAGGCTAAACACCTCTTTTTGGGAAGGCAGACAATAATCCTGTATGTGAACACAAGTGAAACTGAAGTCCAAGTTAGCATAGCTATATTTTAAGAAAGACTCCTGAAATACTCTCTACCTCCTGAAATTCTCTCTTCTCTCTCATTGTCTTTTTCCTTCCCTCTGTGTGCGTGTGCACACACACACACACACACACACACACACTTGAATGCTAACTTCAATGGATTATTAGGATGACCTAATAACACAAACTATTTGATCACTATAAAACATTGTGCCAGCGTAAAGAATTACTAGAACTGGAGGAAACCTGTAGGTATTCTTAAATCATTGAGACTTAACATTTTACTTTGTGACCCATTATAGGCCATTGCCCCCACCCCATATCACTTCTTTGCTTGCTCAGCTCCAACCCCAACTCTCTCTCTCTCTCTCTCAGGTTGGATTAATTTTAGGAAAGGAAACATGATGGCCAGCAGCTGAAATGGTGGGTCTGCATCTGGGCCTGTTTTATCATGAGCATATACCCAGCAATGTTCCTTTTATTTTTTACTTATTTATTGTGATATAATTGACTTTTAACATTATTTTCAGATGTACAACTTAATGATTTAATATTTGCATAGATCATGAACTGATCTCACAATAAGTCTAGCTAACATCTTTCACCAAATATGGTAATTTTTTTCTGATGAGAAATTTTAAGATCTTTATCAGCAATTTTAAAATATACAATAAAGTATTATTAACTGTAGTCAAACTGTATATTCCATTCCCAATCTATCTATTTTATAACTGGAAGTTTTTATCCCTTTTACACATTTTCTGTCCCTCTCCATCCCCCCATCAATATATACTCTGTATCTGTGAGTTCAGACTTTAAGGTTCTACAGATAAGTGAGATCCTATGACATTTGTCTTTCTCTGACTTAATTTACTTAGTATAATGCCCTCAAGTTTCAACCATGTTATTGCTACTTTATGGCTGAATACTGTTCCATTGTTTTTATATCTTTTTTTCATTCATTGATGAACACTTAGGTTGTTACTATATACTGGCTATTGTAAGCAATGCTGCAGTGAACATAGGGGATACAAATATCTTTTTTATTTTCTAGTTAATGTTTTTCATTTATTTGGATAAATACCCAGAAGTGGAGTTGCTTGATCATATGGTACTTTTACTTTTAATATTTTGATGGAATTTCATGTTGCTTTTTATAGAGGCTACACCAATTTACATTTCCACCCATAGTGCACTAGGATTCTCTTTTTTCCACATCCTTACCAACACTTGCTATTTCTTGTCTTTTTGAACTAGCCATTGTGGTTTTGATATGCATTTCCCTGATGAATAATTACATTAGCACCTTTTCCTATCTGTTGCTATCAGTACGTTGTCTTTAAAAAATATATATTCATGTTCTTTGCCCATTTTTAAATTTAAGTTTTTTATATTGAGTTATATGAGTTCTTTATATATATTTTTTGATATTAATGCCTTACCAGAAACATGATTTGCAAATATTTTCTTTCATTCCATTGGTCGCCTTTTTATTTTGTTGGTTTTTCCTTTGCCATGTGGCAGTTTTTTAGTTTAACGAAGTCCCACTTGTTTATTTTTGCTTTTGTGACCTTTGTTTAGGGTGTCAGATCCAAAAAATTATTACTAAGTGTCCAGGAGTTTCCTGCCTGTGTTTTTTTTCTAGAAGTTTTATGGTTTCAGGTCTTCTGTTTGATCACTTACAAATTTTTGTGTCAACTTTGCCCAGGGGTCATGCTCCTTTTCTCCATCATTTCACTTTTAACATATGTGTTGCCCAATGGAGCATCTCAATGTATGTGTGTGGGGATAGTGGGGATTAGTTCACCTGAGATGCAAACTAATCCATTGAATGTACTGCTAAATAAGAAACATTACACCTTGTTGGAATTAATAGCTATCAGCTAGTAAAAATTGCATAATCCATGAAGTGCTGAATTATGTTCATAGCCTAAGCAATGGGTTTCTTGTGCTTTTCCCCAATGTACATTTCCCCCAAGGGGAGATTTAAATTGACCTTATCCTCTGCTAGTCAAACTTGAAAAACATTGCCTTGTAATCTCTTTTAGTTTTCTCTGTCTAACCTCAGGGCTGAAGTTTAGAATTATTTTTCCAAAGAGAATGTTTCTCTCAAGCACATTCTGTCGCATTTTCTACAGAAGGTATAGAATGTTGTTCCTGAGAATGTTGTAGATAGGCTCACAGTCAAAGCAGTATCGGTGGGGATGGTGGACCTCTGTACCTGGCACTTCAAAGGTCCCAGAACCTCAGTCCTGGGCCAAGTCAGAAGAATCAGCCACTTTGTAAATTTACACAGTGAAAATTTGTTGTCACAAGATGTTGCCCCAGCTGTTTTCGACATAAATCTGGTTCTGAGCAGACCAAGGAAATGTAGGATGTGACTGTGCTTGGGCTCAATTATACATTCAAATTGCCTGTATTTAAAAAGCCCTAAAAACTGTAATGGCTTAATTAAGATGGCAACTTTATGGCATGATTCTCCTCACAGCCTAACTCCAAGGCCTTTCTCTTTAACTGAGAAGTCAGTGACAATTTGGCCTTGCTGGGATGGCTGGCTGCCAGAAGGATGAGGGGCTCCAGGATGGGAAAATAAAGAAAGTGGATCTTGGTGGAAGCTAAATTCCCCTTGTGGCAGATGTTCTACAAATCTCTAGTCCTTTGGAGTACATAAAACAAGGCTCTGGGGGAAAGACTAGGCATTAATTTAGGTTCTAGAAAGAGCTGGACAAGTTTTCACATGGTGAAGTTGCTTCTAGAATTCATCAACTATAAAACATTCTATTTCAAAAAGAAAAATGTAGGTTGTGACTTGCATGTTACCTGAGATAATAAATACAGTCCTGTGAGAAGACAGTGTCACCCCAACCCCTGCATTGCCCCACCCCCTACACCTATTTAAATGGCATCATTCTTGCCACACCCATGTGATTTATAACCTTGGAGGAACATTTTAATGTCACTGAATAGACATAACCTTCATCTAGAGACGGTTGACTGCTGCGATGTGGGCTGTTCTAAGTTACCCACTACTGCTTTACAAAAAGGGCTTCTTGCAATGGTTTTATTATCAAAATATCCAGGTCTCTTGATGTCGTTTGAATAATCCTTTGGGGAAATGTTGAAGCATCTGTCCAACACAAGAATTAACTTAAGAGATTTGATTGTGGATCACCTCTCCTTTTTAAAGTGTAGTAAAAATTGTGGGCTAAAGAGTCAGACTATTTTTTTTTCTTTAATATTACCTCTCTCACTAGTACTGAGGACTTAAGTTAGCAAGTTAATTTTCTTTAACTTTAAATGAGATAATATTAGTTCCTACCTCACAAGTTTGGTAGGATTGAATGAAATAATACATGTAAGATGCTTAGCACAGTGCCTGGTTCTTAACCACTCAGTGTCAGCTTATGATATTATTAATTTTACCAAGATGCCATGCTATAGAATCTTTACTTATGGAAACACCCAATAATTACATTTATCATGGGTTAGATAAAGAGTGAAAAAGATATTTGCTGCCTTTGTTCTTCACAGTTACAGCCAACCAATTTCACTAAGTTTTACTTATTTGGTATTCTAGATGTCTGCCTTTTTATTTCTCCTTTAACAACTGCTTGCATTAGCCTTTTGGGAATTGAGAAAAAGAGTTTCATTTTTAGGAAGCCACATGTTCTCTATCTTTAAATCAAAGGTGAAATGCAGCATGCTATGGCAGTAATCCAAAGTTTGGAGGCCACATGGACCTTCTGGTTTAAACTCATTTTCTATTAAGTCAAAACTCATCCTTTGCTTTTAAAAGCACTGAAAATGATTAGCTGAGACAGCGGTGAACAAACTGGAGAAAGAGGCCTCTGGTGGCTGAAAGGAGGCTTTTCTTCCTCCCCTTTTTAATGGCATACAAAAGGCATTAACCCACAATTTCATTTTCTATTAGCCAAATAGAAATGTCTTGAGATAATGCGAATACCTTATGGCAGAAATGACTTTCTAATGTATCTTATTAGGACTCCTTATCTGTGTAAATTAGGCATCATTGTGACTTGACAGCAAGCAACATACTTCTTAAAAACTGTCTATTGAGAGCAGCTCACAAAAAGTTAGCCAAATACCACTGGGAAACTTTCAGGGGACATGGCAGCTCTAGCCTTTTCTCGAGCACAGTGACTTTCTCTCTTGACACATGCAAGTGACATCTTTGCGTGGCAGTTTTGCCCAGAGATAAAGTCAGATTTCCCAAATGCCTCTCAAGAACCATTAGGAAAAATCACGCTGTCACAAATGGAGGTTGAGACATGACTGAACAAAGTGAAGAGAAAAACTCCACCCTTGAAGGGTAATCAATATGCTTTTGAGAATTATGTCCCCCAGATTTCAGAAGCACCCTTTTTAAAAAGGAATTTTATAGACCATCTAGGCTGCTTGGCTGATTTTATTGTAAAGACACTAAAGTCAATCAACGTTGGAGAATATTCACAAAAAAATACCCAACTCTGCCACACCCAAACCCAGCTAAACAACAACAACAAAACATCTCTTTGAAACACTTCTGCCTTTTCAGAATAAAAGGTTAAGTTTTGTTTGAAGAAAATGGCTCACCTAAGCATGTGCATGGAAGAATTAGGTACTTCATATTGCCCAATTCCAATCTCTACCTTTTCCCACTCCCTGAGGACTTTATCAAACTAAGCCTCCTACTTTTATGCTCAGATTTTCTTAAAACAAAGAGTTGTTTCTTTAGTTCCCAAGGGAACTGTGCTGGAAGCCCAAAGGGTCTATCATCCACATTTTTTTTTCTTGTTTTTCCTTACAGGACTGCCTCTCAGTAAACTTTTATTTCCTAATAGGAACAGACATCATTTCCTTTGAAAATGGGTTCACTCATTCCATAAAGATTCATTGGCCTCTAGTATAAAGATCAGTATAATTCCATCATAAAGATAAATTTTCTACATTTTTCTTGTAGGTGTTTTTTGGCACCTGAGTTTCATGATTCAAACTTGTTTTTCTGAAATGCAGTACATTTGATTTTTTAAATGCTGGCCATTTATCTTGCTTCATAAATCAATTTTTTCTTATTGTTCTCATCATCAATACTGTTGCTTTTCAATTCCTCCACTGTGTTTCGGGTAAATGGCTAAATCAGTGTGGCCCCAGTTAAAGACACATTAGATGTCTCCTGCTGAGGCAGAGAAGATGAAAACAGTTAATGGGTAAATGAGAGGTCAATGTTGAGGTCAATATTTACCCCACACTACATAAATCTTGATAAGTAGATATCAAAACAAGGTGTCAACAATCAGTACAGTGTGCTATATTCTTTCAAAATAGTTTCATTAGAAAGGCATGGCCTCTGTTGGGAATAACGATTACAGTAATCTAGGAATAAAGATTGCATTAATTTTGTGGTATGAGGTTGGTCCTAAAAGGAAGTCATTCTATAAATAAATCAAGGTAAAGATTTAGAATCTCTTTGGTTTTTAACCTTTAATATGCTTTAGAATCAATTGGGATGTTTTTAGGTAAATACAGATTCCTAGGTTCCGCCCATACCCTGATCAAGTAGGCATGGTCTTCTGCCCACCTAATATTTCAAAAAAGACTAGGTGAATCTGATGCAGACAAGCAATGGAATGTATGCTGAGAAACACTGATTTAAATTCCACTGCTTTTTATTGTGGCCCGAAAGTTAAGAAATGACTTAAGTAATCATCTGATCAACTAAGCAATATTTATTTAGAAACAAGTATATCCAAAGCAAAATGTGCATATAGCCGTTATGAAGTACTCACTGCTTGCAGTTTTTCTCTATTCTGCTCTGTCTAATAAAGCGATAATTTTGGTTCTTACATATGAAACTGGATACAGTAAGAACAAGGCTTATTGGCATACTTTATCAATGGGAATTGCTAAAAGAATCTCTTAAAAAAGCAATTGCTCATGCTTACACACAGCCTTCTATTAAATGCAAAAAAAATTATTACTATTTCATAAACTTAAGTAGTAAAGGAATGGAAAACTTTTGAGGGAAGAATGAGAAAAAATATGTTAAATTGGTAAACATATAATTCTGATAAGTGTGTCCTTATCAGCAAAACATTTTTTGAGTATGAGCACCTCAATAATGTATGTTTATTATAGATTAAGCATAAAACTGTACTAATATTACATACATTATTCAGTAGGAAAAAAATGAAAATATGATAAAATAAGTAACTATAGTTTCAGCATTTTCTCCCTGCATACCAATACAAGAATTTTATTTTTAACTGTCCTAGTAGTCTTGTTTTGTTAGCTCAGCTTTGTATGCTTTGACTCCCTCTTTGATGTAAATTAAAGTACTTAGTTGCCACATACTTAAAGAATAAATAATTTCCAAAAGTTGGGACTAGAACTTTGTGTTTCAGCCCCAACATAAGCTAGTGTTTCTCAAATGATGATCTCTAGTTGATAATATCTAGGTACAACTTTAAAACGGTTTTTAGGCTACTTGTTCCCTCATTCATCAGGGGGAAAATGCATTAATGGATAGACTATCCTCAATTTCAAATCTATCATCCATAATTTGTATTTAAATAGTTGGTGCTTTGCTCATCTTTATGATTGTCTCTGAAGTGTGTATACACACTTCAGGATCTTGTTTTGTTTTTGCTATGGTTCTATGTTATTGCTTGATTCTTTACAACTCATGTTGAAATTCTTTGATAACACCTAGAGGGTCTTCTAAGCTTCTCTAACCTCCCTGGCTTCACTGAACACTTTCTCTAATCAACGATCTTGATCTGTCTTTGAAAATGGTTTCACAATGTATGTGCAAAGGAATCACTCGGGGATCTTGATAAAAGTAGAATCTTAGTGACTCTGAAGCACAGGCTGAGTTTCATATTTCTAACAAATTCCCAGGCATGTGCCTGATGCTGCTAGTCTGTGAACCAAAATGTCCACACTGTACTTTTGGCTCTCACCAAGTGCTACAGTCCTTTATTGATCATATTTCCAGACATGTACTTTGCATCCCACTGTATATGTATTTCACATGAATGGGTGATCTCAGCAAATTCTCATTGATTAAGATAACATTCTTGACACTGACTCTGTGGTTTTTAAAGTATTTTTTACATATAAATCTACACCCAGGCAAGTATCTTTTAATCATGCATTATCTTGGGAAAATGTCAGAATAGTAAGTATGCCCAATTTTTGTTGTCTTTCAGAAATTTTTAAAGACAATCTGAAAGACTCTTGTGATTGCTATTTACTCCTGAAAGCATTCATCAAGCATAGAAAAACAAAAAAAGTGAGGTAGAATATTCTGAAATGATATTTACCAAAATGTTGAAACTTAGTATTTCTGGAAGGTACTATAATAGCCATTTTTATTTTTTTCATTTTCAAATATATGTTTCTCTAAATGTTTTACAGTTCATGTGTATTACTTTTATAATAATGTCATCATTATGAACTTTCAAAAATCCAGAACAGCTTATATCTTTTATATTAAACCTCATAAAATATACCCACAATTTAACTATCTGCCATATTTTTATTGCTTCTTTTTTACTTATCACATTTTGTTTGTCTAGAGGTACTCACGGGAGAAACATTTTTATAACTCCAAATTTCTTAGCACTTTGTTAGAGACAAGAAGAATACTCAGGTCTACCTGTTGATTCATTGGTAATTTTTTGGCTTCAATGAACTTTCATACAGGTTTTATAGAAGGAAGTTTAGGAAAATGCATATTTGCTTAAAATCATCAAGATATCTGATTTTCTCATACAGATTAATTTTATTACTGAAGTTTACATCCCAAGTAAGAGCATGGTCCTATAGCTTAGTACATGCCAAGAGAAAATACTTGGCAAGATATCAGTAGAAACCCACATAGAAGAATTTAGTGGCTAATACTCATAATTCTCATCTCTTAACTCACCTGTCTGTTCACATAGAAATGACCATAATACTGACTGATTTAGAGTATTGATGAGCTGGCACTGAGTAGGTTCTGGGATGGCAAGTTAAATGGTTCTTCTGCTCTGGAGAAGACACATGAGGAATGATGGAAATTACTTGGGGTAGCTGCAGATCATGCTAAATATCACTTTCTTTGTTTCTGCCAAAATTCTGCTGACATGTTCAGCTTGATTTAAAGGCCACATGATAAAAAGTGGAAAACAGTTTCTAATCACAGCTATTAATTACCAAGGCATAAATTCAAAGAAATTTCATAATTAGAATTTAAAAAGTCTCCTAAATATAATGTAAAACTTGAATGATGAGGCAAAACAGGAGATTTCTTTCGAGCAATGTACAAGGCATCAAGGAAAGAGGAAGATACTCAAGTGTACAGAAAGCAGGTTCTTTTTTAAAATGTTCTTTGTCTTCATTCACTGGAACGAGTCATTCTTATTGTAAATGTAAATCCAACAAAGTTGGAATTGCTGTGCGTGAGCCAAGAAACTGATAGAGGCTTGTGTGCTGTGCAGAAATACAAACATAGATTGGCAGAACATGATAAGGGTCCATGAGATCAAGGTATAACCAACAGACATAAGTGGATGAACCAGTTTATTCAGTAAACATTTACTAGTTGCCTGTCACATGTTAGATACACTTCTAGGCCCTTGACATTCATCAGAAATGGAATGGACAAAAACCCCTTACCTTCATGGAGTTTATTTTATATACAAACAGGTAGAGAAAGACATTAAATGGCATATCAAATAAATAGGTACATTATATTGTTAATATGCTAGAAGATGAGAGGAGATAAAAGTAGCATAGGAGAATAGAGAGAGCTGGTTAGGAGTCGAGATGGGAGTGAAGTGAGTTGCAATGTGAAGTAAAGTTAAACTTTTATTAAAAGGGACATTTTAACAAAGGCTCAGAAAATGCAAAGAAATGAGCCATGTTGCCTTTTAGGTGAAGAGCTTCTTCTTTTCTTGTTCAAAGCCGTGATGCTAGAGTATGCTTGCCACCTCTGAGGGGCTGCAAGGAGCTTGTGTGTCTAGGATGGAGTGGGGAGGTGGGAAAGGTCACAGGTCATGAGTTTATCAGTGTAAAAGAGGCTCAGATCAGATGGGTGATTTTGCACTCAAATTTCAACAGCAATATGAGTTCTCCATGCTCTCTATCCTTTTATCATTCCTTTAGCACGATTTCTAAATTTCTACTTTGTCTTTTCTTACTACCTGTATTTCTGCAATAAGCTCCCTGAATTATGCCCTTGCTCTCTCCAATTCATATTAACACTATGGGCAAATTTGTTTTCATAAGGTGCAGGGAGTTTTTCCCTGAAAAAACATCATCTTGACTTGTCATTGCCTCTAGAATTAAGTCAAAACTTCTTTCTTGACCTGGCAGCATTTGGCTCCAATCCTCTTTTCAAGTTAATAATTTCCAGGGTACTATTCAGTTATTCTCTGCTATTTCTCTCCCTTTGCTTGTGCCATTCTCTAAACATAAATTGTTTCCAATTTTCTCTTGTCAACACATCTTTTTCTTTCTTCATATCTCTCTAAATGCCATAGTTATCTTTATCATTACCTCTAATCACAGCAAAAAGTGGTTTCTCACTTTTACAAAATCCCCAGCTCTTTACTTCTACCTCTCCTTATACAGATCCTATGTATATGATAATTGTAAATGGACTCAAAACACATTGGGGTTCAAATCTGTGTATCTTATTCGTGTTTCCATTCCCACAGAACTTGTAAATATTAGTGCACTGATAAATATTGATAGAATAAATTTCAGCACTCAATCTGTAAGTATAGGTAGAGAGCCTTAGGATTCTTCACACAGACCAGTTCTGAACATACTGGTCAATCTGTTATCATGACCCACAACATTTAACTTGGTGATTACAGACACCTCTGTACACCTTATGACTGCTCATGCTTCAAGCCTAAGACAAGGAATATGGGATTAATTTAGGAATCCATCATATTTTTAAAGTCATGACAACTGGCTATACCATAAATACAGCAGATCACCAGCCGCATAAATAATGGAAATGCTGCCTTGGGGCCATAAAAGTGATTGATGTTCTGAGTTACTGTTAACCCTGGTTACCCTTGTTTCATGTGGCTCTTCATAGCCTTCCTTCTTTGTGCTTGAGATTAGCATTTCAGAAGCAGTATCTGGGGGGGGGAGGCAAACACAGATGTCAGACATACACTGTACTTTCTGAATTTGTAAATGAGGGGGAAGGTATCTAATTCAGAATAAACTAGGTCCACACCTGGAGATTTGTCCTTAGTAAATCCTTATTTATGACTGAGGAGCACTAAAAACCTAGGGTGTGAGTGAGATGAGGAAAATTAGGCCCCCTTGGTATTACTTTTATTTACGTATTTAAATTCCTTTTTTTTAAAAAAAAAAGTATTGTGGACATACAATATTATATTTCAGGTGTACAGCATGAGTGATTTGACATTTATATACTTTATGATGCGATTACTGTGACAAGTCCAGTAACCATCTACTGCCATACAAATAATGATTTTATCAACTATATTCCCTGTGCTATATATTGTACCCCCATGACTTATTTATTTTATAATTGGAATTGTGTCCCTCTTATTTCCTTCATGGTTTTTTCCCCATGCCCTCCATCCACCTCTCCCTGGTATCTATCGGTTTGTTCTCTGTTATCTATAAATCTGTTTGTTTTGTTTATTCACATACTTTAGTTATTTTGGATTCCACATGTAATTGAAATCACACAGTATTTGTTTTTCTCTGGCTGACTTATTTCACTGAGCATAATATCCATGTCACAAATGACGAGATTTTATTCTTTTTTATGGCCGAATAAATATTCCACTGTATATATCACATCATCTTTATTCATTCATCTGTTGGTGGACACCTAGGCTGCTTCCATATCTTAGCTATTGTAAATAATGCTGATCATAGGGGTGCATATATCTTTTTGAATTAGTGTTTTTGTTTTCCTCAGATAAATACCCAGAAGTGGAATTGCTGGCTCATACAGTAGTTCTAGTTTTTAATTTTTTAAGGAACCTGCATACTGTTTTCTATTATAGTTGCATTAATTTACAATCCCGCCAACAATAGTTGTTTTGGGTTGACTTTTTGATAATAACAGTTTTGACAGGTGTGAGGTGATATCTCATTGTTGTTTTGATTTGCATTTCCCTGATGATTAGTGATGCTGAAAAGTTTTTCATGTATGTATTAGCCACCTGTATGTTTTCTTTAGAGAAATTTCTATTCAGATTCTCTTCCCATTTTTAAATCAGATTGTTGTTGATGTTGAATTGTATAAGTTTTTTACATATTTTGAACATTTGAAATAATAAAAAGGCTTCTAAAGAGCTTATCCGTCACTTGGATGTCATAGGTAAGGGTGCCTTTTTCTGATGTTCTAGAGTCATATGTATAATTAATTTCATTTGGGTTCTGAAATTCTCAAAAGAGAAGTTTTGCTGAAAATTTGGTTTGCAGAATGATTATGTTGAAAAGGAAAGAATGCCATCTCAGGACTACAAAACCTGACTTTCATTCTATTTCTACTACTAATTAGCTTCATTAACTGGTATGAATTTCTCAACCTTGTTTGTCATGTCTGTCCCTTTACATATAAAGGAAGGAGAGGGGACAAGACTATTATAAACAAAGTAACTTTTATGCAAAATGCTTTACCAACCTTCTCTGCTACTAAGCTTTTTAGTAATATGTTATCACGTCCATTTTAAAGATAAGATAATTGGGATTCAGAGAGGCTATGTAATTTTCCTAAGGTATTGTGAAATATGTGGCAAATCTGAATTTTGTTCAGTCTGAAACCAAAGGTTATATATATTCTTATAACTTCATATATTAAAGGTTATATAACAGATGATATCTAAGAGCTTCTTCCTGTTCTGACATTCTGTGATTCTGCTGGCCTAAAGCATCGTAGAGTGTCCATACAGTGGCAAATGTTAGGACTGGGCAATGGTTTTGCTAACTCTTAATCTCTGTTAAGTCTCTGACACCTTTATGGGACAGGGCAAATCAGCTCTTAACATACTTCCCAAATTAAGTCATACCAGAAGAGATAATTATTGATTGGCTGGTCAAGGAGACCACTTCCAATTTGGGAAATTAGATAGATAGATAGATAGATAGATAGATAGATGATAGATAGATAGATAGATAGATAGATAGATAGATGATAGATAGATAGATAGATAGATAGATGATAGATAGATACATAGATGATAGATAGATAGATAAGCAAGCAAGCAAACAAACATTTAGAATATTTAATTTTATCAATGTGGATTCATTCTTTGCAGATCAGAATTATGACTTTGACAAATTTCCCCTATCTAGTACAGTGTGGATCTTCAGCTTTGTTTTCTTAGAGGTCTTTTAAATGGGTATTTTTTATTTTTTCTCTGTTACAATAGTAACAAAGCATGTGCTTTTCTATCTTCAAGTTTGTGTTCATTTTATCTCTGTCTGAAGAGTCATGCTTTACCCTGCTCTATATCCAAAATGTTTACTCATTTCTTAAGGCCCTTTCAATGTCATCTTTTTTAAGAGGCTTTCTGCAGGCACAAAATCTATTCTACCATTCTGGCCCCCATCATTTGTTTTATATTATAGTTATCCATGTATTTTTCTTATAATGGACAAATTCTTGTATTCTCAAATGTGCTTAATGTGGTGTTTTATAAAGAATAATATTTAATATAAATTTATGTTAGAAATAAACAAATTTACAATGTGGGTCCAGGATGGGACTTTTCTTCTACAGTGTCCTCCTTTACAGCTCCATTCCAATCAGAATATTTTTAAATGAGTGAGGGAATCTTAGGAAGTAGCTGGATTCCCAAATCTAGCCTTTAAACTCAAAACGGGAAAAAAATTGTCCCTTAAAAGCCAGGCTATAGTATAAAACCTTAGATTTTGTTCCCAGGGAAACAGGCTCTGAAACAGAGATTTGCATACATATAGTTTTTGAAGAGTACTTTTAGCAATAGCACCTGGAAGTGTGGGGCTAAGGAAAGCAGGAATACTCAAAGAAAGAAGTTATGCAATACACTTACAACACAGACCTTGGTTTGTTTTACCGGAAATCCTAGAGCTAAGCTTGCCCTTCAGAGTTGTCTTTAATTGAACTTAGAGGGTAATTTAATATTTCCTTATCAATGGTCAATGAATGACCTAAGAGGAAGGGCAGAACCTTGGGCAAGCAGCTCCTGTAAACCAACCGAATGACTTAAAAAGACTCAGATGTGAATAAGCAACAATAGCTAAATCATAAGAGTGGGAACTGGGGGATATACCCCAGCATCAATTACAGACTTATATAATGAGGGAGAAGTGAATATTTTATCTAACACCACACATGAATATACTTGCTTGTTTATGTTGGCTTTAAAAAGTCTTATTCCATGACATTCACCAACACAAAACAGTGACAAGTACTGTCTGGACCAGGAGTGAAAAGGTGTGTAGTCAGAGAAGAAAACCCCCTAAATCTCTGGAAGGACAGATTTCCAGAATCTTGTAGCACAATTCTGAGCAAAGAGGAGAGGAGAACAAAAGGAAATGTACTGAGTGTTTAATACACCATGGTTCCATTTTGAGGTTCCATTTGTGGATTGCAGATATCCCTGGAGGTGCATCTTAAAATACAAGTTCTTGGGCCCCACTCAAAATCCACTAAATGAAACTTTTTGCATTTTGAATCTGGAAATAAGAATTTTAACAACCACAGTGATGTCTTTAATGCTCATTAAAATTTGAGAAATTCTACTTTAGAAAAATTATACAGTCAAGAAGGTAGAGAGAAAATCAGACAGGTTAAGTGTCTTCTGCAGAATGTCCTTCCCTGAGAATTTGACATAATCTGCATGCATCCAACCCTGAGAAATAGTAAATACTCAGGCTCCTTTACCAGCCATGGTTTCTGATCAAAAGACTGCATGGTTCTCCTAAGCAATGAATATGTGTGATATCACTAATGGCAACATTAAACATTTCTCTGAATGATGTCAGGGACAGACATGGCCAGTGCTTAAGGAAGACACATGGGGTTAGCTTGTCTTTATTGTATTTCATCTCTAAGCCTACTATTATCTACCTTGTCTTCTTAAGAAGTATGAGATTTGTGCATTGCAAGTGTGTTGGTAAACTATCTCTCCAGATAATGTATGCATGCATGCGTACATACACACACATACATGCATACATACACACACACACACACACACACACACACACACACACACACACACACACACACACATTCAAAGTCCGGAATGTAGTGTTTCCTGATTTCTCTGGTGCAAATACTTGCACCATGGCTATTTTCAAATTATCAGTGGTTTAACAACTAGCTCACAAAATTCTTGAATGTTTAAAATCCACTCTCCTAATCTAAGAGTTTATTCCAACACAACACTGAAATGTCCATCATTAATTCTAACACCCACAAAACTCACCTAATAGCATTTCTCTATTCTTAGAAAACGTATTGACTTTCAAATTTGACTGCAAATCTTGTCTGAAATACACCAGATAGTAAATATTTCAACTTTATAAGCCATAGTCTCTGCCCACCGCTCAACTGCTATTGTAGTGCAAATATAGCCATAGACAATATGTAAACAAGTCACCAGGACTGTATTCCAGTAAAACTTTATTTACAAAATCAGGTAGTGAGCTGGATTTGGCCTGCAGATCAACTTTGCTAACCCCTGTTACAGATCAAGGGGATGACAGAGTACCTTGGGCAGCACCTGTTGCCCCTGGGCTCTTCATTCTACCAGAAACCCCAAGTGTGACCAGTACCTGAGATCTAACAGATTTTCTTTTCCTAAAGTAAAAATGACATGAGCAGGGGATAGAGGAAAAGGAGAATTAAAATGATAAAGGAGGGAGGTACCTTAGATAAGCCTAATAGTAGTGGAGTCCAACTGTGGCTCAAGCCTGACCTTTTAAATTCTTTCTTGTTGATTTCTATGAATCATCCACAGTATTCTTCTTCAATCACAATAAATACAGTTCACAAACAAACCTATCAGGGCCATAAAATTATACAATTTAACATAAAATGCATGTCTTAGACAGTCTGGCAGGCACTTGAAAGTATCAGTTGTCTAACAGGATGATCTGTGTGTCTACAGACTTAATTATGCTAATCACTTTATTCATCTTAACTGGGGAGTTGCCCAGTCAGTTGCCCAGAAGCTGAGGGGAGAGCATTGTTTTGCTAAAAATTATTACCTTCCAGGAGTGGGGATGTCAACAACTCCTGTATAGTCTGAGGTTTCCATTTATGGCATTTAGAGATGATACAAACCATTTTGGAGAGTCACAGCTTTCCATCTACATTGTACCATCTGGCACAGGAGACATACTGTTGAGCCTTTGAAATTTATATAGCAACATATTGAAACATAGAAACACACAGAGACCAAAAGTGTCTCTGAAATAAAAGTGAAAACAAGAAGAACAGGGAAGAGGTGACTCAGACAATGTAGGAGATTCACCTCCATCTCTTAAACTCAGCTTTAATGTGCTTCCTAGAGAGCCCAAATACCCCTCCACAATGCTTCTAATAATTGCTCCAAAATATTTCAAGAGAAATATCATTTAAGGTAAATTATGATTCTTATGCCATTCTCCATTAATCAACATGGGTGCGTGTGTGTGTGTGGGGGTGACAATAGTTGGTCCAACTGAGTGCTTAAAAGAAATGTTTATTTATTTTTGTAAGTACTAAGTTTTAGACAACTGTAGAGTTCAGAAGGCCTGAAATGGTGTAGAAAAGCCCTTGCAAATTCAGTCCAACATCAAGCATGAGCCTCCCTTGACTCTGACTGTTCTCCTTCTTGGTAGAGGGCAATTTGGTCTCATCCTGACTCCTGCAGGAGATCAGTCCAGAGACCCAGTATGCTACAGCCCAGAGATCAAGAAATGAGCTCTGTCTTGTGTTGTGCCATGAGCACAGAAGGACCCTTCTTCAAGTCCCTTCTTTCTCTCCCCTCTTCAGTGAGACTTGGGGAGTGGGGGATTGCTGCAGAGGGGTAAACTCAGACTTAGTAAGAAGTAGCAAATGGCTGTTTGACATAGGTGTTTGTGACTTTGGGGCTTATAAAGGCTCCTGTGATAGGTGAGCAACTTGTACCTATAACAAGGAAAGATCTATGCCTATAGCAGACCAGTCAAGGCAGGGTTTAAAAATGTCTTTAAGTCTGTGAGATTTTTCTTTGTTTTGTTTTTTTTCTTTAAAAAAAAAAATCTCATTTTGGAAGTTTTTATTTTGTGCTCAACACAGCAAAATAGGCCACAATCACCAATATTAAAGCTGTCTGCTAGTTCAGGTTGCCCAGAGTTCCCAGTTTCTAAGGTCTAATTAGATAGAATAACTTTCTTCTCCAGAGGGATTTTCTCTACATGCGAGAGACTGAGTTGGAACAACTTGCTTGACTAGCTTTGTAACTTTACAAGAGTCTGGGGAGTTAAATCTCCCTAAAAAATACATTGTTATTGTGTGATTAAAGTGTTTCCAGACTTGCTCACACTCAGAGCCAGTAACAGAAACAAGCTTCCACTGCTCTCTCTGGACTTGAACTGGCGTCCATGTGCATTGTGGATGGAAATTCAGCATCCTTTGATGATAGGAATTTAAAGACATCCTTGCAACATAAATACACTGAATTTCACAGAAGTTTGCCTTTTTAGGATTGCACATGAGCAGCTCACATTCATCATCAAAAGGACATATTCTATAAGAGAAAGGGGGAAATGTCAACTAATGGGACACAGATCTTTATATCCGAAGATGATAACCACAGTTGTGGAATAAATCTGATGTTGTAGGAGAGGGATGAGTGAAGTAGCAGGAATTCCTTCCTATGTTGATGTAGGCAGGAGTAGTTAATTGTCATGCAGGATGCTTTCTGGAGATGAGCAAATCAAATACTTTCTCTAAGGAACAGGCAGTGGCAAAGGCCTTCTTTTGTCTTCCTTTACTCTTACTGAGTATGACTCTTGGTCTATGGTGGAGGATCTGGCTGCTTTACAATGCATTCCATAGTCTACCCCATGCTCTGTGACCTTGAACACTTGTTTGAGGTCTTGGAGCATTTATTTCTCATTACAAATAATGGGATAGACCCAGGTGATCATTAAGTTTCCTTATACCAGTGTATCTTAAAATGGTGTCATTGTTAAACTTTCTTATAGCTGTGTATGACACATATTTGCATAATATTTATAAACTAGCTCAAAAAACTCTAAACTACTATTTAAACTTCACCTTAAATAATATCTATGAAAATATAGGCTTGATGAGCTGGTTTAACTTTTAAAAAAAGATGTATTTATCCTGCAAATTATCTCATTGTCACATTAATCCATCTCACAGCAATTACAAATGAAAACAACTATATCCTATAATCAGAATGTTAATTTTTCAGAAGATTTTTGACTTTTCTCATAGTGTTTTTTAAAGTAAAAATGAAAGCATCCTTATTAGAATACAGAGTAAAAAAAAAAAATAGTCTAGCACTAAGTTGCTTGCTTCCAGTGGACTGACAAACCAGTGCAGCCATAGATACCAATTTCCTATATAAAATTTAGAATCTTTGCACTTTAAGAGACACAATTGGGCAATGGTGGACCACAAGAACTTATTCTTTTTACTGTTCTTCCTTGGGTTGACTTAAAAGGAGAATCACCCACTTTCAGCTCCAGATTTCAAAACAAAACAAATCATAATGTTCCAGATTAAAGTATTATTTTAAAAATTAAGAAGAAGAAGAAGAAAATGCCCTAATAACAAGAGACATATAATGAAATTATTCCCCCATCCATGGTTTTAGCGAAGCTCAGGAGACACTACAATAAATACTTTATCTGGAAGGGTCCACCCATAATTTCTTTGAAGTAACAGGAACATTAACTATAATTAAAGCCAATGACTTTTACTTTAGCATCAAAAACAAACATTATCTACTTGTGCTTACATATTCAAATTTCCATGGATACATGGTTATACCACACACAGCAGAAAAATATTAGATCATGTGGTATCTAGATCTTAGGTGATTGCCTTCTTCAAAATCACTAGAACTTGTCTCAGAGTGGAGAGCCTAGCTTCATGAGATAAATGAGAATAATTAAATCTTCCATCTTTGTTGTTAATTCATGTGCTTTTGAGAGAAATATATAGACCTCTGAGAAAAGAAAGATACCAGTAACAATATTTTCAACTCAAAAAAGAATATACTACATAACTTTTGGTTTCAACTTAATAACTTGACATGCTGTATTTAACAAGCCTATTTGGAGCTACAAAAGACATTTAGAAATTTCTGATTTTAGTAAGAGTGATGAATGTCTAAAATCCATGTCCAAAAGATAATTTATGTTGAATGCATGGTTCTATTTGCTATATCAAAGCAAGGTATCAGCTTCTTATACCTTTGAGAGGGTGTGCCTTTTCTGCAAATGAATAGAAGAGCATTCATAGAATTGCTGTATAGCCAGGAAGAAAAAGACAGAAGGATGCTAAAGAAATCTAAGCTATATCATACACATTTTAAAGGTAGATGTGTGATGATCGTGTTCTCAGAGTAGAGGCTCCAGCTCTTCTGAAAAAAAAAGTAATATCTGCAGATAATGAATTTTTAATTATTTAATGAATAGGTATGGAAGGATACTATAAGCTTTGGAGAGGTTTTCATTGGTCAGAACTAGAGCCCTTTAGTTAACTAGGAACACAGTTTTGATGATTTGAAGTGCTGATTCCCGGAAGGCATGTCAGAGATCATTTAATGCACACAACTTTTTGAAGATGAGAAAACAGAAGCCAGCAGAGGTGCAGTGTATTGCCTAAGGTCCCATGGCTGAAATGTGATCCATGGCTTGAGCCCAGACCGCTGACAGATGATCTCCACTTTAGGGTTCAATGCTCCTGCTACACTTTGATTTTACTCTGGTTTATAGAACCAGGAAACACAATGTAACACACCAACACACTTGTGACTATATGGGTAGGACACAGTTTTTTACTGCTTGATTGAATCACAAAGGAAAAACGCCGATTGACTTTCCTAGAATGTGCTTAGGAAAGGATAGTCACTTTCACTGATTAAAAGGAACAACAATGGAGGTGCTTTGGGACAACAATGGAGGTGCTTTGGTTGTGATTGATCTATATCACTAACAACATAAATAATGATAAAGCAGGTTTATGTACTGATTGGTCACTCAAAGAACTTTCCTGATAGGTGAACACCTTCTTTAGGGTACAAAATTAGCTTTGTCCCTCTGCTACTGAGTCTATTGGACAAATTTCAAGATCCAGTTTCTGGTTTAATGAAAAAGTTAGCCTAGAGAATCACATAAAAAATTTATAATGTGACTTTCATTTAAAAAATGTTTGCATGTATTTTTTGTTAGTGCATTTTTATTCAGTGTTACGTATTTGAGAACTAACTCATTTATAAAATAGTAATCTTTAACATAATAAAATTCAAGCATAGCAAAGCAAGATGTAGTCTTGTGTTGCTAGCCCTTTTTTATTATAAATATAGCTCGACGTAAAGAAATGTCCTGGAAGTTGTTTATTTTGGTCTTTGTCTTATTCAATTGGTATTCATCTGTAAGCATGGCCACACAAGTTGTTTGAAGATTTTTTTCCCTACCTTGGCAATAAAACTACACTATTGTTTTCTTATCCACATGAAGATTTGTTTATGGTGATTAGTCAATAAGAATAAAAAGAAAACTCCAGATAAATCTCACATTATATATAGTTTGAATCTTGCACTCCAGCATGAAGACCTCATGTGACAAGTACACTTTGGAAGGATGAAGCTATCAGCAAAATGCCCTAGAGGATAATAAAACTCTGGGAGAAAGGAGAGTATGTATATGAGATGATAAATCTGTGGCCTGCAAAGCAGACTCTATAAATTTGGGCCATTAATACCACAGTAGGAACAGTTCTCCTTCTCTAATGAGCTGGATGCCCTCTAATGAAATGCTTGGTCCCACAGCCCGTTAAGAAGCACTGAATCCCCTGGACTTGCAGTTCACAAAACAGAAGCAACTCAGGCATGGAACTGATCTGCTGGAAGACAGAAGGACACGTTTGAACTAAAGTCTCAGACTGTAAAGAAAAGGAAGAGTTGGCTGTGGTGATGAGGCATCAAGGAGTAACTTAGATTCCTTTAAGAACTACTGTGTGTTACTTGAAACACATAATTAACCGAGTGGATATGTGTATTTGATTATTTTTAATAGGAGTCAAGATTCTAACTCATGATTATTAATATGCTAGATATATGTTTATCTTTCAACCAGGTTTTATTTGATCTGACATGGAATAATCTGTAAAAACAAATTCAAAAGAATTCTAAAAAATAACTTTTAGAACTCGTTTAATAGGATAAATGAATTTGACATTCTCAATTACTACCATATATTATCTAAATATTTTAAAATATATGATACTTGCAAATGAAGATTTATCACATATGATTGTATTAAAATAATAAAAATAAGCCTATATCCTCCCACTCAATTAATGAAAATGAACATCACCAAAATGTCTATCATATTTCTCTCTGATTATCTCCCAGTGCCCAAATAATTTTTGTTTATTATTGTCTATTTTAAGAATTGCTGTTTTTCATACCATATAGACATCTTATTATGTTTTATATTTCTGTATGAAATATGTATATGTGAAATTTACTTCCTAAATGATAGATTCTTTAATTTTTCATTTTAACTTTAGATGAAATCATCTTATTGCTTTATTTTTCAGCATTATAATAACTATACCCATGATATTTGTAGTAGTTCTGCATTTTCACTATCCGAATAGAATTTTTTATGAATTTTCCATATTGTATTCATCTATTTACCTTTTTCCCTCATGATGAACACATGGCTTATACCCAGTATTTTTGTTTGCTTTGTATTTGTGTGTATCATAAAGACAACTACTGTAAAATTTCTTAATTTCTTACATAAAATTTATTTTATGGTTTCTAGGGATACATGCCAAAACATTTCTAACATACACCCAGAGGTGTAACTGCTGAAATGTAGAATATGTGTACCCTCAACTTTGGTAGATAATTCCAAGTTTTCCCAAAACTCTGAGAAACTTTACATACCTACCAGCAATATATAAGAATTTTCATTGTGCTTCACTTGATTATTTTTTGTGACAAACTGATGTAAATTGCTATCTTATTTTCATTCTGAATTTATTTTTTCCTAATGCTAATGATTTTGAGCAACTTTTTGTGTATTTACTCATCATTTTATTTGTTATTCTATAAAATTCTTGTCCATGTATATAGTTGACTGATTTCTGCTTCAAGTTTTCACTCTCCTGTAATACTGTTCTATATCTATACCCTTGTTAGATGTATACAGCCTCTTGGTATAAGGGTTATGTTTTGCTTCCTCTTGACTGTCAGCTTGGTCATTTGACTGGTTTTGGTCAATGTGATATGAATGAAAGTAATGGAATAATAACTTGAAGTGGGCTGGCCCTCTTCAGCATTCAGCCATACCAAGAGAACAAACTACATGTAACCATGGCTTACTGCTTTCCATCTAGAGCCCTAGAAAGAGACACAGGTACAGATTTTCCCCAAATGACCTATAGACACATGAGTGAGAAATAAACATTTGTTGTTATATGTCATTGAGATTTGAAAGGTGTTTATTATGCTGTGTTATTTGACAATATTTTTATTTCTCTTGGATATAATCTCATAAGAAAGATTTCTAGATCATAATACTATTTTCAATTTTTTGAGAAAATTTCATGCTGTTTTCCATAATGGCTGCATCAGTTCACAATGCCATCAACAATGCCCAAGGCTTTCTTTTTCTCAACATCCTCATTAACATTTGTTATTTCTTGTATTTTTGATGCTAGCCATTCTAATAGGCATTAGGTGATCTATCACATTGTATTTTGATTTGCATTTTCCTAATGATTAGTGATGTTTAGTATCCTTTCATGTATTTATTGGCTATCTCTATATCTTCTTTGGGAAAATTATTCAGATTCTTTGTCCATGTTTAAATTGGATTATTTATATTTTTGCTATAGAGTTGTATATATTCTTTATATGTTTTGGATATTAACCCCTTATCAGACAAATAGTTTACAGACATTTTTTCTCATTCTATAAGTTGTATTTTCATTTTGTTGATCATTTCTTTTTAGTTTGATGTAGTAACACTTGTTAATTTTTTATTTTCTTGCAAGTGCTTTAGGTGTCAAATACAAAAAATCATTGCCAAGACTCATGTCAAGGGTATTTTTTCTGTATGTTTTCTTCTAGGAGTTTCATGGTTTCAGGTTTTAAGTCTTTAATAGATTTTGAGTTAATTTTTTGTAATTGTTAAATAATAGGGGTCTCATTTGATTACTTTAGATGTGAATATCTAATTTCCCCAGCACTACTTATTATTTCTCCATTGAGTATTATAGGTTCTTTTGTCAAATATTAGTTGCTGTGTATGAATGGATTTATTTGTGGGCTTTCGATTATGTTCCATTGGTTTTTGTGTCCGTTTTATATCAGTAACATACTGTTTTGATTACCATAGCTTGATAATATTGCTTAAAATCAGGAAGTATGATGACTCTCAACTTTGTTCTTTTGTCTCAAGATTACTTTTGCTATTTAGGGGTCTTTTGTGGTTCCATATAAATTTTAGAATTTTTTTCAACTTCTGAAAAAAATACCATTGAATAGTGATTTAAATAACATTGACTCTATACATGGCTTTAGATGGTATGGATATTTAACAATCTTAGTTCTCCCAGTCTATGAACATGGGGTACCTTTCTATTTAGTTGTGTCCTCTTTCATTTCTTTCATCAATTCTTGTAGTTTTTAGTGTATAGCTCTTTTACCTTCTAGGCTAAATTTATTACTAAGTATTTTATTCTTTTAGATACCATTGTAAATGGGATTATTTTCTTTATTTCTTTTTTCAGGTAATTTGTTAGTACACAGAAGCTACTGATTTTTGTGTTAATTTTGTAACTGGTCACTTTACTGAATTTCTTGTTTAGATGTAACAGTATTTTTGGTGGAGACTTTATGATTCTCTTTGTATTAAATCATGTAATCTGTATCTAAAAACAATTTTCTTTCTTTCTATCCTATACTGTTGCCTTTTTTCTTCCTTGACTGATTGTTCTGGCTAAGACTTACAGTACTATATTGAATCAGAGTGATGAGAATGGGTGCCCTTGTTTTGTTTCTGATTTTAGAGAAAAAACTTTTAACCTTTCACCATTGAATATGAGCTTGTCATATATGTACTTGATTATGTTGAGGTACATTTCTTTTATAGCTAATTTGTTGAGATTTTTTTTATCGCAAATGGATATTGAATTTTGTCAATTTTTCTGCATGTATTGAGATAATACCATTTTTTCTTTCATTCTATAAATGTATCACACTAATCGGTTTATATATGTTAAACCTTACATTATTGTGATAGCCCCATTTGATCATGTTGAATGACCTTTGCAATGTGCTGCTAAATTTGGTTTGCTAGTATTTTATCAAGAAGTTTTGATTCTGTATTCATCATGAATGTTGGCAGGTAGTTTCCTTCTATGGCTTTCATATCAGGGTAAAGCTTATCTTATAAAATGAGTTTAGAAGTATTTTCTCCTTTTCAATTTTTAAGAAGGCTTTGGCAGGGATTGGAATTAACATTTTTTTTTAAATGTATGGTAAAATTCACCTGTGAAGCCATCTTATTTTGTTTTGGAATTTTTTTGTTGATGGTGGTATATTTTTAATTACTAATTGAATCTCCTTATTAGGAATTGGACTGTTTAGGTTCTCTATTTTATCCTGATTCAATCTTGGTAGGTTGTGTTTCTAAAGATGTTTTCACTATTTCTAGGTTATCCAGTTTCATGGCATAAAGTTATTTATTGTAACCTCTTATGATTCTTTGTGTTTCTGTGTTATCAGTTATAATGTCTTTTTCTCCCCCTGCCACATTTATAACTTTGTTGATTTGGGTCCTCTCTTTTTCCCTTGGTTATTCTTGCAAAAGATTTGACAATTCTATTTATCTTTTAAAAAACCCAGCTGGGTATTTTTAAATCTTTATTAATCACCATCTTACAGTTCTCTATTCTCTAATCTTCATTATTTTCTTTCTTTTGATAACTTTGGACTCAGTTTATTCTTTTTCTATTGCCTTAAGGTATAGAATTAGGTTTAGATACTATTTCATAATGTAGGCATTTATAGGTATATACTTTCTTTTTAGAACTGCTTTTGCTACATCCCATAGGATTCAGTGTGTTGTGTTTTCATTTTTGTTTGTCTTAAGAGACTTTTATTTTTCATTTAATTTCCACTTTGATTCATTGGTTATTCTGTACACACTTTAATTTCTTTGTGTTCATGAATTTTTCAGTTTCCCTTTTGTTGTTGATTTCTAGTGTCAGTATGAAACTAAAAATTATGGTCAAAAAAGATACTTGGTATAATTTCAATCTTCTTAAATTTGTTAAGACTTGTTATGTGGCCTAACATATGGTCTATCTAAGAAAATATTCCACATATGCTTGAGAAGCCCATGTGTTCTGCTGTTGTTAGCTAGAATATTCTTTATATGTTCGTTATGTATATTTGATATATTATGTTATTTAAACCCACTGTTTCCTTATTGACAATCTGTCTTAATGATCTATGTATTGTTGAGAGTGTTAAAATCCCTAATCCCTATTATTATGATGTTCTTTATTTTTTATTTTAGTTATGTTACTTTTTTCTTTATGTATGATATTAGGTACATAAATATTTATAATTATTATAATTTCGTGATGAGTTGACCCTTAGTATATAATGAGCTTCTTCGTCTCTTTTTACCATTTTTAGTTTAAAGTTTATTCTAAGTATAACTACTTCTGCATTTTTGGACATCATTTGCTCGAAATATGTTTTTTCCATCTTTTCACTTGCATTCTCTGTGTGTCTTTAAGATACACATAATGAATCTCATATAGGCAAACTATCATTGGCTCTTGTTTGGTTTTTATTCAGCCATCTATGTTTTTGTCTTTGTTTGGATATTTTAATTCATTTATGCTTGAGGTAATTGTTAATAAGGATTTTCTGTTGCCACTTGTCAATTTGTCTTTCAGCTTCTTTGTAGATGCATTGTTCTTGATTTGTATCCTACTGTGTGTTAATGTGTGTGTGTTGATGTGTTTGGTATCAGTATGATTTGATGTCTTATGTTCTTTTGTTTTTCTCTCATGCTTACCATAAGGCTTGCATAAAATATCTTAAAATAATAGCATCCTTCTTTAAACTGATAACTTTAATCAAATTCCTAAACTCTATACTTTTACTTCTCTTTATCTTATTTTAAATTATTATTAAAATTTATATACGTTATGTAACATAATGGATTATTGTAGTTATGATTATCTTTACTACATTTGTTTTTAACTTAAACTAGATTGTAAGTGAATTATGCACTACAATTATCATAATAGAGAATCTAACTTAGACTATATTTACCATTACCAGTAAGTTTTACACTGTCTTCTTATGTTTTTACAGTGTAAACTAGGATTATTTTACTTCCAGTCCAAGAACTCTCCTTAGGATTTCTTATAAGGAAGGTCTAGTGATGATAAACTCCCCTCAGCTTTTGTTAGTTTAGAAAAGTGTTTATTCATTCTTCATTTATGAAAGATTGATTTGCAGTTATAGAATTCTTAATTGATGATGTTTCTCTTCATGTTTTGAAATATTCTATTTTCTCCTGGCCTGAAATACTTTTACTGAGAAATTCACCAATAGCGTTAAGGGGTTCTTTTATAAGAAATTTCTCTTTTTCTTGCTTTCAAAAGTCATTCTTTGTCTTTCATTTTTGACAGTTTAATTATAATATGTCTTGCTGTAGCCCTATTTAAAAGCTATTTGAGATCTTTTGGGCCTCATGGATCCAGATATTTATTTCTCTTACCGGGTTTGGTATGTTTTCAGCCGTTATTTTTTCTATATCCTTTCTATGTATTTCTCTTCTCTTTCTGAAATTTCCATAACATGAATATGGTTTTTTAAATTGTGTGCCATAAGTCTTATAGGCTTTATTCACTCTACTTCATTCTTTTGTTATTCCATTCATCTGATGGTAATGTCAAATGTCCTGCCTTCTATCACTGATACTTTCTCTTTCATAGTCAAGTCTGCTTTTGAAGTTTTGTATTGAATTTTTAAGTTCATGCATTGTATTTTTCAGTGCTAGGATTTCTTTTTTTTTCATGGTTTCTTTTTATTTGTTGAACTTCTTATTTTTTCATTCTTTTCCTGATTTTATTTCACCATCTGTGTATTCTTGAAGTTCAATAAACTTCTTCAAGAAGAGAGTTACTAAGAATTCTTTGCCAATTCACAAATCTCCATTTCTTTGTCATCACTTAATGTAGCATCATCAGTTGCTTTTGGCGTTGTCATGTTTACCCTATTTTAGTGATCCCATTTTCTTAAATTGGCATCTGCACATTGGAGTAAGCAGTTTCGCTTTCTACACATTGCGGGTTCGCTTTGGTAGAGACAGTTCTTCAACAGTCAGGTGAGTTTTGTTTTCTGGACATGTCTGTTGGTAACATCCTTGGGCAGGTAGGTCTTCCTATCAAGGGACAGGCCACTGCCAAGCTTCAAGGTGGAGGTCGGGGGCTCCAGTGGCTGAAAACAGATAAAACTGTTAGCTTTGTTCACTGTTTAAGTGACGTTGCGAGGTGGAATCAGTAGATCAGTAGTTGTCTGTATTCTCTCAGAAATTCTTAATATGTTATAATATATTGATTTTTCTTATTTTGATATTCCGTATTTGTGTATAAATCTATAAACATATATATACATATATATATACACATATATATATGCATATATGCATATGTGTATATATATATATATCTTTTGGGGGAATCATTTCCTACTCTATGTTTAGAAACATTATCCTACCTTATACTTCAAAATTTTTATTGTCTCTCTCTTATATTTAAGTATTTAATTTTACCTGTCAATAAATTTTATGTATGCTGTGGGGTATGAACCCAATTATTTTTCTCATTTGGATAATCAATTGTTCCAACATCGTTTGTTAAATAGATAAGTCCTTCCTCACATAACTATAGTGACATTCTAAAATATGTAAAGTTTCTATGTATGTGTGCTATATCAGGTTATTCCTGTGATAACAGGGCTATCCTAATAGTTATAATTTATAGTAAGTCTTTTATGCAATAGAACACATCATTCTAAATCATTCTTTTTTATCAGTATTGCCTTGGCTATTTTTGGCCACTTTATTTTCTAATACAAATTTTGATAATAATTTACTCATATTTCTCTACTGCTTTACTTGGATGAGATACTACTTTAATTTATAGTCTGCTAAAACAAATCTGCCCTAAATAGTGGAATTAAAGAAATCAAGATAGTTCTCATTCAAGGTGGCAACATATTATAACTTCAAAACTGTCATAGGATGATCCTTATCAGTAAAAGTGTTAAATTACCTTGGGAGAGAATTATGGTGTCTGCTACTTAATTATCTGCATTAGAATAGTTCATTTATATTTTTATTTCTTTTTTTTAATAATTTTTTTCAGATACCTTGCTATGGTCTAAAGATTCCTACCAAGAAATCATGTTGTATTAAGGAGTACACAATTTGCTAAATGTTGATGATGCAATATATAGTATCATACTGAGAGGCCCTGAAATGTATTGAGTTTGGTGTTAATGTTGTGTTTTTACTTTTTTTGCTATAAGCAGACTGTTAACAGTTATTTGCCTTGATTATTTGAGAAACATAGTCATAACCTCTAGCCCTAAACTTGAGTCGTGGTCTTGGTGTTATAAGGCTGTTCAAAAGCAATGAGACTATCTGTTCATAAGGGTATAGACAAATGGCTATATTATCCAGAAAATGAAGTGTAACCACCTGAAAGGAAAACTTTCAGATCAACAGAACTAAAGCAACTTAGTGTTTTAAGAGTCCAAAGAGAAAATATCCCAGCCCCTAAGAAAAGTGGAGCAAAGAGCAAGTGGTTGGGGTTCTGATTCCACACAGACATACTCAGGTTTCAATTCTACATTCCATCCTTAGTGCTGCAATAAGTTTCCTTATGAATGGTGGATGATTGCTTTGAACACATATTGAATCAGTGGTGTCAGAATAGAAGTAGGAGTAGATAACCCCAAATGAATTTCCTATATGTGACTCTGATCAGCTGCTGAATTTGTCGATCAAGAGTCTTCTTATAGTCACAGCTAATCATCAGACACTGCATGAAATTATCTCCCTATAGGCCTTTGGATACAGGTTAATCAAGCCAGCTGTGACTTAACCAACACCATTTACTAACACCCAGATACCCTGGTAAACCACTTACTGATGTTCCTGTGTGCCACGTGTACTGAGCACTCATGATGAATCATGGAGAAAGAGAAGCTAATACTCCCTAGGAAAATTCAAAGGTTTATGGAAAAAGTACAATTGGGCTAAGAATTAAAGAAAGAGTAGGTAGCTTTGAGGCTATCAAGACAGAAAAATGTTCTCAGTAAAGGAAGCAGCTTATGAAAAGCTCAGTGGTAGAAGAGAATAGAATTGGAAGCAAAATTGGTTTACTAGAAGTAGTGGAATATGAGAATAGCCAAGTACATCAAAGCCATATTTTGATATACTTTGCATATCATGCATTCAAAGGTGAGCTCTTGAAGAATTTTGCACATAAATGTGAATGTTTGTTTTGATATGCATTTAAGAAAGTCTACTCTCATAACTGTTTGGAGAATCAACAGGAATGAGAGACAGTGTAGTAGGCAAAATAATTGCTTCTCAAAGATGCCCATGCCCTAATTCCCTGAAGATGTGAATATGTGATCTTATATGGCAAAACAGACTTTGCAGATGGTAAGGACCTTAAATTGGAAAAATTATCCTGGATTATTTAGGTGGGCAATAGAGGATATCAGAGTGATAGAATGTGAGAATAATTAAACTCACTCTTGTTGAATTTTAAGATGGAGCCAGAGAACCATGAACCAACTAATGCATATGGCCTCTAGACACTGGAAAAGGCAGTGTAATGATTCTCTCCTGGACTCTCCAGAAAGCAAGCAGCCCTGCTGAAAGCTTGATTTCAGCTCAGTGAGACCCATGTTAGACTTCTAACCTTAACGAACAAACACAAACTGTAATAAAAGAAATTTGTGTTGTTTTATGCGCTTGGTTTATGGTAATTTGTAATGGCAGCCATGGACAATTAATACAGATGGTGAAACTGCTGGCAGAGAGATAAGTGAGGAAGTTACTATAATCCATATCAAAGAAAATATTTCATGAAAAGTGGCCATTCATTTTGATAAATGTAAGGTTTCCCTAGAAAGAGTAAATACAGGCAGAATCTGTCCTAATAATTAACTTTCCAGAAGGACATGAAACATAATTTACCTTAAACAAAGATAATTACCCATCTGTGGTCAATATCCTTCAATGAAAAGCAATACTCCCTTAGATGGAGAATGAATAGGGCAGCAGCAAGAAAATGACAAGGTGTCTATACCTTTGAGAGTAAGAAGAAAATGCATTTTAATCAAATTAGTGGGCAATTTACCTGATCTTTTAAGAATGTGTTTCTTTTAATTAGCTATTAAGCAATGCCATGTCATTATCAGTTAATAATCAGCCTCTGAAGGATAATGTTTTTCCATGGCTTCACTTTAATGGAGCTCCTAAACCTCTTCTTGTGTCCCACACCTTGGGTCATGGACTACCTACCAATTTGGTTCTTCCAAGGACTATTTCATTGATTAAATTTATAAATTTTAGGAAAAGAAATATAATAAAGTTTAGGAATTTTAACAACCTTAATTCAAATCCTGACTTTACTACATAGTAGCTGTATGTCCTTGGGGTTGTATATAGCTCAATCTTCTCAGGCTGTTTTCTCATCTTTGAGAATAATAATAGCACCTCTTTTGTGTGCTTATTGTGAGGATTAAGTGAGATGTTTGTTTAAAGTATTGGGTTTGATGTCTAGAACATGTAATAAGCATTTAGTAAAATTTAAGTATTATCACTGTGATATATGTTATATATTTGATATTTGGGGGAGGCAGACTACAAAGTGGATGGGAGACGTGAGAAACACATATCACACACATTCTGACTGTTGTTTTATGCCTATGTGGAGTATGGCTGTGCCCCCTTGGTAAATTTTATGTTTCTTTAGCAGAAAGAGACTACGTGGCACCACACAGTTTGCTAGATAGCTCAGAAAGGCAAAGACTAAGTTTTTGGTATATCAGTACAAAATGTGAGGCAGGAGAAGAAAGACTTCCAAACAGGGCTGGATCTTGAACTGTAGTTTGAAAGATAGTAAAGTTTTCAGAGACTGAAGAGAATATACAAAATAAAGAGAACAACTGGGTGGGGGACAACATTACAATGTTAAATATAAGGACATTTTAGTATAATTAAAATGTAGGAAGTTTTTATGAGAAGAAGCGATGGGATATAAAACTGCTAGATTTCAGTAGCACAAATTTTTTTATTTCAGAACTCATTTATTTTATAACTGAAAATGTACACCTTTTGACTACTTTCATCTACTTTGCTCACCACTCCCCCAGCCCCCACCTCTGGTAATCACCAATCTGTTCTTTATATCTATACTTTTTTTAAAAAATTGCACTTATTAAGTAAATTATAAAATGTTTCTTTGCTTTATTTCACTTAGGCTAATGCTGTCTAGGTCCAATAATTATGTCATAAATGGCAAGATTTTATTCTTTTTAGAGCTAAATAACATCCCATTAGTTGTGTATACCACCTTTTCTTTATCCATTCATCCAGTGATGGACACTCATGTTGTTTCCTAAATAATGATGCAATTAACATAAGAGTGCTGATATATTTTTGAGTTAACATTTTTATTTTAACATAACTAGATGTGGGATTTTTATATTACCTGGTAGTTTGATTTTTAATTTTGAGAAGCCACCATATTATGTTCCATAGTGGCCTAATCAATTTACATCCCCACCAACAGTGCATAGGGTTCCCTTTTCTCCACATCTTTGCCAATATTCATTATATCTTGTCTTTTTTATAACAATCATTCTAACAGGTATAAGGTGTTATCTCATTACAGTTTCAATTTTAATTTTGCTGCTATTTATTGATGTTGAGCAATTTTTCATGTAAGGTTTGGCTCATTTGTATGTTGTCTTTGGGAAAATGTCTCTCGAAGTTCCTCTTATCAATTTTTAATAAAATTTTGTTTTTTTCTTTAATTTGTATTACTTTAGAAGGCACCAAGTTTTATACTAAGGGTGTACACTTCACTTGATGGCAAATGAAAAGTCATTGATTAACCTGGCACTCTAATATGATCATCTTGAAGCTATGTGCATGTAGGAAAGAAAGTAAGATATCACAAGTCAATAGGTCAGCAGGAAATTTTTAGTCTATACACATGTGAGATAATCTGTTATTGAAATAATGCTGTAGCTAGAGGATAAACACAGGGATCTAAATCTAGAGGCATTAAAAAGTGAAAAAGAAGAAACAAAGCCTATCAATAAGGAACTTAGAAAATACATATACTTATTATCATAGGAAGAAACCTTAGTCAGCCATTAAAAATAGCAAGAGAATTTCATCTACATTTACTAATTTGTACAAAATTCATTAATTATTTACTATTAAGAGAAGAAAAATAGATGCAAAACATTATGTGTCATATGCTATCACTTGAGTAAAGATAATTATATAAACATTTTGATAAAGATGACATGGGAATAGAGATGAGGAGTGGGTTGTTACTTTTAATTTTATAATAATGTACTAGAATTTTTTACAACAAACATATGGTTTTAACTGTAGCATTTAAATGTGAAACAATAATGAGGTTTGTCAATTAGACTGCCAGTAAAATCATAAATATCCAACTCCCCTAGAAGGCTAAGTAATTTCTACATATCACAATCTCAATAATCATGTGCTTGACTGAATGACTAAAATAAGAGGCAATATACCCACAGAGTTTTGAAATACTGGATCAAATTTTAACTTACTCTGGATCATAGGATCTGAGAATTGACCTCCCAACCATGATTTGCTATAAATTATCAAAACAGACTTTAGTCAATACTTCAGATTTTACACCTGTAAATGGGAATTGCTTTTTCACTATATGTTGAAGAGGTGTCAGAGAAAAATGCTGTTTGTTTGAGGACTAAATTGTATTGAAACTTACCTACTCTAAAATTGTCATCTATAAATTTGTAAAGTATAATATTTGAGAACTGGTCTTCTGTTATTCAATTTTCTGTTTCATGATATGATTTAAGTCATAGAAACCGAGGGCTACTATGTATGGTAAATGTACTGCTCTGAACTGCACAGTACTCAGGCATGAGCTTGTTATATTCCAGTAAAGCCATGTCCCTCACTAACGCAGACATTCTGTAGACCAGGTGCCTTTTGTTTTTCACACATAACATGTCATAACAGCAGAAGGACTAGAATTGTAATTCTTCCAGTAAATTTTACTTTACTGAATGTCAATACATCTGAAACTACAACCATAATAATAAATTACACAATTATAGATGCTATTTTTATGGTTTCTGTTTACTTGCAGATCTGTGGGTGTAAGGACAGACGTCCTCTAACTGCACATAAAGCTGTACAAATACACTCCTGGCACCCAGGCTGTAGGAACATTCATCATGCATGTTGCCAAGAGCACCTCAGATGTGTTCTTTAAAATTAATCCTCGGACCACTGCCTACCATATTTACTAAAATTCAGTCAGTTTTTGTCAAGATGCAGAATGATATCTGTTCCCAGACCTTATCTATCAACCTCCTTAAAATATCTGGAGGGCAATTCTACTGTACCAAAAACGAAATTTAAAAATCTTAAAAAGTACACCAGAATAAATCCATCAAAGAAATGTAAAAGAAAACCATTTTTCCCCTCAAGAATAAAACAGATCTATGAAAAAGAATCAGAAGCAGCCAACTAAATTAAATGTACTGTTTTCTCCATGTGTCCCCTACAGGAAAAAGTGAAATGGCCTCCTGCAGAAGGCAGATTGCTTTCTTATCTACTGTAATACATATAAGCAGTTATGAGTTACTGCCATCAACTCATTTATCAGTAACTACAGAATAAGTATATAGGCAGAAAAGACCCTGTCTCTTGAAGTTTACAATCAAGTGGGACAGGAGAACCACTGATGCTCATAATTAAAACATAGGATTATCTCTGAGATCTTTAAAAATTCAAGAGAAAAGCTCTCCATCCTCTTTACTGTCATCATGTTGCTGTCATTCTCATACTTATTATCCTCATCTTCCCCACCTGTTATTGTTATCTTTATCATCATCATCATCATTATTGTTTTTCTCCCCTTCATCATCAAAACCGACAATTGCATTCAGGTCTTTAAAGACATGGTCTTTGAAATCTCAGTAAGGTAATTGTATTAACATTCTCAAGAGGAAATAATAAAACTGCAGCAGAAACAGTTTCAAAAAGTGTGCAAGTTCGCATAGAAAAATTAAATAACAGAGTCAGGACTTCTGAAACCAAAATGTCACATTCTTCCTTCAAATCCTCTCGAGAGCTCCTGATTGGAATGAGCCCTTCAGAACCAGAAAAACTACAGAAGACAATGTATCTTTCTGTAAGGTGACCCAGATTGAAAGGTCCACATTGAAAAATTCCCTCCATGTGTGTCTTGCATCTTCTCTCTGATCTGCCACCCACCTCCATGACTTTTATGTGAAAATCAAATCCTGATTCATGCCTTATGGAACATCCTGCAGTTTCATTTGTCCTTTCTACTCAGGAGCCAGCTGCAGCACAGGAATTCTTTACAAGAAATTTGTAAACTTATTTCTTCAGTAAGTTTATAAAATTATTAGAGTTTGTAACCAAAACTGCTTTAGTTCTGTAATGAGTCCAGAATTCCTAGTGTCATAGCCCAGCTCTACCACAAAATTTGTGACTCAGGGAATATGTCTTTTCTTGGGATTTAATTATCTATCTGTAATTGTTATATGTGGGGCAATGGGCCACTGTGATAATTTTACATTTCTTTCTGGGTTAAGGTTCTATATGTTCAAAGTAAACTTATTTAATTAGTTTCACAAGTGAATTAATTCTTTAAAGAAATATTTGAGTTCTATACCCACCGCAACAGGCAATAATTATAGTAGCTCTAAAGTAGATCATCACCCATAGTATCATTTCTCAAAAGTAATTGCTAAGGTTTTAGAAATCCTCTTTCTAGCTTTCTTTTCTTTATTTTCATTTTTAGATAGTAATGTGCTACACGTACAATTTTGTACCTTTTTCACTTGATGAAACAGTATAAATAATTACTGTGATTTTACAATCTATGCAGCATACAAATCACTGGCAGCATAATCGTAATTGCATGTAAATTAATGTACTGGTTTTTATATAAATGATTCCTAGTTACAGTTATTTAGGGCATTTTCAATTTTTCATTGAAATGCCTTATATAGCAAACATCTTAATATATAGGTGCTGCTGAAAATTAATCATAATCAAAAGTATAGAAAATGCTCTAAAGATTTCCAGAGCACATTTCCATCCCATTGGACGTTTTAAGTAACTGCGTTGTCAGAAATATAAGTATTGTTGACTCTTAAAAATGTGAGGCTAAATCCACAGTTAGTTAGTGGCAGAACCTAGCACCCACAACTGTGCTTTCTGATCCAAGTCAAATTGATGATGTTCTTTCTCTCCTGCTCTACCTGGGGAACACATTCCCATCACTGGACTCTTGTAAATCAGTAATGCTAAAGTCAGTGACTAGGTCCCAGCCCTCTGTGGAGTTCCACATCCAAATTTCTAACTGCTTTTGCAGAAATATTACTTTTGAAATTCAACAGGACTATCTTTCATCCATTTCTCCTCTGGTTTTCCTAAGCTCCAGATAGATCTCATTCCACCTTCCTTACAATAAATCAGTGTGTAAGCCCAGCAGACTAATTTCCTGAATATTTTCTTTAAATAAAATATGATCTCTGTTCTCATTACCTGGGTTCTGCCATTATCTTTTCTAGCCCAGATGATTTTTAACAACTTCAGCTTATTGGCCTGGATCTTTTTTTCCCTCCTCTAATTCACTCTGCATACTATATTCAACATTATCTCTAAAATTATTTCAAAAATTACTTCTTTCTAGACAAAACCTTCAATAACTCACTGCCATACTCTTATGCACCATTTTTCATAATTTATTCCCAAGCTAACATTCCAGCTTCATCAATCATATTGAATTACTGATGGAGACCCCCAAACTTTATGAACATTCAAGCCTCCAGGAGTTTTTTTCCTCTCCACAGACTTTTTGCTATCTCTTCTGTTTTTCTCAATGAAACTTTCAATTCTCTTTTGCCATCACTATCACTTCTTCATTAAATTGTTCCTTTTCCCACACGAAGTTGTTACGACTTCCTATGTGTTCATGTCAGTTTGTACATCTGTATATTAAACCACAAATTATACTCTCATCTATTTCTTTACTCCTCTCTTTCTTCCCCTGTACTCTATTTTCTTCAATGACAGGGCATTTTTGATTCATCCGTATAACCATAACAGGTGGCATTTTCTCCAGCACATGGAAGTTAATCACTGTATCTGGTGCTTTTCTATGCCACCACATTATCTATAATGCAAAGTTTGCTTCAACCATTCAAAAAACAATCCATCATAAAGTGGATTCCCTGGCATTTGGCAGGAATTGTATCGCCCACAATACTATTATACAGTCATATTGTCAGAGAGAGCTAAGCATGGCTCATTTAGAACCAGAAAGTTAAAGGTTAAATTATATCAATAAGTGACCCAAACTTTAGTCTTAGCCCGCCTTGTTTTAAAAGGATTCAAGCCCTAGATTTGCCCTGTAATTAAGCTGTTTCTGACATGAGCAGTAACTATGATTTGAGCTATAAAAAAATGAGAACAGATTCTAATGCCTATTATCAACCTATCAGCTTTATGTATGTTTTTATAACAATCATTTTTCTCTGAAGTCTGTGTCAAATATATTGTGTGAAGTGGTTCCTTCCATGCAAAGTTTTTAAATTCCTAAACATATATATATATGTTTATATATATATATATATATATATATATATATATATATATATATATATATATATATATATGAAGTTTGCAGGCAGCACCTAATTTAAGCTAAGGAGACTTCCAGGAATTTGTAGATAGTTTAATCTTTTTTAATTTTTTAAATTATTTTTTACGAGTTTATTTATTTTTATTTATTTTTTATTATGGTGACATTGATTAACAAAATCCAGTAAGTTTCAGATGTACAGTTCAATAGTAAGGCATTTATATTCTGCATTTCTTAGAGTCTAGATAAAATACATCCTGGGTTCATCTACTAACTGAATCTATCTATTACAGTAGTGGTAGGATTCCAAGACACAAAATTATTTGGGGTAGCTTTTTTGGTTTCTATTACCATTTCAAAGGTTAAGCGAATTCTGAAAGTTACTTATCCAGTATTTATTTTTCTAAACTAACTTCTGATGAGAAAACAATTAGACCACCAATGAGCATCATGTATTCTTACTTATCTGTACTTGCAAAAAAGTTCTCTAAGACTATAAATATTTTTTATAGGAAAAAAAGCATGGTTGATAGTTACAAGTGCAGTCTTCATCCCTAAGACCTATGAGCATAAACAAATCATAAAACATATGCAAATTACATTTCACTCCAGGATTATAACCATCAGGAAAATTTCCATTTCCTAAAGTTATCAAATGTGAGTAAAAATAAAACAGATTCTGGTAAATCAGTAAGGGTCATGGAAGTTTGGTTTAACTATTTAAATACAAACTAACACAGTTAATAGCTAGATAGAAATGTAATACATTATGATATTTGACTTCTCATTTTTTGGTAAAACACATGTAATATCCAGAAAGATTAAACAGTTTAAAACTCAAATGATAAAATCTAAGAAACTGTAGAATGGGACCTTTGTCAATGTTAATAGAGAAATAAATATATTTGAAATGAAAGACAAGATCTCAAAGAGAAAGTTTGAGAGATACTAATATATAACATTATAAAACTCTTTAATAAAACCAATGAATTAAAGAAAAACAAAGACAGTGACAATTTAAGAATATTTTCATTAAATATGGAAAATGTTTAATGTGCACAGCCTACAAAGACATGTCCAAATTTAATGGGATGACACCAAGATGAACTAAATTAATAGCTAATAGTTACAGTCAAATTACATGAGGGGAAATATAGATAGTAAATGCACACATAGAATAATGTCTTGATTGGTGTACTGTTTCATGATATATGTGTAGTTTAGATATTAAAATATGGTCTACAAAGATTTGAACCAAAGCTGTGACAGTGGTTACATCTGGAATAAGGTGAGAATTAAACTGAACCAGAAGATTTTATATTCATCTTAACTAAGATCATGATAGCCATTATTATAGCCATTATTACATACTGGTCCTGATTCTAAGTGCTCCTCTATACTATCTTATCCAACTCTTATAACAACTCTGTTAAAGAAATACTAAAACTATCTTCATACTACACATTAGAGAACTGAGGGGCAAAAAAATTAGTTGCCCAAAGCCACACAAGTGGCAACTATTCAAGCCATGATTAAAACTTTATTCTTATTAAATTTTTTTGACAAGATAAAACAACCCTGGTAGTTTTTGGTAAAATTTCTGCACATTCAGAATTGACAATCTTAATTAATGCAAATTTTATAGAAAAAAAATATGACTATATAGCAAAAGCCATTAAGATTTACACACATTGATCCAGCATTCTCCCATCTGTAGAAATAATTTAAAAGAACAAAATTATTTAATTGTAGTATTTAATGAAGTAGCACTTATAAAAGAAACTTTGTAATTAATCTAAGTTTCAGTATAACAAGGCTCATCTACATTAAAATTGTAGTCTGGAAGATTCTTCAATCATGAGGACATGTTATAAAGTTGCTAGAATAAAAATACTTTACATACAAAAAATGAAAATGCAGTTTTAGAACTGAGAGTTTTTGTTATTTAAAACAGTCCTAATTACATTACATATTTATTAAAAGACATTCAATATAGCCATTTTAAAATATGTACTTTTTAAAAAATTTTAGATTAAAATACAGAAAAGTTGCAAGGATAGTAAGCATTCCTGAGTACCCAGTATCTGCTTTCCTTCATTAACATCTTATATTACTGTAACAGAATCGTCACAACCAAAAAACCAATATTGGTATTCTGTTTTTAACTAAACTTTATACTTTATTCAAATTTTATATTTTCTGCTAATATCATTTTCTGTTCCATGATCCCATTTGGGATGCTATGCTATATTTAACTGCCTCCTTAGGCCCTTTTGGACTCTGATAGCTTCTTAGAACTTCCATAGATTTGATGACCTTGGTAATTGTCAAGTGTTTTGTAGAATGCCCTTTGCTTTGGGTTTGTATGATAGTTTTCTCATGGGCAGATTGACATTATTGGTTGTTGGGGAAAGTAGCCACAGAGATTATGTGCTGTTCTAACAACATCTTAGAAGTACACACTATGAACATGACTCATCCCTGATGATCATCTGGCTAAGGTAGTGCTTGGCAGCTTTCTTCACTGTAACATTACTTCTTTCTTTCTTTTTATACTGTACTGTTTGGAAGCAAATTACTAAGCATAGGCCATACTCAAAAGATGATTTGTGCTCCTAGAGGGCAGAACATCTACATAAATTATTTGAAATTCTTCTATGTGGTTTGTCTGTTGTCTCCCATTGTCTAATGTTTTCAATTATTTATATCAGCAGGAACATAGATAATCACTTTATATCATGGGTGGTTATAATACATTACTATTTTTCTATTTTTCTATTTTATTTTCACTTGGCCCCTATGTCCCTTTGACTTATCTACTTATCCCCATCACTGTGTTTTTTGAGCACTTTCTTACTCTCTAGCACTACAAGGGCTTTCAGGCTCATCTTGTATATTTCCTATCCCAACCTTAGAGTTAGCCATTTCTTCTGTATCTGGAAAATAGTAATAAAAACCAACTGAGTGCTGGGCATTGGTTGTAGACACTTTTTCAACAAATGATTTGCTCAAAGGCTAACAGTCAATGACAGAATGAGGATGATAACTCAGGTTTGGTCTCCTGAACTTCTACTCTCTACTCTAATATTATGTCAGTATGGCCACCTTCTGGTTCATTCATGTGGTCAGAGAAATTTGTTTATAGATACACAGCTTTATATTCTCTGTAGAAATTTTAAATCAATTTACCACATTTGAATTATGCCTTAAATCATATGCCTTTGTTTTTAAATTAAATGTAAAACGAAAATGAATTTTCATCATTACACAGGCCTCTCTTGGATCTGTTGTTGTACAATTATCTTATCACTAATTCTTCAAAAGCAAACACTCCTTTCTCCTTTAAATTTCCTTGACCATCCAATTGCAATGTTTCCTTCTTGTACATGAATAATCCATAAATGAACTGTACATGAGGTCTGACTCCTGACCCTCTCTGTATCCCATGCTCCTTCTGGAAGAAATGCTTGGCCAGTGTTCTACACTATTAATTTTATATCTCACATTTTTTTCATAAAAAATATTATGACAAACTTTAACATTTCAAATAAAAGACACTGACTCTGATTTTATCCTTTAACACTGAGAAGAGAAATTTTATAATAGGCATGGTAAAATCTTGTGTTTTTTACTCTATGCTAAGACAAGATATTTCCATTTGGTTTAAGAGAATGTTGAAACTCACCATTTAAAATAACAAAAACAAAAAATCTTGGCTAATTTTTTCATATTAATCGATTTTCAAAAATTGTAATAAATAAATTTCTAAAGAAAATGAGATAAAATGCTCTCAGCAGCTCTATTGCAATATTCAAGTGTCTAATCGTTCTTAGACCAGCTCATCACTTTTCTTTCAAAGGTTAAGAAATAATTGGTCACTGAATAAAGTCATAAGAAACACAAGTAAGGTAGACAGAAACGAGATTGAAATGTCTAAATCCTATGTTATTTCTAAAGGTTGTGAAAGAATGCACATTTTCTTTCTAAATGTCAATTTAATCTGAATGGCAGTGAACCTCGGATAACATTTAAATTTAATGTAGAACTCTTGAAAATAAAGCAATAGCCTAGCTAACTGCTTGTTTTGCTTTTGGGTGGACCTCAGGTTTGGCCTTCAGCTGATGGATAGTCAAAATATCCTTTCCATTTGGAAGTAAAAACATAATAACTGACTTATTAGAAAGGAAGAGAGAAGCTTTATTTGTTGGCCAGTGATCAATCTGGGATTTCTGAGACTCAAAGTGCTGGATAATGACTGGAATTATGCAGTTCATCTGACTGGATGCCTAATTAGGATTAGAAGGGACCAAACACTGAGGATTATTCTAGATATTTAAGATTTTTTTAATGTCGGTTCTATCTATTGTCTCCCAACAGAAATGTTTTTCTCAAAACAAGTTGCACAGAAGAGCTAAGTTTATTGCAGAATTTTTTATAGGCCATATGAAAATGAGAAGGTTTTGGTAAGCCTGGGAATATAATTGGCTAGTAGACTTTAATTTTCTGTTAATCCTAGGGATAAGTTTAATAGTTTTGTTTCAACACTTTGAATTTGAAAATGTCTGGATTCAGGCTTATGCAAATTTGGCTCTATAAGAGTCAATGCTGAGAAATATTTGAGCTGTTTGGCTCAAATTGGCTGAGAGATGAAGCCAAATAGGCAGTATCTCCAACATTAAAGAGAGAATGATGGCAGGCACTATTTAGTCCCTTGTGTATTCTGAGTGATTAATTGTTCTGTGTATTAACCACCTGAGTCACCATTAATCCCTGACTTTCAGGACCTGTTCAGTGTTTCTCATGTTCTAGTGGGGTTATTATTTCTATTCTCTCATATTAATATTTCTGGAGACTGCATTCAGATTCATCAATGACCTGTCTTTTTTATGTACTGATGCGTTAATAACTTACCAAGATGATTACATTGAATGGATTTTCTCTCCATCTGCATACTCCAATTCTATATCCCACATTCTGCTCTATCACAACAAAAGAAGAAAAATATCCTGGGGCTTAGTCTGGTTTTCTCTTTGAGACAGTTGGGTTTTTCTAGTATGCTTGCAATAGGAAGGGATTGGTGGATTCAGATTGGAATGACAGCCAAGCAGCTGCTAGCTTCTCTTTCTTAAATATCAAGTGCCTGTCATCTCGTTTGCACAACTCTGCTTGTCACAGTTATTTTTTCAGCAAGCCTGATGTCAAGAACCTGTTGCTGGCCATCTCCCTTGAGTAAAGGAACCTTGGCTCAGAATAAAGATTAGGATCAGAATGGGCCTTCATTCTCTGAATCTTTCTATTCCTTGGTATTCAAATGTACTTAGTATTCAAGGGTTTTACTTGAGCTAGCTAGTATTGTCAGAAAGCCAACTATGGTTTGTGTCTTCTCCCTGGATTCTACTTGCCTATGTATGATACTCTCAATATCGCTGGTTAGCAGTAGTCCAGTAGAATTATTGGAAATAATTTGTAGCAAATCATCTATATTTTGCTTGCTCAGGAATACAACTTTATGTTCTGATTGCTTGTGCAGGCACCAAAGTTCTCATACTCTTTAGCTTCATGGCCTTTAGTTTCATGAGCTAGGATGTTACCATTTTATTCTTAGAGCTCAGTTCCTAGTGAGTATAATTTAATAACAGGTATTTTTCCTGAACATATAGCTCTGACTGAATTGATACACTAGTTTTTTAAGATTAAAAAGCCATTTTAAATTCTTCACCCTCTAAAGGTAATTGACATATTTTTTTAAACTTTTTATCAATCTGCTGTACATATTACAAGGTACTTTTAAAGCAGAAAACAGATGTAATGGAAAGAAATGGTTTTAATTAAAATATGTAACATTAGTTCTCTTAAGGTCATGGGGTAGTTTGGTGTAGTGAAAAACCGTACACTGACAATTTCAGAAATGAGATCAAGACCAATTCTATCATCTGTTAGCTTGACAAGAGTTCTTCAAAACAGGAACTGAAGACACAGAGAACTATACCTTCTCTCCAAAATCATATAGTATTTTGGTGATACAAGGAATTAGCACTGTAACCTGGAAAGAGCAAAGGTCATAAAACTAATCACAAGTGTCTATCAGCCCATGTTTTGTTAGGTCTATTTGCCCTCAGAACAAAAGTAAATCCTTCCCACTCTCTCTGCCTTGCACAACATCTTGAATAGTAGCTTCGGTTTCTGACAGTCAGGCTTGCTATAGTTTAATTTTCCACTCAGTAACTTGGGTGTAACACTGCCTCCTTCATTTGTCCCTTCGGCTTAGGAGTGAAAGTAGCTCCCTCCTGTTGCTGATCACTGTCCTCTTATCATCCTTTTTCCACCTGTTCCATATATTCTTTGTGTAAAATTATCTTGATTTTCGTTTTCCTAGTGGAGCCATGAATGACACAATAACTGCATGGTTTTGAGCAAGTTACTAATGGAGGTTATGGCTTAGTATTTTTTTCCTTCTTCATTTTACAAATGAAAGTAATAATAGTTGGCCTATGGAACTACTGTGAAGATGAAAGATAACTTTCCCTGATACATAATTGGAACTTAATAACTCACAACTGTTAAATGGCTGTTGGGATCATGTTAGCCTTAGTTATACATTCTGCTGTGATTAAGAGAATGAAAGTTAACACTTAGGTCTCTAACTCATGTTTTTGCTTTTTCCTGCCATACCACTCTTGGGTCCAAAGAAGCAAGACTGTTTTACCAATCCTATGAAAGCTCAGTGAAAATGATGCAAGTAGATTTTTTCAACCAATAAGGTCATCTGTGGACCTTAAACATTTTAAAATATTACTTATAGATAATTTAGGGTGCAAGAAAAATAATCTAATTTGTGTATATTTACACAGAAAAGCTTAGCGGGAATCTGTTACCTGTGGGGAGGAGTGTGAAAATTTGTAAAAGGAATAAACTTTCATTCTATTTAAATATTACTTATAATCTACAAAGCAGATATTATACTATACTATTATATTATGCTATATATCATTTTTCAAATGAATTTTTCCTAGTCTGCTCTGTTTACTACATTAAAAAACCAACTCATCACTTTCTCCTGAAGGATTTTAAGTTTTTAAATGTCACTAAGATGAATGAGAAACCCAGGTCACACAGTGTCAAACTCCTATTTCCTATTTCTAAGAGTCTAGGATGGCAAAACCCCATTTAACTCAGCCATGGGAAAGAAAGCCCTCTCAAACTGAGAAATAAAAACATTTCCATTTCTTTAGTCAATCTAAGTAGGCAGGGAAATTTTTCATTGGCATTATGGAGTGAAAAGATCAAAGATGTTAAGGCCAGGAAAGCTTGGATTTGAAAATCTGGTGTGTCACTTCTAGCTGTGTGACTTAAGCAGTTTGTCTAATCTCTCTAGGCATCACTTTCCTTGTTTGTGAAAAGAGACAAATAGCTGCTATAGGAAGTGCATGGTGGCAGTGATGGCATGTCCATAAGAATATAGAAATAAAATAAACCTTTCTACTGAGAGCTTAGTAATGAAGTAAACTCATGAGAATCTAGATGTTAAGTACCCAGTCTCTGAAAACACATGAAACTTGGTTTTTACCCTGACTCATCCACATAACATTTTGTGTTCTTGATGAGTTTTTTTTTTAATTCCTTAAGACTTAGTTTCCAAAATTTTTGTGAAGCAAAGATAAAAAAGTACCTAGTTCAATGGTGGTTGTGAAAATTAAATTTAAAAAATATATATTTTGTATGGTTCCTTGTTTATAACTAAAATAAATATCAACTCACTTGTTGCTGTAATTGTTTACTATAGATATGATCAAAATTGACCATCTGAAGGAGTCTTCCTAGCTAACAAACTGTGCAGATAACCTGACTAAAGATATGTATACACCAAGAAAAAGACTGTGTCAACCATAATGAAAATTGATCACCAATGAAAAAATGAATATAGAAAAAAGTAATGGGTAAAACATTCACAAAGTATATTCCAACGGGCCAGCTGGAGAGGATACCCCTTTCAGACTGAAGTTAATATCTGGGGGCCTGGGAGGCCCACCAGAACTCATTGCTGTTATTATACAACCTATGCTATAACTTCTATTTTCCCTTTATCAGTCTGATCACTAAGCACGCTTGTGAGACTTTGGCTTCCATTTAACTACCCTATAGCGAAACAATCCTGAAAGTACTATTGATTGGTCCAGAATTTTACAAGTCTCTTGGAAAATTAGTGAACTGTCATTCTGGTTTCACATATTGATTTATTCTGTGTCTTGTTAGCATGAGCCAGCATTTTCAAATCCAAGCGACTCTAGGACTTTGATGAGGCTGTCAGTGAAGACAGCTGGGTTTAAAAAGTACTGACATGAGCCACCTGGTCTCTGACACTTGTTAACTATTGGATATTTGTCAAATTAATAGAACTCTGATCATAGGTTCTTGTAAAATTAGGTGCTACAAAACACAGAGGTGCACACCTGAAACTAACACAATATTGTGTTAGATATATTTTAATAAAAATCTTTTAAAAAGCATAATAAAGTACTTAGCATTAAATACATGCTACGATAAAAAGCTCCAACTATGCAAAATAGAAGTGCTCTCTGCATGGGGGTGAGGGAGATAACGAAAGATAATCTTTGATGACTTTCTTATTTTTGTTTTAATTTAAAAAAAATTCTCTACAGGTAAGCAGTAGGGTCACTGCCATAAATATGTTTTAAACTTTTCTTCCTCAGGTAGAAATGTAACTGTGCTGATCATGTCATGTTTTTTTCTTAAAATAGATTAATTACTAATAACCCAAATTCATTCTTTTACTTACTAATTCAGTCCATCATCAAATAACTTATTTATCACTCAATGATCACATATTGGATGTAAAGTAATATCTTAGGTATAGACTATAATAATAATGTAGTTCTATTTCTCCAATAGTCAACAGACAAGGGGGAAATATAGAATAATATTTCTATGATATATAAATATTATAGAAAGTTACAATGTAGTATGATAGATTCCATAATAGAATAATGCCTTTTCTATCATGAAAAAATAAAGGTTGGAACACAAAGTAACATTTGAACTGGACGTTAAGAACTGACTAGTGGCAGGAGTAGGATAGATATTCTGGGAAAAGAAAAGGTATCCTAGGGAAAGAGAAGAGGCATATACCAGGGTACAGAGTTCTTTGAGGGTACCAAATGTTTAGGTTTAGTCCTAAATTCTGGGTTTTCTGAATACTATGTTTTTGGGTAGACAGGTAGATCAGGGTAAGATTTATATGAGCTTGACCTATGTTGTGCATACTAAGTAGAACCTATCCCGCAGTTAGTTGTGTACCAGAAATACTTTTTAAAAAATATTATCTATAACATTTTATTTCTTCCTATGCTTATATACAATAACTGGTTGTGCAGAGGCATATACAAGACAGACAACAGAAGTTTTGTCTTGGTTTATTTCTCTATGTATTGCCTAAATGGAAATAACATTGATGACTTTTAACCTTACTATTACCATTCTTTAAACAAATCATCCTAGCCTAAATTGTAGTAACACAGATATTTAACATCACTATTTCTTATTGAGTATTTTAATATTTAATGTCAGGTAAATTTTTTATTTCACACAAGATGGAGCAAATTGCAATGAAATATTATGAAAATAGCCAGGAAAAGTCAACTGGATTTGTTATAGTCGAAACAATTATGCTGTAAAAAAAAAATCTGATTAGATATAAATTAATAAACTGTTCAACTAATGGGAAAAGAACACTAGACATAATCTGTTTGGATAAATTTATGTAATTTTAGCATTTATGCCCAAATTGTAAAGTTAAATAGCCAACATATTTCTACTTTTATACCAGTCGATTTGAAAGTTTTGGATAACACAAGGAAGATTTTCCAAGGATATCTTATCACTATCTTTTGCAAAAGCTGCACTTCACGTTGCAATCATTAATTAATCTTGACTTTCAACACTTCAGCACAAGAGATAAATTGACTATATGAATTGAGAAGCAATGATTGATTAGACTAGCATCCTTGACAGGAAGACCTTGAATTGTAGTTGTATGTAGATTTTTTTTCTCAGATATAATTTCTACGTTATCCACATACCTTGTTCTGCCTGATTGACTTCTTTTGCCACACAAAGAATCAGCCAATCACATGTGTGATTTGGAAAACTTTGACATACTCTAGGGAATTGCCTGTCACCGTGGCTGTCCTGATAATTAACCACTCTCAGGCAGAGTGAGATTCAATTAAGCAAAGCAATCCTCCAACTGAAATGATGTCTAGACTCCAGAAAAGTTTTTTCAAGAAAATTATAAAACTAGAAATAGGAGATAAAAGAAAGGTTGATGTTTACTCTCAACCATAATATAGAAAGGGAAATGAGTATTTTGTCTGAATGATTTGGATCTTTATATTTCTGAAGTTTCACTTTCTAAAGATTTAGAAGTGGAAAGAACCAAATGAAGACGTATATGGCAAAAATTGTTTAATATGCCATGGAGTCCATTGTCATTTGTAAATTCTCACTTCTTTATTAAACTAATGGGAAAATGTACAGAGCCCAGGATCCCATACTAAAACCATCTGAGACCTCATACCACTGGGGATAGGTAATAAACTCTCTCTCACAAGATTTACCACAAATACAAGGCAGAAGTTAGTTTTTCATTGTGGAACATGGAGCAAGAATGTTGAGAGAATACCATTTCCAAGGCCCGGGAATACAGGGTATACCTAATACTGAGTCTGGAGCAGCACAAAACTGCTCCTGTTTCCCACTATTTGTTTGGCAAGCAATGAATGGCAAGTAGTAGGAGTTTACTACTCATAGAAGGCTAAGAGCATATAAAGACATACACTCTGCAGCAGTGATGTCCAATGATCACTAAAAGGCAAGGGTGGGGCAAAAACATGGAGAAGAACTCTTCAAAAATCTGAGCTTCCTTTATAAACAGCAGGCATAATTTTTAAAAATTTTGTGTTTATGGTTCACTGAAGGTAAACAGAACAAAAATAAAACCTATCCAGCTAGTTAACTAATGAGATAGACTCAGTCCTTCACATTTAAAAGAATTATATTTTCATACATAAATGATACATAACTTATCTCCAATATACTTCACAGAATATTAAAATGTCTGGCATTCAATCAAAAATAAAAGGAAAAAAAAACATCACAACATCAGAAGAGTCCATTCTCAAGAGAAAATGCAATATCAAAGGAATGTCCAGATTTAGAGATGGCCTCCTGCTAGGAACCATCAAACAGACCCTTCAAAATACTTATAATTAATTTTTAAAGAGTAGTGGAAAAGGTAAAAGACACACTTGGAGATGTAGGGAATTTCATCAAAGAAATAAAGAGGTACTAAAAGTCAAATAAAAATTTTATCAAGATAGGTAGAAGACACACCAGGAAAAGATAGATGAAAGAGAGAAAACATCCAAGAGCTGAGGAACAGTATCAAGAGTTTAATATGTGTAGTTAGAATTTCAAATGGGAAGGAGAGAGAAACTGGAACAGAAGACATTTAGAAGATATAAGAAAAAAGATCAAATTAAATTCAAAGTAAAAGAAGGAAGGAAATAATAAAGGTAGGAGCAAAATCAATGAAATAGAAATGAACAAAATTGATGAAAGAGAAAACTGGTTTTTTGAAAAGGTCAATATCACTAACATGCCTCTAGTCACACTGATAAGAGAGAACACAAATTAATATCAGAAATAAAAGATAGGATATAACTATAAACTTTAATGATGTAATTATAGATCAAGTAGGGAAGAACTTACATTTTTAAAATCTTTTCTTATGAATGTGACATAATTTATATCTTTTTAAAATTAATTGTACCCAAGTTTTTTAGTTTCTCTCTCTCATATAAGTCCTGAACAAATTTTGTAAGATTTGAACCTAAATATAACTAAATATATTTTGGAGAAAGTAATGTAAATAATTTATTGTTTTAAATTTCAGATTCTAATTGTTCACTGCTGTTATATAGGACAGCAATTGACTTTTGTATATTAACCTTGTATTCTGCAACCTTAATAGAATCATTAGTTCCAGGTAGGTTTTTGTTGTTGTTGATTCTTTGGGACTTTGTACATAGACAGTCATGGCATCTATGAACAAAAAATGCTTTCCTTCCTTCCTTCCTTCCTTCCTTCCTTCCTTCCTTCCTTCCTTCCTTCCTTCCTTCCTTCCTTCCTTCCTAATCTGTATACCATTTTTTTATTGCATTAGCTAGAACTTCCAGTACAGTGTTGAACAGGAGAGGTTAGGGTGGGCATCCTTGCCTAGTTCTTGTTCTTAATGAGAACACGAATGGTTTTTGTTACCACCAAAAATGAATTTTACTGGCATTGTTTTTTGTAGATTGTTTAAATCCAATTGAAATTGTTCCCTATATTTCCAGTTTCTGATAGCTTTGATCATAAGTGGGAATTTAAATTTTTTTCAAATGTTCCTTCTGTCTTTTTTACATGATTATATAATATTTTTTAAAGATTGTATATATGTTAGATTACATTAATTAATTTTGGAATGCTAACCCAGCTTTGTATAATGAGGATAAATCATATTTGGTTGTGGTATAAAATTCTTTTGCTAATATTTTGTAAAGAATACTTGCATCTATGCTCATAGATATATTGGCTTGTAGTTTTTCTCAGTGTAATTCTTTTTCTGGTTTTTATATTAAGGTAATGATTGTTTTATAGATTGAATTAGGAATTATTTCCTTGTTTGTATCTTCTGGAGCATTTGTAGGAATTTGGTGTCACTTTTTTTTTTAATATTTTGTAGAATTCACCAGTGAACCCACCTGGGCTTTGTGCATTCTTTTTGGAATGTTATTTTTTATTCAATTTCTTTAACAGTTATAAACCTATTCAGATTACCAATTTCTCTTTGTATGAGTTTTCATAGACCCTGTATTTAAAGGTATTGGTCCTTTTTGTCTGGGTTATCAAATTTTGGAACATAGACTTGTTTATTATGTTCCTTTATTATCTTTTCAATGTCCATGGAATCAGTTGTTATGGCTCCTCTTTAATTTCTGATATCAATAATTTGTATTTGTGTCTTATCTTTTTTGGGAGGTAGGAGAGTTAACACTGGCAATTTTTCAAGTTTGTTGATCTTTTCAAAGAATCAGCTTTTGATTTCATTAATTTTTTCTATTGATTTCCTTCATTCATTTTTATTGATTTCTGCTCTGATATTATTTTTTGTTGTCCTCTTACATTGATTTAATTTTCTCTTTGTTTTCTAGTTTTCAAAGGTGAAATCTTAGATTATACATTTAGACCTTACTACTTTCTAATATTTGTTTATATTGCCTTAAATTTCCCTCTAAGCATTGCTTTCACTGTTATCTCACAAATTTTGGTACAGTATATTTTCATTTAGTTTTAAATATTTTAAATTTTTCTTGAGACTTATTTGATCATGTATTATTTATCAGTGTGTTATTTATTATCTAAATATGAGATTTTTCAGTTTCTGTTTTTCTTTTAGTTTAATTTCTCTGTGGTCTGAGAACAAACATACTTTGTATAACTTATCTTTTTAAAAATTTGTTAAGATGTGTTTTATGGCCCAGATACTGATCTATCTTTGTGAATTCCCTCTAAGCTTAAGAAAAATGTGTATTCTGCTGTTGTTGGAATAGCTATTACTGTTAATTAGATTTAGTTGATTGATGGTGTTGCTCAGTTCAACTATATCCTTAAAGATTTTCTGCCTGCTGGATGTGTCAATTACTAATCAGAATTTCTTGTCTTCAAACCAAACAATAATAGTGTGTTTATCTATTTCTCCTTGCAGTTATATCAGCTTTTGCCTCAAGTATTTTGGTATTCTGTTGTTAGGCGCTTACACATTTAGAATTGGTATGTTTTCTTGGAGAATTGATTTCTTTATCATATGTAATCTCCCTCTTATATTCCTGTTAATTTTTCTTTCTCTAAGTCAGCATTGTTTGGAATTAATATGGTTACCTCGGCTTTCTTTTGATTTGTGTTAGCAAGGCAAAGCTCTTTCTATCCCCCTTTTTTTTAATTCTGTTTACATCTTTATAGTTAAAGTAGATTTTTTATAAACAGCATGTAATTGAATCTTGGTGTTTTTCTTAAACAACTCTGTGTATTTAAATACTAATTTTATAGTAATTATTATTTTAATATTAATATCTCATATTAGTAATTGTTTTTGATTACCCTTGTTTTCTTCTTTCATCTTTATTTTTCTTCTTTCTTCTTATTCCCCTTTTTTCTTTCTTCTTCCTACTTTTCCTTCTTTCTTCTTTTTCTCCTCCTATTTCTCCTCCTTTTTCTCTCCTTTCTTAGGAAATTAATTATATTTATTTTTAATTTATTTAATTGGGCTTTGATTAGCATATAAAAGTGGTGTATATTTAAAGTATATAAACGGATGAATTTGAAGATAAGAGTACATCCATAAAATCATCACCATAATTAAGGCCATAAATATATCCATCAGTTTCTAAATTTTTTTCTGCCTCTTTTATTGTTATTTGTGTGTGTATGCTAAGAACATTTGACATAGGATCTACCTTCTTAGAAAATTTTAAGTATATAATAAAGTATTTTTATATATAGGTACTATGCTATATACTTGATCTCCAGAACTTATTTATCTTAAATAACTGACACTTTGTACCTTTTAAACATCTCTCTTTTATTTCTCATTTCCATCAACCAATGCCAGCCATCAATTTTACCTTCTGCTTCTGTGAATTTGACTATTTTATATTCTTCTTATAAGTGCTATCATATGGTATTTCTCTTTCCGTGTTTGGCTTGCTCGACTCAGCATAATGCTCTCATGATGTAAACATGTTGTTGCTAATAAAAAGATTTTCTGGTTTTAAGAATAGATAATATTTTATTGTATGTATATATCATATTTTCTTTATCCATTTATCAATTAACACACAGGTTGCTTCCATATCCTTACTATTGTGAATAATGTTGCAACGAACATAAGAGTTCAGATATCTCAAGATCCCAATTTCAAGCCCTTTGGATAAATACCCAATAGTGGAATTGCTGGATCATATGGTAGCTTTATCTTAAATTTTTGTAGAACTTCATTTTTTTCATAATGGATGCACCAATATACATTTCCACCAATAGTTATATCAAACTGCTCTTTTCTCCATATCCTTGTCAACATTGTTATTATTATTATTAATTTTAAATAATTAAATAGTTCTGGGCTCTCTATTATCTTCCACTGGTCTGCATGTCTACTTTTATGACAGTATCATGCTGTTCGATTGCTATAATTTTTCAATATAATTTGAAATTAGGAAGTATGTTGCCTACAGCTTTGTTTTGGTTAAGATTGTGTTGGCTATTTGGAGTCTTTTTGGTTTCAAATAAATTTCAGAATTTTTTTTATTTCTATAAAAAATGTCACTGGAATTTTGACAAGGATTCCTTGAATATGTATATTGCTCTGAATAGTTTGAACATTTTAACCATATGAATTTTTCCAATTCACGAGAATGAGATGTCTTTGCATTTATTTGTATCTTCAGTTTCTTTTATTGGTGTATTATACTTTTCATTGTATAGATCTTTTACATTCTTAGATTTGTTTCTAAGTATTTTATTATTTTTGATACAATTTCAATGGGATTTTTTAATTTTTTTTTTTTTTTGGTGAGGTGATAGTTTGTTGTTTATATTTAGAAATACAGCTTATTTCTGTATGCTCAATTTACGTCCCGCAACTTAATTGCACTTATTAGTTTTAGCAGGTTTTCAGTGGGGTCTTTAGGGTTTTCTATATATAAAATTGTGACATCTACAAGCAATTAACTTTCTTTTTATTATTGTAATGTTTTGTTTGTTTATCTTGAAAAAATACTCTGGCTAGAACTTCCAGTACCATGTTTGAGAGAAGTGCTGAAAGAGAATATATTTGCCTTCTTCTTTATCTTAGAGGAACAACTTTCAGTTTTTAATTGTTGAATGTAATATTAACATGGGCTTTTCAGAGATGGTCTTTATTATGTTGAGGTACATTCCTTTTATATCTAATTCATTGAGAGTTTTTGTCATGAAAAAGGTGTTGAATTTTCAAAAGATTTCATCTTTAAAATAATCATATTTTTATCTTTCATTAATGTGATATATCACACTTATTAATTTGCATATATTAAACCATCCTTGTATCCCAGGAATAAATTCCACTTGATCATGGTATATGATCCTTTTAATATGCTGTTGAGTCCTGTTTGCTAGTATTTTGTTGAGGATTTTGAATCTTATGTTCATCAGGAATATTCATTTGAAAATTTATTTTCTTACACTTTCCTTTTTCTGGCTTTGCATCAAGTTAATGCTTACCTCATAAATGAGTTTGTAAGTATTCTCCTTAGCTAAAGGGAGAAATAGACAGCAATACAGTAATAGTAGGGGACTTCAGTACTCCACTTTCACTATTGGATACATCATTCCAACAGAAAATCAATAAGAAAATGTCAGACTTAAAAAACACTATAGATCAAAATGAACCTAACTGATATGTCCAGGATATTCTATCCTGTAGTAGCGGAATACACATTCTTCACATGTGCCCATCGAATATTCTTCAGAATAGATCACAAAAAAATGTTATGACAAACATAAGATCTGTCATGATGGTATAAAATTAGAAGTCAATAACATGAGTATAGTTGGAAAATTTACAAATATGCGATTAAGCAATACACACAGAAGATTCTTAAATGCATTCATCTAACTAAAAAATGTTGGATTCAAATGTTTATATACTGTATGATTCCATGCATATGGTGTTTGGAAAAGCAAAACTATAGGAGCATAAAACAGATTAGCCATTGCTGGTGCTGGGGATGAAATTAGACGATTAAATATGAAAAAAAAATGAGGGATCTTTTAGGAATAATAGGTATGTTTTATGTCTTGATAGTGGTCATGGTGATAAGGCCATGCATTCGTCAGAATTAAAAGAATTGTATATTTAACAAGCATTGATTTTACTCTATGTAATTTTTATATCCATAATCCTTACACGTACACATGTGCACCTTTACACAATGATTGGGTACTATGCCCAGAATCTGGGGTGGGGCCCAAGTTTATTTATTCATAATTAACTCCTCGATAATGTTAATACTCATGGTCTGTGGCTATGCTTTTACAACCATGTTTTAGAATAGTACTTTTGAGACTTAAATATGCACTGAATCACCAAAAGTTGTGTTAAAATATGATTTTTGATTTAGTATTGGGTGGGAGCCTGAAATTCTATTTGTCCAAGTTCTACTGTTTTTGGTCTATGGACTACATATTGTGCAAAGATCTTAGACATTTTGTATTTCTTGTAGATAGAAACAGGTTCATAGAATGTTAATAGCCACTGAATGGGAAAGCGAGGAATGAAGCCTTACGTTTCTGACACCTAGTGTGATGCATTTGGCTGATGAAAGGATAAATATAAATAAAAAAATAAGAGGCTTATTTTTTCCTGTTGAAAATAAGGGAAGAGACCTACTCCATTTTGTTTTTTAGACCATTTACTTTAGAAAACTTGTAATTGCAAGTTTATTCTGTCTTTGAAATGTATGGAAATCTTAAAAGCTAAATAAGCTTTTCACCAGTTTAAAGACCCAGAAATGTCTTTCTCCGGGACCTGGGGACCACATCTATGAAATGTAATCATCAGGGAAGACAGCACCCCTTTCTCTCAATGTATGTGTGAAGACAGTAGCCAGCCTGTAGTCCTGTAGTGAGGCTTACACTTTTCTCCAAAACTACTTCCTGTCATAAACATAGGAGAAGCTTTCCCCTTCTTTGGAGAAAGCCATTTGGCTAACATAGATGGCCTTCCCAATTACCAAGTGGATCTAGTATAAACTATGTTTAGCAAATGATTCTGTCAAGTTCTCTTACTAGGAATTAGTTATTGTTTGTCTTGAGGACATGTATGTAATCTGCCTGGGGTTGTATCTGCTTGCCTGTATAAAAGTATGAATTTTTTTTCTGTCTTTGCAGCCCCTGTGATGAGCATATGACCTAATACTTAATAGAAAAGTTTTATTTTGCTTTTGGAAACCACTTCATGGAAAGGTTTTCTGAGTTGAAAAGAGATCTTGTTTTTAAGTATGGTTTCACAACACTGATTACGTTTCTCTTGTTTATCAACAAAGCCCTGCTAGTGAATAATTCTCCTTGGAAGAGCAGAATGAATGCTAAATGAGAAAAGAAGAGAAAGGAAAAAAGAGAGAATTGCTAGATAGAGATCAGAAAATGTACCTCAGTCATCTTCACTAAATAAATACATGAAAACACAAATAACAAGTACACAAATTATACACACACACACACACACACACACACACACACACACACACACACACACACACACGAAACCTAATAGACAGAAACAAAATAGCCCTAGTACTTTATAGAGCAGTCAAGAAAATAGGTCTCTATAAAAACCCATTTTACTATTTTTTGTTCCCTACGGAGAATAAGGGATGAAAGATGGGGAAAGGAGAATATTCATAGAGTTCTAACAGTCAGCTAAAGCTTCCTAAAATGGCCACCAAATTATACTGAAAAATAAATGCACACTGATTTTAAAGACTCTCCATTTAAGAAAGCAGATGCTTCCTCTTTAAAAAGACTCTCTCAGGGTATTTGATTTTTTTCCCTTGCATTGTCCTACCTCAGGAACTATACAGAAGAATCTCATTAGTGCAATTTATTCCATCACTGAGAAGTATGGATTTGACTATTGTATACTGTAATGTGGATTGAACAGCATTCAAAGTTCAAATTTCAATTAAAAAGCTAACGAAGTTCATGTGGCTTCTTTCTAGATAATGACCTTTTATGAGCCCCTTGATGAAGTCCATTTCCAGAGATAAAGACATAATGAGTTAATCCATGCAGTTTGTGGAGGAAGGCGAACAAGTATTATTATACTTCAATGAAAATATTATTTTGTTATTTCAAAGACAGAAGTATTAGATGACTTCCACAAAATATTAATGTCTCAGCATTTTAGCAACTTCAAATTAAAGCAAAGATCTATAACTAACCTGCAATCCTACAGAAACATAGTAAAGCTAATGCACAAAGGAACAGTTTATTAAAGAATTCCAAATTATAGAAATAATCAAACATAAATGATTAGTTAGGAGACTTGCCTAAGTCTACAATGAACAACAGTCTACCCAACATGAGATAATGATCACTGCACTAGACAATTGTCTGCTGGAAAGTCTAGGTTTCTTGAACTGTCCACAAATCCCTCCACAACCTGGCCTCAATCTTTCCATTCAGCCTTTTCTCATAAACTTATCATAAACTTATTCATTCTATACCAGGGGTTCTCAAACTTTAGATGATATCAGAACCACCTGAAAGGTTTGTTGAAGCACAAATTCCTGAAACCTTCTACTGGCAGAATTTATGATTCAGCAGGTCTTGGTGGGGTCTTAAAATTTGCATTTCTAACAAGTTCCTAAAGTTGATGCTGATGCTCTATGGAACACACTTCTAGGACTACTGCTGTAGCTTATGATTGTTCTAATAATCATCAGGTATGGCTTTTTGTCTCAGGGCTTTTGCTACAGCTGCACCTTCTTCTCCTGCCCAGTAATATCCTAGAAAATATATTTCTTACCTTTGATCCAACTTTCTCTTAAGTCTATGTAATTATTCAGCAGATATTAAGACATTCCTATGTGCAAGTCACTGTTTTTCTGTTAAGAGTGTCATTAGTCCCAATTTGAAACATATTGTGAGCACCCCCATATAAGTACTTAAAATGTCCTAAAGTAAAATGTGCACTGATTGCTTTTTTCCTTTCTTGAATTTTCAATGTGATAATCTGCAGTTCCTTTTATTTGTGATTTTATCTTTATCTTAGTTAATGTGACAGGTCTGTTTGAGTTTGATTTTTTTCTTATTTATTGCTCCTCTTCTTGGAAGAGGACACTAGTAATATCATTGTGGTCAAGATATTGACTAAAGCTTGAATCCTTAAGTGTTAGTTGGCAAATGCTGAATGTCACAATATTTTCAAGAATTTCCAAAAAAAAAAAAAGAAATCAAAAAAAGACGAAGTTCTTGATAGCTGATTATTAATATATACTGATCTGATAAGACCTTTTATTATCCTCTTGGTGGGGTGGTGAGATTTGCTCTGAAGGTTTAAGTGAGTTTTATAAAATAGTTCAAATCAATCAACAAATTCAGCTGATATTTTTAAGCTCCTAGACTGTGCCAGGCTTTGTTTTATTTAGGTGCTGGAGACACATCAGTAACCAAAAAAAAAAAAAAGGATAATTATTTTCTATCATTGAGCTGATATTTTATAAGCTTTTATCAAATATATATCTTTTTGGACTAGATAGAAACCCTTTTCAACCTCATTTTATATGGTTCTAAAGACATGACCTCAGTGAAATATTTTTATTTTTTTTTTTAGGATACCACCCAACTGGTCACAGTTTCTGAAAAGTGGGTTCCAAATAACAGGAATAATTTGGCATATTTCATAGATTTACAAATACAGTAGACCTATACTGCTGCCATTCTTTATTTACCCCAATTCCTTTGGTGAAGCCTCATCACTCTTAAATGGCAGCACAATTCAGAGTAATACATCAAGGCAGTCAGGGATGACCATAACCATGTCCTTTTCCTAGAGTTTTCTCCCTTGATTCTATGGCAATCAAATGGACAAAGTGAGACAAAGTGTATTCATAGACTCATGATGTAAATACATTGACTTCATCGTCAGTGGGTGATATTAGAGTCTTTAGTGCTTCAAATCTCCTGGGTTCACAAGCTTAATAAAATCTCTTTAACTTATAATACAGGACCTTGTCACTGCAGTCTCATCAGTTATTCGTGGTACAATGACTTTCCCCAGGTCACCAAAGGAGAAAAAATAAGATTAGTGCCTCTCAAACTTTGGTACATATAAATCTTATGGAAGATTCATTAAAATACAGATTCCAACTCAATAATTCTTAGGTTACAGCCCAAGATTCTGAATTTCTGACTTCCAAGTGATGCCAACTTTGCTGGTTTGCAGACAATATTTTGAGGAGCAAGTTCTTTATCATGTCTCACTTATGCCCAATGTTAGTTTACTCTTTGCATATCTCATTATAATATAATTAACATGAGGAGGTGGTTCACCAGAACCTTGGAAATTATGTCTGGATCTCAGCTGGACCTTCTACTCCACTTGTTTGAACTCTGTATATACTCTTGACTCTCTTTTTTTGTCATAGGAGGGTGAACACTTTACTTTCTGCCCATCCTCATCTGTTCTGTTGCTATATGTAGCCACGTATCACAAAACCATATTTTGGTCAGTGACAAATGCATATACAACTGTGGCCCCATAAGATTATAATGGAGCTGAAAAATTATTACCTAGTGACACTATAGCCATTATAATGTCATCGCACAAGGCGTTACTTATGTATTTGTGGTTATGCCAGTGTAAACAAACCTATTGCACTACTGGCCTTATATCACATACAATTATGTAAAAACGCAATGCTAAATAAGGATAATAAAGGAGTATATTACTGGTTTATATATTTTCTATGCTATACTTTTTATTATAGAGTGTACTAATTATTAAAAAATATTTACTGTAAGGCACTATGCTATATTACACAGACTCTATACCTAGTGTTTAACCCCCTCTTGATTGCATTATTTCCCTTTTGCTTAATTTAATCTCATTAAATTACTGTTGATTTATACAGCACCATGCTATACATTTTGGAGCTTAGGAGCTATAAGCTATACCATATAGCTTAGATGTATAGTAGGCTATAACATCTAAGTTTATCTAAGTTCACTCTATAATGTTAGCACAATGAAAAAAACACTTAATTATACATTTTTTCAGAATGTACCTGTCATTAAGTGGTACATGACTGTATATCTATCCTGAAATAGGAAACCTCATATACTTTATTTTAAAGAGCTATATTTCAGCATATAAGAATTACTGTTTATTAAGTTCTAACCAGAATTCTTACAAAAGAAGTACTTATCTAAATTTTCTTTTATATTTTTTTCCTCTGAGAAGTTCCCCCAATTAATGTGAAGGATATGTTACATTTTGCCCTCTAGATCCACTCTCCATCTTTGTATTGCTCTGTGCTCTGAGAGTTTGCTTATATGGACTACCTCAACATGCTTCCTTGACCTCAGACTTTGATCAGAGGGGGAAAGGGGACAGAGGGAAGTTAAGGAGTAGGAATAGAAGAAATTAAATTTAGGGTGTCTATTTTCCAGTTCCTTCTCTGCCCAGTTGTTAAACAGTCCTTTACATATAGCTAAGCAGTCAGATTTTATTAATTTTCTTTTTTTACCTGCCCTATCAGTGGTGGGATTGTTAATTTTTACCCAGCGATACCAACACTATTCATTGTTAGCTGCCTCAAACTCTGCTGACTTTATAAATAGTCCATTTATTAAACTATTCTTAAATTACTCCATTTGAAATTCCATTGATTTTGTGTTGTTATCCTGACCATTATAATCAAAAACAGGGTTTCTTTGCATTTTTAGATAATATATTATAGTCAAAACTTAGCAAGCAGTACAGAGTAGGGAGAGAGTCTTCATAGTGTGCCTTACTTCACTGGGAAAGTTCTAAAATCTTCTGTAGTAAAGGAAAGGATTGAGATTCTTGCTTGGTAAAACCAAACTAGAGTTTCAGGTGACTAAACAGCAGAACACTCTCATTGTGTTAAAAATATAAATCTTCTTCACCCATTCATTGGAAGAAAATTCTTTCATTGGTTTGGTAAAACGACTTCTGTAAAGTTCATGGCCTCAAGAAGACTCATTATGTTATAAAGAAGCAATGAAAGTTAACTTTGGCTACGTTGACCTTCTCCCCTGAAGGTTCCTGATGGCTTTCGAGAGTCTAGGAGGAACAATTGAAGTTTCTGTGAATGATGGAGTTTCATGTCATGATTACTAAAGGTAAAAGTTAGTGAATTCTGTAGTTATGCTCAAAGTAAGTGTGGTGGAAGAGGATTCTCCTAGAGAATCAGGTGTTTTCTTCTATGGTAGAATTACCTGAAGATACATAAAGATTTTAAATGTATCCATTGATGGTGTTTTTACTTTGAATTTTATTAATATTCATGCAGTTGAACTTCTTGAGACTTCGCACAAGATAGCTCTATTTTTCCTTAATTTTTATGAATAATAATTGATAAATATTGTAAATATTTAAAGTATACAACATGATGATTTGATGTAAATATGAATTGCTGAATGATTACCAAGATCAAGGTAAATAAAGCATCCATCACCTTACATAGTTAATTTTTTTGACTGTGATGAGAAAGGTTAAGATCTACTCTCAACAACTTTCAAGTATACAACATATCATTAACTATACTTACCATTCTGTGCATTCCATCCTCAGAACTTAATTTTTCTCACAATTGAACATTTGTACCCTATGATCTACATGTTCTAGTTTCCTCTTCTCTCTCCCTATCCCCTGGGAACCACCATTCTATTCTGTTTCTGAGTTTAATCTTTTGTTTTAAATTTTACATAAAAGCAATGCCATACAGTATTTGTTTTCATCTGGCTTAATCCACATAGCATCACTTAGCACAAAGCTCTCCAGGTTCATACAAACTGTCAGGATTTCCTTTTTTATGGCTGAATAATATTCCATCATATATATCACATTTTCTTTATCCGTTCATCTGTGGAAGGACATTTAGGCTGTCTTCATATCTTGGCAGCTATGAAAAATGCTGTGGCAAATGTGGGAGCACCAGAATCTTTTCAAGATTTTGATTTCATTCTCTTTAGATATATATTCAGAAGTGAGATTGATTACTGGGTAATGCTATTTTTAATTTTTTTGAGGTCTCTCCATAGTGTTGTATATAATGACTATACCAATTTACATTGCCACCAACAGTGTGTGAGGGTTCCCTTTTCTCCACATCCTCATGAATATTTGTCATCAGCTATTTAATGCTTCATGAAAAACAACCACAATATATTAGTAACATAAAATGATAGGTGTTTCTTCTTAATCTAGTACCTGCAGATCAAGAGAGTTTTAGCTGATCTAGGCTAGGTTCATATCAGCTTGGCTTCTGGTACTGGGTTTGGTCCAAGTCTTAACCACATGTCTTCATAATCTTTTGGCAAATACTCAAGTCCTTCTTATAGTGGAACGATAAGAGCAAAAAAGAGGGATAGAAAAAATATATGTATCCTAAGGCCCCAGCTAAGAACTGTAAACTGTCATTTGAAACTACATTCTATTGCCCCAAATCAGTCCAAAATTTTGAGATGAGGAAGCACACTTCTCCTTTGATGGATGAGGGGAAAAATGAATATTTGGTCATTAGTAATCTAATCTTTCACAGTATCTAAATCACTGTTTTCAGTACTACTTTGTCCATCTCTCACCACTTAAATTTTAATAACAGAATTTCTTTGCTTTGCTGTTCTTGTCAAATAAATGAATAAATACATTCAGTACAGTTTTAATTTATTAGTAATACAAATAGTCACTTTGTTCTTTTTCTTTGCTAAACATCTATACATATATGTGACCACCAAAGTGTTATAGCTATCAGAGCCTAAAAAACAAAAGTGAGTCATATAAATATTAAACAGAGAACAGGTATTTTGGAATTACAGAATGCTGAACATTTTAAAATAATTATACTCAGTGAACACTAGAGAAGAAACTAGAGAACAGAGTTTAAGTCAAATATTCAAGTTTCCCAGCCAATTAACAATATATCTAACTTATTATCCTTTCTCCTATATTACACTTCTCTGGCCTTTAGGAACTTAGCAATTTTTAATTCAATAGTGCATACATGCATGCACACATACATTAGGAAGGAGGTAAAGATAGAACTGCTTCTAAATTGGAATATTTACTGGGATTCATTATCTTCTATGACCAACATCTGGATTCAGCATTAGTTTGGATTAAATGGGAACATAGATGAAAGAATCTGGAAAATGAAAATTGAAAACTCTGTATGGTAGATAATGCTGGTTAGGAAATGAGGCTTAGATCTAAAAGACAAACCAGTTTTCTAATGCTTTCTCCTCTCCTGATTTAGATCATTAGCCTCATCCATTCCCCGATCTAGCTTTGGGACAGCCCACATGAGAAGAGATGTAAGTTCTGTAAAGCTGATTCTGAATCATTTTTCAGTAGTCCAGGGAAGAAAACAAAAAGACTGAATCTGAAATGCTCACTGCCTTATAAGAAATTAGCTCTTCCCAGTTGAGAACAATGTCCCAGTTTTTACTCACAATGGGTAGTTATATGTGGGGAAATGAAAGGTAGAAGTGGAGGGCTAGACAGTCTATATTGCTCTTGAGAAGCTCCTGTACATGCAAATATTAGTTTAAAGAATAGGAACACCTTCTCAATATTAGTTGAGAATTATTCACGTCTCCAATTCCTATCTTTGAAGGATTTCAATAGGACATGTGTGGTTGTCAATGTTGAGACTACAATAAAAGCCACTGGTATCATTTAGGTGATTATAACACTGTGATTCTCTTGTCATTTTGATTAGTAATACAGACTGATCTCGGGGACGAGGCTGAATCTGGATCTCATGACATATGGACAATAGCGCATGACTGCACTCATTTAGCAGCAAATAGCCTCTGGAAAACCCCTTTATGTTTAGTGTCATCATTTTGCTTCCATTTGATGTTTCCTTTCTTTGCCTATCTTTTCATCATTGTAGGCAACAAACCCTGAAGGAAAACATCTAAATAGTTTCATAAGAAAAGGAAAGTTTTCTCAGAATAAGAAAATTGGAGCTATACATCAGAAATTGTGGGTTCTCTGGATCAACCTGCCAGTAAATGGAGGCCTTCCATTTGTCATCAATATGCATTTAATGCAGATACAGCATTCCAGGAGGAACAGAATCACTCAGCGTAGCTCATGTATTTGCTTACTGATTTTATGTCTTCATTTTCTCTCTTCTATTCCTTCTGGGGAAATCTGCTTACAAGTTCTCTTCTTTCAGGGACCAGAATTAGGTTCAAGGCACAAACATGCAAGTGTTAGAGTATTTTTACTTCTATTTATATTTAAATAAGAATATAAAATGATTAATAGCAGTGTTTGCTGCTTTAAGGCAACTATTTTACTTCACTGGACAGGGCCAATTCGTTATTTTTTCCCCCAGTGCCAAGGATGGTATTGGTCAGTGGGGAAGTTTATTATTCAAAAGTCTATGCCTGCCCCAGTGAAGTTTCTCTCTTCTAAACAAGAGTAAAACCCAGAGACCTTGTGGTTTATTCCTGAATTTTTGGAAGGCTGAAGGCTGTAGTAAAAAAGATTTTATAGGCTGTAGGAGCAAAGCATCTAATTTTAGTAGCATGTGTGTCAGGTAAGGTGTTATTTATAACATTTTCTGGCATCTCATGAAAAAAAAATTTTAATTGTTTAGCATTTATTTTAGCTTACTAAGCTTACTCTTTTTCATCCTCACTCATTTTGTCCCATGCATTCTTAGTAGGTATACTCACCATTCCCCAAACACAGACTTTTATTTGACTTTACAGTAGATTTATGCCTACGTTATTCTAAAATAATAAATTAGAAAATTCTGAATACCTATCTTTCTATCTGTCTCATGTCCATCTGGCCAACTCCAACATACTCTTCAAGTTCAGTGTTATCTCTCATTTTCCTTCTTATATAAAATATTCCATTCTTCCTCATCTTCAGAACAACTTGATTTTTTTTCTCTAGTTAGCTTTCCTATAATTCATTATTTACCTCCATTATAACTTTGTTTGTATTATAGGAAGTTGCCCACCTCTGATTATTTCATTAGATTGTGAGTGCTGCATGGACAGATACCGTGTCTTCTTAATTTGTTATCCTCAGAGCAAAGCATAGTTCCTGATTCACAGAATGGATTCATTATAGGTTTATTGAATTAAATAAAACACAAAAGCAATAATGTCATATAAAAGGATGTATAAACAGAAGTACAGTCACTGCTGAGATACACAGATTTTTAAGTCACAAGAGGGTCAGGTTACTTCATGGAGGCAACTCAGCAAAGTAATATATCAATCAGAGACCCATTTTCAATTGGATGGTGACAGTTTTACTTTCTGTCTGTGTGGATATGAAATATGTTGTATGTATAATTTATTGTGTTTCATAAAGACTGAAGTCCAAATTCCCTGACAACAAAAGATACAGAGCTTTAAATGGAATAATATGAAGGATGCTTACTATGAAATATTTTTAATGCAGATAATGTTATTGGGAAGTTTTGTCCGTCGAAAAATTTCAAAAGTAACATAAATATAATTTTAGATTTGTCCACATTTTCAGATGTAATAAAATGTGTTTCATTTTAGGCTGTAAAGAGACTAGCAATTGTGCTATATATCAAGGAAGTAAAACTCAAGTTTCCCTATGGGACACTCAAAGTATCAAAATTTCCACATTGTCCAGAGGGAAAATTAGTAATTTTTTTTTACTTCAAATAGATGTAATATGGAACCTTCGTTTATAACTATCCTGCATGAATTTTCATCTCCCCAGTGAATCATCTTTTGTCTCTTGTTCCTGCTCTCTGGTATCAATCCTCCCTCACCCAAGGAGAAAAAAAAAAACACACTTGCATGCACATCTTTGCTTTCAGGCTCTATCTCAGGGGAACTCAGGTTAAGATACCTGTGAAATAGCTGTTATTAAAAAATATATTTCTTCTTTTAATTTTTTTTACATCTCATCAGGTGTTTTACTTGTACCTGTTCAGGGAGGTGTTTCTCACTCTCCCCCTCCCTATTCCTCCTCCCCACACTCTCTCCCTCTTTCCCCCTCTCCCCATCTCCCTCTCTACTTTTCTTCCTCTCTCTCTCTCTCCCTCTCTCCCTTTTCCCCTCCCTTTTCCCCTCTTCCTTGTTCTTTCCTTCCTTTCTTTTTTAAATCAAACCTTCAACAAAGGTCTTACATAAGGGTGTATTGTTCATAGTAGTGTTCACCACTGCAATAACACCAACAACTGTCTCCTTTAATCCACAAACTTGGACCCTATTCAGGTTGCCATAAGGTACTAAAATATTCTTGTACTGATATTACTTTTACTGCAGGTGAGTTATAGAAAACTTCAGTTTATATTGAAAATTGTTTTCCTTATTAAGGTTTTTCTAGTTACTGAGGCATCAAGAAATGTTTTCTTGTGGACAATCCTTAAAATGGTTGAATACAGTATCCCTGCTTAACAATGGGAATACATTCTGAGAAATAGCATTATTAGGTGATTTCATCACTGTGCAAACACCACAAAGTGTACTCATACAAATCCAGATGATATAATTTTCTACTATAATCATATGGGCTATAATTTTATACAACTGTCAGTGGAGTATGTTTATGTGGCATTACTGCAAACACTTGGGTAATATATTGCAGTATGACATTATGACATTGCAACATCACTAGGAGATAGGAATTTTTCAGCTCTATTATAATCTTATGGGACCACCGTCAGCTCTGCATTCCATCATTGACCAAAATTTTGTTATGCAGTGTATGTCTATATTTGGAATCTAAATTAGGACTCATATTTGAAGGAAATGAGAAAGGTCCCTAATATATTTCCTTTATTCTTTTCAATAAAATCAACAATACATAAAGTACTTTTTTATAAAATTAACCAAACATTTGTTAGACTTCTACTATGAAAACTACACAACACTAATGGGAATAGTTAGACGAGACTTGGAGTGATGTAAGCAGCTAGCCTGATGTGTTACAGGATCAAAATAAGACATGAAAGCTTGAGAGTTCTACCACAAATGGGAGCAAGAGGCCTGGAGCAGCTGTATTCACAGAAAATCTGAAGAAGCCTCATAAAAAATATATAGCAGGACCTACAAAAGATATGTCTAACCTGCAGGCAGTTAGTAAAGATTGGAGAAGGTGACTGCTACTTCAAATGTAAAAATAGCAGCACCAAACTCCAAGGAACATGAAAAGTCAAAAAATGTGGTCTCTCCAACAGAGTACAATGATCTTCCAGAAACCTCTACAATTTTCCCCAAAGTGAGTTCAAGAAAAATGAGTTCCCTGCTTTAGGGAAACTTGATGAGCTACAAGAAAACACAAAAAGCAATTCAAGGAAATAAAGAAAACAAAACCTTATCAAAATGAAAAATTATGAAAAAGAAAGAAGTAATAAAAAACAAAGTTTAGAGCTAAAGTATTAAATAAAATAAAAAAATATAATAAAGCATCAACAGGAGAATAGTTTAAATAGAAGAAAGCATCAACTACATAAAGATAGAAACCTTAAATAACCTAATAGAGGAGAAAAAAGGAAAGAGTTAATAAAGACTTTATGATTTATGGGACACTATTAAAAAACAAAACCAAACCAACTATCTAAACCATTAGAATTCCAGAAGGAGAAGAGAGGGAGAATGAAACATATAGCTTATTTAAAAAACATTCCAAACCTGGGAAAGAGATTTAAATATCTAAGTTCATGAAGTAAATAGATCACCCCACTATTTAAATTATAAATGATGTTTTCTAGGACATGTTGTAATAAAACTATAAAACAAATTAAAGACAAAAAGAAAGTTTCAGAGAGCAAGAAAAAGAAAACATTGTCAACTGCAAAGGAAACCCCTATTAGGCTATCTGCAGATTTCTCAGTTGAAACTTTACCAGTCAGAAGAGAGTGGGGTGATATGTTCAAAGTGCTGAAAGCAAGTGTCAACCAAGAATTTTCTATCTAGCAAATTTATCATTCAGAAAGGAAGGAGAAATAGACTTCTAGAAAAGAAAAGCTGAGAGAAATCACCACTAGAGCTTCCTTACAAGAAATGCTGAAAGGAATTTTTTTTAAGCTGAAATGAAAGGGTGCTAATTAGCAATATTAAGCAAAAAATATATATTAGACTGGTAAAGATAAATGTATAGTCAAATAATAAACTCATACTATAATATAATATGTGTTAAACAATTGATGATAACAAAAGTTACCATAAAAGACAAAAAGTTAACATAAAAGAATATCAAAAATAACTATAGCTATTATAACTTTTAACAAATACACAATATAAAAAGAATATTGTGACAGCAAAAACAAAAAAAGGCGAGAGTAAAATGGTAGCGTTTTTGTTCTAAATCAAAGTGACGTTGTTAGTGGCATAAAATAGAATATTATATCTATAAAATGTTTTAAGTAACTTTCATGGTGACCACCAAGCAAAAACTATAGTAGACCCACAAAAGAAAAAGACAATAGAATCAGAGTATATGACCACAACAAAACACCAATTTACAAAGGAAGGCAGCAAGAAATGAAAAAAGGAACAGGAGACTATAAAACAGAAAACAATATATTAATAAGATTGGCATTAGTAAGTTTCAACAAAGGGTAAAGAAGAAATATACATCAATATGATAAAGACCATATACAACAAGCCCACTATTAATAATATACTCAATGTTAAAAAGTATAAAGCTTTTCTTCCAAGACTGCACATAAGACAAGAGTGTCTATTCTCACAACTCTTATTCAACATAGTACTGAAAAATCTAGCTAGAGCAATCGAGCAAAATAAAGAGATAAAATGCATTCAAACCAGAAGGAAAAAAATAAAGTCTTTACAGATGCTATAATCTAATATATAGAAAATTCTAAAGACACCACAAAAAAACTCTTAGAAGTAATCATAAAATTCAGTAAATTTGTAGTAAATAAAATCAACATACTGAAATGATTTCTTTTTCTATACACTAATAAAATATCTGAAAAAGAAATGAAACAATCTCATTTATAGTAGCATAAAAAAAACAATAAAATACTAAGAAATAAATTTAATAAAGGCAGCAAAAAATATGTACACTGAAAACTACAAGTCTCTGATGAGAGAAATTGAAGAAGACACAAAGAAGTGAAAGATATCTTTTATTTATGGATGGGAAAAATGAATATTGTTATGTCTATACTACCAAAAGCCATCTATCAATTCAGTGTAATCTTTATCAAGATTCCATTGACATTTTTCAAAGAAATAGAAGAAACCATTCTAAATTTGTGTGGAACCACAAAAGATCCTAAAAAAGTAAACTTAAATAGATTGACATAAAATATTAATGGATGAGAAAACAATGTTAAAATTTTTATTCCCTTAAAATTATCTATAGTTTTGAAAGAATCCAACTCTTTCATAAGACATTAACAAGCTACTTCTAAAATGCATATGCAAATGCAAAAATCTAGACAAAATTTTTTTAAATGAATAAATTTACAGGAGGTATATTAGTTTCATGATTTACCAATAGCTACAATAATAACAATAGCTTGATGTTGATATAATAAATTCAGAAATAGACTTACATGATATGGTAAAGAAAATTCAATAGGAAAGCCTAAACTTTCAACCAATAATAGCAGTCTATTGAATATTCACACCAGAAGGAAAAAGCATATGAAATTCAACTTTGAGCTCACAATGTAAACAAAAACTTTTTGAAATGGATCATAAACTTAAATATAAAAAATAAAACTATAAAAAGTCCAGAGAGAGCACAAAATAAATCTAATCTAAACAGAAATAATTTTTGAAATGCAGAAACTTTTTTGTTTTTTTATAGTAAAAAGTTGTAGATAATATAATTTAGTTCTAGATAAATCTTCAAAAATCCCCTTTTCTGAGACAATTCAACTACTACAAAACGCAAAGTAAGATAAATTACTTTTGATAAATTACTTCTCTCTGGTTCATATTCTGAATTCTTAAAATGAATATAATGTTTTCTAATTCTTTATGAGGTTTAGTTAAGATAATATATACAAAGCCTATTGAACAGTGTCTGGCCTTATCGAGAGTACACACTCAGTTTCATGGATTTGTTGCTGCTAATGTTCATAATATTGGTTACCATTCCGCTATTTTGTTATGTAACGGCTGTATATGTCTCACTAAAAGCACATTCTCTAGCTCAATGCATCTTTAAAGGTTCAAATTCCAGCTTTGCCACTTACTACCTGTGTGACTTTGGAAAAGTAACTTTATACCTTTATGTCTCCATTTCTCCATTTGTAAATGAAAGTTACAATAGTGAGTTCTCGAGTCTTTTTAAGAGGACTGAGAGAGTTGATATTCACAAAGTTTTTAGGAAAAGATTTCCACCTTTGTGAGTGATATAATGTATGCTATCATTATCATTATCATTATCATTATTATTATTATTATTATTAATGCTAAAGTATCACTGTCTTTTCTCTAAAGAAAGACTTATTCAGAAAGAGGGAGTTATATCATTGCTACCAATAGAACACTTTTCCCTATACCTGTGTGGCTATTCTGTCTCCTATTTCTGATACTCTTAACTTTCGTCCTAGAGCTAAATTTAATTTCCTGACTATCCATGTTAATAAAAAATAAGAACTGAAAGAAAATTTTCACAGGTCAGTAAGCAGGTCAGTAAAGTAAGCAAGCCATTTGCTGACACTTGACTTGGGAGTCTGTAAAATTATGTTGATAAGCTTGTTTACTATTTCTTCTTGGATGTTTTCTAAAGTTAGATTCCCCAGAAATATATCATGCAATGAGACTATTCATGTAAGTGCCTCATTAAGGAAGGGTTGTCAAGAGAAAACAGTTAAGGGAGAGGGAAGCAGAATAGGAAAGGGCTGAAGAACTCAAGCATATGTGCAATTTCAGGCAATAGTCCACTTCAGAGTTTGTCCTTCACATGAGTAAGGTAGCTTGGATTTCATATTCTGGCACTAGAATGCAAGCTTCATAAGCACAGGGAATGTGCCAGTCTTGATCATCATCTGCTTCTCTGTGACTGGTACAGTGTCTGCTTAATAAATATATTTTGAATAGGTACAAAAAAGTAGAGATTCATTCCGAAATATTATAAACACATATTAATTAAGGAAAGACTTGAAGAGCTTTCTATATAAAGCTATCTATTTGGTTAGACAAAGTTTGTGTCATAAAACACATCATCCTGCAGTCACATATGTCTATTGCCCCAAGATTCATCAGCTTGCTTGAATCATAGACAGACTTTATCTGGGAAGGCCTGAGTATCTGCATATTCCATAGTTAGGAATTAAGGAGTAGGAAAAATGTGCATAAAGACAATTTAACAAATATTAAATAAGAGAAAGAAAGATGAAACAAGCAGTCTAAAAAGAAAACAAAAAAAAAGAGAAAAGTCACATGTGTAATTATCACATTAAAATAATTAAGATTTACTGAGCATTTAACCTGCCACACACTTTTCCAGAATTTTAGTCAATCCCTTGATCAATCCCATAATGCTAAGAGGTATGGATGATTTTTTTAATATTATTATCATATACATCTAGAAACAGAAAATTTCTCAAATCACATTTATACAAGGAAATTTTGGTTTGACCCATATGATTTGATGCTATGTTTTACACAATTACACATCAAACTCTGTGGTCACTTAATACTTTATGCCTTACAAGGGGTATTGTTTTCATGGACATTGTCTAATATATTTGAATTTTAATCTCTACAGATAAGGCAACTAAAATTGAATGAGGCAAATTGATTAGCTTAAAGTTAATCACCTGATTAATGACAGTCTGGATATAAATGTTTGTACTTCACATCCTTTATTCTTTACATTTCTGATATTGGAAATTAAAGACATAAAGCCTCTTTTTTCTTTGAATTCAAATATTAATGATTCTGTCAAGGTATGCTCCATGAAGGCAGGGGACTTAACCTGAGGAAATTAGACCTAAGCTCCAAAGCTTTTTCTCCAGTGCAGCAACCAATAGAAACAAACATTCCTGATGATTGAAAGGCATCCTGGCTTTCTGTTACAATTATGATGATTTTAGGGGGAAGGAAAGAGAAGGGGTATGAAATGAAAATTGTGTGAATTTATAAATCCCATTAAAAGTTATTGCTGCTTGCATTACATCCTCGGTATGACTGTGTGGCTTTTAAGTCCTCCCAGATCATTCTGGATTTTTTCAGGTACATTAATATATTCATTCTTTTAAGTGCCAAGACTATTGTGTGTCACTCATAAGTTCCAGTTTATCTTCAGTTCACTTTGCTTGGAGTCTGTGAAAATAGTATGACCATCATACTATTCTCTATAACTGTAGTCAAATCAAGGATTTTTGTCAGTTTGGGCAAGAAAGACCAGAAAACTACTTGACACTTCAGACCAAATTCAGTCTTCTCTTCTGAGCCATTGGCCATTTTTTAGGATTCAGAAAATTGCCATCATTGTTTCAAGTGCAGCACCAGCCACTCAATCTATTAGCTGGTTAGTACTGTTAGTTTCAACCAGTAGATTTACAGATTTTAAAGCTCCTCCCATATCCTGAGAAGCAGCATCTTTCATTCTAGTTTCCAAATTTTAAAACTAGATTTAATATGAGATCCAAAGGAAATGAGGCTACATGGTATAAACTTTTGTAATAGTGTTACACACCAGCTCGTGCACACACACACGCTTCTGATGGGCTCCTGTTTCATCTATACAGGGCAACTATTATCTTGTAAACTGCTGGATTTCATCAGTTGCATTTTCCTCTGCATTTGAGTCAATTTTCATAATGCTTTTGAATCTATATGAGAAAATATAATCAAGCTCTCAGATTTCTGTGCTTGTCTGCATTCACAGGTACATTGAAACTTCCATGAATACTCAATTTATTCTTGACAGGAGATTTATTCAATGCCATCAACTAAAACCAAATATATTTTGCAAGCTTTACCCAATTACATCAGCAATACTCTACTCCACTCACTGAACACATTTATATTCTGGTTTTGCAGAAAGGCGTATGTCACTTAGAGACAAAAAATCATAAAACACTCAACTTTCTGAATCCAATTCAGTGTCTCTAAATTACCTTTTGGGCAGTCTCACGGGAAATGCGTAAGTGTAAAACATACTTGGGAAATGGGCAGGGATTTTATGGGCCCTTTCTATCGTTATGTTCTCTCTGTAATTATTTTCTTGGATTTTTTTCCATTTCTATTCCCCACATAAAGTCTCCTAATTTGGATTTTACGTGAATAGGTTTTATCTAGTTGGTGTCTCTCAGAAGTACAGTCTCTAAAAGCAGACCAAGTCATAGGTTAGAATATGGGGACTTGGAGACCAGTTGTCCAACCCTGCCACTTCTGAGATGAGAAACATTTAGAGGTCTGAAGAACCAGGAAGACTCAACTAAACAGTATTAAAAATATAAAAGCAGAGCTGATATAAAACAATCAGAGTAGCACCCTAATAAAATAATGATGTTAAAGATCACATTTGCCAGGGACTGTGATGACCATCCATGTTAAATGCATAATTATTAAGTAATGTGGTGTAGTTTTAATCTTAAAATTGTTATTTCATTTTAAATCTCAAGCATATGAAAAAGATACTACAAATGTGCCAAGTATATAAATGGAAAATAAAATCCTAGAACTTAAAAGAGTTATGGGATGGACCCAAACTACATGAATAGAAGCCAGCAATAAAGCTTAGGCTGCATTCTTCCAAAGTTTTTAATCTCTCCATTTGTTTCCTTCTTGGCTCTAATTTTTCTTTCCTGAATTTCCCCACCCTTGAAAATAATTCCTGAGCAGTACCAAAGCCAAGCCTGATTTCTCTTCCTCCCTCAATTTCCTCTCCCACTTTGCTCTTTACTTAGGTGAAGTGAAATTTCTAAATGCAGTGCATTTTCTGCATGAACTGCACAGTTAACACTATATTTTGGAATGCAGGAATCTCCTGCCTTTCTCTAGTGGCTCACAAGGTGCCAAGTTCCTTTATGGGTTAATAAGGCTTGGTTCAATGACCCCTAGATATCCTTTAGGCCAAATCACAATGTCACAGTGTACATTTAGGGATGAACCAAGAAAATGAATTTGGTAGCCTATGGCAAAATTTCCCTCATGCCTGGAGAATAATCATTGCGGGAGTTACTAGCAGAGCGAATTTTATTGAATTGAGCTCATTGTGGAAGGAGTTACTAGCAGAGCAAATTTTATTGAATCATATCCTATTCACTTCCCCATATTTGCTAATTCATATTCCCTGGAGACATGTGGGGCAGTGAGATGCTGAGGTGAATGTAACCTTATTCTGTTGTTCCAGAAATTTGTCAGAGTGGGACTTCAGCTCATTTATATATTGAGATAGTTGATAGTACAGAAGGTAGCATTAAAAAGAAGCTATTAACACATTTTATGAATAAAACCTGAATTGGTTGAATTCCCCATATCTAAATTTAAAGAATACATGTGGGAATATAAAGGCATATCTATGTGTCTTTCTGCCTATCTCTACCCATGTATCTAAATTCTTCTAAAAGATATATATCTTTGAAATTTTGTATATTATGTAGGATAACTTTATTTTTCAAAATTTTTCTCCTGACTATATGTAAAAAATATTCTGTTTTACCCCTTTCAAATTACAAGATATAATCTCCTCTCTGTCAGTGTGAATCATGCAAAAGCTCTGTGCTATTCTCTTAGAAGTAATTAATCTTTGATGTTCACTTTTCAGAATTCACAATATTTCAGATTTATGGTTCCTCATGGGTCTCTACAGGAGATTACAGGTATAAAAAATCCTATTTTTGTGTTTGACACCAAATATTTATCTTCTTAACAAATGTTAACTTTCATATTATTACAATCTTGCCGAACGTGCTAATTTCTGCTCCTGTGAGACTTTCAACCCCATAATGCTGTATCAAATAGCTCACATTAGCTTCAGATAAAATATTCAAACTTCTTCCAACCTCCCCAAATTCCCAGGTTCTGCCCATCACTAGTTGTAAAGCACCCATCACTTCTGATGAGTTGAGTTCATGTAAAGGCTAACTGCTTTGTTCTCTTGTACACATCATACAAAGTCAGAGGGGGGTTTTACTTCAAATATGTGAAGGCAGTATGTTTTTAATAATTGTTATATGAACTGTGAAAGAAATAAAATATGTAGGACTCACAGACATGGTGCATTAATATTCTCTGGTTTTTTATTCATGTTGTTTCCTTGGGGGATTTTAGTTTTCTCTGCCTAATGTTGGAGATCAGTTTCACATAAGTCATTCAAAACTACTGTGGAAAACTTTATTTTTATATCTCTTTAAATGGAGCTTGACACAAATGCTAATACTAAAGTCATTTTGATACTTACAAATTTCTTATCAGCTAAAAGCTACTGATTTTTCTCACTTTCATACAGATGATCTAGACTATACAAGAAATGTGTTTCTGTCACTATTGTCCTAATCATGACTGAATCCACTCTTTAAGTATCTATAAGGATTCTTTTAGTTTTTAATAGTAAACAGAAAAAGAAAAATCTCTGAAAGCTAAATTATGTTTTCTGTAAAAGCCATTACTTGATATAAAATAGTTCTCTTTTACCTCTACCTATCAAAAGAAAACTTAAAATAAAAAATCATAACTTAAATAAAACTCTATAAGGAATAGAATAGAAATAAACTATTTGAATGTCTTTTTCATATTTTTTCCTAGAAGCAGTGAGCCTTAGCTCTCCTGATTTTCTAGTGATGCTCAGCGTCTCCAATATATCTTCCTCAGCCCTCTGTACATACCTCTTTCTCAGCCATCAAGTCACATTGTAGTAGCTCGTGAACTTGTCCATCATCCCAAATAGACCCCTGGAGAGATTAGAGTTTATTCAGATCTGAATCTCCAGAGCCCATTGTAGTACTTTAGAATAGAGTATTAACTCAGTACATTTTGAAAGAAAGATAGAAAAAGAGGAGAAATGAAGGGCGAAAGGGGAAAGAACCAGAGAAATAAGTTGACAATTTATCTAGAAAACAGAATTCTAAATTTTTAAGGAGAAAATAAAATATTAAAGCACTGTCATGGTAAACTGTTTTGACGATTATTTAATATATAAACATATATTTTCATTCCAATAAAAAAAAAGTGTTCAGGCTGATTCTAATACTTTCTGATATCCAGTGATTACTGCCAGATTTGCTGACTTTAGATCTAATCATTAACTTTTAATAGTAAATGGGGTAATAGCAAATATAAATTAGCAATAAAAACAAAAATTTTAGCTTGATTTTCATTAGTCTTAAGGCAAAAATATTACAAATGTGAACTGACACAGCAACTCTGGTTTATTTTAACACTTCTTTTTTCCAGCTTATTCTATATTTATTTTTCAGATTATTCAGTACCGTTTAATCAGTGTAAGAAAATAGAAAACATGATGAACAAATAAAAAATTACCCACACATTTACCCCAATATTTTGCTTAAAAGCCGTACAGATCTTTGTTTTTTATTTGTATATAAATGTGTATTCTGAAAATTTAAAAGGCATTATATATTTAACACACCTTTGAAACAAGATTGTTTAAATTAATTATATATTGTTATCAAGAAATGTTAACTCTCTGATTTCTGATGATGATGTAATAGCTTAATCAAACTAGAGATAACAACTCTATAATCTAGCAAAAGAATGTACAGCACACTATTTGAAGGCAGAAACTGTAGTGGAAGCTACCTGTCTTAGCCTGCTCAAGAGGCCATAACAAAACATGACAGACCAGATGGCTTAAACATTAGAATTTAAGGTGAGACAAGCATAGGATAGTCATCCCTATTCCAACAAAGAGAAATAAAAAGGGAGTGGCATCTGTAAGTTCAAAACTTGGCAAAGCAAGCTCTATTAAATCTCAAGAATTAAGAGAAATCCTCTTTGCTCCAATGCTCTGTGTATATGGCTACCATGATGACAGTGTTACCCCTGAGACTTGGCAGGGCAGACCTGCCCCTTTGGCCAAATGGGTTGCCACCCCTGTGGCTCTCTGCCAGACTCTGTCCATGTGACTCTTTCTCATTTTGTTCTAGCAGGGAGTGTTTCCTCTAATATAATTCCATCTCTACTCCTGGCTTTTGCTGAGATGGCTGATTAACTCCATTAATCACATGTGTGATCAATTGATCAAGTGATAGTCTAGCCACACTTTTCATGTTCTCTTCAAAACATACTCTTTTTTTTTTTGCAACATGAACAGATTGATAATTTTTCAAATTTTTTAGTTCTGTTTCCTTTTAGCTTAACCATTTTTTATTCACCCCTCTCTTTCTGCATCTTACCATAAGCAGTCAGGAGGAACCAAGCCTGTTCTCCAACCACTTTACCCATTAATCTCCTCAGCTAAACATCCACTTTCATTAGTCACAAGTCCTATTTTACACAGCAACAGAGTTAAACTCAACTTTCACAATGCAGTTAGGCTTAAACATTTAAATTCACTGTGTTCTTATTCATAAAATAGGAGTAATTGTGTCTGTGCTGATTCTCAAGGTAGTTGTGAAAATAAACACATTTTAATCACCCAGCCTGCTTTTTCAAACATGTTTGCAATTACACTCTGTCTCATACCTTCTAATTGTAATGAACTAATCCCCATTGCCTACATCCACCAGACCCTCCTTCTTCTATGCCGTTGGCATGTCAATATATGAGCAAACGGCATTCCAGAGAGGTCATGAAACTTAAGCTAAGAGTTACCCATTATTTCAGGTCAAGCTCAAATACCAAACCTTTCAGAGACATTTCTTTGAATGCTTCTTGATCATACTCAATCTCCCCTCCCCTCCACCCCGTAACTGCCTTATACTCTTGATAGAACTTCAAATTAATTATTTCACATAACACCAATCACCATAAGGAGCCTGAACTGTATCTGACTTTACTACTAGATTGTGTGGTCAATGAAGACAAGGACTTGATTTAATTCTTATTATTTGGTACAGTGTCTGGCCCCTATCTATACATCACTGGTACTGGAAGTGTTTCTTGCCTTGAAATGGGTTATTTCATCCACAGAATTATTTTGTATATATTAAACTACCCAAAGAGCAAGAATTCAGTTTTTATATTTATTACCTCATTTTTAGTTGTGCCAACTATGCAAGATTTCTAAAGATAGTGATTTTTTAAAAGATTGTCAAAATAATTACTATTCTAAGTAAAGTTGGGAGCACTCAAATACCATTTTTTACATTTTTTCCCAAGACTGAAAAACTTGGATATTAATATTATAATAAACTGTATGAAAATTCTTAAATAAAGGACCACTTTTAATATAGACTTTTACACAAACTTGAGTTCCTTTAATTCTCTGATAAACTTTCACTGTAGATACAGAAACTGTTGAAATTGAATTCTTACAAACCAATACATTTTCTCATGTAAAGAAATGGACTGGTACTTTCAATTTGCCTCGGTTTCATTATTGGTACCATTTGCATGAACCAAAAACACAGTCATTCTGTATATCCTTCATCTCAATAGAATCAACACTTAAGATGTGCGCGCGTGTGTGTGTTGTATTAAGCATGTATTATCTTGGTCAATTCCTCTCATATGTTTGTGATGTTGACAGGATTGTTCTATTGCCTTTGGGTATGAAAACAGTACACTAAATCTCCTACTATTGCTCTTCTCCTAGGAACCTAGGTCAAATACTATACTTCAGAAAGCAATGATAGTGGTAAAACTTGACAATGTGCCACCTCATTCAGCTTTGGTCAAGCTAGCGATGTTCTTGACGCACTCAGCAAGGACACATAAACTTAGTATCCATACTCTCCTGAAAGCCTTAAAAAATGTGCTCTCTTTGCCTCTCCCTCCTTCTCTTTTATTCCTAAATTTGCCATTGTGGATCTATTGAAATAATTTATTTATTGCAGTTTTTACTGCACAAACATGAAATGCGGGAAAGGTAATTTATCTTTCTGCAAATCTAGACACTAATTTTCTTCCATTTCTTTTTGCTTTTTGGAGTATAACTACACATTTAAGGTAAGATGTAGCCTTTTTTCTATTCCTTAGGCTGAATTCACTCCAGCAGTGAGTTTAAATTTTGTTTCCTCTTAGAGTAGATTCGCTGTCATACCACTGTAACTGGAAACAATTACTTTGATTTCAGCAAATCCTACAAAAGAGTAGTTAATCCTACCATGCAAGTACCCTTTTGACACAACCTTAACTACACCATTTAGGAGAGACATGATAATAACCTTCCTACAGAGGATTCTGCAGAGGGAGCATGTGCATAATTGATAGAGGAACGAGGAGGCCTGAACAGAAAAGTAAAGCTTTTAATCAAACAGAACTGAGTAAACAATTTGGGGCAACGTATACTAAAAGCAATTTAAAATGAGAGCTTTAACTGAATTGTACAGAAGCAAATTGAATAAAATAGTTATAAAAAATGGATATGGCATTTGGGGAAAAATGTATGTTGGTTCAGATAAATTAGGTTTGTCACGTGGTTTTAATTTTTGCTCTCTTGCTTAAATAGATGAGCTGCAACTTTTTTCTTTTACCCATAGCTCACAGTAGGGGAAGCAGACCAATGCCTGGGTTTTTTTTTTTTTTTTTTCCTAAATAGCGTGATCATTAAAGAAAGCAGGTGTCTTTTAAATCTATCTGCATTATGATATTATAAGGGCTTTAATATGTTGGAGAAGGATCTTTAGCATATTATGTGACCTCAAAATTTTAGTCCAAGTAGAGAGACACTCTCTAGCACTCAATTCTGGGACACAAAAAAATCACATCAGTGCTCTTCCCAGTAGGTGGTGACTAGAGCTGATAGGACTTGGACTAATGGTGTGTTAAATCAACAAGAGACTGATTTTGACTGGACAGTTTATCTTTGACTGGGATCAGAGTATGGAATTGGTAGGTTTCTTCACAAGAGGTCAAAAAGCTGCATCCATCAAGGATTGTTAATTTTATGTTTGTTTTATTACTTTTAATTTCCTTCCCCTAGTTCTTGAAAAAATAACTTGTTTAGGAGTTAGGTGTAATCAAGATATATAAAGCCATTTACCTCACATGTGCATTTTATTTATGGGGTAGGGACAGAGGTATTTTTACTGTTTCACCCAGTGAGTATGAGTTGGAGTAGTGATTCAGTGCTATATGTGGTCTGGTGGCCAGCAGTATCAGCATTCACTTAGGATGTACTAAAATGTGGTTCTCAGGACCCACCCTACTCCCATTGAATTAGAAACTCTCCAGGTGGGGGGGCAGTAATCAAGATTATTACAAGCCTTTCAGAAAATTCTGATGCACAGGGAATTTGAGAGTCACTCACTTGGAGTAAGCATATACTTTAAGATGTAAAAACACCATTGCCTCAATCTTGGTTGCCTTTTCCCATTGTGAGAACTGAATGTGATTCTGCATTTGGAGTTCAAGTTTATATTTTCCATGCAGCATGGCCGTTACACACAAGCTAACTATTTTGAATAATATTCAAATAAAGTAACAATAATGTGTTAACTGTTGGAGAAGAAAATAACTGTATATACTTGCTGAGAAGAGATAGCGTTGATATTCTATGGAAATTTAAATGATTTCCAAGCGAACTTCTGATGAGATGTAATTTTTGCCTTAGAAACTGACTTTAAAATTTACCATCATCCTGTACGCAACAGGTAATTTCATATAACTACTCCCTACGCTTTTCTAAAAAAAAAAAAATTCTTGACAGGTTAGGAAGATGAAGAAAATGGAAATCATTGAAAAGATTTTTGACATTTTTATTTATGTGATACTCTATATAGTCATGATCTTTCTTCATAGAACTCACTTAATACTCCCAAGTATGCTAAGTTGTTACAGAAGAGATAACTGAGTTTTCAGAGAGCTTAAATATAGGTTTTAGAAGGGTGGAGGTTGGTATATTTTTATTGAATGCTAACAATCATATAAAATTTACCATCTTAACCGGTTGAATGTACAGTTTTAAGTATATTCACATTGTTGAAAAATGGAACTTTTCATTTTATAGACCTGAAACTCTACACCCATGAAACAGTCTCTTTATTCCCCTCCCCACAGCCCCTGGTAACCTCTATTCAGCTTCTGGAAGTTTTACTACTTGAGAGATGGAGCTTATTTAACCAGGCTATGAATCGAAAACTTTTTGGTTCCAAAATTAATATTTTATTTTCTTCACAACATATTACTTGTCAAATTAAGTTAAAACAATATTTTTGGCATTTAATTCTTATTTCTTTCTTACCAGTCTGAATATGTACATGTATTTAACTGTATCAAGGTAGCTCTTTTGAGAGTTTCTCACAAGCACGAGCTATTTTTTTTTCTCATTTCTCACCCATCCTTAGATCCTCCCTATTTCTTCTTATCTATGAAAACTCTAACCTCTAGTCCTTGAAGTTCCAGTCCTCCTGATTGCTTCACAGTGGTTCCTCCCTTTCTTTGTCCTGAATTCCCCATAGAAATTACTACTTCACTACACATTTTGTCAATAAGAATATTGAATTCTCTGTTCTTGTTAGAGTCTTAAATTCCAACTAAATGCACTATTCATCTGGTGCTTGAATTTCCTCAACAGTAGGGCATAGGCTTGTTCATCCCCAGAAATGTCTGGAGACGATTCTATTTTTGCACATCATCTCCATTCCAAATCTCTTCCTTATTTGGAGTTAAATTTTGTACTAGTATATATACCCACTCTATTTGTTATCTCCCTTGGTGCCTAATGCCTTTTACATATATTATTCCATACAATATTAATATTACCATGAAGCTTTTCTTCTGCAAATGGAATACTTTTTATCTTTAATAGTTTTCAAAGGTCTTCTCCATTCTGGGTACCAGCTTAAAAGCATGACCAATTGCTTTTTCTCTTAAAAAACAACATTAAAAAGTAAACCTACCTATAGATATGTTCTACCCAATAAAGTTGAAAAACATTATTTTATTCATACTTGAGTTTAAAGGCTAAGGTATCATTATTATCATCATCATTATTACTGACGGCCACTTTGCTAATACCTATTAGCTCATAATTCCTATAAACTTATTATTAATAGAAACTCTTAAATATGTTCAGATATTCAATTAAGACAGATGAGACCAGTACTCATTTTAATTGCTTCTTTTTCTTTTTTTCTTAGTTTTATGTGTTTGTCTTTCATGTGTGCCTGTTCTCAATGAAATACATGTAGTCTTGCCTTATTAAAAGTTGTAAACACAAATTTCATAACTCTCCCAAGAAAGCAGGGTTAAGCATACTTAATAAGCATATGTGGAGGCAACTCTGCACAAATTTTATTATTAAGTTGCCCTAAGTCCACCACAGAGTTCCTAAGTCTCACAAAATTAACACAGCTTCCAAACTTTTCATCGAAACATGCCCAACTTTAAAAGTTTCTTCCTAGCTCTGAAACCAGGTGAATTTAAAAACTTTCCTAATTAACAGTTCCAGGAACCATGTCATTAAATATATTTATAAGCATAAGCCCTTTCTCATGATGTGAAACAGGATGGGAAGAACTGAAGCCTTGGTGTCTATTTCTGGCTCTGTCACTGACTCACCCTTCATTTCACTAAAAAAGCCAATTAACCTCCCCCAGTTTCCCCATTTGTGAAATAAAAAAAATAAATCACCTGGAGATTCAGAAAATGGAGGTTGTGGAAACTTTCATTATCTGTAGATAAAAGGTGCTACATAAATGTAAATTCTAATTTTTAAATGATGGCAGTAGATTAAATGTGAGCAGGAATTACTGATAACCATCTAAGCCATTTTTAGCAAGTAGCACTTAACATTTGTCCTGTTGTTCAAAATTTATACTAAATTTCCCATTTTGTTTTTACACATGGTCATGTTTCTTAACTCATTCATAAAAGAAGGTAAAGTTTATTATTGAAAATGCCTAGATATTTTACTAACATAGTGCCCAAAACCTAGAGAAATTCAGATTGAAGAATGATGAGTATCTCAGTCTCCTAAATTCAGGATCTTGAGAGTTCTGACAATGAACTTAGAATTCAACTCAACTGACCTGCATGAAAAGATTAAGACCAAAATGTTATTAGGAGACACGTACAGAGCTATTTGTATAGCAGAATCTGGTCAAATGTCTGTCTTTTATTTTGTTCTTAATAGAGAGTTACATTTTCAAGTTATCTTGGCTAAATCCATATGGGTTCTTTAATGCCATTCCATGTCAGTATTTTAAGTTTTTTCATGATCTGTAAAATTTAATACCTAGATTTAACAGTATGGAATAACTAAATGATCATGGATCCTCATTAAGATTATTCTCCTAAATGCTTCTTCATTCTTTCAAAAATAATCCAAGGCAAGTCTTTAATTTCTATATTCCAGATTAGAATAATTCTGCCTATTAATGTGTCTCTTTAAAATATAACAAACACTAAACAACCAGTTAAAATGTTCACTAACCTTTAAGTCAAAAAAAAAAAACTATTAAATTTTATTAACAGATAAAATTAAAGTGATAAAAACTATAAGATTAATTTCAGGATATTAATATTGTGATGTTTAAAAAGATTGAGTCATTTAATTTCTAGAGTATTTGTATAGTTTCACATGAAAGTTCTGGTAAGTTAAATAATATTAGATTAGGCAATGCTTTAAGGGAAACTACTAGAAAATTATAAGAACTCTATTATTAAAAGCAATTAAAAAAATTAGACACATTAAATCACATACGATTGACTAAATTTCTCTTGAGTCAGCATATCTCTCTTCCATGAAAAGTCTAGAATATGTCTTACCTTTTAGAAACTTTATGTATAATTCTTGTCATAATTGATTTAAACTTCATTTTAAATTTTTATGAGTCATAGGAATTCTATTCTCACCCTAGATAAACAATGCATAGGTAATTATACTAAAGCCAGATACTTGACAGAATGTACCTGTTTTAGGAGGAGGGGTGAGCAGGAGTGATCGGAGGATAAAATAGAAGAATGTTAAAAAGAGGAAAATAAGTAATTATTCAAGATCTATGTTGAGTATGGAATTAAGTAAAGCTAAAAACTGAAATATTAGAATGACATGTAATAAAATGAAAAGTTAAAAGGGTGGCCTAGATTAAGAAAAAATGGGGGAGCAAAGGGTTGAAAGCTAAGAGCGAATTAAAGACCCTTATTTTTGCTGAGTCTGAAGCAAACTTAAAATCCTCCTCTAACGTGTTCGCCAGGCAGCCACTACTGGTTGATACAGCGTGCATTTTAGATGACAGACTATCTGGTTTCCATTTTTGAATTCAAACACGTGGGTGGCTGTCTCCTGCCTTTGATGGCAATAACTTGGGTAAATTATTTCTCAGCAATAGATGTCAAGTAATGGCATTTAAGAACTTGAGTGATTTTATCTGCATCAACTGCCTTACATAGAGAAAACAATACCACTATGAGATCAGTGAAAATCAAGTCTGTGGCATTTAGGGAGCAGCAGGAACATACCACTTTGTGACAACACTTTATTTCACTGACAAGAACATGCTCAGTTGTGTCATAGGCACTGAAACAACAGCCTCTCCAGATTTCTGAAGAAAAAAACCTTCAGGCTGATGACTTAAGGTGACACCTATGTTATTGTATCCCACTTCAGTTGTACCCTCTAAAATGACACAATTTGCTAGAACACAGCATGGGTCATCATTAACCTCACTACCTACTTAGAATATGCCAAGGTTAATTACAAACAGGTGCTGTTGCCATAGCAGGCAGAACCTCTTACTTGTATGGGCAGGCAGACATAATCTCATTTTGGGCCACCCTCCTAGTGCTCATCCAAAATGATAGTCTTTTGAGTGATAGGATATGTTCTAGGGTAGTATTTAGCTGCCTTTATTCAATGACTACTTCTCATTTACCATGTGAAAAAAAAGAGCTACTTTCTATAGGAGATGAAACGACAAAGCATATTAAAGCCGTTGCACAAATTCAAAGTTCAAAAGGAGAAATCCTTGTATTTATTCATCCTTCATGTCTCAACACAAATGTAATATCTTTAAGGTTAGTTTCTCATTACGGTCTTACATGTATTTATTTTTCAAAGAGCTGTTGACAGTTGCAATCTCTCTCTCACCCTGACTTATGAACTTTATGGGTCCATATTCTGAGTCTGTTTGTTTTACCACTTATAATCTGACACATAGCACATGCTCAATAAATAATTTTTTAATAAACAGATACAATTATTATTGAAAGAATAAGCAATAATATGTTATGCTGCTGTAAATTCAATGCACTATTGAACTTTGGAAGAAAAAGGAGTTGCCTCTATCTAGATCAAGAAAATGTTCATGAAGCATTTTAACTGGGCTTCAAAAAGTAGAGATCATTCGGACCTGTAGAGATAAACTGAGATAACAAAGTGGTGAAAATTAGACACAAAGTCAAAATGAAGGAATAATTTATTCTATCTGTCCATCATTTATTCAAACATAGGTTAAATAAGGCTAACAAAAGTAGAAACATAGAAATGGGTATTGGGTCCATGGTATGGAGATATGTTATAGAATGGTGATCAAAGAAATATTTTGAGCCGATTAAAAACATGGCCAGAGTTATGCTTCAGTTGTATTAAGCTATCAGTGGCATACACCAGATAGAGAGACTGAAGGCTGTGAAATCAGGTAGGATGCTATTGCAGTAAAGACAGTGAGGATCTGACCATGGAAATAGGGAGAAAGTAAATTCAAAAGATGTTGTGAAAGAACTTGGAAGCACTTGTGAATTAATTGAATGCAGAAATTAAGCTGAACAAAAAAAAAGGTGTAAAAAATTTATTGATTTAGTCAACATTTTTATTTTTTTAATTAGCACTTACTACATGATAGAAAACAGATTTTAAGCTAGAGGGATAATGAATATGGTGAAAAAATTGATGTACAGTACTGTATAAGTTTAAGGTAGATAGCATAATCCTTTGACATACATACAATGTGAAATGATTACAATAAATTTAGTTAACATATATCATCTCATATGGATTGAAGAAAAATATTTTTTCCTTGTGATGAGAAATCTTAGGAAATATATTAAAATGTTTTATATATACTATATAACAGTTAACTATACTAGACCTGTTATGCATTACATCCGCAGTACTTATTTATCCTATAACTAGAATGTTGCACCTTTTGACCATCATCATTCAATGTTCCTTACCCCCATCCCTTGCCTCTGGTAACCACAAATCTAATCTGTTTTTAAATATTTTTTATTCCATATATAACTCAGTTCATAAGTATTTGTCTTTGACTTATTTCAACCAGCATCATGCCCTCAAGGTCCATTCATATGTCAGAATTTCCTCCTTTTTTTAATGGCTGAATATTCATATGCGTGCCATAGCTTCTTTATCCATTTTTCTGTTGATAGACACTTAGATTGTTTCTATGTCTTTGCTATTGTGAATAATGCTGCTGTGAACATAAAGGTGCAAATATCTCTTCAACATAGTATTTTCATTTCCCTTGGATATATTCCCAGAAGTGGAATTGCTGGATCATATGGTAGTTCTATTTTTAATTATTTGAGGAACCTCTCTACTGTTTTCCATAGTGACTGTACCAGTTTATACTCTCACCAACAGTACACAAGGGTCCCCTTTCTCCAAATCCTTGTCAGCATTTATCTCTTTTTGATGTTAGCCATTCCAACATATGTGAAGTGATATCTCACTGTGGCTTTGATTTGCATTTTTCTAATGATTAGTGACATCGACCATCTTTCTTCTTTTTTTTTTTTTATGTAGGTGTTTAGTGCTGTGAATATCCCTCACAAAACTACTTTTTTCCATTCTCTGAGTTTTGATATGTTGGGTTTCTATTTTCATTTATCTTGATAATTTATTTGTCCTTTAATTTCTTCTTTGATCTTTTGGTTGTTCAGGAAATTCTTGTTTATGTTATTTGTAAATTTTAGGTTTTCCTCCTAGTGATTTCTAACCATACCACTGTGGTCAGAGAAGGTACTTGATAATATTTCAGTCTTCGTTAATTTTCTATGTTTTGTGCCTAACATGGAGTATATCCTAGAAAATACTCCTAGAAAACACTCTAGATGCACTTGAAAAGAATGTATATCATGCTATTGTCAGATAGAATGTTCTCCATATATTTGTTATATCTACTTGTCTATAGTCTTGTATAAATTTGCTGTTTCCTTACTGATACTCTGTCTAATGATCTACCCATTATTGAGAGTGGGATATTAAGATTTCTTTTATTTTTATTACTGTTGATTTCTACTTTTAGCTCTGTTAGTCTTTTCTTTATATACTGTGAGCTCTAATCCTGAGTGCATATTTATAATTGTTATATTTTCTTGAAGGATCAACCTCCCTTTATCATTGCATAATGTCCCCTTTTTTTGCCAGTTTTAGCTTAAAGTCAATTTTGTGTTATATAAGTGGAGATATCTTTTCTTATTTTTAGATATCATTTGCTTGAAATGCCTTTTTTCAGACTTTTACTCTCTATATATGTCTTTAAGGCTAAAGTGAGTCTCTTTTAGGTAGTATATTGTTAAATCTTGGTTTTTTATTTCATTCAATCATTCTATAACTTTCAACTGGAAGATTTCATTCATTTATATATAGAGTAAAAGATAAAGGCTATTGCCAAATTATTAATTTTCTGGCTGCTTTGTAGATCCATTATTCTTTGTTTCTTAGTCTACAGTCTTTTTGTGTGTGTGTTATTTTTTTTGGTATCAGTATGCTTCAGCTATTTTATCATTTTCCTTTCTGTTAACTACTATAGGTCCCTTATGGTTATATGAGGCTTACATAAAATATATTAAAATTATAACAAACTGTTTTAAACAAATAATAACTTCAATAGAACTCCTACACTTTTAATTTTCTTACCCTATCATATTTTAGGTTATTGATGTTATATTTTTATATTTTTTACATTTATGCAACTAATAATGTATGATTGTAGTTATATTTTTTCACTTTAAACTAAAATTGTAAAGTGAATTACACACCATAATTACCATATTTCGAAATCTAACTTTGACTATATTTACCATTTACCAGTACTTTCACCATTATCATTACTCTACATTTTTATGATTTTAAGATGTCAATTATCATCCTTTTATTTTTATTTGAAGAGCTACCTTTAGCATTTCTTAAAAGACAGGTCTAGAGGTGATGAAATTACTCAGTTTTTTTCTTCAGGACACTCTTTATTGTTTCTACATTTCTGAAGCACAACTTTTCTGAGTGTAAAATTCTTGTTTGATAGTTTTTACTTTCAATATTTTGAATATATCAGCTTATTCTCTCCTGGTCTGAAATATTTCTGTGGAGAAATCTGCCTATAGTTTTATGAAGGTTGCCTTGTATGCAATGTCTTTTATCTTGTTGCTTTCAAATTTTTTTCTGTCTTTCACTTTTGACAATTTAATTATAATGTGTCTAGCTTAGCTCTACATGGGTTCAAGCTCTTTGGATTCCTTTGGGCCTGATAGATCTGGATGTCTATTTTTTCCCCTAGACTTGGAACGTTTACAGCTGATATTGCTTTAAATATATTTTCTTGCCCTTATCTTTCTCTTCTTCTGGAATTCCCACAATGTGAGTGTTACTTTTGATTGTGTCTCATAAATCCCATAAGCTTCATTCATTCTTTCTGTTCCTCTGACTGGATAATTTGAAATGTCTTGTTTCTAATTCACATGTACTATTTTTTTTGTATGGTAGAATATGCTTTTGAAGCTTTCTGGGTTGTCTTTGTATTTTTTAACTTCTCATTCTCATTGTCTTTTAGTTCACTGAAGATTTTTTTAGAAGTAGAGTATTCTAAATTCTTTGACTGTTCACAGATCTCCATTTATTTAAGATCAGTTATTGAACCTTTATTAGTTTCCTTTGATGAGGTCATGTTTACCAGATTTTTGATTCTTGATTCCTGATGTTGGTATCTGCACATTTGAGTTAAGTGGTTTCCTCTTCCAGTCTTGCAGATTTTACAGGACCACTTTGGCAAACAGTTCTAACCAGTCAACTTATTTTGCTGTTTCTGGGCATGCCTGCTAGTAATGCCCTTGGGCAGGAAGGGCTTTCATTAGGGTCTATTTTTGAACAAGCCTACTATCCAAGATCTGAGGTAGGGGATTGAGGGGATCTGCTTGTTGAGAACGTGTGGATAAGACTTTTGGCTTATCTGCCTAAGTGAGACTATAGGATAAACTCCAAGGTTGCTTGGGTTCACTCACCACTAGGTGGAAGTAGAGCTATGGATTGGTTTCTGCCATTTCTGGACAGCAGGAGGGCCCCAGAACCTGCACGACTTGTTGTCAAGGATCAGAATCAGGCAAGGCTGTGCAATGAATTTCCTGACCAGATGGAGCCACTGGTTTTGCTCTGCAGATGGACAGTGCCACTGTAGGCAGGATATTAGATGTACACACAGCTTCCCACATGTTCTGGTTTGGTTCCTTAGCTGGTCAGTCTGAAAGCAGTATTCAGCACTAGGCAGAGCTATAAACTAGTTTCCCTGCCCAAATGCATCAAGACAGCTAGCTCCAAGGCTGATACCAATCTTTGTAATCTTAACTCAAGCCAACTCATGCCCAAGGCCCTTGGCCAAACAAAGTCATTGGTTTTTCTCTGCAGACTATTACCTCCGCTTCTACTCTGCTGGAGTGTTGCCAGGCTATGTAGCTTTCAGGGTGTCTGGTCAGTAGGGTCTGGGAGCTTCATTCAATGACTGGCCTGGCTGTGACCCAGTTCCCCTACCTGGGCAGTGGCAGTTCAGGCTCCAGGGCTGGCAATCTCTTTGAGGACATGAACCAGGCATCACTGTTCATCAGTCAGACTATGCCACCAACTTGTTTCTGCACATGAGCAAAGCTGCTGGTTGTGACTACTACTTGGGAGTTGTGGGCAAGAAATTCTTCTGAGATGCAAGAACCTCCTTCCTTTTCTTTCACAATTAGGTTTTCAGTGGTCAAGCCACACAGATTCCCCTGTGATCCTCAAGGGGTAAGACCAGAGTAGGTGTTCTCAAAAACTGACACTCCATGCTGGAAGTCCATTCTGGGCTCCCTTTTCCCACTGGAGGAACCGTAGGCTCAGGAGAGACCTCTTGGCATGGTGCTATGCTGGCCTGGGGGAAGGACAGTGTGGCCAGCATACAATGGCTCCTCTATCCTTCTGATGTAGAATTTGTCTCTGCAGGGGAATGTTTCAGCCTCATGTCCATATTCTAGGTTTCCCTCACTGGTATGTTGTCCATGAAGCATTGTTGTTGTTTTTATGAGGTGAAGTCAGGTGTAACCTATGTTGCCATTTTGGTGATATCATACCCAGCTGATGGAGAATTTATAAAAATGGAATAAAATAAAAATGGGAATGTGTTTTGTAATGAAAACATATAAATTTATACTTTAAAGTTTGAGATATTCAAGGAGTATTCATACAGATATCTCCTGAAAAGTTGGAACAAGGACTGAGAAGTTAGAACTAGAAATACCACATATTTACGCAGAGATTAGATTGTAAGGGGGAAAGAGCAAAGTATGAGACATGTTTAAAGAAAAAAAAATATAACTTAAGCTTGAAGTATGAGTTTAGTAAGGGACATGTCGAATTTTAGTTTCAAAAGAACTATCAGAGGCTGATTTTGAGATCAAGAGAGAGGTCGGGATCAGAAATAGAAAGTTATTATGATAGAGGCCATATTATAGAGGTATGCATAAAATCGCACAGAAGGGAAGGATAAACTCTAGGGGAGCATTGGTTTTTGCAAATATGACAATGAAGAATGTGGAGAGATGAAGGCAATGTAATATTCCAGAAAGTAAGATAATTAAAAGCATTTATTTTCAAGTAAATGATGAGAATGATTTCAAGAAAAGTTATTATCAACAGTGTCAGGTAGCTTGGTGATATCTAGGTAAGAGATCTAGATTCCACATATAAGTAAAATCAGGACAATACTCTCTAGGTCCATCTATGTTGTTGTAAATGATAAGATTTTATTTTTTCATGGCTGAGTAATATTTCATTATATATATACATACACATACACACTCACACATGCATACCACACTTCTTTATCCAATCATCTATTGATGGACACTTAGGTTGTTTTTAGATTTTTTGTTTAACTGATAGTTCAATGTCATTGGTATCCTAAAGAGACCATTCTTAATGAATTGCTGAAGCAGACCTATTATCTGAGCTTTAGAATAAAAAAAGTTTTAAATTATTTTTATAAGGTTAGTGCTTCTTTATTGAACATGGTCATGAAGGAAAAATTGTGGCCAGAATGAAAAAGAGGGTTGTGCTTCCTGTGAGTATTATATCTATTTACAGGGAATAGAGCGAATGTTTAAATTTCAATGTGGAGGTAGTCGTAAGAAAGGGAGCAGTGAAGACATTGGGAAGGTGGGGCTGAGAGACAGAAGAGAGGTAAAAAGATCTCTAGAAAGTAAAAATCTCTTACCTCATCTACTCTGGTGAGAGAACATTTGGCATATAATCTAAAATGTAGTGAAATAGGTTGAGAGCATGAATATCTCAATAAGTGAAGAGAAAAAAATACTTCCTCTCTACCCTGATGCTACTTGTTTGTTGTATTATACTGGGCGAGTTACTCCCAAACCCAAGCTATCTTTTCTGCAAAACAGGGATAAAACTACTAATACTGCTACATAGTAGATGTGAGATTCAAATAGGAGTTAACATTTATTAAGTACTTCCAATGTTGCAGGTTGTAAGCCAATATCTTAAAATGTATTTCTACCTGTTTTTATATTTGAATTCCCTAACTTGATTTTCAATATTAGTAAAAGTAGATACTGTATTTTATATTTGTGTGCTTTACTGTGCTTGACATGGGGAAGTGTACAGAATGAGAACTTTAAAAGTATTTAAATTCACAAGAATTTTAAAAATGTGTTTTTTGGGAGAAAGTAACAGAAAAATTCTTATTAAAAGAGACCAGTGACTAACAACATATACTGTGAATTAATGTATTTTTAGAGTAATGTCAAAAACACCAACTTCCCTTCATTGTCTGTTAGGTGCATAAAGCTTATGAACAATTTAGACTTATATTACCTCTAAAATGTTCAAAGGTTAAAGTCATTCATTTCTACATTTCAACTGTGTACTTTTTCTATTAGTTATTTTCTTAATTTTATGGGTTCTATTATTATTCACACTCTGCGCTATATATCCTTAGGCATCCTAACCATTTTAATCTATTCTCTGTGGCATCTACTCTCCTCTAGGTGTGGAAATTAATCTAAAGTTATATTGTGATTACAAGAGTTTGAGTTGTCTTCCCTCAGAATCCACTCTTAAGTTTTTAAAACAAGTGAGAACTCATTTTTCAAGTAGTATATGATATAATACTATTGTTTCCTGAGATGTATTCATGTCAAACAAAATTAGAGTGGAGTAAGGTTTTGCATTTGATGAGAGATATATCGTTCTGCTTCTAATTTATATATTAAAGCATAACCTATTAGCCATATTGTGGATGAAAAATTTTGCTCATATTTTTAAAACACTTTTTAAATAGGATACTTTTTTTATATCAAATGAAACATTCAGAGAAACAATAAGCCAAAGCAATTACACTTTCATTTGTAATAATGGTAATAATGAGGTCATAGCTCTACTTTTTCAGTTTTTCTCTTACTGATTTCCTTGGGGGAACAGTAGATATTTCCATAGAACTTCAGATCTGATGAACATAACCTTGGACTCCACTGATCTTTTCTAACTTTTTAAATTTTGTAGATGAATTAATGGGCCCAATGAGGGCTCATATTAATATGCTACTTATTAAAGTAGCTGGGATTGGAATATTGTCATCCAAGCCAGTGTTGGTTTGATTATACCACAAATTCATTGCTTGAATCATCCCCAGGAACTTTTTGTGGCTCTGGTTTAAGCCCTGGACTTAGAACCAACCCAGGATTCTGTTAGAAAAAAATGGAAGACAGGTCTGGTAATTGGGTAGACAGTTAACAGTGCCTATAATGAAAAACTCAGAACATAGAGATGGGTCACTCTTGTCTTAACCTATTCTACCAATGTTTTATATTTTTCCAGTATTTTCAGGTTCCTTTACTTAAAACATGCCCAACTAACCCAAGTGCCCAATTATAGTCAATGTTAACTAAGTCAAATTTATTAGAGATTTGTGTTTCTGATTAAAGGACATGGATGCAGTTGACAGTGCTCTTTTTACCCCATACTCCTTTTTTAAACATATGTGTATAAAATAACTAGCACTAAAGTTGCTTTCTTGTGAATGAGGCAACATGTCACCTCTTCAAGCATAGCAGAATTGAAAAAGAGGTGATATCTTAATTTTGAGACTGTTGACTGATAAGAAAATAATCTTTCTATTTTTTTAAACTGTGATCATCTAAGTTGTTATTTGCAGCCTGACAAGTAAATTCTACTCTTTCATTTTTTCCAAAGAGAAACTGTAACAGCTTGCTTTTGAGTTATGAATGTCTCTAATGCTAATAAGCTCTCTGTAAGAAAAAAGAAGTATGGTGTATAACATCTTTTGGATCAAAATGTGGTATATCATATTCATGAACTCATTCAATGTAATTAACAACCTTTTGTATTTGCAGCATTTACATACCATTTTAATATTTTAAAGCAGTTTCTACTATCCATCATACATATGAGATCTTATTGTAGTCAAGAGGGCACAGGAGGAATAGTAATATATACAAAAATATTAATATGTATTTGAATATTAACTAAAATATTTAGAAAACTGTTTACCAATATTTAAAAAAAATTTCATACTATACATGCTAAATATAGATATACCAGTGTTTCAACTGGTAAATTAATACCACTTAATCTTCACTTGTCTTTGCCTACTCCTGGATACTCCTACTTGCATTTAATTACATTAAATATGTAATTAAAATTTTCATATATACTGGTCAAATAGACTTTAAAAAGATATGTTGCTGATATCTCCAATGGGCATCAGGAATATGTATTTGTAATTTCTCTTGGCTGAGTTTTTATCTTATACACGCATAGCATTCTAACAAAATATTTAGGCATGTTTTTCTTTCATTGTATTTAGGAAATCTATCATTCATCTCTTAAAAAGTGTTTTTCAAACATTTTTGATGAAAGGAAACAAGTACTTATTGAACCAACTGGATTTTTTTACCTTTCGTTAATCCATGATTAACATATAACAAATAAACCACTATTTGTTCAATTACTAATTTTTAATTACTACTTTTGCTAGTAGAGATTCCAAAGCAAAAATAATATAGCAATAATGAAGATGAACTGTAAGTAGTTGCCTCCAAACTGACTGAATAAGGCTAAAAGAAGAAAAATGATTCATTTTAAACTTATCTAGTAGAAACTTCCTGTTCTAACTAATCATGCATGGGCATATTGTTATGAATATTCAAAGGTTTTTTAATGGCTTAATAATTTTTCTTCCTTTGTTTCTAGGAACAGAAATCATAACACACATTGATATAGAGGATCACATGTGTCGCGAGCAGATAAGTAATGTATCATTTGATGCTCTATCTTTGTTAGCACCAGCTAAGGCCGACCAGTCATCAAAGGAAAGCACCACTCCCATCTGGATTTTAATGCAGAAATAACATCAAGCTGGCTTAGTGTGGACTCCCTTGATTATAGTTAGAATATGCACTGTAAAAGTTTCATTTACCAAGAGCCATCACTATCAAAGGCATGCCACAGACCTATTTGAAGCACATAATATGTTAGGTTCCAGGTTGTCCCCGCATGATGTGTCCACTCACTTCTTTCTACTGAGTATATAGAAACTGGTAGTTGGCAAAGTCACCTGGAGGAAAGAGTAACGATCAGATTTTGCTTGTTTTACTTTTGCTTCACATTTAACAATGTTTTTCACCTGCTCTCCCTCTTTCTCTCAGACCCACACTCTGTTTTTCTTTGCCTGCTTTGTGCCTTGGGATACTGACCTTTATATGCTGGGTCACTCAAGCTTCTTGTCTTCTGGCTGAGTTTAGACAATGGGAGGCACTGTTAGAGGATAGGAGGAGATTGAGATGTTTATTTCCTCTAGTCCTCCATTGATTGTAGTTTTGGTGGACACATGTTGCTATGGGGATGATCTCTCTTTCACAGCTCAACATTTTCTTAAAAACCCCTGTTATATAGCTCTCTTTTCTCTTTCCTATAATAGGCTTAAGGATGGCTCGCTTCTGTTGCTAGCTCTTTGATGCATCACCATTTGTTGTGTTTTAGACATACCCCAAACTCTGTAAAAGTTATCCCAATTGTTCTTTTTAGAATCAGTATACCAGTAAAGATTCCAGAAGGAAACAGTAACTCTAAAGCTTCCCAATTTTTGTTTATTTTTAAGGTATAATGTATAATTTATCAGGACAGGAATATCACTCAAGTTTTGTCACTGAACTACTTCTCTTCTGCAGAAGACAAAAATAATTTTCAAGCAAGTGGTTTGTAACCTTTTTTCTGTTATGCCACATAATATTCACATATTTAATGCAGATTACATGAGTTAAGAATTGCCCTTTTTTACTTAATAGTATTCTTTCTTGAGTGTGTGAAAACAAGATTGTCATAGATAACTTTAAAACTGTGCAAACTGATTTCTAAATGTATTTTTAAACTTTATTAGCAGTAACAGATTTTGCAACATGCCCCAGATTCCCATGTGGATCACCTATGCCGCAGCCAAGAACAGGTTTTCCTGAGACACAGGTGAAAATATACTTTTTTTTTAGAGGTGAGTAACAAACTGTCCTACTTTTTCCATTGATTATAGTAGTCTAGTCCTTTAAAGATAAGCCAAAGAAACATGAATTCATATTGACTCAAAGCAAATATGATACATTTTTTAAACCTCTTTGAACTATGTTGAGATTAGTTACCTGGAATGTATGTCTTCTTGAACAGTCACCCCTAGATCCCTTTCCTTAGGTATTAATAGCTATTACAACATTCTTTAACTACAAAGTGTTAAATAAGCAATGATCAATAATACCCACATGAAAGTGACTGACAACAAATAATACAACAAATAATCTGGTTCTCAAGAAAGAAAAATTTCAGTAATGTTAGCTTTGTTAGTGAATAAACATATTTTGTAAGTTACATATTTAATGTTATATATTTTTATTCTTTTTTTTGAAATCACAACACCCTGATATATTCATAAATGGTACCGTGTTTATATATTATTTAGATATATAGCTAGCTCAAGGTAATAGTGCAGATTTGCACATATTTTCCCCACAAATTTTAATTTCACTGTCTCTTAACTGAATTATGGCTAAGTAAAACATTGCATATTACATCTTCAACAACAGGAAACACTACAGAGTCATTCTGAGCTGTTTTACAGAACTGGCTCTGCAAATTAGTCTTCATTGAGAAAGGGAGCACCTTTATTGAAGAGCTTTGCATAGAACTTAGTTTTTAATGTTTTCTATTCCTTGTTCCTAGAAAACTGCAGATTTTAATAAAAAATAAGTTGAATTAAACATTTGTCTTCCTCATTATAGTATGTAGGAGGACTCAAGTACCAATATCAGAAATGCTATTGAACAACTACTTTAAACGAAAGGTACTATTATCAACCCACTTTCAGATTAGGCAGCTGAGATCTGGGTAGTTTTAGTATCTGACTTGTCCACTTAGCTGAGGTAGTAAGTGATAGAGTCAGGCTTTGAAAGGCTAGGTTCAATATTCTCTTGGCTTTAAATACAGGTCATGAAGTGCAGGTTATCATAAAATGTGGAGAATAAAGAATGAAATTAAATGGCATATAAAAGAAAATTTCAGAGATATATGTATTATTATGATAAAAGACAGAAGCTGGTGCGTGTAATTGTTTTTAGTATTAAAAAAAATCAAATCCAAGATATCAATTGGTAGGTTTGGTCTGAATATTTATGAGCTTTGCAAGACATAAATAGCAAGATCAATAAAGCCAAACCAGGGTTTCCCAGAAATGGTAACAAATAAGCTTAAAAATCTGCAGTTATTCAGAGACCTTTGTCTTTGGACCCAAACTGAGTTGAATACTTATTCAGATAATGCTGGAAGAGGGCATTTACAATTGAGTCACCTCATGTACTTAAATGTTTCCAGCCTTCATTATAATCATCAGATCTAGAAACATTTAATCTATGCAGTTTATTCTTTTTCTGCATCAGGGCCCTTTTTAATAAAAGCAAAACAAAATTGAGAAGGGAAGAAATGTATTCCAAAGAGATCTTGGGATATTGGTATTTTCTATTCACAGCTAAACAAAGACTGAGTGGCCCCTTATTGTGTGACTTTTATCAAAACCATATTAATAAAATTTAAGGTTATTTTTCTTCAAGGGTGAATCAAACCTAGGTTGTTCATTTCCCCTCAATAAAGAAGCTTAAATATAGATAGGGATTGCACTTAAACTTGGCTTTAAAAATTTAACAGCCCAGCCTCTCATCACCTTCTACTTCTGGCAATGTTAGTCTGACTCAGGTAAAGGAAGTTTTTTTTAAAAAAGAAAAAGCTTTGCCTAGTGATGAGTCTTTAAATGATGCACATTTTGTCTGATGTATCTCTAGGTAAGAGTTCTTTCTGTTCAAAAATAAAATCCACATAGAAGGCTAGTCCCAAATGTAAAGTGAAGATGCTAACTAAGCCTTATTCAGAAGTTATGTAAGGAAGGTGAAGTGGCTCTACCCTTATCCTGTCATAATGCCATAAAATCCTACCCATTCTTACAGATGAAATGTTTTCTCCAAAGTTAATGGATAGAAATTCAGATATAAAAGGTAACTTATAATGCCAGAATCACCCAATACGCCCCCACTGTGAGTAATCAATGAAATGGATCCGGCAAAGGTGAGTTCTGATTAACAAAATACCAAGAAAAAGATTAATGGAAACACAAGTGTTCAGAGGCTGGAGGAGAATAATCATGAATGATACAACTGAACAATATCCTGTGTTACATGACAATATAAGAGCACTGATGGTGAGGTGAAGGCTATATGGAGAAAAAAAAATAGAACTAAAATTGAATATAAGTAAGTATAATGTAGAATTTCATAGTCAGCAAATCATGTTGTAAAATATCTGATAATTTGGACTTAAAATATATTAAATACAAAAAGTTAATTGATCTCATATTTATATAAAAATGATAAAGCACACTTTCAGAAGACCTTTGACCAGTTAGAATACTAAAAACTAATGGAATGAATATGCATCTTTCTCATGTTTGAACAAAAAAAATATAAAAATTTAAGCATTCAGTTTTCCTGAATATCTTTTTGGTTTTGATCTTACAAGATGGTAAAGTCCCCATTTGTAGAAATTAATGATTTGCTGCTGCTGCTGCTGCTGCTGCTGCTGCTGCAAAGACAGTAAAAGTACTAGCTCTCATGAGCAGGGCCCAAAACTGAATGATTATCCAGATTCCAGAGAGTTTTTAGGCTCTTGAAGGCCTTTGACCTGTTTTATTCCTGAAACTGCAAAATTTTCAGCATCCGTGCATGGCCAGATCAGGTTTGTTAAGGCTTCAAATGCCTCTAATCCTTCTTTCAATTTTTTTATATTTCTTGAATCTCAATTTTTTACACTAAAAAATGTAACATAGATTTTGAGTCAGTTACTACATTTCTCTCAACAAATAGTTGATTGATAGACAATATACATAAGTATATAGATATATTTCTATATAAATTTGATAGATAAATAATACCAATTATTGATAAGGACATGATTCAGTGGGTAATAGCATGGGAAGAAATATGAATTGTTACAAAGATTTTGGAAAATAATTTGACAGTTTGAAAAGTTGAAAATGAACATATCATACCAATCATTATCTCTATTCCTAGGCATTGACATTGTGAAGAAACTCTTGCATGTCTACCAGATAACATGAAAAACTAAAAGAGCAAAATCTAAAACAAACAAAATGTCTGCTGAAAAAATATATAAAAAATGTAAGTATATTTTGATCTAGCTTTAGAATTGAATAAACTAACTACACATATTAAAATAAATAAATTGAAACAATTTTGCCTGATAAAATGAAGTTACAGTAGAATATAGTCTAAAATCATTTATATAATGCTCAAAACAATAAAAACTAAAGGTTATTGCATATGGGCTATGCGTCTCTAACTATGATTTTAAATAAGAGAATAATAAAAAAAAAACCTGCTGAAAATAGTGGTTATCCCTGAGGGGAAAGGAAGAAGATGTGGCCAGGGAAAGACACAGTACTTCAGTACTGTTCTGTTTTTCAAGCTGTGGGTGATTACACAGGTGGCCATTATATTATTTTTACACCTTATATATTTCCCTATATATTTATTGAATATTTCAAAATAAACAGATTTATGATATTATAGCATCAATTATAAATTGTATCAGAAATCTGTGTCCTGAACTAAAAAGAAAATATATATAGTAATACACATGATATTTGACTAGAAAAATGGTGTTGACAGAGAAAATACTGAATATTGCTTATATCTTATACATGGTAAATACTTATGTGGACTATTATTCTTCTCTTTTCCATTATGACAAACTAAGGATTTGGCTTTGGAGTAATTATGAGGCAACAGGGCACATTAAGAATGTGAGAGTATGTATTATTAGCATGAGCTCGAATCTCAGATCTGAGTCACTAGGTATGTAATGTGCCAAGTTTCCACTTTGTGCCAATTTATCTTTAAAAGTGAGATAATGGTAATGTTATTGTGAGCAATGAATGAAATAAAATCAAAGAACTGTTTAATTTCCATTTGCCAAGCACCGTACAGAGTTCCTTACATAAATTAATACAACTATCGACATGACAGCAGTACTAGTTTCTTGAATGATTCTGTTCACCTACTCTTGCTTCAATCCATCTATTATTAACAAACTTAAGCCATTAATAGGAAAGCTTGAGGTTGTTAATATCATCTATAATCACCTGGCTTAAGTATCTCTTCTCTCATTTCTAACTTTCAATTGCTTTGTTTTTATTGAGGAAAAAAAGATTGAATCTCTGTCTGACTGATTAAAAAGAAAGAAAAACACATGGACAATCTTGAAACAAAAACATCAGAAAGATCACATGCATATTTCTAAAATTAAACAATCTGATTAAATGCCAGGCTAAATTTGACTTGCAATATGTTAGAACAGGCAAAGATTGTTGTGAGGCCAACTTAAGGTCTAAATATTCACTGCATCAGAAAATAAAAGTCTTTATCTCAAACAGGACTCAGATATGTCCCTTTGGAACAAAGAGACTTAACGTCAAGTTCAAACAGGATTGGACATAAATAAAAATTCTCAATAAGTGTGATTTTGTTTCTTTAAGTGAACACATCTTTATTTAAGTATAGCTAAGTACCACCTTTATTTAGGATAGCCCTTGGTAAACAATTCAGAATGACTTTCTGGAAGCTTCAGATTGAGTAAACTATATTTGAAGAAATACATAATTGTAATATCATCACAGCAGATTTCCTTGAGTTCCTAGCTTAGATGTAATACATCTTGCCACCTATTAGCAATAAAAATAAAATAAAAGGAAAATAAAGTTGGAGGGCTGACTTTATTCAAATACAGTTTACTGTAAAGCTACCATACATAAATCAGCACAGTGTGGTATTGGTTAAAGGAATATACAAATAAGTGGAACAGAAGAAAAAAGACAAAAATATACTTCCATAAAAAGTCACTAACCTTTGACAAAGGAGCAAAGAAAAGTGAAACTAATGTTCTCTTCAACAAATGAAACAACTGTATATTTACATTCCCCTCCCCCAAAAAAAGAATTTAGATGAAGACCTCACACCCAAAACAAGTTAACTCAAAATGGATCATAGACTTAACTACAAAAAAACCCCCTAAAACTACAACTAAAACTAAAGCTTAGAAATGATAACTGAGAAGAAAACCTAGATACCTTGGATATAATGATGTCTTCTGAGACATAACATCAAGACCGAATCCATGAAAGATAATTTATAAGCTGTACTTTATTAAAAATAAAAATTCTGGTTTACAAAAGACATTATCAAGAGAATTAGAATCAAGCCACAGACTAGAGGAACATATTTGTAAAGACAACTCTTAAAGAACTATTATCCAAAATATGTTTAAAAAAAAAAAAAACCCTCTTAAAAACTACAGTAAGAAAAAAAAAATGGCCCAGCTGTGGGATATAAAACTGAAAGCAGCAAACAAACAATACAAACAAAAAAACTCTTAACTCAGATAACAGTATAGTGGTTACCAGAGGGAATGGGCGGGGCGGGTAGATAACAATAAAAGAGATTAAATAAATGGTGATGGAAGATTTGACTTTGGGTGGTGAATATTATTCAATATACTGATGATGAATTATTGAATTGTATACTTGAAACTTATATAATTTTATTAACCAATGTCACCCAATAAATTTAATTAAAAAATAAATGGCCAAAAGTCTTAACAGATACTAGAAGGTATACAGATAGGAAATAGTGTATGAAAATGTTTCACAATATATATTAGAGAAATACAATTTGAAATAGCAATTAGATACAATTACAAAATTAGAATGGCCAAAATTTGGAATACCAACACCCACTACCACGGCTGCACACCTCTGGCCTGGCATAGAAGAAACAAGCAAGATGCTCATTTCCCAGTTTCTGTCTAGAAAGAGCTTAACTACATACTTTCCTAGATGCTGCCTGATGGCCCACTCTCTAATTAGCCTTCATCAAAATGCTAACTGATCCTCCCCTATGGGACACTAACAGGTCTCAACATGTCATCAAATACTGGAGCTTTTAAGAACAAAAGGAAGTGACTTGGACAATCATAAGATCTGAATAAGAATTAGGAGCTTGGGCCAGGCTAATGGATGAGGTTTAACTATTACATAACTAGAGGAGGTGGATGTTGTTTCTACTGTGCCAAAGCCTACACAGAATCAAGGAAAATGAACAGAAGATTGTGTTTTAAGGGGAAAAAAAATCTTTGGAAACAATGAAACAGATATAAGTGATTTACTTCATACAAATACAAAATAATGGTTATAAAGGTGGTCATTGAGATCAGGAAAGCAATGGCAAGAGCAAAGAATTTCACCAAAAAGATGACAAAAACTATCAAATGAATCATATCAAAGAAAGCATCAAAGTATTAAATCATAGATACAATACAATAACTGCAAATACTGTGACTAAAAAATTCAATAGATAAATTAAACATCAGACTAGATCAGGCAGAAGGAAGGATCAGAAAACAAGACATTGGCAGTGAACTTGATATAATCAGAGGAACAAAAAGAAAAGAGAATAAAAAGGTGTGAGGATAGCTTATGGGACTAATGAGACACTAAAGTAAATATTCATATTAAAGTAGTTCCAGAAGGAGAAAAGAAAAAAAGAGAAAGGGGCAGGAAGTTTATTCAAAGAAGTAGGGGCTCATAACTTCCCTAACTTGGGAGAAGAAATAGATATCCAGATCTAGGAAGCACAAAAAAAAACACTAAGATGAAAGGAGGATATGAAGAGTATTGCTTAATGATTACCAAGTTTCTATTTGAGGTAATTAAAACATTTTGGAATAGTTACCCAATGTTGTGAATGTAACTAATGCCACATAATTATATACTTAAAAATAGTTAAAATGTCAAATTCTATTAAATATATTTACCACAATTTTAAAACTTAATGTGATATATATATAAAACTGTTGAATTGTACATTTTAAATGGGTAAACTGTACAGCATGTGAATTAAATTTTAATAAAGCTGTTAAAATTTTATTTTCTAATGAAAAAAGAAAACTCTAGATCAGTCTTGATCAGAGAAGAGATGAAAGCCAGAATAAAATACATCAACTCTCCTCAACAGATTTTTCATTGGGCAGACAATAGTTTTATACAGCCTGTCCTAAGTCATCTCATGTGACTGAAAAGCCACAGTGGTTTCCTGTAAAAATGCCCAACTTCAACTCTTTGTTCCTATGTACCAACTTTACACCTTCTTATCCCTTTCTTCCCTCCCACTGCTGCACCGTTGAAATGTAAACTTCACTTCCAACTGTTTTCTAGAGGACCCAGGTCAAGACAGGCTCAGTCTTGTGTGTAGCAGATTACTTTGTTTTCTGCACAATTTTTGCTTCCTGCCCCCTCCAGCCCCAACTGTGGTGGATAGTTTCATACATATTGAAAGACTCTGACTTATCTCTTCTTTTCACCTTTGTGGCATTTTCCTAAAACATGGGAATCTGCACAATTAACACATTTTGCAAAGCTCTAAAGTGCAGAGCAGTTGATGCTGCCCTGCTCCAAGGAGCAACTTTCAACCGGTTGATGCTCCCATGCTTACTGGACATTTACCAGAGAGAGAGAGACACTGTATGTTTCTCAGAAATACCAGTGGAATCTAAACCCTTGCTGCCCTCAGCAATGACTTATATTTCACCCTTAATTTAAATTTTATTTTTCTCTCTCTGCTCCATCACTCTTATTTTATAGAATAACCTTTCAAATTAACTGCCTTCACAATCTCCTTTTAAGATCCTCAGTTAGGAAGGCCTCCACAGTTTTTTTTTTTCCCCCAGAAGTAGTCCTAGAAAACAAATCCCTAGAATGGAATTCTAGGTCTGGGTCCCTCACTGCTCAGTTATCAGTTACTGCTGGCAACAAACTGTGATGATAACCTCTGATGTGTGATACAGTATCACATGCACCTTTGATGAATTAAAATGAGGTACACTTAGAAAAGAAAACTAACTTATATATTAGTTCTGGCACTTAAAAGGTATGTTGCAACGGTAATTATAAAGATTAGGAGGTAGCTGGCTTTTGTTAAATTTCTTAAAAGATTTGAAGATAGAGAATGACAGGCTCAGGTCTGGTCCTGTAAACCAGCAGAGCAAAACAGAAGCCTCAAAATCTTGGCATTATTTAAAAAACAAACAAATAAACAAACAAAACAACTTTAGTGATGCCAGCACTGCGCTGAAATTAGGCTCAGAATTTAAATGTTAGAACAGCAAAGGAGATTACATTCAATCTTGAGGTCTCCTAGGGTAAAAGAAACTTGTATGAGACTTAAGATTCATGATTAGGGTAGAAATGTCTAAGTAGATTCCTGGGAAACCTCTAGTTTGTCTGAAGAAAACCACTAAGCATTCCTGGCTTAATAGTGACTATCCTCTTTAGGAAAAGGTTGGCATTAGAAGGTGCCATGAAACTTCCTAGTGTCAATGAAAATAGAAGAGGCCAGTTAGTAAAACTTAACCATCTAAGGCAAGGTGGACATTTTTTTAATGGAAAGTAAAAATGGAACAGTGACTAGGATGCCTTTTTGTCTAGATATCTCTGGCACAAATAAATCATGGGTTTCTTGGGTGAGATAGTGAGGCAACTGAAAGGATACAACTTTTGACTTGTATAAACAGAAATAGGAAAGATCATATAAGAAGGCTAATGTCAAAAGTCATAATGGAAAAATGTTTCTCTTCCCAATTTTCAGAGTTTCCAGCAATTGAATAGGAGGCCATTTCCTGAAATATCACTAAAAGTCAATACAATAAACAATCTTCTAGCCTTTCTCTGAAGGGACATTAAGCCATTAAACAAACAACTGTACAGTGGAAAGAACTTACAAAGAGTTATGGATACAGAGTCTGATCTGACACTGATGCAGGGGACTCGAAATTTTATCATGGACTTCTGATTTGATTGGAGGCTTACGGAAGACAGGTGACAAACAGTAATATTCAATATCCATCTCACAGTGGAGGTAATGCGTCTTCAGATACACCGTATCAATATTCCTCTTATATTTCAAAATTAGAATTGACTTCACTATCTGTTTATGTTAAAAAATAATAAAGTGGTATAGAGAGAATGTACCTCAACATAATAAGGGCAACATGTGACAACTCCACAGCTAACATCATACCTAACAGTAAAAAACTTTTCCTCTAAGATCCGGAACAAAACAAGGAAGCCCACTCTCATTGCTTTTATTCAACATTGTATTGGAAGTCCTCATTAGAGCAATTAGGGGAGAAAAAAATGATAACTATATTAGGAAGTAAAAAGGAAAACAGTATTTGCAGATGAAAACCTTAGCAACTCCACCAAAAACTGTTAGAGCTAATGTACACAGTAAAGTTTTTGAATACAAAATCAATGTACAAAAACTAGTTGCATTTCTATACACTAATAGAAAAAACTATCAAAATTTTAAAGAAAACAATCCCGTTTACAATTGCATCAAAAAGAGTAAAATATCAAAGAATAAATTTAGCCAAGGTGATGAAAGACCTAAACATTGAAAACTATAAGATATAGATAAATGATATTGAAGAGGTCACAAATAAATAGAAAAATATTTCATGTGCATTGATTGGAAAATTATATTGTTAAAATGTCCATACCACCAAAAGCAATCTACAGGTTCAATGCAACCCTTATCAGAATACCAATGGCATTCTTCACAGAAATAGAACAGCTTTAAAATTTGTATGGAACCAAAAAAAGACCTGGGATAACTAAAGTAATCTTAAGAAAAAATAAAGCTGAAGGCATCATACTACTTGATTTCAAACTATATTACAAAGTTCAAGAGATCAAAATGGCATGATGTTGGCATAAAAACATAAACATAGATCAATTGGACAAAATACAGAGCCCAGAAAAACCCACACATATATGTTCAATTAATTTATGACAAAGAATGAATAACGTACAGTGGAAAAAATGACAGTTTTTCAATAAGCACTGCTGGGATAACAACAGCCACATGTAAAAGAGTAAAACTGGACCACTATCTTACAGCTTATACAATAATTAACTCTAAATGTGTTAAAGATTTGAATGTATGAACTGAAAACATAAAGCTCCTTGTGTGGTAAGTTCCCTGACATGGGTTTTGGTGATTTTTTTGAGCATGATAACACCCCAAAGGAAACAAAAGCAAAAATAATACATTTTTTATAATATATAATAATAAACAATAACAAATAATAAACAATATATCGAACTAAAAAGTTTCTTCACAGTGAAGGATACCAAAAAACAGAGTAACCTGTGGAATAAGAAAAATGTTTGCAAACTACATATTCAATAATGGTTCAATAACTAAAATATACTAGGAATTTCAACAAATCAATAGCATAAACACAAATAACCCAATTTAAAAAGAGCAGAGATATCAGCTGATTTCTTAAGAGAAATTTTGCATGTCAGAAGGAATTGGCACAAAATATTTAAAGTGATGTAAGGCAAACACCTGTACCAAGATTACTCAGCAAGATTACTATTTAAAATCAAAGAGATTAAGAGTTTCTCAGAGAGGAAAAAGCTAAAAAAAATTCACAAGAAAAAAGAATTACAAGACCAGAAAAAAAAATTAATAAAATGCCAATAACTAATCTAATCAAAAGATACAAGTGGCTGAATAATGGATTAAAAAAATAATAAGGCCTATATACATACTGCCTACAGGAGACCCACTTTATTTTTTTTAATTTAATTTTATTAGTTTCAAGTATACAGCTTTAAACATTTATATAGTTTATAAAACAATCCCCCTAATTACTCTTTCTCTTACAGGAGACCCACTTTAGATCAAAAGACACACAGACTGAAACTATAAGGATGGAAAAGTTATTTAAAGCAAATTTTAAAAAAGCTTGGGTAGTAATACTTATATCAGACAAAATAAACTTTAAAACAAAAGTTGTAACAAGAAACAACAGCATTTCATAATAATCCAACAAGAAAATATAACTTTTGTAAACATTTGCACACCTATCATAGGAACAGCTAAATTTATAAAGCAAATATTGATGAACATAAAGGAAAAGGTAGATGGTAATACAGTAATAGTAGGTGACCTTAACACTCATTCACATTGATGGATAAATTATCCTGACAGAATATCGACAAGTAAACGGCGGCATTAAATGACACAGACCAGATGGAGTTCATTGATAATTTTAGAGCATCTCACTTAAAAGCAGCAAAATATACTTTTTTTTTCAAGAGTGCTTAGAGCATTTACCGTGATACACCACATGTTGCCCACAAAAGAAGTCTCAATAAATTTAAGAAGACTGAAATAATATCAAACATCTTTTTTTTTTATCACAATAGAAACAAGAAAAATCTCAAATAATAATACTAACCTTAGACTGAAAGAAACTAGGAAAAAAATAAATAAATCTCGAAGTGAGTAGAAGGAAGAAAATAATAATAACCAGAGCAGAAATAAAGAAAATAGTGTTTTAAAGAATTAGAAAAGATCAATGAAACCAAGAGTTGCTTATTTAAAAACACAAACAAATTTGACAAACCATTAGTGAGACTCATTAAGATAAAAACAGAGGACTGAAAAGAATAAAATTAGAAATGAAAGGACAACTGACACCAAAAAATACAAAGGCTTATAAGAAAATACTACAAAGAACTATTTGACAATTGGACTATTTAGAATAAATGGATAAATTCAGAGAAAATGTACACTCTTCCAAAAGGGAATTAAGGTGAAGATGAATACTGAACAGATGAATAACTATTAATGAAATCAAATCATTAATCAAAAAACACCAACAAACAAAAGTCCTGGACCAGATGAATTTACAAGTATATTTTACCAAACATTCTAAGAATTATAACCTATTCTTCTTTAACTACTGCAAAAAAATTTAAGAGGGAAGGCCTTCAAATTTATTTCATGGGGCTAGTATTACTCTAATATCAAAATCAGAATAAAACACTACAAAAAATATTATATGCCGAAATACCTCATGAACATAAATGCCAAAATTCCCAAGAAAACCTTACTATACCAGATTCAACAATGCATTAGAAAAGATTATTCACCATGATCAAGTGGGAATTCCCAGGATGTAAGGTTGGTTCAATATACACAAACCAATTAATGTGTTACACCATTTAAACAAAATAAAATCATATGGTATCAATAGATAGAAAAAATAATTCCAGCATCGATTTTTGATAAAAACTCTCAGCAAAGTGGGAATAGAAGAAACATACCTCAACATAGTGAAGGCTATATACTACAAACCCACAGCTAACATCATACTCAACGGTAAAAAGCTAAACGTTTTGTAACCACTAACAAGACAAAAATGTCCACTTTCACTACTGCATTGCCAGAGCAGTCAAACAAGGAATAGGAGTAAAAGGCATTCAAATTAGAGAGGAAGAAGAAAATCTGTCACTATGTGCTGATGACATGCTAACATATAGAGAACCCTAAAGATTCAATAAAAAAAAAATACTAGAATAAATGAATTCAGTAAAGTAGCAGGATATAAAATTAATATTCAGAAATTAGCTACATTTTACACAATGATAATTATAAGGAAAAAATGAGAAAACAATCAATTTTACAAGTGCATCAAATATAATACCAGGAATAAATTTAATCAAGAAGGTTGAAAAAGGTATACTCAGAAAACTATAAGACATTAAAAAAATGAAGACACAAATAAATGGAAGGCTATACCGTGCTCATGAATAGAAAGAATTAACATTGTTAAACTGTTTATACTACCCAAAGCAATCTGTAGAATGAACACAATCCTTATTAAAATACCAATGGCATTTTCCACAGAACTAGAACAATAATCCTGAAATTTAAATGGAACTTCAAAATGCCCACAATGAAAGCAATCTTGAGAAAGAACAAAGTTGGAAGTTATTGCAATACCTGATGTTGGTATTTAAAAATGCAACTACACATCAAAACAGCATGGGACTGGCATAAAAATAGGCTCATAGATCAATGGAGCAAAGAGCCCAGAAATAAACCCATGATTATGATGAATTAATCTATGACAAAGAAGGCAAAACTATACAATAGAGACAGTTTCTACAGTAAGTACCATTGGGGAAACTGGACAGACTCATGCAAAAAATAAAATTAGACAACTTTTTTTTACACCACATACAAAAATAAACTCAAAATGTATTAGAGACTTAAATCTAAGAAATGAAATCATAATACTAGAAGAAAACATAGGCAGTAAATCCTTTGGCGTGGCTCTTAGTAATATGTTTTAGATATGTTGATCTAGCAAGGGAAACAAATTTAAAATACAGACAAATGAAAGTTCATCAAATTTAAAAATTTTTGTTAAGCAAAGGCAACAACCAACAGAACTAAAAGACAACCTACTGAATGGGAGATGGTATCTGCCAATGCTATACCAGATAAGGGTTTAATATCTAAAATATATAAAAAATTCATATAACAACAAACAATAAAAACAATCAGATTAAAAAATGGGCAGATGACCTGAATAGACATTTCTCCCAAGAGAACATACAAATGGTATGAAAAATGTTCATTGCTAATCATCAAGGAAATGCAAATTAGAATTACATCTGTCAGAATTAATATCTCATCAAGAAATCAACAAATAGTAAGTGTTGGCAAGGATGTGGATATAAGGGAACTTTCATGCACTGTTGGTGGGATTGTAAATTGGTGTAGCTACTATGGAAAAGAGTATGGCAGGTCCTCAAAAATTAAAAATGGAACTACTATATGACCCAGCAATTACCCTTTTGGGTATTTATCCAAAGAAATCCAAAACACTAATTGAAAATATATATGCACTTCTATGTTCATTGCAGCATTATTTACAATAGCCAAGATAAAAAGGCAACCTAAGTGTCCATCAATAGATGAATAAAGAAAGAACATGTGGTACATATATACAATGGGGTATTATTCATCCATAAAATATGAAATCTTACCATTTATGACAAAATAAATAGACTTATGCTGAGTAAAATAAGTCATATAAATATATTATTTCACTTAAATGTGAAATCTACAAACAAAACAAAACAAAACTAAAACTAAAAAATAGAGAGGACAAGGTAGCAGTCACCAGATGGGAGGGGGGTGTGGGAATGGATGAATAAAGTGAAATATATTAAGAAGCATGAATTGGTAGAAATGAAGTAGTCATGGGGATATAAAGTACAGTGTAGAGAATACATTGTAATAACTAAGAATGATGCCAGCTGTGTACTAGACTTATGAAGGAGATCACTTCATTAATAATGTCTAACCACTATGCTGTACACCTGAAACTAATATGATATTGAATGTCAACTGTAATTGAAAATAAAAATTGAGAAAAAAGGAAAATAATAGAAATGATCAGTTTTAAAAAGTCATGGGATGTAAGGTACAGCATAGAGAATATAGTCAATAATATTGTAATAACTATATATGGTGTCAGATGGGTACTAGAGTTATATTGAAGTGATCACTTTGTAAGTTAAATAAATATCTATTCATTGTTATACAACTGAAACTAATATAATATTGTATGTCAGCTGTAATAGGAAAAATTAATTTAAAAAATGAAAATGTACAGAGGATCTAAATAATCATTTTTCCAAAAAAAAATTACAAATGGGCTGCAGGCACATGAAAAGATACTGAACATCACTAATTACGAGAATACAAATTGAAACCATAGTGTGATATCATCTTACAACTGTTAGAATGGCTACTATCAAAGTCAATAAATAAATGTTTGTAAAGATGTGAAGAAAAGAAAACCCTCATGCACTATTGGTGAAATTGTAAATTGCTGGAGCCACTATGGAAAACAGTATGGAGTTTCCTCAGAAAATTAAAAACTAGAACTACCATATGATCCAGCCATTTCACCTGTGGGTATTTATTTGAAGAAAATGAAAACACTAACTCACAAAGATATGTTCACTTCACGATGTTCACTACAGCATTATTTATAATAGCCAGTATAGGGAAATAACCTAAGTATCCACCAATGGAAGAATGGATACAGAATGTATATGTATGTACAATGGAATATTGTTCTGCTGTGAAAAAGAAAAAAAAAATCTTTCCATTTGAGATAACATGGATGGAACTGGAAGACATTTGCTAAGTAAAATAGATAGAAAAAGACAAATATCCACAAATATTACTTATATCTGGAACTCAAAAACAGAGCAAAAACAAAAACTGAGCTCACAGAGACAGAAAACAGATTGGTTGTTGCCAGAGGCAGATGGGAAAAAGCAAAATGGGTAAAGGGGGTCAAAAGCTACAAAAAATTACAGGGGACACATGAAAATCTGAGACAACTATGATTGGATTAATGTGTGGGTAATTGGGAAAATATTTGTAGAAATAATGTCCCTCAAATTGCCAAATTTGATGAAAACTATAAATCTATAGATTCAAGAAATTTGATGAACCCCCAAGCACAAGAAACAAAGAAAAATATCAAGGCATAGCATAAATCAAATTGCTCGAAACTAGAGATAAAGAGAAATTCTTAAAAATGGCCAGTGAAAAAGATATTACAAAGAAACGAAGATAGGGATGACAGTAGATGCTTTGTCATAAACAATGTAAGCCACAGATAGTGGAGCAACATCAATAGGGGTTGAGCAGAAGGAAGGATTATAAAGAAGCATAAGAAAAATTCTGAGAGTGATGGATATGTCCATTATCTCGATTATGGTAATGGTTCCACTGGCATATACAGATGTCAAAACTTTTCAAGTTGTATACCTTAAATATGTGCAGTTTATTCTGGAACACTTACATGTCACGTAAGCTATTAAAAATAAATGTATAAAAATAAATTCGCTTTCACCAATAATTAAAATAACAATGAGATTCCTTCATGTTTCATGTGTCTAAATGTATGATTTTGATCTTAATGATTGATGAGCCTAGTGGTCTAGTAAAACATGGCAATTCAATGGACTTATGATAAAAACAACCCTTTGGAAAGCAATCTGGAGGTCAGCTTCAGAAAATCTGAAACATTGATTCCATTTCTGATCATCTATACTAAGAAAATAATCCCAAATATAGAAAATATTTAATCCACAATTATTTTCAATGTAGTTTAATGAGTAATAGTCTAGAAAATAGACCCAAGCCAAATAGCCTATACATTAGGTCTCTAGGCTACACTGTGAACATAAGCAACACATTGACTTTGCACAACAGAAGTTGATTTGTCCCTCACACCAAGATGCAGGTCAAGGGGCCCTTTTGCCTCCCTTGATCAGGAATCCAGCCATCCTCCACCTCGTGATACTGTATCTCAAATGTGACATTGTGGCAGCGAAAGAATATAACAAACTCAAACCTTAATTGCTTCTGATGGGAAGTGAACCACATTGTTTTACTCATAGACCATTAGCCTGAACTTGTCACATGTCCCCTTACCTGAATAAAAGGAAGGCTATTACACATCATGGAACACTTGGAATAGCGTTACAAACTCTGCCATAATACACAAGAGAGAAGTTGCTTTTTAAAATCTTGCCTGGCATAGCTTTACCTTAGATATCCAATAAAATATTATGTAGAAATTTAAAATAATGTTTAAAAAAAACTGGTAATGATGAAAAAATGCTTTTGCCTGGATGTTTTTAAAAAACATATAATAAACTTGCATGTCACTTATTAGTTTTGTAACCATCAATTTCTATAAATATTATTTTGTTCACATGTAAAATACAGGTAGTAATAGCTTTTGTTGGATTGCTGTGAGGAAAAAAATAGCTGTGTGGAATTCGGTTTAGTGACTAAATTTACAAGATGGTCAAGAAATAGCAGCAATTTTTAAAATTTATTTGTATCTATAGCACTCATCACCTAACATTTTATATACTCAATAATTCTTCATCCTTTCATGTACTTCAAAGCTTTCATCTGAAATTATTTTTCTTCAGTCTAAAAAACTTCTCTTAGGATTTCCTGCAGTGTGAATCTTCTGGTAATAAATTTGCTCAGCTTTTGTTTGACTGAAAATATCTTATTTTGCCTTCACTTTTGATGAATATTTTTGCTAAGTTTAGAGTTCAAGATTATTATTATTAATTTTTTTAGTGCTTTAGAAAAGGTAATTTTATTGTTTTTCTGGGTTCCACAGTTTCTAGTTAAAAGTCAGACATTCATTTTATTGTTGCTCCTTTGAAGATAATGTATCTTATTTTCTCTAGCTGCTTTAAAGTTTTTTTCTTTAACTTTGATTTAAAGAAATTTGAGGTATCTAAGTGTGATTTTCTTCGTATTTCTCCTATTTAGATTTCATTGATCTGGAAGGTGTAGGTTGAGATCTTTTATCCACTTGGGAGCTTTCTCAGTCATTATCTCTTCTATATTGCTTCTTCCTCATTCCCTCTGCTCTCTTCATGGGTTTCCAACTATACACATTGAAAGATGTGACCACATCTCACATGTCTTTAACATCCTGTTCTACTCTTCCACTTTATTCCACTCTGTGCTTTGGTTTACAAGTATTTATATTGATGTGTCACTAAATTCACTAATCCTGTTTTCTATTTTGCCCAGACTCTCTTTAAATTCATTCAATAGAATTTTAATAACGTATATTGTATTTTGATATAGAACTATTTTTAAATTTTACAAATAATAATTGGAATCCTATATGTTTCCTTATTTAACTAGTTGCTTTTATTCTAACACTTTTTAATTGTTATTTAAGAATCCTGTCTCAACTTGGCTATCTGAGTAAATCATAATTCAGTTACTTTTATCTGTTATTTTTCTTAGTTTCTTATAACTCATTCTTTTAAAAGCATAATCATGATTTAGAATTTTAATTAGATGTCATTCAAGTGGAAAGGCTGTAGAATCTCTGAAAGATAATTTTTTTTCAAATAGGTTTTCAAAAAATGAACTTAATCTTAAAAAGGGTGTTTTTTTTATACTTTGTAAGAACTAGTCTGTTTTTGTTTTGCTCTTACTCTTAGGATGTACACCTCTAGGAACTTACACAAGAAACCCACAGTGTTTATAATAAGCCCCTCTAACTTGGTGGGGCTTGAACTAAACCACATCTCCTTATCTCTGGGCATTTATTTAAATTTGTTCAGTTTCAGACCCTACCAGTGGCTGCTCCCACTGCGTTTTTTAAAGTCTTGACCTGCACAGGTACGGTTTAATACTCACTCATGATTTAAGAGGAACTTTCATGTAGAATTAGAATCCCCCTTCCTTTTCAACTTCTTCTTAAGACCCCAGTTTCCAGTTTCTATGACAGCTTCAAGTCTCTGTCCACTGGGATTACAGCTTTTTCCTTGAACTTTTATTCTCTATGCTATGGTGAATTGGGGAGTGCCCTCAGAGAAAAAGCCAAGTAAATGTGGAATTTACCTAGTGCATTTCTGTTTTTTTAAGAGTCATATTCCTCAGATTTCTTCCTCCTCTGATTTTTCCCCAGAGCCTTCAAATGATTTTTAATGCATTTTCAATATTGGTGAAATATAATTAGAACTGATTTCCTTAGTAGCTGCTGGGATCCTCACACTGGTTGCATGATCTATAAATTGGTAATTATTAACAGATGGGGCCAAGTGTAAGTCCCTAAAATTATCTCATCCTGATAAAGAGAAATATGAGGCATTTAGAACCCCATAATCCTTTTTCACCCCTGCAATTTTTTAAATATCGATAACTCCTATAAAAATCAGTGTTGTTTTGAATAACTAGTGATTACTATAAACAACTAATATTCACAAACTTAGCTGTTCTGATTGATTAGAACTATTTCTGAGATTAGGTCAACTCAACCTCAACCTCTCATATTTAGTATGCAGTTATTTATGACAAAAGTATTGTTTTGAAACTTCATCAATAATGAGGATACAATTTAATTTGCTTTTATTTGGGAAAAATAGCAGTATACATTCTCTGTCTCAACTAAGATAACTCTCCTGATTTCTGTCATAAATTAGCCCATAGGATATTAAATCATCTTCATGTTCCTCAGAACACCACATTAGAACACTTTATGGATGATATCATGCTAATCAGCAACAATCTATAATAAGATAGAAGGGATACATTCAAGATCATGCTCAAGCAGGTTCATTTTTCAAACTCATGAACCTGATAGATATCCATGCTCCTCATCTATGCTGTACCAATGGCCATGGCTGTGACCTTGTATAGTATTCCCTACAACCAGATGAATGAGAAGTGAACACTCTTGTCATCTGTACAGATAACTTGTCCAGCTACATCAGTGCCAAGTTTTATTCTGCCACTCTACATACAGTTCGTCTCAGATGTGACCCTAAAAGTGTGAGGGAAACTTCTAGAAATACAATTTGTCCATTTTGTTTGGGGAGAGAAGTAGTCTTAAGGATATACATGAACTTATGAAAATTGTAAATATCTTGGTCAGAGAACCGGAAAAAAAATTGAATAACAAATCCAAGAAGCTTTGGCTAGATACATATGCATGAATGTATGCTAGTTAGCACTAAGTTTATGGATATGTATATATCATATCAGTGAACACCAGAGAGGACCCACTGAAAAGAAGGCACCGACAGCTGGACAGAATAACTTATCCGATGAATGTTAGCTAACTTCTACATTCCGTCACTCTTTTGCTTGTCCAATAGGCTTGCAAAAGGTGTACCCACATTGGGTAAAGTCTTATGTATGTATGGTTCCAACAGGAAGGACAACCTCTAACTACAGTTGATTTGGCTACTGAAATTTCTGAAAACCAGAGATATCATCAACACAATTAAATTCTGACACTTCAATACAGTAAAATAGATTAGCTTGACACTTTCAGTCAAGTTGCCTCACTTCTACCCTGTAGTGGGCAATTATGGATCCTTATTAAATGTACAACCTACTTGAGATGTAAGTTTTTCTTCTCAAAATGCTTCTTATAGAAGTAATATGAGATTACTTGTAGAATGCCTGATACAGTGCCATAGACTTTTATGTATTATCTCAGACCAACTGGCCAAGTTTGCAGTGAGTTACATTACCATGTAACTCATTAATCTTAGCACATGCTGACTCACATGGACTTAGTCTAATAGAATGTTAGAGTGGTCCATTACAGGCTCCACTAAGGTTCAATAATAATTCTGTGCAGGTTTTGATTTCTGTCTTCCAGGATGCAATATATACAATAAATCAATAGGTTAACATATGGTGCCAAGTCTCCAATACTAGAGTATGAAGCCAAATTGTGGAAGAAGAACTAATCTTTTCACCATCTCTCCTAGTGAAGCACTTGCAAAATTTGTGCTTCTCTTAGCCTTTTAGATTGCAAAAGTTTGTTCCCAGCTGGAGAGGTGTGCTTCTACCAGGGGATGTAGTAAACCTAAAATTACAACTGCACCCTGATCACTTTGGACCAATCTAGGATTAGAGCTACATAATGTGGGGGAAAGACTATCTCTGGAAATCAGGGGTTTATTGGTGCTTTGGGTCAGCAACTACAACTTATGAAGGGCAAGGCTACTCAGTGTTCAGATCCCTTGAGGATGAAAGCAGAGTCACCTCAATAGTCAAGAACTATAGAAGAACTGAAGGGCTGGCAAAATAAGACAGTCGGGAAGAAGGACAATTATGATTTTACATGACCTCACCATTTTCAGCTTTAGGATCTGTAGCATGTTCAATAAACTCTTATTTAATCTTTTTATTGAGATTTTATCTGGCTTTCAGCTTCAACAATTAGGGAGAGATGAACATAATGTTGAGCAAAAGTGGATCTGAAGCATGCAGGGAAAGGATTATACTAAATGATTTTTATATCACTTATTCTTTTTGCTCGGACCCAATCTTATTGCTGATGCATCCGTGATGAGCATTTCCATGCTGATAGCAACTTCACTTTAAATGCCTGCTATGTGTCTTTTTCTGCTTCTCTGCTTCCAGGCCTTCTTCCCCAGAGCCACAGGATTTTAATAAGCACAAGTAAAAATATAGTGTAGACCTGAGAGAGTTAATATTTTCGGAAGACACCTTTAACCAGTGGGATGTAGAAGATGGAGATGGGAGCCAGTGCACAATTCTGGAGACTTTGGCCATGTTCCTGAGAGATACTTGAAGACCCAAACTCTTATATCTACAGTACAGTAACATACTTTTATATTGATTTTTTTCCCTCCTTTTCTGTCTACCTTTTTTTTCTCCCTTATTCTGGCTTCCTGGAATGACCTCTCAAATAAACTGCCTGCAAATATGTCTTAGCCTCAAAGTTTTCATGAGTAGCCAATCTAATAAATGCATCTTTTGGGAATTAAGATCATTAAATTCAAAATCAGCAGGCTGAAATCTCAGGTATGCAGCAAGAATTTTATTGAGCTCTCCAAAATTGTTTCAATCTCAACCCTCCATCTACTAGGATTGAGGAAATGGGGGTTGTGAGGAAAATTGAATCCTAGGATTTTTAGAGTTCTTTTAGTGTTATGTCAAGTTACTGGGAGAGATACACAGTGCTAAGTCATTGGTAAATGAGAATTTTAATTTTTTAAATCATTAATCTGTGCAGGTTGACAATATCTTCATTGGAAATATTTGTCTTTATGGCAACTTAAGATCTACCAGTTCTAATATTTTTTCTGCCAATGCCAGATTTATAGAATTATCTCTGCGGCTACTATATCACAGGGAACTAGGAAGCTTTTCTGTTTTCTCATCTCCCTTAAATCACTAGACAAGCTTTACAGGGGCTTTGTGTGAGAAAGGGAAAGAACTATCTTTTCTTCAGTACATCAGTATATTTCCATTCATTAAACCACTTTGCTTCATAGACTAAGGAAAGCTACTTCTTGTCTAAGATGGTAGGATTTTTTTTATGTTATGTTCCTATTATTTTTCTGAGGTTCTGAAGGCTCTGTGTTTCTACAACTGTTTATAGAAACGAAAGACAAGAATGTTCTATACATTTTCTATCTTCTATCTCTCCTCTGAGGCAATAAATACAGAACAGTAAGAAGAGGGGTGGTGAGGAATTAAAAGGGGAAATCCTAGGAGAGAAAAAAGTTGCATATAAACATAGATAAAATCTAAAATAATGTATATGAAATACTCAGTGTCTTTATTTGTTGTGTCTTTATTGGAGCCTAATCATAGAGAAAATAAAAATATTTTTATTTTCAGTTGCTATTCTAAATACAAATTATACATTGGTTAGAAAAGAGCTGTGTGCCTATCATGTGTATGTATGCACACCTCTGTGTCTGTGTTGGGGAGAAAGGTGAGGAATGCCTTACCCTTACCATTTACCTAGGCTCAGTCCACACAATCCCAAAGAAATCCATTAATTTAGAAAAGTAATCAAACGATATTCTGTTGAGACTAGTATATTTGCCATAATACCCAGTTACTTTATTTTTACTTTTCAAACTTTCCTTAGAGTGTTAGAGACAGAACTTCTGTCCTCTATTTTCATCTTCTATGTAGTGCTTATTTTACTCTCTGTCAAAGTTTCTTTACACCTGACAAATTGATTTTCACTACAGGATGAATGTTGGATGCCTGGAAAATAATTCTACTACATGTGCAGAATTCCAGGATACTCTGTGGTTCTCTTTTGTGGAACTGTAAAATTATCCTCAATGATTCCCTCCCATCTTTGCATTCATCTCTGTGTTTTTCTTTAGATGGCTAGACTCACCACTCATTCATTTAAGTTGGAGCACTGAAACAATGCCTACATGTGGCATTTTAAATATGTTTTGGTAAGAAGAAAATCAACACAAATCTTACAAGTTATATGAAAAAAAGAATTCCTCAAGAGAAAATTTCATCACGCTATACTCTGTATAACTTTATTGAAGGTCCAATTATGTGTAGAATATAAAAGAAGAAACAGTATCCAATAAATATTAACACAGAGATATTTCATTTCAAATAGGGTCTTAACAGCTGCAATTGCAAGAATCTGAGGAAGGTCAAGATAATTATGAATAAGTGAAAAAATATTTTAAAATATTAACTGAACCCTGGGAAGCCTTGATAAAATTACATGAAAAACACTAGTGATGTGATATGACAACACTGATTTCAACCTTACCCTCTAAGGTAGGTGCTCACATCACCAATTTTGTTTTTTGTCTGTTTGTTTTGTTTCTGAATAGAAGCAAACAGAAGAGAAAATTGTGCTATTTGAATTGCAGATTTCTTCTGTAGTTTGTTTCCCCTAATATTTTCTAGGGTGACTTGAACTTTGGACTATTCAAGCACTTCCAGTTGAAATACATTGTCCTTAGTCATAAGCACCTTGAAACAGTTAACAAGCTCTTTATCCTCCCTGAATTATAATTTAAATGAATAAATGTGAAAAATGAATTAGAAAATTATGGCTAGATTTCACTTCTGAATGCCCTTTTGTCACTCTCTACAATTTCTCTCCTTAATCTTTGTTTATTTAAGTACAGAACAAATCTGACAATTGCCATAATGCTTTACCACTGAGCTTGAATCTCTGAAGTGGAACAGAATCCAGCGTATAGTAGAAGCCTGGCATTTTCACTAACAAGTTTTTCAAAAGTCACTGCATTCTTTCTTCTAAATGAAAAGAATGGAGGCAAGGATTATATCAGTTTTATCAATATGATAAGCTATTTACTATTTAGGTGTTTGGGTACCAGAAAGAACAGTCTTCTTTTGTCTATAATAGTGAAACAAAAATAAAATGGAAGTTGAAACCCAATGATGGTTGATGAAAGCAACTTGCATCCCCCTACTTTTAAGGTTATCCATCAGTGTTCTGAACTACTCTATAAAATATTGGAATTCCTTTCATTATTATAAGAATCATCCACACACTCTGAGAAAAGTAGCTGCTTGAATAAAGAACAAACTTCCTTTTAATTACATAGTAATTTAATAGAGCTCCCAGGTACACACTTGGTAAACACGTTGTAATTATATATTTCTGCTGACATAAATTGCCTACTCTCTGATTTCATTCCATACTGTATATTGGCTGGACAGCATGGAGCATATTGAACAGCCTGTCAAAATAAATGTTCATTTATATACAGCCAGTTGGGGAAGTCTATTGACTTTTGTAATAATATAATATCCAAAGAACAAATGTTTAAGTTTTCCCTACCCTGACTTTAGTGGTTCAAAAAGAGTTTTCTCTGGTTGTGGATGGTGGAGGGGAAGTTCACTGCCATATTTTAGAAAATGATCTGACTTTTAGACATATGTCCCCAGTATGTTTGATATTTTCATTTATAATAAGAATGACCTTTTATAGATTTTTTTTTTACATAGATATCTCAAAAAACACTTCACAGATTTGTCTCATTCTTGCTGCTTTCCCATCAGGTGTAAAGACCCAGGTAGGGTGTGCCATCTGCACTTTGTCTCAATAAGACAAGTCACCTGGGGTAGGATGCAATAGACCAGACAATGACAGGGATAGCTTCTTCACCATTATTGACCAGGGGGTGTGGAGTTTTTAAATGGTTATTTTTGGACCAACATTTTAGTAACTCAATTCAAGCCACTGAAAACAATAATAAAGCATCCATATAAATTGATGCAGAATTTTATTTGTAAAGAGTCATGAAGTTCTCTGGTATTGGCAGCAAGCACTCAGAACTCATGAGAAGCATGTCCATATTTTTGGAAAAGCACTTGTTTATCACATTTCTGAAAATAAAATGCTAATAAAAATAAAACTCACGCCATTGTGACAAAGAAAAGAGCTTACTAGTAGGGACTCTATCATAGTAGCTTGGAACAAAAAGTGAAACAGCAAGGAGTCAAAAGGAAAAGGCTTTCAGTGATAAAGAATGAGATGTTTAAAGACATCTGGGTTGGTGGTAAAACTTTTTAACAATTTGGTATATTTTTCAAAATGAACTATATTAATTTGATAATACCAAGACTACTTCATTCCTATCAGATGGAATAATCACATTCCGCATTTGAAAGTAATAAATTCTAAATTATTATTGCAGCCATTCTAAAGAAATTACGGTCTCCAGTATGATCCTAGGACCTCATGTAAATAAAAACCACATCTAAGAATATCAGTTGTTTCTTATAGCACTTTGGTGCAAGCATTGCTTCCTCTGTGTGTAAATTAAGCAATACAGATTAATACTCATCATGAAAACTCTGTGAAAGATGATCAAGAGCTTGAATGGAGAGAGCCATGAAAGTAACAATGATACTAGGGTCACTGAAAAGGCATGTGATTAATTAATTTTAAAATGTGTTTTTTTACTGTCATAGTTCATTGGCCCCATTATATTGTATTATGTAAAGTGCTGGTTTGATTTTCTATTTTTTACCACATTACTGATGGACTTTCTACTGTTTCTACTAAGAGTGCACAATTTGTAGGCACCAAGTTGATCAATGCTGAACTTAGAAAGACTCTGCCTGCTGGTGGACCTAAATCTTCCAATCTTACCTGCTTATTTGTTCCACCATAACTTCACTTCTAATTATCTTATTTCTACTTCAAACTTTCTTCTCTCAGATTAACAATTTTATTTATCTATTCATGTCAGCCCAGACAACCTTTTTTAAAGCTTCTTAATTCCTTAGTTTTAAAAATGCATACACCATCATGGAAAATGGAAAAATGCAGAATCTTTTAACATGCACAAATAGAAAATGGGAAAATGCAGCATCTTTTAACATGCACAAATGTTAGATCTAAAAGACCTTTTTCTGGGCACATATCTAACTGAAATTTATTAGATTTTCTAATTATATGAATATCTGAGTCATTTTAAACTTTGAGTAAAGGCATTTGGATGAAATTTAAAATAATGTTCCCAGGCTTCCAGTATTAAAAATTAGATAAATGAGTTTTATGTTCCCATCTCATTGGTGTTTTATTCATCCTCTTTGGACACTAATGCATCAATTTGGATAAATTCTGCCAAAGATTAAAAATAGATGGCAATGAACAGAGATACCCAAACAGTTCTGCAAGGACATAGAATCTATTGAGACTTTGAGCAAGCTCTAACTAGGAGAGAACAGTTGACTTCTCATGTCCTGACTCATTTCTCAGGCAGTGACAACTTTCAGTGAAGAGGTCAGCTTGAGTAAATATTATTGGTCATGATAATCATTGATTTTAGAAATACATATAATAATGAGATACCAACATGGGTCTACCTGTTCAAAGAGATCTGAAATTCTAGGGAAGTGAGAAATGGCATTTCATAACATTAAATACCCAAACACTTAAAGAATCTAAGATATGAGAGGACATGCAAAATGATGCAAATTGTCAGAGATTAAATATGTTGCTTTTCCAATTCTTCGAGCTGTGTGAGGATTAAGGGGTACATAAAATTATTTAATAGGATGGATTGCTACAAAAAAGTATGAGTGAGATTTAAAAAAATATATGGATGGTGAGTGAGAGAGATATTTAGAACACTAGCCTGGGCTGTATAAGAAGGACTTGGCTTTTACCTAATCAATTAAAATTGACTTTAAGTTCCCTTTGCAAATTTTTGTATTTTTCTGCATTCTTGGATTATCCTTTTCTTTATAATCCCACAATTCAGAGTTATGCATCAGCCTTGCTCAACCTGGACTCACCTAAATTGGGCTATATCACAGAATCAGACAGCACTACAACCACCACCAAAAGTCTGTGGTTCAAGACAAGAGTGATACTAGTTCCTACCCAGAAATCTACAAAGAATGGGCGCCTTGGCCATTAGTGCTGTTACTGCTAGTGTGGTTTCTACTGCTGATGTGTTTGTGGGCCCATCCTAACTTCGACCATCTTGTGATGGAGACAGAGCTGGGCTCCCCACCTAAGAAGCAAAGTTTCCTTCCTGCATTGACTCTCAGTAAATGATAGCAATTTTCCTTCTGGACTTCTTGATTGTCAGGTTCACAGTGAGATGAAATATGATGTTATCTTGTCTCCCAAAGAGGCAGCATCATTACTAAAAGCATTTTGTTATTTTGGTTAAGTCCAAACGGCCAGTATTATCTGCTCTGTCCAAGGAAGCCCTTGGGCTGTGAGGAAATCAGTTGTGCAATATTTGGGGATATTTACTATTTAGTACTTATGCATCTCTTAAGTCATGTCAGATCACCAATATTTCTTTAAAGTCTTAGATTTTGTAAGGCCAGTCCAAATGCATTCTTTATATTCACAAAAATCTCTAAAAGTTAGGCTAGGTCTAATTATTGTGCTTCAAAATCCAAATTCTCAACATTACAACAAACTGTATAAAAAAATCTGATCCTGCAAAATGGATGCTCTCATTTTCCAACTAAACTGTACGCATCATGAAAATAATAATTATCCTTTTTTTCTTGTGATTTTACCTCTACATCATTCTATCAAACAGATGTCTAAACAATAATTGTGGCTGATTTCCAGGCTTCTATAAACTATATTTTTGCCAATGTTATCCTTCTGAAAATATTTTTTTAAATCAAGTCATTATTTTACCTGGAAATCCCTTTTATATCAGACCTAAGCCTTACATTTTCTTTCAAGCAAGCTCATATCCCACCTTATGCTAGATGGCTTCCCATCAGCTCCACTCAGAATTTTAATCTCTCTTCTCCTACTCCCATAACATATTGGTTAGAAATCAGATCTCTTTGCCATCTAGAAGTTCTATTTATGTGGCTTTCTCTATCTTTCACTAGATCATGAGCACCAAGAAGCCAGGACCTTAATTTTTGACTACTGGAGGTTAACCAGTAGTGACACATAGTAGATACTCAAATGTTAGATTAAATTTATACCGTTTTGTCATTAGGGAATAATGTTATATACCAAAGAAAGAGTCGCATACCAGATTAGGATCCTCTTAATATCAAGGACTATTTTTTTTTTTCATTTTAACAAGACAAAAACGTAGAGCTTTGTCTATAGGTAAGCCTCAATAAATGTATTAATTATAAAACTAAAAATGCAATATAAGCTATGATGATGCTGAAATTATTGTTATGACTAGGTAGGTATATCTGTTCATTTTTTTTTTTTAATATTGATATTATGTACCAAAGAAAAGTGACAAGGTTAAGGAGCTCTCACCAAGGAAGAACAGCTGCAGGGCAGAAAAATGCCACCATTTTTTAAAATGCCCTTTCTCATTGTCTGAACAGCAGTGCACAGAAAGAGCACTGTTGATAAAAAAAAAAAAAAAAACTACCTTTATGGCTTTGCCTTAATAATAAATCACACAGCTCACTGCATCTGTTGTTAGTCAACAATGCACACCCCCACACTCATAGGGGGAACTTCTAATTATTTGAGCAGTAGCCAGTTTAGGTAATACCGGGGGAGCCATAAATAATAATTAGAGATTTCTATAAAAGCTTTTTAATTTGTTACTCCACAGCTCATTTACATTGTATGCTCCATGCCACTGAAAATGCACCTTCTATAATTCAAGGACTGGAGAGAAAACATTATGCACATCATGATATCTGTTATAAAATGTATTTTTTTTTCTCACTAAGGCTTCTCTAGAAAGCAAGAAACTCAGGACTGTAAAGCCACAGTGCATAATTCAGAAGTATGTGTAGCTGCTCCGGGGCTGTGTGGGTTGTATATATGTGTTTTAGACAGTTGCAAGACGATTGGTGCTAAACTTTGGTAACTAATTGAAGTAATTCTATAGGCTCATGAACTTTTTCCAAATCCTAATGAGAGGATAATTCATTTTTACATTCTTAAAATTATGTTTCTCTTAGGGGACCACCCATGTTCCAGCTTCCACAGTGCAAAATAGGTATTTTCAAACATTTTTAAAAATCTCTTTAAAATGTGTTTGTAAATCATTGGGACTTTTTCCTAATAGTGGATTTATGGCTTTCTGGATGCTTTTACTGTAGAAACCCACAGAGGTTAAAAAAAAAAAAAGACTGTTCAATCTAAAACCAAAGAGCCTTTTTGTCCAAAGAGCCTTTTTTGAAAAATTAGATATTTTTCAAATTCTCTAATTTTCAGATTTCAAAAAATCCTATACTCTTCCATTCAACATGTAACAGTCTTAAAATGGTCTGATTTTAACTCTCTTGCTTACAATCTAGATCTAAACCCTTTTCCCTAGTAATGATGTCATTGCTTCCTTAATTACACCCATTGTCTCATAAATAATTTTTAAAATTAATATCTTAGCAGCTCCTGAAGGAAGAGACAAGTTCATAATATGTATAAAGTTTTTTCAATTCCCTCAAAGAGTTTGGCCATTTTTCTCTAAAACTGCATTGTTGTTACCACATGCTTATACTTGCATCAGAATTTGGCACATTTCTTGATATTGCTAACAATAATTTGATTACAAAGCTTTCTCCTTCCAACCTGCAATGGCTGCAAGCTGATTCTTTGCTGAAAGATATTTTAAAATAGGGTGATAAATTTATGCAAGGATATTATTAAAGGAGTAATGAGTAAACTATTTAAAGTTGCAATGGTCCCCCAGACTTAAACTAGCTTAGAATTTTAGCATATTAATTTACCTTAATAAATAAATTATTTCAAGCTTTTAAGATTTCAGACATTACCTAAAGTTCTCACCAAGGGTAGAGACAAGGTTATACTGTTCTAATAAGATTGACTGAAAAAAAGCCAGATTTATCGCTTAATTTGTTTGACAAATTAAGAAGACATCAAATGATCATTTAAGAACACTTTTTATTTTCTTTCAAAAGGCAGCTCTAAAAATTAGGGTTCATATCTTGCCCATCTATTTACTTTTCTCCCAAATTAAATAAATAGTACATTTTTATGTGTTTCAACAAACATTTTAATATTTTATTTTAAACTGACAACTATTGTTAATATTAAAATATAAAAAATATCTTCTATTTTTATTTTATATGAGCTGAATGCCCTGAGTAAAGCTCCTTAAAAACATGGGTTTGGTAAACTTCGCACTGATTTTTTTTTTTTGTGTGTGTGTGTGTGTGTGAAAATTCCCTTAGTTAGCATTCTTCAATAATTGAAGGCAGTGATGGGCATCAAAAGGCCTGCAGGCCAAATCTGGCTGTCCACCTGTTTCTACTGATAAAGTTTTATTAGAACACAGCGATGCTCATCTGTTGACAGTCTATAAAAGCTTCTGCCCCATAAGGCAGAGTTGTATATTTATAAGAGAACCATATGGCCCACACAGCCTAAAATAGTTACTATCTGGCTCTTTCCAGAAAAAAAAAGTTGTCAACCCCTGATGTAAGTAATTGTATTCAAAATAGCCACGTCTGCCTCCAATAGCACGTCCCTCCTTTTATGGGGGGAGGGGCGATATCTACAAATGTCTCCCAAGTCTTCAGAGCACATGTGCTAGAAAATGGAGTACTTTTTTCTTTCCCCTGGTTCTCAGGACAGAGGGAGAAGGAAGAGCAAGAGATCTCTGTTCAAATTAGAAGAGGTGAAGAACCTTTTTTCTTTGGCTACCTTATGACCAGACATTTTTCTCATTCTTCCCAGCCCCTCCCCCCCAGGGTGGTTCTATAAATAAATACATTTCCAGAAGGATACTCAAACTCATTGTAGAAAATAGTTTTCCCTACAATTATTTCTATGAAAGTTTATGGGAATTCTTTGTTTTACAAGCAGTACTTACAATTTAGCCCTTTCCTCAAAAACTTTAACAACAGGGCCTCTTCCTGAATCATGTAATGTTTATCAAAACTTTTCCCTGGCTTTCCCCTCTGGACTTATCAACCTCAGAGAAGACAGACACTGCATTTACCAGTATCATTCTTGATTCAGAGAGAGGATTCCAGACATGCCTAGAAGGGTTTCTTCCAAAAAATTATATGAAACTCACGCATTTTAAACCTGTTTTTTCTAATATGTAATTATGTATAGAACGAAAAATTTGTCTTAGGAACTAGCTCACTCTCAGAAATTTTATTGCCTCAAAATGTCTTTATTTACAAAGATGCTGGCATTCTATGCATTTTCACTTTGTTACATAAAAATAAATCATTCCCTAAGCTTGGGGAACAAATGCCAATAATAAAAGGTTGCAACAAAGATGTTTTTCTTGATTCTATTTGCAGACTGAATTGGACATGTTACCTTTGACCTCACCCTCCTGTGAGGGTTATCAGTGGGCCTGCTGCTATGGAGTCAGTTGTCAGTCATTCATAAATAAAACATACAGCTATTAGCCATTAATAAAGCAGGTTTAAAGTGAAAAAATGTCCATAGAGGGATGTTGCATGAAAATAATTAAGTATGGAAATTTTCCCTTTTATTTTTTCAATATTTATATTTTAGACAGCTTTTGAATATTATCTCCTATGCATGATCTTATCATTAAACATGCAATATAAAAGTATAGTAAAATTTTCAATCCAGAAGTCTTTTGGTTGGATAGTAAAAAAAAAAAAAACATAAGACAAAAGCTAAGAAGACAAAAGAGATTGGGCTGGATAGAAGAATATGATATTCAGTCTACCACTAAAATTCATCTTATAGTCTGGTCATAACTCCATATTCTCTAAGATATAGAAAAGAATAAATATCTGTGTATTGAAGTAAAAACTAAAATGGAATGTGCACTCATTTATTGAGATGGGGAAGAAAGAATATTTTTACAGAAAGTCAGAGGACATAAATTTGAGATTTTTAATCGATTGGTTTCTATTTTGCTATCTAAATCTGGAGCTCAAGGTAAAATGTGTGACTTGATTCAAATCTGACAGTTTATTAGAACACAGACTATTTCAAGCTTTGGAACTAAGTGAAGTATGCACACACACACACACACACACGTGCGCACACACAGTGTATCTAAATAAGACGACTCAACTTTCCAGTGTCCAAAAGGTAGGCAGAGATGCAGCAGTTTTGAAACTAGAATGAGAAGGCAGATTCCTGATAACTCTTTGAGTGTGATTGTACCACCCAAGAGAGGTTTGTGGTGATGGGGGTAGGAGGAGAGAGGATATGTCAAATGCCACAAAAAAACTGTATGAAATGCTGAGAAGAAAAGCAAGATAAATATAAGAAATTGACCATTGAATTTAATCACCAAAAAGAGCAGTTGCATTGGGGGGGGGGAGAATGGAGCAAACTAAAGAGTAAATAGGAAATAAGATAGTAGAGAAAGAGTAGGGACTTGTCAGAAGACATCTACTCTTTTGAGACCATTTTCAAAATGAGTTCAGATCTCCCTCTCCTCATTAAAAAATAATCAGCAAGCAAAGCAAAATACAACCCCTAAATGTTTTATCTGTTTAAATTAATATTATTAAGGTATCTGGGTGGTGTCTAGAGTTACCAAAGTCCTTTTGAATGGTGGCTAGAGAGAGAAAAGTAGGTGAGAGTAGGATATGCTGTAATGATATGTGAACTTCTTGGAATGACAACTCATTGATAACTTATCAGAAGCAACCCTTGCCATCCCCATTCATGGAAAAGCACTAATAACTATATAGTCAATGGTGACTACATGGTAAGATCCTCTTGCTAGATGGCTAGTCAGTCATGAGTGACAGGGGAACAAAAGAATAAGGGCCCAGCTCTGTAACCATAGAAAACCATAGAAGTTTCACTTGAAGTCCTTCCTTAAGGACCTCCCAGAAATACCTCTATTTTAAGGTTATAAATTACTCTTCATCCTAGAGCACAAAGGCCTTAAAATCTGCTGGCCTAAACTACCTACAAATGCATGTGTAGAAAGTCCTACTCATAACTTCAGCCTCATTATATTATCATTATAATATCATGATTATGCCTGGAAGTTAATGAATCTAAAACAGAGTTCCAGATACGCACATGTGCACTAGGCAAAGTTATTGCCTAGTGTCAATCAGGTGTCAGTCGAAATGACCTCACTTGCCAATCACCTAGAAATACCTTTGGAACCACCAATTACAGCCCAAATGTAAGGCAGACATTCCTATTTTGGGGTCCATTTTGCCCTTTTTGGTGGCCTTTTGTGGTCTTTTTGCCCTTTCATATCCATTTTGGCCTCTTTGTGTTTGTTACAGCACTGGGACCATGTGCCTCCTTGGGGCATACTTTGTCTTTCTCCATGGTCCTCCTTGCACCATTCTGTCTTTCTAAAATATACTTTTAATAAAACTATTAAATCCCAATGACCTGTGATTCCTCTCTGAGTCATTTGAGGAAGAACTGAGGAAAAATGCTAACTACACATCTGCGTCATCATTATCCCTCTTCCTTCCCCCTGTTGGGGTGACATCAAATGCAACTTGCTCCCAACAGTAACACTATTATGTTATGTTCAACAGAAAAACTGTGGAGGAAAAACTTATTTATTAGAGGATTATTAAAACAGGTCTTTATCCAAGCAAATAAAATAAAATACTTAAGTTGCTAAATTTTAAAATTATCCGTTCAATCTTTTTTTATGATTTTGTTACAGTAACATTATAGAGCCTGACTTGAGAAAGCCTCTAAAATCAGACTTTCAGCTGTGTGGAAGCAAGATAGCTTACCTTTATAAAGTAAAATTCCTTTCCTTGATACATAAAAAATAAACGATATCAGAGACACAGACTTTGTGAGTGTAAGGTCACAGAAAGTCAACTCAAAAAGAGGATACAAATTGATAAATTTAGGTACTGGGGAAAGTACTTATGGGTAAAGAAAATTATGGACAATGACTATGATGTTCAGTAATGTATTTTACTCTACTAGATTCTGCCAAGGGATTTCACATGCGAAACCAGCAAATGACTGCAGAACACAGCAATTTGGGTTGAACTTTTAAACAGATTATCACTAACTCTGAATTTTAGAGAGAAAAACCAGTTCATTTACTTAAAGTACCTAGATTACTATATATGTAAATATATGTATTAAATGAACAGAATTATGAACTTGTTTAGAGTAGGCCATTTTTCTTACAATAGGTACAATGAAGTAAGGATTTTAAAATTCAGGAATATGCATTAGAAATTTATTATTCTCCAGATCTTACAGTAGGATAAATTTTCTTCATGTCTCTTTATGAATTATAAATAAAAACATACATGCTCTTCTTGCAAATCATTAAACAACATATTCCAAAAGTAAAATTCTTGATTTGGTGTTTGGATTGTGAAGCTGATTGAAACTGGGTAGAAAACTGAAGACTCTAGGAATAAGGCTATTTCATGATCAATAGAGAGGGCAGGGGTGCTATTTCAATGTTGATTGGAGCACACATTTTAAACAGTATTTTATACCTTTATTGATTATGAATATGATAGCTGGTGATGATGAAATTTGTAATGATGGTATTGAATTGCTACCCTTTTGAAAAAGAAAAGATTAATTCAAGAGTGATTTAAAATAATATGTTCTTGCAGGAAATTGAGGTTTGAAACACACTAAATTTTTACCATATTGCTACATCTTTCCCCCAGATAAATCTTTGATAGGAAACCAGTGAGTTTATTTGGAGAAACTTTCCTGACAGAATCAGAATAATAGTTGTTGGTGTCAAATAGGTAACAATTACTGATTGTTTACTTATTTCCACTGTGCATATACATAAACATTTTTAACCTTTACAAATATCCTATAAAATGTGTACCTTTTTATACTTAACTTACAGATGAGGACACTGAGGTTTAAACACAGTGAGCAATTTACTAAAGGTCAAACAACTAGCATAGAATGAAGCCTGGAATTTGGGATCCTTTTTACTTCAAAGTGCATATTTCTAAATTCACTTGTACTATATAGCCATGATCAAACCATCAGATCCTGAGCATAACTACATGGTTTTGTATTCCAGCTTGGCCCCTTACTACCTCTGTGTCCTTGGACAAATTTTTTACCATGTCTGTCTTATGATTACTAGAGATTAATAATGAGGATAATGTTCCTGTTAACTTCATAGATCTGTGGTAATGATTAAGTGAAACAATATATATAAAATATTTGGAACTAATGCTGGTACTTAATCAATGCTTAGTATATATGTTTTCTCCACAAGAAGAAAAATTAGATTTAAACTGGCAAAACAACAACAAAAAAAGGCATTTTAAAATTGAATTAGCCAATGATATAAATCATCAAGCTTAAATTAGAACATTTTTTTTCTGCCTCATATCCTGCTAACTTGATTATTTTAAAGGGACAAATGAGCTTCCCAAAGTCAGTGTTGTCACCATGACCTTTCCTTGCTCATAGTGATTTTAGCTGAAACCTTTCTAAAAGAATTGCTCTCGTCAAAAGTAAAACACATAGAGTGAGAATGGTTTATTCTCTGAATATATTTTGAAGTGGATAGAACACTGGGATATTATGAGAGAAAACTAAGCCTAAATTCAGAATGCAGACTTAATCAAATTAGTCGATTATTTTTATCATAAAATTAAATGAAATCCAACCCATTTCTTCTCTAAAACTACCATCTTTGACTTCATAATTCTTAAAAATTTTATTGTCAACAAACATTGAAATGATGGAGAAAAAATTCAGGTTGACTCCTTTTCCTAAATTCTCTTCAAAAGTTTAAAAGCAACTTCCACCTATCAAACTAATTTTGCCTCATATGTACAGAGGAAGTTGACACAGTGAACTATTTAGCAGTAATAAAAGATGACAAATTTCTCACAGACTCCTTATCAACTCACTTCTCACTTGGGAAAGTAGAGGAGGATTAAGCTGGGGAGTCAATTCATTAAGCTGCATTTTATTATCAAGAGGTCAAAAAAGGTGATTATTCTTAAAAGGTTACATTAGACAACATACTAAATAAACTCTATAGAAGTTTCTAATAAAGGGAGTTGCCTATGTGTTTATTTGGTAATCATATATTATCTCATATGTGAATCAATTGCAGTGAGAGTTTGAAGGTAAGTAGAATATTTGCTCAAAATATTAGACAAAGATATAATAGCCCACATTGTGAAATACTCAAATAAATGCTTAGAGGGAAACCATTAAAATTTTAAAAAGAGATCTATGGGCAAGTAAGTTGAATCTCTGCACATTATAGATTCCTCTAGGAGATTCATAATTCATGTTAGCAAATTAAATACTCTCAGTAAATCTGCAATTAATCTATTTAACTTTTTCTAAACACAGTCATCCCCAAATTTAGTTACCATGAAATCTTACCATGAGGTATCTTTCGAAATTGAAAAAAAAATAGCACATGCACAGAATTAGGAGCTAGAAAAGTACACACAGATTATAACATGGAAACTCTCGATTTTCAGTTTTGTTTTATACACAGACTATTCATTCATGAGTACTAAATGGTTGGGCTTAGAAATGTAGGTTGCTAGAGGAATGCTATAAAATGAGATAGACCTTGAATGCTAAGTAGTCAGTTGTTACTAAATTTAAAAATATTTACAGTAAAATTAATTATTAGTCTCTTTATGAAAATTATGTGTTCAAATAAGTTTTGAAAAGTGAAATATAAGGAAAAAATCACATAATTTAACTGAAGTTATTTATGAAATATAAAATGTAGAAAATACAGAGAATTATAAAATCATGCAATTTCTACTCAGATTTACATAATTCATATATTTATATATTTTACAAATATTTTGAGCAACTATTAATACAATTTTCCACATATTGGAGATATAATAGAGACTGAGACTGCTTTCCAAACCCTCATGGGTACCTCATAATATTGTAATGCAAAAGAATAAATATTTTAACAAATATGCAAGGTGAGGTAGTGATATAAACACTAAATAATGAACATTCTTGTAGAATTCTAGTACAAAAGAAAAACAAAAGACAAACTAATATAGTATGAGATAGTATTAGCTCAATATAGTAATAGATAATAATAATAACTATTAAAGAAATGAAATAAGGATAAGGAGATAAAGTCAGATTAGGATTGAGAGAGAAATCATTTTAATATGGTGGTCAACAAAGTCCTTCTTGAAGAGGCTACTTTAGAGCAGAGGCATGAATGAAGTGAGGAAGGAAAGCATTACCTTCCCTATTGATGAAAATGTAGGTTAATTTAAATTCTTTGCTAATATAAAATAACAAAATAATCAGCTGCTTTTGTCTCATTTTGCACACATTAATGACCTTCTTTAAGGTATATGATTTATAAAAAAGAATTACAGGCCTGTTTTTTAGGTTTGCTAGATACTGTCTTGCACATCACCCTCCCAAATGATCATGCAATTGTACATCCAGCTAGGAACACATGAACTTAGAGACAGGAGAAGGTTATTCTATAATTGGAGGATCTGTGGCCCAAGAGGGTGAAGAAAACCGCAGTTTTTTGTTTTGTTTTGTTTTGTTTTGTTTGTCCTCCCACTGGCTAGAAAACTGTAGCTTTAGTTGTTCTATTCTGCTATGCCACTGATGTTAGCCTAGTCATGGGAAATGCATGGCAGGTAGAGTAGCTAAATCTCAATCTTTCTGGCCAAAGTACAGAAAAGAGAAATACCAGGGAACTAAATATACTAATAAAAAGAAATTGACAAAACGGTTTTTAAAAATTGATTCAACTACATGCTATCTACAAGAAACTCATGTCAAATGCAATGATATAGTTAGGTTAAAAATAACAAAAATATTTATCCAACGCTGATCAAGAGAAAGCTGGAGTGGATATATTAATATGGAAATAAACTTCAGAGCAAAGAAAATTACCAGAAAAAAATAAGTGGAAAATTACATAATGACAAAGGATAAATTCACCAAGAAGATATAATATCCCTAAATGCATATGAACATAAGTAGAGAACTTTAGGACATGAAACAAAAACTGAAAGAACTGAATGAAAAGTTAAAAAATCTTCAATTATAGCTGTGTATTTCTTAATCAGTCATAAACAGAATTAGTAGACAAAAAAATTAGCCATGATACAATAGAACTGAATAATACCATCAAACAATGAGCTCTAAATGATATTTAAAGTCTACTCGACCCCAAAACAGCAAAATATACTTCAAGTGTGTATCCATTGACCAAGTTGGCCATATCCTGGTTTATAAAAACCTTAGCAATATAAATAATTGAAGTCCTTCAAAACATGATGTCTGACTGTGATGGAATTAAACTATAAATCAATAACGAAGATAACAGGTAAATCTGCAAACATTTCGGAATTAAACAGGACACTTCTAAATAATACATGGGTGAAAGAGAAAGTCTCGAGAGAAATTAGAACATATTTTCAACTGAATAAAAATATCGAAATTTGTGGGATGTTGTTAAAGCAGTGTTTAGGGAAAAATGGATAGGATGAAATGCTTATTTTAGAAAAAAAAGGTCTCAAATGAAAACAGTATAGCCATTTTGGAAAAGAGTTCATCAATTTCCTACGAAGTTAAACACTACACTGCCCAGCAATTCCACTCCTAAACATTTACCCAAGAGAAATGAAATATTTCACCCAGAGACTACCTGAAAATGTATATAGCAGCTATATTAATAATAAAAAATTCAAATGTCCATCAACTGTGAGCATATAATCTAATTATATCCACACAGTTAACTAGCACTCATTAAAAAAATAAACTATTTAAACATAAAATAATGTGCATGTATCTCAAAAGCATGATGCTAAATGAATGAAGCCTGGCACAAAAATGTGCTGAGAATAGATATCCTTGTAACTTTCCCAAACTCAGAGGAAAGTATTCAATATTTATTTATCCAAAAGAATCATTATCTGATGTCTTTGCAGTAAAATACTTTTTCATATTAAGATTCCTTCTCTTTAAAATATGTTGAGAATATTTATTATGTGTGTTTGTTTAATTCTATTAAATTCTTTTTTCTCAATTCATTGTGAAAAATCCATTTCTTAATAAATTTTTAAATAGCCAAATTCTCTTACCTGAAATAAATCCTGCCTACAATTCAGATTAGCATCATATTTTTATTTTTCCTCAGTTATCATGGCCTATTCAAATGGCTCAAAAATATGAGATGGGCTGTAACTGAACTTGGAGTAAAATTCTAATGGTTCTTTATTTGATCCCATTTTCTGGAGGAACAAAGAAAACACTATCCTAAAATGTAACACAACAAACCTTACTTTGACGTTACAATGGCTTATGCAGATTCTGTTCCTGTTTCTGAAGGAGTGGTTCTTGCTCAAAATGACTCTTCTGATTTTAGTTACTGTATCATGTATCATCACTTAGAACTCAGCAGATACAGGAAAGTAATTGAGATGGCACATGTTTCACTCAAATCAGTGTTAGTTAACATACTGTTTTCCTGTGCGTCAGTCCCACGTTTATGCAAGGGAATTTGGGCCTTGTCTTTCTTGTTCCTGCACTCTAGAAGTATAAGTGAGTATCTAGAAAAGTCATCTAGATAATAAAGAATTAACTTTTAAACTTTTGGCAGTATTTTCTCAAGACTAAACCCAGGAATTCTGTTCCCAATTAAAATTTGTATTCAAAGTAGATGCCATGTTTGTTTCCATCCACCATTTCAATGAATTCTATAACAAACTCTATGATAATAACATGGGAGTAGAATGTTTGTGCCTCTCAATCAAAATCAACTCAGATTTTAATGACCCCATGGACAAATAATTTTGCATGGTCCTGGAGGAAAAATAACCACTATAAAATGAAGGCAGTGGGGCTGGTGCCAAGGCTCAGGTCAAGAATAAAAGTCAATTTACCTTAAATTTGCTGATCAAGTCATAGAGGTGACACTGCCTTCACTGTTAATCATTGGCCATGTGTTACTGAATTGATTAGGTCCTGAAAATCTCAATACACCTTTAAGAAAAACTGCCAGTATTTCCAAGAATATATCCAGTACTTAGGATCCAAGGCAAAAAGCGGGTCACCAAAGAACTTCACAGCTTTTAACAAAGTACAATTGCATATTTGTTTAATAAGGGAGCATTAGCCTCAAGTACAAACTGCTGACAATTTTTAAACAGAAAAAAATCTATAGAAATAGATTCAGTGAAGACTTTAAACTTGAAGTAGAAAACATATCATTAAAGAACTAAAATTCCAGTTTATCCAGAGCAATAGGGTCCCCTCATTGTCCCCTGTGGCTAATTTAGTCTCGAAACTCAGACTGGACTGCAAATCATGTCACTTTCTACCCACTTCGCCCTTTACTTTCTGCTTCTTGTAAACAACAGATCTCCAAGAGCAATCTTGTCCTGCATTTCCTGGGCAGTCAGGTCTATGGCCATGGGCTACAGTATAGCATCAGCCTAAGGTTCTAACAGCAATTAAAGAGCATGGGACGGTGAGGGGGATTGTAAAAGAGTTACACTGGGAATAGAATACTTCTCATGGCATGTTCAGAATTATATGTTATGGTACCTTCAAAATATGCAAATAAACAATGACGAATGTGTGTGAAAATTAGATTGCTATAAACATACAAACACACCAAAAAGAAAATCTGCCTTCATAATCAGCAGAACTTCAGAACAGGCTCAGTCTCAAAGATAAAAACTCAGCTTATAAGGAAATTCTTAAGGTTTTATACCCTTAAAACAACAAAACAAACACATTATAGACTCTTTAGACATGTTAAACATTTCATTTCTATGGACAGAATTTTTTATCTAAAACATTTTCCTGGAAAAATGTTATGACCCTTGAAGATGTATGTTTTTACCATTTCCAAATGGCTGAATGGCTAATTTCTTGCAGTAATTTGCAGTTTCCTCTCCCCTGCTGAGTGTCAGGTTTTCTCACATACTGAGAGTCAAGAGGCTGCTCTTCCTTGCAGATTATAAAGCAATTCTTGAAGTAGGTGTCAGGTTGTACCCGTGCTATTGTAATTATTATCATCGACAAAGTAGAGATTTTGAATTTTGAGCCTCTAGCCTTTGTTACATAATAAAATTCACACGACTCTACATAAATATTGAGATCTACATAATAGAATGTGTTTATTTAATCTAAGAGCCTGGATGAAGAGAATAGGGAACAAGATCTCTTACTTTCATGTCTGAGTTGTTGGTCCCTGGTTTAAGGAAGCTGGTTAAAGATTTTCAGAACATCTTCCAGGAGACAGCAAGATACTTGATACCTGAGTTGATAAAATGTAAAAAGATGTTTATAGTGAATTCTGCATTGAGACAGGAGCAAGTCAAAGGGATTTAGCTACTCACTTTAATCTGTTTAAACCTTGAACAATGTTGAGCCAGGACTTTAGAAAGCGTAATCAATTGAAATTTCAGAGTTATATAAAAAGTCCATGTCCTAGGATACTGGGAAATCCAAAAGGCACCCAAGTCGTTTGCACACATCATTGTTCAAATATCACAAGGAGATTGGCCACATAATATCAACAAAATATTGCTCATGAATTTTACAGCCTCTGACTTTTATTCAAAGTAGTTCTTTACTAAGAAACAGACTAGATCTCTCCTTTACTATAGAAATATTCCATAAAGTTCGACCTTTATAAATGTTAGTAGCATTATGTCTGCATTTTTCCAGGGTATTCTCCATTGGCTTACTCACAGTGATGTAACTTTGTTCTTTATAATATGTAAAATGCCTCTTCTTAGATCTATAGTATCATTGGTTAAAGAAAGTAAATAACTGAGTACATAGATGAATACATAAATGAGCAAACAATCAAGCAAGCAAACAAAAAATAATATAGGTAGTATCTGGATAAGAGTGTTAATTTTTTGTCGGGAGGTCAGAGAAAGTATCTCTGAAAAAAAATAGCATGAGTCAAATGAGATATGGCCAAAGGAGCTGAGAGGTAAACCAATTGAATCCCTTGTGGGAAAATGTTTCAGGCAAAGTAAAGAAAAATCGACAAAGTTTCAGAGGCAGAAGCACACTTGACAAGACTGAAGAACAGGAAGAACAACATGGCTGGAGTAGAATGAATAAGGAGGAGAGAAGTAGGACAAGGGTCCTACATTCAGATGAGCCTAATTGCATGGGCTCTGATAGGCCACTATAAAGACCTTGGCATTTATCAATTAATACGTATTTAAGAATCCAAATGAAATTGAAGTTCATCCTTTGCTCGCACTCACTCTAATTAATATGTTATTGTTATTTTTCCAGTATTGGGGTAGTGTTAGCCATTCACGGTTTTCCATATTATTCTCTTTATTGCCAGTAGCCTTACTAGTTGGGATTAGAACCCTGTAACTACGAAATATATAGATATAGATATAGATATAGATATAGATATAGATATAGATATAAACTGATTCTTAATGATTTAGTATGAAATTTTAATATTATTCATTAATTAATTTTTTTGATGAGTATCCCTAAGCAATCTTGATGTACTCATTTCTATTCTAGGAACTAAACTGAATTCTGAGAGGATTGGGACATTATTGTTTCTTACTGTTCTTTTCCAAATTTAGCACAGTTTATGGTATAAGCACTCATTCAATAATTATGCTGAATAAATAATTAATATGTGGATAGAATGATGAAGAGTATATATTTGGCACCTAATTTTTTGGAACTTACAGTAAAGTGAAGAGAGATTTTTAAATGCATGGCATTATATAGTCACAAGTGTGATGAAGGAGTGTTTAATAGTTACAGTAATTAATCTTCACAAAAATTTATAACATGATGACTACTACCCAATATAATAACAACAGAAGTCATTGATATACTGTTCAGTGTACCTAGAGAAAATTGGAAGAAAAAAAACAAAGTACAATTTTCAGATATTACATGTTTGGAACATGCTTATGTCAAGTGTTGAAATGCACCTAACAAAATGAAGTCAACTTTATAATGGTGCCAGGATTTTTATTGGATTTGTTTAAAAATTCCTCAAAAATTAATGTAAGACTTTACCAACTTACAGGAAAGCTAAGTCTATGACTATACCCATATAAAACATATCTAATAATCTATAGCCTCAGCATATTCACTAAGAACAAGAATAGGCACAAAATTTCAAGAGTAATTTTAGAGTAGATGTTGATTTCTCCCACATTCTTTTCATAGACAATTCATTAAAGGCTTTCTAGTGTCAATTCACAAATCGAAGACACATTTGTATCTTCAGGTCATTACATTTAAAAGGAAAAATGCAACTATATGTATATAAGAAACATCATTTTGATTTATAATTACCTGTTAGCTTTCAGAAAAAGATAGATTCTTTTTCTGGACATCGGAGGAGTCACCCATAAAACAACAACAACAGCAACAACAACAAAAACATCATTGATTTTCCTGGAAGTCATTGAATAAGTCCTTTATTTACAAACCTTAATGTGAATCCATAATTATCTAAAGCTTTTCTTGTAGACCATAAAAAGAGTTTAACCAACAAAATCTTGATTATAAGTAATATTTATAGTTTCTAGAGCAATAATTGGCAAACATTACTAAAGATTCAAACTAATTATTTCAAGATGTGAAGGCCCAACATTCTGCCAGAGTTACTCAATCCACTATAGTATAAGGGCAAAAGCAGCTTACACAAATGCAATTGATAAATAAATGTGACTGACAAAACAAATAAATAAATGTGTCTGATAAATAAATGTGACTGATAAAACTTTATTTACAAAAGCAGGCAGCTAACTAGATTTGGTTCAAGAGCTTTAGTTTGCATATTTTGTTGTAGAGGATACTCGGATTTAAAAAGCTTAGGTGGTGCTTTATATTTTTATACACGAACAGGTACATTCAAATCTTAAATGCTATCATATCTCAAGTAATATCTAGCCTATTTATGTGACTCAATCAAAAACCCAAATGAAAACTTCACCTGAACTCTCCTGTAGTTGATACATTTAAGGAAACATGAGAAGAAAATTTTTTAATGATGTAAATTAACCCATAAAACAATGTTTGAGCAAGAGGGATGCTTGAATTAAGTGCTTTAAATATTTACCAGGTGAACCTCATGAAATTCATAAAAGCAGAAAATAGATCAAACTAGAAGTCAAGATGTCTGTATTCTATTACTGGCTTTGTTACCAAGAGCTCATAGGATCACTACACTCTAATTTTCCTAACTCTCAAAAAAAAAAATATGTGAACTCAATAAACTTATTTTAAACTAGAAAAGGTGCTACATTATGAATAAAATGGACTCTTTGATGATATTAGCAATAATAGAAAACCACTGCAGGGAGAGTCAATGACAACTAAGAGGATGGGTGCTCCAGCAGGCGGATCTGCTTTCAGCATTGAAAATTCAGTTGCCAGGAGCTTTTTAATGACAATTGCAGCAAGATGATATAATGTCTTATATCATACATGCCATTAATTACAGGAAGAGTCTATTCAGCAGCCCCCCAACCACTACCACCAAAAACAAATAGACAAATGTGCTACCAATAATCTAGAATATTTAAATTAATTGTTTGCAAAGTAGAAGCAAATGTGGTTCACTTCACAGCATGTAAAGCATAGCCTTCTATACCAATACATTAGTATTCTTATATTTCTTTTTAAAAGTCCATTTTTATTTTGCTATATTTTATTATTAAAAAGATGCTACATTTAATTGTGACTTTATAAAAGCCTCCATCCAAGTAGTTTTCAAGAAACATAATCTCAGAAGCTCATCTATTAAAACTCAACAGTGAGAAAGAACATATTGATGGAAGACTGCCTGAGGGTATATTGTATAAGATTAAACAGGATTTCTAAAAATCTACCTTTGTAGTAAGTCAGATCAACAGAGAAACAAACTTCTCAGATGCATTATATTGTCCATCCCACCTGCTCACCACAGAATTGCTTTTAATGAATTATATTTTGTTATAGTGCTATACATGCAAAGTGATGATCCTTATATAAAATGTGACTATATGCTGACTGATTTGGGACATTCCTGGTCCCAGCACAATGACTAATATAATGCTCTTCCTGGCACCATTTTGAAGAAGTCTTAAATAAGAAGACTTAAACAGTCAATATCTTTTTAAAAATTACTGGGCAGGGAGGGGAATCCTTTAATTCAAGTGAGAAGAAAGAAGAATCCTCAAGCAACAAATTTTCACCATCAAAGAATAGGTATGGCAAATGTTGATACTGAAGGAGAAAGACTGTTAGCACTATACATTGTATTAGGAAACACTTATCATTGTCTCAAAATTATTTATTTTTCTTTATTTCTCCAATAATAAAGTGCATTATATACAGAAAGCTCTTGTTTGCCACCCAATTCTTTTTATGAATGAAGTGTACATTTTTCAAAGAACTTGACTTAGGAAATGTGAAGTAATGGAAGATTTTTTTCCTAATCACTAGTATATTTAAACTCTTTTGGTCTCTTTTGACTCCCACATGAAGTATAATACTTTCTCAAGAGAGCACTACCCCAAACATAACTTTTTAGGGAAACATGGGTAAAAAACAAAATAGGATGATATTGTTGTCAAATTGTGTTCCTCAAAAAGATAAATTAAAATCTTAATCCCCAGTGTCTGTAAATGTGATATTTGGAAGTAGTTTTTGCAGATATAATTCATTAATATGAGAATATACTGTATTAGGGTGAACCCTAAGCCCAATGACTTGTGTCCTTATAAGAAGTCCATGTAAAGAAATGGAGACATACAGACACAAAGGGAAGAAGTCCCCATGACAATGGATGCAGGGATTGGAGTGATACAGACACAAGCCAAACCTGCACACATGCTGATAGCTGGCTACTGCACTATTAAGTGTCATCAAATCCCTCAGTTAGAAAAGCCTTTAACATACAGGCCATTCCCCTCATATCTTCTGAAATCCTACTCCTGGATGATTTGAACCTAAATTCTAACTGGTGAGTACCTAATCAATGTATCTGTCTTTATTAAATGAGCATATTCTATAAGTCAGGTACAATGCTAAGTGTTTACCTATATGATCACATTAACTCAATGTACCTGATACATTGAAAGCATTCACTAATGTTCACTGAATAAGGAAATGAACAAATACATAACAAATCAATATGCCATCAAATTAAATTTAATAGAGAAACCAAATGATAGAGAAAGCATATGACAATCCCTATACACAACAAAGAAAAGGAACCATTTCACTCATAAAAGTGACCATTGAGAAACTGATGTTTTACAATTAGGCTTCTGGAGAATTCTCTTTTACTTCAATTATATCAATTATATTAATATGTATGAATTATATATTAATATATATCAATTATATTAATAGCCAGAATATCAGAAATTACCATCTTACTGGTTGTGCTGTTTTTGTTTGCCAGTCTAGAATTCAGAGCTGGACTGGCATGGTCTCTCACCCAGGGCCCTTAAGTGGAGGTTCTATATGGAGAGCCAGGTCAACAAAGGTTCTTTTTGGAGCAAGTCTTGCTGCCCACAGTGAAAATGTGGGAAATTGTCAGATCATCTCCTCTCACTGAGTTGTGTTTATTTGTTGTTAGCTACCAAAGGTGAGAAACACTTTCTCCATAGCTCAATAATTATGAACTTAGCCCATGAAGTCAGACTGCCTGGTTTTACCACTCACCCCACTTTAAATCTGTGTAACTTGGTAAGTTATTTCACCTCCCTGAGTCTTATTTCTCCATCTATATAAAGGACCTTGAAGAGTAACTAACTTAAAAGTTTTATTCTGAAAGTTAAATTTGAAAGTGGAATCTGATAGCATGATGCCTGATATATTGTGTTTACAAAATAGACAAAACCATGGTAATAACAAAATTGTATCCTACCTTACCCTTTCTCCTTTGTACCATATACCACCCCTCTACTCTCTCTTTCCATTGCCTTACATGAACACACTCTGGACACATTCTGGCATTTGAGAATCTTGCATTCCCATGAAGGGTGTGGACATGGAGGAGCTCCATGGCACCAGAACCTCTGTGCAGGTGCAATAGCATAATGTCTACCTGAGATTATGCTTCTGTACCATAGGCACAGTGGATCTTCTCAACTACAGTATCCCTATTAGTGGTGATGGTATGAAAGTGAAAAGAATCATTGGCAGAGAGAGGCTCAGAATTCAAAAAGGTCAGAATTTTAAAATTGTAATATATTCTAGATTAAGACAATAGATGAAGATGAGAAAACCAGAGAAGTGACAATCATGACTTAAGTCTAGATTTACTGAAATCCTCGGGTTCTATCTCTTTATGTCCCTATTCCTTCCCCCACTCCTATCATCCTAGAAACTTTTAGTCATGCTAATAAGAAAGTAGAGGAGAAGAGATTCACTAACCAGGGGACCCACTTGGGAGAAGGGGGTCAGTCCTGAATTATTAACTGATTAAATAAAATAAGTTCCGAAGTAGCATTTCCTTTTCTCTGTACCACTCCTTGGAGGAAAATTTGAGAAAGAGAAAACAAAACTAGTCAATTATATGTTAAGCATTCTGAGAAAAGATTATTTTAGTATTAAGAAAAATAATGAGTGTTTACAATGAGGATCTAGTTTTCCTTTGTTACTTTATTTTTGTAATTATATTTTAATTTTATTATTATTTTTTATGACTACAGCACCTAGTCTTCCTAGGTTGTCTCCTATCCAAGTACTAACCAGGCCCGACCCTGCTTAGTTTCTGAGATCAGATATCGGGCTTATTCAGGGTGGCATGGCTATAGACCATGGGCCATGACTCCACTAGAGCATGAACCCAGGACCTTCTACATGTAAAGCTAACCACTACACTATGGCACCGCATTCTCCTTTGTTACTTTAACTTTAATTTTTGATTACTAGAAAAACATTTCAAATATATTAATTTGAAACCATCTAACACATATAAAGAGATGTTTTAAGAGCTTCACACAGTACAAGAAAAGGGTAATCTCATGAGAAAAGAAATTTTTCATGCCTTAGGGCCTCTAGAGGTATTTGCTGATAATCATCAAGTGAGGCGAGGATGGGGTTTCATGTATTTATTTAACACATTTGTACTGAGTAGGTCCTGTGCCAGGTACACTATTGGCTACCAAGAATATAAAGATAACACTTGGACCTTATGCTTAACCACATTGGAGCTAAAAACAAAAACAAACAAACAAACAAACAAAAACAAAAAAATGATAATAAAAACAAAATCTCCAAGGAACTGACTCGATGAATAAATTTATTGAGAAGTAGAAGCTCTTTGAATTAAAAAAAAAAAATAAACAACAGGGCTCTAGACACTTTGATTTTAAGTTAACAGATAGCTATAAAAATCTGATCCAACCTCATCTCACTTACTATTTAATAACTTATTAAAACCATACAAATAATTACAGCTGTGGATACTCATTAAAAATTTGTAAGATCCTATGGGGAATATTCATTAAATAAAAGCCCAAATATAGCCTTATGGCCAAATATGTAAAGAACACTGGAAGAAGGCTGATTGTTTCTTAGATCAATTGCCGACTCTTATCCCAGTGACAAGATCTCTATTTATTGGAGACAGGCCGGTACACTGGATATGCTGGTGGTTCTCAGTGGATCCTTCAAATGATTCTGTTTTTTTCTACCTTCTGCTCTGGTCATAATCTTAGTAATTAGAAATGAACCAACCTCTACGTGTGAGTTCTCCTTTCCTCTTTACTGATGGATGAAAATAATAATCTAACTACATGACAGTTAAACTATGGGATATGTATTATTTTTAATGTAAAGGACACTTATTTTATTGGAATTATAAATCTCAGCAAAAGAAGAGTTCACAATAGCTGTGGCCTAGTAAAGTATCCCTATCTTTGCCATTGCCTCACATTCATAGAATGTTTAAACTTAATATTCAGGGTTTTGTTAAGAAAAAGACCTCAGGGCTAGTGCTCTGATTAAGAATCAATACATGAAATTTTAGCCTTTGATTACAGAGACCACAACCAAAGATCAGTTTAACAGTTTCATGCAGTCATTAAACAATTATTTATTGAGCATTTACCCCATGCCAGACACTATTCTATCTGCTAGAATATACTAGTAAATAAGACAAGTAGGAATCTTGGAACACTGATTATTTCCTGTAGAACTGAAAAACTGTCCATCAAAATGGCATCAGAGCACTTACTTGTCAGTCCAATTGCTTGTCAGTTCTATTGCTCCTCTAAAATAATAGTGAATGTAACTCCTATTTGGCCTTCAGGAAATAGGAAAGTTTAAAATTGGCCATTTCTATTGCAACAATGACTAGTGTAACAAATGCACAAGAGAGGGAGGAAGCTGTTGAAATAGGTCCAGACTTATACAGCTTTCCAAGCTGCTGGCAAAATAAAACTCCAGATTCCCCAATTATACAGAAATCACTGTAACCCAACAGGAATGAAGCTCTCATGAGCAAATAATTCCTGCCAAAGTTAATCTCACATCAAAAATTACCAAACACATGAGGAAATGATCCTACCTAATGGACAGTCTATAAGCACAACATAAAGAAGTAGGATCACATAACTTAATATAATGAAGCAGTCTGAAAAAAAGCTCTAGAATAAATATGTTAAAATGAGATAAAGATAAATCAAAAATAATATATCTGTGGATGGACCTAGAGGTTATTCTGCTGAGTGAAATAAGTCAAACAGAGAAAGATTATTATCATATGATTTCACCTATATGAGGTAACTAAGAAACAAAAAGAAGAAACTAATCAAAAACAGTCTCACCAAATAGAGTACAATCTGGTGATGGCCAAAGGGGAGGGGTTTTGGGGGGCTAGGATATGGGGTGAAGGGTTACAGATGTACAAATTAACAATTGATAGATGGTCATAGGGAAGGGAAACAAGGCATAGGGAATGCAGCTAGCATTAATGTAATGTCTAGAAGGAGAACCAGAGGAGAGAAAGAGCAATTGAGGGGATCATTTTATAACTATCTAAATGTCTAACCAATGTACCATATACTTGAAACTAATAATAAAATTAAATTAAAAAATTAATGTCTCTAGAGAGATATTTTATGCTGGTAAAATCATCAATCAAGGCTGAATATATACCAATTATAAATTATATGCACCTAACAACAAAATTACAAAGTAAAATAAGATAGAATTGAAGGGAGAAATAGGCAGTGCAATAATATAGATACTTCAATTTATTCTTTTCAATAATGACTAGAACAACTAGACAGAATAACAAGGATATAGATGGCTTGAACTACACTAAATCATGTAGACCTAACATTCCACTCAACAGAAAAAGAATACAAATTCTTCTCTAGTGTACATGTAACATCTTCCAATATAAACCATATGGTAGGCCACTAAAGAGGTCTCAAAAAATTTAAACACATTAAAATCACTTAAAATACTATCTCTAACCACAACAGTATTGAATTAAAAATCTATAACACAGTTGAGTCTGCGAGGTGCAGGGCAGAGCTAGCCACCAATTTCAATGATGGTATTAACTCCATTTTAAAAATAAGAAACCTGAAGCTCAGTCAGACCCTCTGGCTCCTGTTACTGCACCTTTAAACAAAAAGGCTTATGTTTGGAAACTTTAGTGGCCCTTTTATAGGATCTTTGGAAACATGGCAGAGTGAGAGACATCCCCAGATCATTCCCCTCAAAACAACAATAAGCTGATGTCTAAAATTCAACAAAAAACACCCAAACTGCACACCAGCACGTCTGAGTGTGAGATCTGCATATAAGAACTACCACAGATCAAAATCCTGGGTGTCTGGTGGTGGACTGGGAAATAAAAAAGCTGCCTCTCAAAGTGACCTGAGCTCTGTGCAGGACGAGAGGGAGGGGTAAAGGTGTAGCAACTTCCCTGAACAGACCTGCCTGGAAGTGCTGGGGCTTACACTCAGCCGGCAGCAGGGCCCAGTCATCAGAGCAGAAAGCAGAGGAGGGGGCAGAAGCACAGAGAAACAACTGTTGACTTTTACCAGCCCCAGTTGCAAAACAGAGGCTGAGTGCAGCCCCCAAAACCCAACCCAAAGGGCACCTCCCACCATACCCTCCAAGATCCATCACTGTGGAGCCCCAGGGGAACATGAGCAAACACTGCCTGCTGAGACTGAAGCTATCTTTCACAGCTGCCAGAGATCCCTGCAGGAGAAGAGGGAGGGGAAAAGGTGCAGTGACTTCTCTGAACAGCCCTGCCTGAGCTCCCCACAGCCAGTGGGCAGCAGGGCCTAGTCATCAGGAAAGAAGGCAGGCAGAGAAACAACAGTTGATTTTTACCAACTACATTTGGAAAAATGAGACTGAGCCACAGCACCCAAACCCTGACCCAGAGGGTCTCTCCCCCCATACCCTCCAAGACCAATCACCATGGAGTTTCAGGGAAATCTGAACAAACACTACCAAAACTGTTGTTAACATTGATGGGGACTGAAACTGAGTATAACGATCATGATTAAATATCTATCAGAAAATAAAAAGCTATATTTAAAGTTTATATAAAGCAGGGATCCAAGAGGCTTTGATGCCACCTACTGGAAACCAAACAAAAAGTGCTTTCTTTGCGACAGGCTTAAGAGAGACATTTATATAATCTTCTTTCTGGAAAAAAATCAGAATACATTTCCATGAATACCCTGGCAGAGTAGTCCATTAAACACCATAAACAACCAAAATGACAAAGCATCTCAAAAAGAAAGAAAAATCTCCAGAAAATAATCTTACATACATAGAAATATGCAATTTAAATGACAGAATTAGAGATGGTACTTCTGTAAAAACTCAGTAAGTTCCGAAATGAGTAATATAAACAGTTTCAGGAATTGAAAAAAAAAAACAACAACTAGCTGAGCAGAGCAAGGATTATTGAAACACTCAAAAGGAACAGAATAGATCTTCTGAAGATAAAAAACACACTGCTAGAGTGGAAAAATGAAATAGCAACCTTGGGAAATAAAGTCGACCAAATAGAGGAAAGGATCAGTGATACTGAAGACAGAAATCTAGAAATAAATCAGAAGGAAAAATAGAGAAACCAAAGAATGAAAAATAATGAAAGAGAAATTCAAAAACTAGCTAATACCATCAGGAGAGGAAACATAAGAATAATGGACATTATCAAAAGTGAGGAAAAGAAAAAGAAATAGAAAGCATTTTCAGACAAATAGTTGATGAGAATTTCCCAAATCTAAGGAATGAGCTGGAGCCTGGAATTCAAAAAGTCAACAGAATAAATACCCAATTATCTCAATCCAAAAAGGCCTTCACCAAGACACATAGTATTCAAATTATTAAAATAAATGACAAATACAGAATTCTCAGGGCAGCTAGGGAGAAGAAAATGGTGAATTATAAAGATAAACCCATTTGATTATCCTCGGACTTTTCAGCGCAAACCTTATAGGCCAGAAAGGAATGGAATCAAATATTTAAACTATTAAGTGAAAGGAACTACCAGCCTAGAATAATTTATCCAGCTATGCTCTCCTTTAGATATAAAAGAGAAATTAAGACTTTTCTAGATATACAAAAATTGAGGGAAGTCTCCATTAAGAGGCTTGCACTATAGGAAAATTGAAAGAGGTCAGTTCATCTAAAACAAAATGACAAAAAAAAAGTATGGGAGTAAAGTGACTATCAGGCAAATAGAAGCAAAGAAATGAAAACCTTACTAAGAACAGGGCATTATAAGCTTAAATAATAATAAGAGAATTGTTAAAACAAGATAGTAATGAATATTTAGCATATTTAGGAAAAATTTGAGATAACAATGACTGAAACTGGGGGATTCAAAGATCCAAATTCACAAAGGAGAATGGAAATGGATATATACATACATACATATATATATATACACACATATATATATATGTGTGTATATATATATATGTATGTATGTATAAATAAAATGGATATATACATACATACATACATACATACATACATATATATATACACACATATATATATATACATATATACGTGTGTGTGTATGTGTGTATGTGTGTGTGTGTGTGTGTGTTTACATATTCTTACATATTCTTAATGGTAACCACACACCGAAGATTCAGAACTGAAGTTTATAATATAAAACAAGGAGAACGAGAGGGAAAACACGCAAAAGTCAACCAAAATAAAGAAATCAGAAACACAAGGACAGGAAAGCAATGGAAACATGAAGCTAACAAAAAGTAAAAAAAATAAAATGGCTATAAGACTTCATATTTCAATAATCACCCTAAATGTAAATAGACTAAACTATCAATTAAAAGGCACAGAGTGCCTCACATCTCAGCTCTAAAGACAAATATAGACTCAAAGTGAAAGTGTAGGAAATGATATTTCAAGCAAATGGCATTCAGAGAAAACGGGCGTAGCAGTACTAATATCAGACGAAATAGACTTCAAAATCTAAAAGGTAAAGAAAGAGACTGAAGGATACTTCATAATGATAAAGGGAATCATGTACCAAGAAGACATAACACTTATTAATATCTATGTTCCCAATCAGAGAGCCCCAAAATATGTAAAGCAATTACTAACAGAACTAAAGGGAGAAACAGACCAAAACACTATCATAGCAGGGGATCTAAATACCCCACTGTCAGATATGAACAGATCACCCAAGAAGAAAATCAGTAAGGAAATCACATCCTTAAATGACACTTTAGACCAACTGGACATGACTGACATTTACAGAGCCTTCCATCCCAAAACAGCTGCTTATACATTTTTCTCTAGTACACATGAAACATTCTCAAGAATTGATCATATACTGGGACACAGAGGTAGCCTCAACAAATATAAGAGGGCTGAAATCATACCAACCATATTCTCTGATCATAATGCTTTGAAACTAGAGATCAGCCAGAGAAAGAAATCAGGAACAACCACAAATACATGGAGATTAAACAACATACTACTGAAGAATAACTGGGTCAGAGAAGTTTTAAATAAAAAGAGAGATCAAGAGATACATAGAAATGAATGATAATGAGAATACAACATATCAAAACTTTTGTGACATAGCAAAAGCAGTCAGAAGAGGAAAGTTCATATCATTACAGGCCTATCTCAAAAAAAAAAAAAAAAAAAAAAAACTAGAAAAGGAAGAACAAATGAGGCCTAAAGCCAGCAGAAGGAAAGAAATCATCAAAATTAGAGCAGAAATAAATGAATTTGAAAACAAAACAAAACAAAAATGATAGAAAAAATAAATGCAACAGAGAGCTGTTTCTTTGAGTAAGTTAATAAAATTGACAACCCCCTGGCTAAATTCATTAAAGAATAAAAGAGAAAAGACACAAATTAAATCAGGAATAAAAGAGGGGGAAATTATGACTGATATCGCAGAAATACAAAGGATCATACAAGAATACTATGAAAAAGTATATAACACTAAATTTAATAACCTAAAAGAAATGGACTAGTACTTAGAAAAATATAACATTTCTAGACTGCACAAAGAAGTGGAAAAACTAAATAGACCAACCAGCATATAGAAAACGAAACAATCATCAAAAATCTACCAAAAAGTAAAAGTCCAGGACCAGATGCCTTCACCAGTGAAGTCTACCAAACATTCAAAGAAGATTTAATACCTATTCTTCTCAAAGTATTTCAAAAAAATTGAAGAGGAAGCAATACTTCCCAACTCATTTTATGAGGCCAATATTACTGATACATAAACCTGGTAAAGATAGCACAAATAAAAGAAAATCACAGACCAATATCTCTCATGAACACAGATGTGAAAATCCTAAATGCTAGCAAACTGACTATAGCAACATATTAAAAAGATTATACACCACAATCAAGTGGGCTTTATCCCAGAGACACATATGCAAATCAATTTAATGTCATATACCACATAAACAAATTAAAATTAAGAATCATATGATCATAGCAATAGATGCAGTAAAAGCCTTTGAGAAGACACAGCATCCATTTATGATTAAAACATTTATCAAAATTGGTACAGAAGGAAAGTACCTTAACATAATAAAGGCCATCTATGACAAACCCTTAGCCAACATTATACCTAATGGTGAAAAACTAACAACCTTCCCTCTAAGATCAGGAACAATGCAAGGCTGTCTACTGTCACCACTGTTATTCAATATAGTATTGGAGGTCCTAGTGAGTATGATCAGACAAGATATGAAAGGCATCCAAATAGGAAACAAAGAAATCAAACTGTCATCTATTAGTCCTTGCGCTTCTCCCTCAATTTTACCCTTGATGGACACACACTTCTCATTTTAGAAAAAAAAAAATCTATTTTCAAATTAATCAAAGCCAAGAGATCTATCTTACAATTTGAAATTTTGAGATCTCGGTGAACTTTTTTTTTGCTTTTAGGTATTTCAAATCAAATATATTTTTCCAGATGATGCAGAAAATCCTCCTCACTTTCAAAATTCCAAAGAAATAAAAATATCTGCAATAGTTGGGGAACAAAACTGCTTTCCACGAGAGCCTTTGAATCTTTATTCAGTTCAACTCCGAACTTGATCCTCAATAACATCTTGGGATATGCGGGTTCTGTTTGACAAGATCCATTGATAAGAAACTGATTAGACCCTACACTCTTGGATTGTTATCACTGGTAAGGAGTTTTTCTTTGTACTGTGCTGAAATAAATGCCTGATTACTTCTCCATATGGTTCAGAATGTGCTCTCTGGAGCAATCTAGCACAGTCTTTGTCTCTGCGTTCTTGTAGCACTTGTCCTTCATCCCAATCTTGCACATGACATGTCTCATGTTGCGGCATTTTAAACCTTTCCCTGCAATATTTCTCCATACCATTGACCAAGATTTGGTCATACTGCCACAGCATATTGGTGGAATCAGGTGACAGGGTGCAACCCATGAAACCAAGTGATGCTGTGAGGGTTTTAGTACATATAATTAACTAACAGACATTGTTGATAGCCAATTCAAGCTTTTTCCCACTTCATTTTTCCTGCCTTGTGTACTAAATTGACTACCATAACCTGAAATATTTATGACTTCTTACTCACAAAGCCATCATATGTGATTTCCTGTAAAAGTATGCAGGATAAAATAAGAAGCTTGTTGCCAAAAGTTTGCAAAGTAAAGACTGTTTTCCCAGACACTTCAAAAAAGCCTGAGTTATTACTGTGGTTTACTAATCCTCATTTTGTTTGTTTGTCTTTCTGTTTTGGTATGAGTAACTATGAGTCTGGGTTTCTGCAAGGTAGCGATATGTTCTCAATTGCAAATTATTTTCCAGGAATATCGTTTTTTTGTCATGTATTCAATTAGTCACTTTAAAAAACACATTTATCGCTGTAAAGCAAGGCTAGAATTAATGCTGACCTATTTCTTTTTCCTGGATTAGTACATTTTTTTCTATTTGTGCCTCAGCACATGAATCCTATGTCCTTTTATTGAAGGAAAAAAAAGGAAAAGAAAAGTGTTTATATTGGCCAACTTTACTACCTTTAGTTTAATGCCATTTATTCCAGAAATCTGCTCTGACCAGCACCGTTCATATCTGAAAGGGCCACCATATTATTAAGACATTTCCTACTCCATCTCGGATCTCCTTGGTTTAAAGACAATCACATATTTAAAAACTTGCTTTTTTAAAATTTATTTACTTAGTGCTGAAACTCAGATTTAGAAATGGTATTCCCAAACAAATCATAGCTGACAGCTCAAAAGTCAAACTTACTTCCCAAATTGTTTTAGGGCTTTAAGATTCTGGGAACAGGATACATGTTGTGTTTACAGTAGGCTATAATATTTTCTAAGAAATCAATTTGTTTCTTCTCGTGAAGAGCAAAATTGAACACTCGTAGATGGCAGAATGTCCCATGTGCAGTATGGTTCTATTGCTAAAATAAAAACTACCTTAGCCTATACTAAGAATATCCTGTTCCCTTTAACCTATGTGCAGCAGCTGAGAGAAAGCAGCTGTTACAAAGAACATTAAATCTTGCCTAAAGGAACACATGCTTTGCTTCTCCTATATGTATAGAAATTTCTCTTGGCTTCCCTAACCATGCTCATCTGGTGGAGTGACATGGTTCAGAAAGATGACAAAAACTCTTAGTGAATACTAAGGGGAAGCAGAAATGACCATGAGGCTACTTTGCATACATTGCCCTTGCTCTGAGTTAAAGACAAAGAGACAAAACCTCATGTGATGCTCCTGCTGAGGAAAATCAGATGCCAATCAAAACCCTGACAATTGTATGGTAACTTGTAGCTTTTCAGAAGATATTCAAAGATGTCTCATTTTAGTTTTCAACATGGTCATGTGAGGTAACATAGTAGACGTTTTTGGTTACCTTCTCAGCATTCACTTAGGTATTTTAACTTTTCCAATAGGTCCAATTTCTGTTGAAGAAATTATGTGGGTTTCAAGAAGTTGTTTCCATTTCGAGCTCCAGGGTGAAACCCATGACTCAATCTAAGTAAACTGGCATATTTAATTTCCCTGGTCACACAGTGACTGGTAGTGACACAGACATGAAATCTATGCTGACCTAAAGGCATGAGTTTTAGGAGATCTTCTAAGCATCTTGGGATGAAGGTATTGCCTTTTTCATCTTACATGTAAAAGGAAAAGTATTTGACTCTGGAAGCTTCTTAAACTCATCTTTGAGACCATGAAGGAAATCAACCATAGGATGAAGCTGATATATTGGAAAAACCAAGTAGAGTGGTATAAATAAAATCTAAGATTGATGAAATATGGTAAAATTACAAGGATAAAGATTCTTATGAAACTAATCTTTCCTCTGGAAGTCTTACTCATGTAAATTAATAATTCTCCTTCATTGTTTCAATCAGTTTAAATTTGTTTTTTGGTTTTTTATAATTGAAAGTGACTTGATAAAGAAACCTTTGATAAATTCCCCTATAAACAGAGATTGAGGCAAAAACTTGGGCATAGATAGTTTTAAGATAAAATTCTAAATAAGATGGTATGTATGAGAGAGGGAGAGATAGTGGAGAGAGAAAATCAGGAAAGGATGTCATAAAGGGAATGTTATCAAGTTGGTTATTGCTGTAGGCAACTGAGGTTAAAATCTTGGGGTCTCTGACAGACCGTGTAGAATATGCCTCAGAATTGTCCCTCTGAAGTACAGAGTGCTGCACCTTATCTACCAACTCCCATATCCATTGATTGAGTGTTAAGTGTTGTCACTCTGTACTTACAGGTTGTACTTGAGGTCAGGTTGGATGGCTTGCAGTTGCAGGAAAGCCTGGGGTCAGAAAAGTGGGGAGTACACCTACTCTTCTGATGATCTAGCACTGAGTGCACCAACCTGTCTGTAAGAGTAGTGCTAAAATCAGAAGTGGATAGAAGGGATAGATGTAAGGGAAAAAAAAGGAGGAAAGGAAATAAGAAGCAATGGAGGGAAGAAAGAGCACATGCTATAGTGAGCTGACCAGGAAATATTACCATTTTTTTTTTATCAATCTGTTTAAGAGGTTAAAATGTATCTTCCTAGAACTAATAAGCAGTGGTTGTGACAGAACAGTACGGAAAACTGATAATTATTGAATTTTTACTACAAATGGGACTTTATGCTAAGTTCTTTTCATGTATCATCTCATTTAATCTTTAAAATACTATCTTGTTATAATATTTAATTTATAGAGAAAGAAACCTCAATAAAGAAAATTGTGGAATATATTCCAAGTACATATTGAACATGCCAGAAGTGGATCCCAAATTCAGGTCTTTCTGACTTCAGCACCACATGTAACACCACCTCCTGCCCAGCCATGCCAGAAAGCAAGGGAGGGAGAGAACAGATGCCAACCTAAAGAAGCACTTTTATTATTGAAATATTTTTGCAAATCCTCTGAATTTTCCTTAGTAAATTTAAAGCTTTATTTAATTTTAAATTAAAGCCATCCTAACCTCTCAAAGGTTTTATTTTATTTTTTGATAAGATGAAAGAGTTGGACAATATTATCTCTAAGGGCCCTAATAATTCTTCAATTACATAATTATCTAACACGATATGAAAATATCAATATAAGTGAGTTTTAAAACAAGTCTATAACTGAGAATACTATTAAAAAAATCACTGGTACCTTAATATTTTTTAAATAAAGTTTCAGTGCACATCTGTGGTTTTCTGGAACCTGAGGATAAACTAGTGTCGTGTGAGGAATCAACAGATATAAATTATTAGCATTTGGTCTTCCAAGGATATCTATTGAGTACCAGCTTTGGTTCAGACACTATATAGCCATTAAATATCACTCATCAAAAATAAAAGGAAAGAAAAGATGTCCAAGAGCTGATGGCAAGAAATTTAATGCCACCAATTTTTTTTTTCTGGAGTAGGACAAAGGTAGTATTGGCTGAGATCAGGAAGGAAAAATAATTTTGATTTACATCTCAGTTTTTGCCAAATCTTGAAACAGGTTAGATTCATCTAAGATCAAAAATTTCACATACACAGGCTTACACACACATCTGTAATGTGATAATTTCCTCACATGGTTCTAAGGGGGAGGCATAACCTCGAGGAAAGAACAATGATTTGAGAATAAGGCAGATTTGGGAGTGAACCTCACTTAGCCATTTTCTAAATGGGTAACAAGTTATTTTACCTCTGAGCTTGAGTGTTCCTATCTTTTGAATGATTTGTTGTAACTGCAAATTTGTCAGCGAGGGTGATGTTTACATAGTGCCTGATCTAGGTACTCAAATAAAAATAATAATAATAGTAATAATAAATTACTATTCATCGAGCAGACATTTTATAAGTTATTTAAAATAGAGGTTTTGAGAAAGTTTCTTTGAAAAACAAAATTTCTTCCACCTAAGGCACTAAGTAAATTATAGTTTTTAAACTTTTAAAATGTCACAGATGATTGTATGTAATTAACAACTACTGACATTTTTTTTTTTAAATCTCACAAGTGATTTCTCTGGTATCTAAAAGTTAATTTTAAAAATACTGGTACTCAGACTAAAGTCATTTAAGTTTAGGAACTGTTTTTCTCTTTTAGCAGGCTTCTCCTTTGTTTTAATCAAATAAATGTTGGAAAGTAAAGGACTTAGAAGTCTTATTCTAACTCTGAGCTATCAAATATAGCTGTAATACTTTTAAATCTCTGAAATCAAAGACTGAAGCCTAAATTTTGGAAAAGTTATAAATATTGAAGCAAAGTCATCCATATGTCTGTATGATTTTATCTTAGACTGTGTTAAATTAATTCTTATTATCAGAATTCAAGTGATTGTATAGAATAAAATATCAGCCAAGAAATGGACTTGAATTATCTATTTTTTCTCTTTAATGTTGGTGAGGATTTTCAGTCATGTGATTTCGAATTCTTCATGTCTTATTTGTGACATTTTTGTTATATTACTTTTTCTTGTTAATATTTGTATTGAAATGTAATTTTTGTGGGCTTACATATATTCTCCCCCATAAGTTTATGAGATTCTTATAAAAAGGGACATGTCATGCTGTTTATCTTGCAGCCCCTGAGGTTTGTAGCACATATTTTTTATGCACAGCAGGACCCCAGTGCATAATCTATTTAGTGTTTCGCTGATTATTTCACTCATCTCCATCTCTTTATGCTGATTTGTTTCTGCTCTGTAGCCCCTGTTCTCCAATTTGACCTCTCCATCATAGTCTGTTTTATCAAATTCCTTCCTCATTTTAAATGAAATCAAGTCCTTCTGTTTACTTTCCACTTACATTACTGCCTGCAAACGTCTACCAGGTATACTTATATCTAGATTATTTATGCTGCAGCTGTGATGCATTTCACAATACCACACACAAAGATGCTTCAGAGAGCAAAACTCTTCCCCATTTTATTACATCTACTCAATTTTGCAAGCCCATAACTCCTCCCAATTGTTATTTCCACAGTAATGCCAGGGAGGACACTGATTGTGTGAAAAGTTTACAGGATTTATGTCTGTTTAGTTCATTTTTTAGTTAATTAGTGTTTTTTTTTTATGCTAGTCCCTGTAATCACTTATCCTAGACTTTTCTGTATTTGAGAATTTCTACAGGCTCCTCCTCCTTTCATTTAAATCCAGATCATATCAGACATGAGCTCCTCCTCATGACATAATCAGCTGCTCCATGTGTCAAAAAAAAAAAAAAGTTTTGAAACAGAAACAGGCCATATCACCCACATTAATAGAATGTAGGATCTGTCACTGATTTATCTGTACCTAAGAAAAGGACAAAGAATACAAAAGTAGATTATAACTAACCTGTTAGATTACACTATGCTGTCATAGTGACAACCAGTTATGGTACAGTTTTCTGCAAATCACTGGTCCTCCCAGTACCCATTTCCTTTTATAGACACAAAGGAGTTGGGGAGGGGCTGGAGGATCTCTGACATACTTATTTGTAGGCACTACCCAAACAGTGTCTGCCCTGTCAGTTGTATGATGTAGAAATATCTATAGCTTTCTCTACTGAAAAGCTGCTTATTTCATTGCTATCCAATTGTAAGAGAAGATACTATAAAATTCTAATGGGAACCAGACCATAGAGCTATGGGACTGTTTTCATTGAGTGCTCTGATTTTTGAGAGTTCAATTTCGAAGGAATTATCTCCATCCAAGGGTTAGAGCAGATGTTTTCTCTGAGACAGCTATAAAAAAAGGAAGTGAAATCTGATAGGAAGGATTTGCTCTAAGCATCAGCTGCCAGAGCTATACCTTTATACCATACTCTGGACCACAAATAGGACATCTCCTGGGACAAATACTGAATTTAAAAAGGAACGGAGCATCTGTTTTCATGCTATTGACCAATGCCATGTATCTTTGGTGGGAAAGTAAATCAAGACTATCTGTAAAATAAACTGTTTTAAAGCCAAATTGTAATATGGACTCTAGACACATGAATATATAGAATATCCCTATAGGGTTATCAGAAGAGACTATTTTTGACCAGAACTATTTGGGATATATAGCCATTGCAGTCATAGTCATTGAGTCCCTTCTTTTTCCATAAACTCCATCCTCTGGGATATGCTTGTGGACTTAAGAAGCAATATAAAACAGATGGACCTTAGAAGTAATCAGAATTGGTGGGAACAATCTGCTGTTGTGTTCATACCTGAGAATAAAATCAGACCTAAATAGACTGATCCAGAATTAAACCTTACAAATTTACTGTATAAAAATGACACCTTGTAAGTGATCTACGTGACATTTAACCACGCTATTTTTCTAAATTGTGTTAGTGAAGTCATTTGACTTTTTGGAAAAGCTTTAACAATGGAAGCTGGTTAGGGACAATTTCTATTTTGATACATCTTTATTAAAATGGCTTGAATTTAGACATATCTAGAGAGTGCCACCTTGTGGACAAAAGGCAGTAGAGGTAAGAGGAGAAAAGCTCATACATATGACATGTATCTGATTGCTGTCTTCTATTAACCTGGACAATACAAATATTTCTTTGTTCATGCACAATATATTATGATCTAAGAAAAAGAGGTGCATATTGACCTTAAGATTGTAAGAACTATGTTTAAATATCATTTTGCAAGGGAAAATATAGCATGTTACATAAGAGGAAACACACACACACACACACACATACACACACACACACACACACAAATGCCAATTGGTGGTGTTAATAAAATATAATAAGGCAAAAAAAGTCAGTACACCTTATTTAAGATATCAATACTAAATTTACCTTCTACCTTCACATTTTTTGTTATTCAGCCTACCCTAAATCCCACATAATTATTAATTCTCAGGTATGTGAATTTAAAAATTTAGCATGAACATTAAGTTATTTTTATTAAAGAAAAATGTGGTTTATTAAAGAAGAATACTGAAGGTTGTCTTTGTTGGCAACCTCTCATGTTAAATCATGTTAACATAGTGAAACTTTAATGCTAAAAAGAAACACACCTTAGTTCTGCAGATACCTGGTTTAATATGGATTTTTATAATCTGTAAACAATGTACTGTCCTTAAGTCCACAATGATAAATTGAAAAAAAATATAAAACCAAATACTTCAAAATAAATTTTAGTGTCATTGCTTATATCTATAGCTGTTTATATTTGTCTTATTTGAAGATCTCAAATTCATCCCCTATTATATGACTTAAGTACAAGGACATTTTAGTAATTATCATAAAGAAATCAATTTCTAGTTTACCAACTACTTTATAGATTCTCATAAAATGGATGGTGAACAAGTCAGCTAAACACTATTTCAACCCCAGAGAAAAATAACTGTAGATGTATTGAGCTAATTTTTCTTATTAAAATTCTACTGTTATTTCATTGTCTTTGAAAAGTTCACACTATGTAATCTCCTGCTAGATCGCCTAATGTGGATCCATCATCCATCCATGTCTCCACCTGTTCTGGCCAAGCCTGAGAGGTGCACATCACAAGGGAAGGAGTTAGAGAAGGTGGTTGTGTTAGGAAAACTTTTCTGTTGCCCTTACTGTTTTCTCTGTGTTTCTTTCCTTCTCTTCCATAGACATCCTTGACTTCTGCACTCATCAATTTCTCTCCCCTTAAATCTCCTATAAATCTTCACCACACAATTAAGCCTTTAATTATATAAGGTTGCATTTCATCTTCTAATTGTTTGACAAGTGTTTATCTTGATTCCTCACTACATGGATTATATATATATTGTTTTCTAAGTCCCGCACAGCATCCATCAGAGGACTGAGCCAGTACTCTATAAATATTTTTAAATATAATAAATTTGGAGTGTGGGAGGGCCTTGTCCTGTTTCCTACTTGGGAAAATGCCTTAGAAGACCTAGAAGAAATGCCTTACAAGTTTGCAGATGTATTTTGGTTGGGAGTGAGAGCTCATGCCTAGTCCAGCGGGGAGACATAGGCATTTGATTAAATTACCATGCATAGTCAAATATAAAAAAAATAGAGAACTGCTGTAGAGAACCTAAGGATGAATAAACCAACTATCTGGGAGGAGTCAGTAAATACTGAGAGAGGACATTTTGAAGATAGGTGGCATATATGAAGCAACAGAATAAAGAATTACCGAGAATTGTTTGAAGATTCATGTACCTGGATAGCAGAGAAATGTGTGGATATGTGGGAATTAAAATGTCCTAATGTAAAAGAGGTAAATTAAACACAGGTTTTAAAGAATCTTATTTATCTTGCAAAATGGTTAGAATTCAAACCATGGATTCAGGGTTCTATCTCACTCTTTCTCTCCTTTCTATTTCCTATATTTCCAATGCCACTATTCTAAAGTACCTCTTTCTGCCCTGAATGAAATATTGCAATAACTACCTAATTGGTCTCATCCACATGTTCTTTTCCTGTGTAAATCAATCCTCCACTAGTTGAATAATATCAACTCACTTGTGGTTTTCTATTTCTATCAAACTGAAAATAACCTTTCTGGCAGTAAGTGATCTCTAAAGTAAAACTATGACCTAAATATCCTGCATCATCTATACTATTCCTAATGAGACAATCAAATTCAATTTCCCATGGCTCCCAAAGATATTTCTATTTTTGGAAATTATTAATTCCTTCAAATACTCATGCTTTTCATTTGTTTGAAGTGCCCTGCTATCCACTTACCAGATTTTGACTCTTTCTAATCTCACCTCGACTAATAAATTCTATATGATTTATTCCCAGAAGCCCACCAAACTATGATTTCTACCTCTTTTGAATCACTTAAGCCTTTGTTTATAAATATGACTACCTGAAATATACTTTCTGTCTTATAGTTGTGTTCTTTTCATCACATGATCTATATCTAGGAGAGATATTAAGGAGAGACTTTATTCTCTCCTTAAAAAAAAGATGTGGATTATAGTCTTCTTTGCAGGCCCTAAAGTAGTTGTCATAGTACCTTTCTGATGCTAATTTTTAGCCTTGCATAGTTTATTTGCTTGGTTTAATTTCTGCTCCTGGTACTGGTGTGAGGTACACTGTGCTGACACTGAGGATATAGTATAGGATCTGATATTCTCCTCAGAGCCCACAATCTAGAGAGAGAACTTATCATATAAGTATATAATAAAACAAGGTGAGGCTGATGGAATTACTAAGTATGAGTTTATTATGAAAGTAGCCAGATTCCACCATCTAAATTGAAATGTGGCCCGACATTGAGACTTATCTCAGAGGTCTCGTTAGTGGATGAACATGATTTTCTAAAGAATCACATGTGGAGGAGCATATGTGACAAAGGGGATGAAAACCATCCTAGTCTTCTGGGAATGACACTTCTTCCCAGAATCCATAGGTTGGATTGAAGGGTCTGTGGAGCTCTCTTTAAGAGCAGTAATAGATTTTCTTTGTTTAAAGCACATACTTTATGTCAAAAATTTAAAAATATATCAATACAGAATATTTTAAATCTTTGATATTATTTGAGATTGCATTGCATAATGCTTGAATCCTGTCTTTTTTTCACCAAGCAACAATTTGAAAAGATTTCCCCATGTTATTAAATAGTCTTTTAAAATAATGGCAGTGTAGTACTATATCTCTGCACCATAACTTATTTAACCAGTTGCATGGGACCACTTTTAAATACTTCTGTGTTTGCAGTGATGGCTAAACAATCAACTGTATTTTCAAAATTGAGTTAAATAAAAAGGAGCTGTTATGGCAGAACTGCCATGACCCTGGAAGGAAATTTATTCCAAATTACTTCAAGATGTTTTAATGTTAATAGATAATATTTCTGTGTAATTTCTCTCCTCTTGTATTCTGGAGACATCACCAAAGGAAGCATATAATGGGAACCCGTATTGATTGGGTGTGTGCTCTTTTGTAGTGAAATAACTTTATTAATTAAATTACCTTCAAAGGCAAATAGCTCAGAGCAGAAAGAAAACCTCATTTCTGCATTAAGCACCAGCTGCTTTTCCAAGATGAGCCATAGTTAGGAAGGCAAAGGAGCAACTGCCAAGGAAGTCACTGGAAATGTGAAACTTTGTCCTTACTGACATCAAACTTCTGTGAGCTTTTCCTCCCTAGCAAACAGCACACCCAAGAGACATAAAGTGGGCTTTGAGTCACCCTAGTGTCTTCGGTTCCTTTATCTCCATCTAGACCTAATTTATAAACTGCAGCTGTCAATATCTATTTTGAATAATCTGCTAATAATTTTACCCTTAAAATTGATGTGGGAATTATATTTGCCCAGAGATTGCCAGCACATTTTTCTTTGGCGGCGGGAGAGGAATGAAATGTCAGTTCTATGTGCACCTCAATGTTAAAGTTTATTTATAAATGGAAGGGAGGGAAGAAAAGGCTAGAGGGAGAAACAACTTCAAACTTATTTAGTAATGGATTTTATGATTTTTTAAAGTCCTAAGATATATGTTCCAGGTAAAGATGCATAAATAGACGTAGATGTATGTATATGGCCATATGTACAAACAGAAAAGTGAAGACTAAGTGCTTTGGCAACCCAAGGAAACTATCATACCCTCATTCTCTGGGGAAGAAAATGAATCTCAAATCTGCCACTCACCTTACACTCAGACTATCTAAAGACCATGTTCTCATCACAGCACTACCATTGTTACCGCTGTTGCCCCTAGTAATAGTACTGATGTTATAATTATCCTACTTACGGTATCATTATTTCATATTTAGCATCTATTTATTGAGTGATTGCATTAAGCTATGCAATCAATAAACGTCATCTTGTTTAAACTCTGTGATGCTCCTTAAACTCAGGTCTAGTGGATACCTCTTGGTTGGTGGTTGTTCTTTAATTGTTTCTCTTTTCTTTTGGAAACTTCCACTTCCCAATTCCATAAGGTTCTTTGGAAGCTGCTGATCAAAGGGACTTTCAGGGAAAGGCATAAGACCCAAACTGGCACGATCAGATGCTCTCTCCCTGAAATCTGAATAACATACACAGGAAGAAGGAACATAGCTGGTGCCCAGTCATCTGTTCAGAAACAACGTGCTCTACTGAGGTTCTTACTCTTCCCAGAAATGCTCAGTGGTTCAGCTCTTCCTTAGATTCTGCAAGCTACAGTAAAAATTTTTACTGCATTCTTTCAAAAACAATTATTTTCTAAACATAAATTAGTCAATTTTGTTCCTGCTCCTTGTATTCAAATTACTACCCTCTTATTCACAGATAAGGCCACTGACGTTCAGATACAAAACCATGCGGGCAAGATGCAGAAAGGACGACTGCAGAAGCTCACCCACCACACAAGAAGGATTTAAACACAGCTGGAGCTGACACTCAAGCCTGCAAGGACTCTGCTGGGCAGCTCTGCAACCGACAGTGTCCCTAGTCCCATACCAAGAGGATCTTAAGGAATCTAAGACATTCCAGAAGTTAGGGGAGACTGGAAGACAGTACAAGATCATCCCTTTTTGATTAGGAGTAATAGTTATAATCTTTAAACACTCTGTAGAGCAGAGGCACTGAGCAGTCACTACTGTAATTATGAATGTGCTGAAACAGATCCACAGACGGCCTGCAAGGCCAGATGCCAACTGGGATTCCTGGAATTCCACTGGTGCCAGGACAGAGCTAAGGTGGCTAGGGAAGCTAACAAACTAGGGGGCTCAGGACATGGCTATTTACCAAATAGTATGAAAAAAGAATTATATATATATAATTTAACCCCAAACGCACACAAAATAAATTTTTTATATATAAATTATATATATATATATATATATATATATATATATATATATATATATTTTTTTTTTTTTTTTTTTTTAAGAAAAAAACCACAAACGTAACCATTCCAGTACACAAGGGCTGAGTATCAGAATGGATGAAAGGGGATCACTGAAGTAACAGTTGTCAAGGGTATCCTAGTGAAACAAGACAGGCAGGAAAAACAAGAAAAACAGCAAAATCCCCTTCTAGTATCCACAGGTAGATAGAAGATTTTTCTCCACTGCTTCCCATGTTGGCAGGGACCAAACAAGTGGCAACCTGGTAGGTCTCCTCTGTGCTCTGAAAATCATGATTTTTCTCCCTCTTCTAGATTGGAATAGTACAGAAAAATGTATAATGGAATGTCATTTTGGACAACAAAACAAAGGAAAAAAAAATCTAGATGAAAGAAAAAGCACTGGACACTGGCAATGACTCATCTGAAGCATAGCTGCTCTGCTGGCTGTCATATGTGTGCCCTTGCATACCTGTGGCAGAGGTCTCTGTAAGCAAAACGGTGGGGGCTTGGGAAGCCTGTTGCCTGGAGACCCAGAGTCTCCACTGAGACTTCTGCCACTTGGGCTGAACTTGCAGGAAGGATGAGGCTGCAAAGGTGTGCTGTAGCTCAAGCCTTCCCTCCTTTAGGCAAATTTTTCTCAATGGTTTGTCTTTTGAAGGAACAGCTCTTTGCTTCCATTTGAACTCTATACTCCTAGGGAGACACATGTGCTTTTGTGTTGCACTGATCCCTGCTGAAATATCCTATGTATCCGGGTGTTTGCCATTTTGTACATACATTTCGAATAATACAATGTGCTTCCAATGTCTACATGGAGGGGTTGGCCCAGTCTGAAGTAACCCATGCCTCTTTAGGAGTCCTGTTTGAAATGTGTGCACAGTTCTCGTTGGAAACAGAGAAAGCAGGCTTGTACTTTCTCACTTTTTCTCACTCATTTCTCTCTTGGAAATAGCAAATAGCTTGCTCCTCCAGGAGGCTCTGCATGAGTTCCCACTATTCTATGTGATTTGTTCTATAAAACTGTTAACTAGAATCAGAAACTGTAGCAGATGAATTGGGCCCGAGGGGATGCCATACACTGTGTTGTGCTCCTAGACAACTTCATTATTTTAATTACCTAAAAAAAGTATACATAGCTTGGCAGGGTAGGAACCTCATTCCTCAGCCTGCACAATAGTGATGGGGAGAGATGGCTTCAAATCCTGCTACTTAATAGATTGCCCCCAAAAGATGTCTTTCTGGGAAAAGACCCATTGACGTTTGTGTTTATGGAACACGCCCTTAAAAGCGTCAGAGGGGCTAGTCTTTGGACACCCAGGGGATTGAAAAAGGAAACAGGAATGATTATTACAGACCTCCTATGTGCCATTCTTTCATTCAATGAACAGTTATTATGGAGCTAAAATATGTCAAACACTGTTCTAGGCACCAGGAATGCAGCAGTGGAAAGACAAAGTCCTTGCTCTCATGAAGTTTATATTCTTGCTGGAGTAGGAGGAACAGGGGAAAATAATTTAAAAATAATAATACATGGACTCAGTCTTTTTAAATATTGAAAAAGAAACATGAAGATCTTGGGACAGAACATTCCAGGGAAATAGAAGAATGTAAAAATGCCCTGAAGAGGGAGTTGGCATGTTCAAGGCTGGCAAATACGATGAGCTGAGAAGATGGAGCTAACATGTTTGATGGCTTAGCTCTACCACTTATGAGCTGTGTGAACTTAGAAGAATCACTTTATATCTCTCACCTTCAGTTTCTGCATCATTGTAGGTAGTTAATAATGCTCTCATTACAATATTTTGTGAAGTTATCTTACAGAATGTAATACTGACAACAGTGCCTGACAAATTATTTACAGATCAAAATAAATAATGTTAGCTGTATCTGACACTGTTATTAATTTGTAATATCTCCCCTTGTCTTCTATAATGTCTTGTACTCCAACGTAAATTATCAGTCTCTAAATGTGCTATTTTTTCTGAAATGACATCCCTCATACTGAATGCCATATGCCATACAGAAAAAACTTCTCACCACCACTTGGCCACCATTTCTATCAGCCTGCTGTAGTTGCACATTCATGATATCTCTCAAGTGACTCACATTTGACCATGTCATTTCATGAGACATATATGAGATATATACTACAGGTCTGAGCTCATGTTGTCTTCCCCAGTGCTCAGGGTAGAGCTCAAGGTTTTATAGGTTGGGTGCTCCCAATGTTTGTTTTTATTTATGTGAGACAATGTCCAGAAAGTAATACTGATTCCAGGTAAACAGTAGGATTTTAATTTAGAAAACTACTTACAAAGATGTGGGAGGAGATGAAAAACCAAACAGCAGGCAACTCAGAAATCAGCAAATGCAGCAAGCCACCATCACTCTTCGGTTTTAGGAATAATGAGAGAAAACTGTAAAGGTTAGAGCCCAAGCGACTGGCCACCTTCATGGGGCAGAAATGATGGGAAGACTGGCAAAAAAGAGAGGAGGTGCCCAGCAAGGGCAGGATGGCAGTTTATGCTAGGAACAGTGCTAAAATCAGACAGATAGAGTGAAAAAGAATTCAGATTCTTCTTTTCTCCCTCCATCCAAGCTCATTAGTGATTGCCATTGGTCAAACCTAGCTGGATGCCAGATGGAAAGGGAGTCTGGAAATAGTTTGCAGAGATCGATCCACTGTGACATGGAGTGGAGCAGGATATGGGCAGGAAATATACCTGAGCATAAACAAGCCAAGTGAACAATATGGGGACAGACACCAGGGCTTCCATATCCTACACTGCTCATCACAGCTTGTATTCACCTGTGACATTTATACAGCACATATAGGCACTCTGAGACATAAATAGATACCTAGGAAACAATTAATCTTCAATTAAGAATTAGATAGCCATGCATGGCTGAGAAGGACAATTTGTGAACACTGCACATTGCTAATCATTCGGCTTCTTCTTCCAGCCTGAGTTCAGCCCTGAGATACAAGCCTCAGCCTTAGGAAAGGCATTCTGCAAATAAACCTGAAAAAGCTCATTAAAATCTGTAAAGTATAAGGAGTCCCAAGCAATGCTGCCATAAATGAGTACCAGACTATGATGTAAAGGTACATCCAAGAGATTATTCTCATGTTAGCAGAAATGAGTGATTTTTTGGCATAATAAGTACTAATCACTCTTTTACCAGTAGAAATTGCTGCTCTCCATAGATACCTTACTGCCCCAGACCTTGGTTTCTAGATGCCCCCAGTGCAGGTATCAGCCACATCAGTATCAAATTTGTTAGGTTCTAACTGCAATGTCCATACCATTACCTGGACTAGTGCCTGAACATCAGACTGTTCATTGAACTGGATCAAAAAGAAAAGAGTAGGAATATTAAGATAGTTGGAAGGACTACTCATGAGCCCATTATACATACTACTATAAATATGCTCTACATGAGCATATATGCATGTTAAATAAATGTGAATTTTATATATTTCTCACACTTATGATAGATTCAAATTCATATTTCAATTTCAGAGATGTTAAAATAGAAAATAAATGTATCTAAGAGTCATTGAAACATTATATATATATATAATTACACACATAAGAAATAATAATTGAGGAATTATTTTATATCGGGCACTACTCTAAGTGCTTTTTACATTAATTGGTCCTATAACAAATCTGGGGCGAAAGGGTACTGCTTGTTCACTTGTTTTGCAGATGATGAAAGGTTAAGAAACATGGCCAGGGTTACGAAACTACTAAGTGCTATACAGAATTTCAGTTCCAAACTCACGCTCACATGTATTTGTTTTCACCACTTTCATGTGAGATGCTCACTGAGAGCTCCCAAAAACTGTTGGGCCTGGGAGAGACTTTTAAGAGGACTTATATTCGAAAGTATTAGGCTTTTTGTTTTATGATGGTAAATTAATAAATTCAGTGTGTAAGTGCACACACACACCCCTCACATACACACAATGATGTAGCCCAAGGAAAGTTGGATTACATGTAGGTGTTTAATCATAATGATGTTAGTACAGATAATCCCTGCCTAAGGTGGTTTGACTTACAATTTTACAATAGTGCACAAGCAATATCAATAATAAGTTATATGAAATAGTCAACATTTTATTATAAAATAGGCTTTTTGTTACATGATTTTGTCTAGTTGTAGGCTATTGTAAGTGTTCTGAGCATGTGTAAGGTAGACTAGGCTAACCTATGATGTCAGTAGGAATATTAAATACATTTCCAAGTTATTGTGGATTAATCAAGATATAACCCCATCTTAAATCAAAGAGCATCTCTATTTTGTTGGTAGACCTGGACTGTATCTCTCATTCCTATATATCCCACAACAACATATTCCAATGACTTGCATTTGAGTATTCAATAAATGTTCTCTGAGTAAATTAATAAATTAAGCTGTTGTTTATACAAGGAGGGGTTCAGTGATGCTGGCTGGGCACAGAGGGTGTGAGAGACTGTTTCTCACTCAATCAGATTCTAGCTAATCAATGTGTATACAAGTATAAGCAGAAGGAGATGCCAAGTGGAAGGTTAAAGTTTTTTTTAATTATACTGGGACAGTTGCTGAAGGGGGGATGTTTCATACATTTTTCACTAGCTAAAATGATAAAATATTGATTCAGAACTCACAATTAATCCTTATAAGCAGACTAGGCTTTTAATAATTCAGTCACATCTCTCAGTGGTCTTGTTTGTTCCCTCCCCATGGCTAAGCAGAAATGGCTTTTTGAAAAGATGGGGACCATTTTTACCCAAGAGCATCAGCTCAAATTCTTGTAATTACACATCACAGTAAATATTAACTCACTCTAAGTGCTAAGCCTCATTCCCAAAACACTTCCTAAAGCAGAAACACAGGCCGTTCTTTTCCTTCCATGCTCACTTGAAGTGTTTTCTTGTTTTTTTGTGTGTGTGTTTGTTCATTGGATGACTTTTTGTTTTGACTTCAAATAAGCTCTGAAGCTCTTTGGGTTATAAAATACACTATAGCTTTGAGGATGTAGATATAAAATGACATGAGACAGGCTCTCAAAGGGTTGCATACAGGGTAAGTGGAGACCTCAAACCCTAGGTCTGCCACTAACATGCTTTAATAAAGAATGGCTCCCTAGTGGCCCTCAGTTTCTTTACGTGGAAAATGTAGAACACACTCAAGGCTTCTTTTGACTTAAAAACTTATTTGAACCTAAGTCCTATTATTCTATGAGTTTAGGCACTTATAGTTCAAATGAATTCTATAGATTGCACACAGAATAATAGAAGCAGCAACTTAGTGAACAAAAATAATTTAGTTTTGTAGAAAATATGCCAGATGTGGGGATTCTTTAGTTTATAAAGACTTAAGTGTTTCTGTAATCTCCTGTTTGGTCTGCCTCCAAAACAAAGAAACTTCTATTTAAATTATGGGCTCTATATGTTCTGATGACATAATACAGTCATTTCTAACACAAACAAGTTAAATAAAGTTCTTTTTATATTCTACAGGTCTAAGTTGGCAGACTCATCTTGGATTCACAGGGTAAGAACATAAATCTTCATGTAATCTTTGATGTTTACAATTCCTATTCTAGTGTGTCAACTACATAGATAGTCTTGGAAGAAGGAGAGGTATGAATTTCAAATGAGATCTCCAGAACCGAGTTAGATTATTTTATTGATATAAAGATAGGATCTTCTAGCTCTGTCCCCTAACCTTCCCTATACTTCTGCAGTTTATTCTCTTCTTTCCCCAATAATATTATTTGCTCCCATTCTTTTCTTCCATTTCCTATTCTAACAACAAACTTGCATACCCACTAATAAAGCAAGGTCAATGGACTGGGGCACTTAACCTTGAGCCTTCTTAGCTACCAGAAAGTTAGGACCAAGTTCAGGCTCAACTTCAATAATGAAATACTCTTAAAGACTAACAATCTACCTTATTACCTTTTCTTTTGCCTTGATCCATTAAATTCACCAATGAATCAGACTTTTTTGGCCTTATTATATATATGCAAATTTCTCTCGTTATAAGATAGCGTATCCTTTGTGGGGTAAAACAAGTTTAAAACGTGCAGTGAGCCATTTCCTTATGTAAGCTATAGCTTCAAGTACTGTACTTAAGATCAACTGGAAAAAGTTTCAGAGATAATAATTATGTGTATCAGTTTCCTGGATAAAATACCAATGTATTTAAATAATCATCTCATATACATCATATTTAAAATACTATGGACATTTTTATCTACTCAAGACCTAAGGAAACATTATGATTGTTGTATTACTCATGCTAAAATTGAAAAAGATATTCACTTGCCTAAAGTGGGTAGGGGAGGGGATCTATTCAATCATCCAAGCAGACTTGAGGCTGGATTTTTAACTGTTGGTCTCATGTTCTTCCTCCAATTCTCAAGCTCTATGTTTCACTAGAGTTAATATTCTGTGAATGTTGATTATGTCTCATATTATGTCTTCCTTTTGGAAAAGTATTACAAGAAATAAACTTGCTTCAAATTATGTAATCCAGGTTTCTCATGAATCCTATCCCACCCCTACACTCCCAGAACCATACCCCAACTCCAGAACACCTAGTAACATCTTTTAGAAATAGTGTCTTGGGAATATATTTGGAGGACGTCACATTAGTTCATTATCAGAACACTACAGGATGGTAGTTGTGTCACAGTTTTCCAGGTAATGACCAGCCTGCTCGTTGTGGTTTCGTAAGTCTTACTTCTGTTATATACAAGCTTGGTCGACTCATTCAAGTGCATTACTTAAATTCTCAAGGCCTGCTTCTTTGTTAATAAAATGGGAATAAAAATCATATGTGCTTGTTTGAAAATTAAATGAAAGAGTATGTATATAATGCCCAACTGAGTAATAACTCAATTAGAAATAATAGTTATTGCTACTACTTTGATGATTATTTCCATCTGTGACTAGACTATGACAAAAGGACATGCTTATGTAAGTATTGCTGCCCTCTACTGAAATTATTACAACCTATTTTGCCTCCTACAACAATAATCATTGATCTTTTCCCAAAACCCCTCAAATTCTTGTCAGCTCTCCACCCAATACTGTCCTTCTCAGCCATTGATACACTGACCTTGCAAATGTAAGAAATGAATAATTAGCCACACTCAAGTTATCCAGATCATCACACCAGTCACTTTAATATGGGGTGATAAAACCTGTGAATTTTATGAGGCTTACCCTGCATATCCTAACTATAAAATATGCCAAGGAAAGATAATGCGTATCTGGGGGAAGTGCTACCTAAAATTTAAAATATAACCCTAAGAAACTTAGCTCAATACTACAAGTCATGGTTCAGAATTTTAAAAGATGAGCACCTACAACAACAAAAAGATTTGTAGAAATATTTCTCCTCGTCTTCTGCTCTCTCCCTTATTTATGGTTTAAGACTCTCCTATAATAGTCTCACACAAATACCATTGAGGTGTATCACTTCACACTTGGAAAACCGGAGAACATATCTAAAGAGTTAAATGTTGAAGAGATTTTCTCCTTTTAATAATGTAAAGAATTCATTGTCATCTTAAATAAGTTTATATGTGTGCAGGCTAAAGCAAGATTATGAGACATTCATCCCCTTACTTGAATTTCTCTGGTATTTTCACCCTTGAATCACAGAACTTTTCCACCCTCCAAGTAGCTTTTTTCACTTGTCTGCTAAATTTGTCAATAACCACTAGATTAATTTGTTCTGTTTCCTTCTGTCATGTCACCTGAGGATTTAAACTTGCCCTATGGATTCTCTATCATGAAAATCTTTCCTATAAACTAATTTATTCATTCAAGACACATCAGCAGTTATTAATAAGCAAAACACAATGGCAAAGTTAAGGTAAATGTTGCAGATGGATTAGAAAAAGAATTAATGTGTTGATTCGAATTCTATTTTTTTGGTAGAAAAAATTGTTTTTTTTACCTTTTCTTCTGATAACAGCTGTGTAGGCATCTATGGTTGTAAGGGACGATTAAAATGCTGGTGGCTTCCTCTTAAAACACACGATGACTTGGAGCCTGGTAATAGAAGATTTTCATGATTTCAGATTCTTTTTCAGAGTTGACAAAACGAAATAAATATTTCTACTGAGTTGATTTCTCAACTATAGTCTCTGAAGCTGAGTTCTCTTTTGTGTGAGTGAACACAGAGAAACTCCAGGTAGTTTCTAAAAAGCAAAAGTTAGAAGGTACATCAAAGACAATCCTGACCTGTTCAATCACCCACCTTTCAGCGAAAAGATTATCTCTGTAGAAGAAACTCATTCCTCCTCCTCATGCTCTTGAGTTGGCTTTTAAACTCCAGAGTCCTGATTAAGAAAATGATTCACAGCCAAGTGCATGTTAGGAACACCTCTTTCCCCCAGGCTCATTCTATCAGGATGTATTCTAGATGCTTGTTGTTCAAAGTGAGGTCCATGCACCATGAGCATTAGCCATCACCAGAAAGCTTATCAGAAAATCACAATCTCAGGCCTCACTCAGACCTATCAAATCAGACTCTGCATTTTAAAAAAATTCCCAATGATCTGTATACACATAAAAATACAGGTTTCAGAGTCCCTTGTCATCAGAGATTCTTATTTAATTATTTTAATTTGGGGTCTTAGCAGTGGTTCTCAAAGTGTGGTCTTGAGATCAGCATTATCATCATCACCTGTGCAAGTACTAAAAATACAAATTATTGGGTCCCAGATTTACTAAATTATAAACTCTAAGAGTGGGATCCAGTAATCTGTGTTTTAACTAGTAATGCCGTGATTCTTACACACACTAAAGATCGAAAACCCTTGCTCAAGGGGATATGCCAAATTTATCAATATACTCATAGTTTATTTTCCACAGATCATGGGTCATAATTGGGTTTATAACCCAAACCTACACAATCAGAACAATTAGGTATAGATATGAAACCAAAAGTGTATTCTTTATTGGAGCTAAGATTTCTCTTGCTTAAATACCAACCAATATGCATGTTACTAAAGATCCATGCCAATTTGCAGCCAACATGAGTGAAGCCGGACTGAAAAATAAAACTGTATCCCTGGTGATTAGGGTACACGAATTTCTGTATCTTAACCATTCCTGAAGCATGCCCTATCTTCTGACTCTCATTTATCGTAGCTAATGAGTTCCTTTTTAAGTCAAACTGGTTTGAGTTGGCTTATCTCTTCTTTAAAGCAGAAAATTCTGGTGTGAAGGCATGTCCCAATTCCAGTGAAAAAATTAGAAGAGGACAATACAAACCTCTAATGAGAGATTGTGCAACATGTGTGTTTATACCTCTAGTGATCAGAAATTCACTTACTTCAGTGACAATCCATTTCAACTTAGAAGATGATTATTAGAAATGTCCTTACACTAAACTGAACTCTTAAAATTTGTATTTTATATCAATCCCAAACACCTTATTTCCTCTACCATGTAACAATTCTTTCAGGATTTGAGGCATTAGATAATGCTCTCCACAAATCTTCTCTTTTTTAAACAAACATCCATATTTTCTACCATAAAATAATTTTGAATGCCCTCACCATCTTAATTGATTGACCCTGAATAATTGGCATTTTAATAATTTATTTTAACCAGTGTCTTGCAGTGGGTGCTGCATTGCAAGTGCGATCTGAGAACACACCAAATAGTTTCTTAAGATGCTGTATTAAACTGTGCATAATAGAATTCTACTCTTTATGTTGCTACCAACCTATGTTTGTGAGGCAGAGACTTTCAGTGGGGTCAGAGAGAGGTTACCAAATCACTCTTTTTTTCTCTCATATATTATAGACCACCTCGACCCCTCAAAATTACTATTCTTTGATTGAAAATCAGAGAAGTTTCAATCTGTCTTATAAAGTAGATCTGACACTATCATTTTTCTGTTCCAATCACTTCACAGATTCATCCCCTTTGTGGTTATTTGCAACTTCTTAGCATGTTAATTCAATTTCCTTCTCTGATTATTCTTAGCTCTTGTACTTGCCAAAGGCTTAGTTTTCACATTTAAAATATGTGGATATTCACAATCGCTTTTTTCTTAGGATAGTGTGAAAATTAAATTACATATATGTATATAAACTGATTAGTTTCAATGTCTGGCATATATTCAGTGCTCAACAAATCTTGAGTAAAAAATAGTGTCATTAGGGCTTTTCGTGAGCTGGTTTATGTGTACCTTCCTAACCTCATATGCTTTTAGCTATTGTACCCTAAGTTACCATTATTATCAATGATGTATAATTTCCATAACGTGTATATTTTCTCTTTAATGCCTTAATATACACTCAAATACAACACTGAAGTCTTTTTTCACATGCATTTCTATTCTACAAGGTAACCCCATTAAATCCTTGTGCTGTGCTTTCTGTGGACTGCATGGTAGTACTTCACGATGATCAAAAATCATTTTTACCTCATCAGATGAGGTCCAGAGTTCCAGTATTATTTTTTATACCAACTCTGTCATATATTAATTATATATTTTTCTGCCATCATTTTTTAAGCCCTACGTAAATAAGATCCTGATAAAGTTTATGATGTTTAGAAGCTTATACACTAAAACACAATCAATCTAAGAATAATGGCAAAATAACACACGAACAAGTTAGAACATATGTATGATAAAACATATTAACATAATTAGACATGTACTAAATGGAAATGTGGATAAAGTAATTATCAGAGTAAGAAAATCTTGAAAAGTAACTTAAAACTAGTTTTGAGGTAGAACTTAAAATAACCATTTAATATGGAGTAATGAATAGGAGAGAAGGGAAGTATATGTGGGAATGGTTGGAGGCAGGGATGAGCTAGTTCTATATTTGATATAGGTCTTTCAAGCTTTATTTTCTTAAGGTAAGTAAAAAATTCCATTTGGATTCTATGCTTTTGTTCTCAAAAATTATTAGGGGTTCTGAATACATACCACAAGACCATTGATGAACCTTTAGCATATGTTGCCCATTTTAGAGATGTCTGGCCTGAAATAATATGTGATTGGTTCATGCTAGGAATTTACATTCAAAAGAAAAATACTGCCATAGTGGGGAAATATTTTATCCAAATCTTTGGAGGTAAAGAAAGAAGAGAATTAAAATTATGATTTAAAAAGACGTTTACATGTTTTTCTCATTTGATTAATCTTCTCTGTATTGTATGAATACCCACAATATGAATGTACCATCTGGAAAAACAAATACAAGAAAGCTGCAGGCGAATGTTTTATAAATCTCTAGATTGTAATATTTTCTGGTCTCCAAAGTGTTATAAAATAGACATAGGACCAGCAGACTCTCTTCACTTTTCTAACTTTCTGACTCATAGTAACTCATTTCTGTTGTGAAATTTGGACTGTATCTGCAATTCTCAAAAACATTCAGAATGAACTATTTTAAGCAATTAGTATGGCATAAAAATATGATAGCAAATCTTTTGATATTCAACATTTTTCTTACTAAAAATTACATTAGGTAGCTAATTTGTGCAAATCTCTACTAATTGGCAGTGGAACTATATAACACTTTCAGGGTACTAAAATATGTACACTATTATCAAATATACATGACAATATTGGATAAGAGATTTAAAAATTGATTTTCAATCCCTGTCATAGAGGAAATAAATCATTGGGAAAGAAGTGAAATGTGAACTAGGACTGGGTAGAAAAACAGTCAGTATGACTCAAGTTGGGAAAGTCTTGCCAGGCAAAAAAAATGGCAGGAGTAAAATGAGATCTTGTTAACTATAAAAATGTTTCAAGGATTCCTACTAAAATAAATTCAGGTAAACTAGGCCTTTCAAAAATCAGCCAGTCAAAACTTCTAAGAGATATGTTATATTCCAAATTTGAATTTAGAGGGTAATTTTTGTTTGGCAAAGCATTTTGTTTATTTGTCTTTTAAATGACATTCATCTTAGAATAGCAGGCATTTGTAAGTTTTTTTTTTCTTGACCCCATAAACAACAATTATGCTATGAGTTAGATTATGTGTATATGTGTGTATATATATATATATATATATATATATATATATACACACACACATATATATATATAAACAATTATTACATATAATCTGATACTGACATTTTCACTTAGTAAATAAAAGAAAAAACATTAAAAATTAAAAATTTTGGTAACCTATGACAATTTAAAGCATTCAGTTTCACTGTTGCTAATAATCATTTTATATTGAGATAGATATATGCAGTCTTCTGGAAGAGTGGTTTTGTATGAGTACAAACCCTCTTTTTTTGTAAGATTCACATAAGGAGATAGTACCCAGAATTTAACTCTAGAATGTTAACAAAGATAAGATAAATATATATTTAAATATTAAATGATGTTTTGTGTAGGTTTCTGTTTTGTTCTTTATGCTTATTTCAAAGTATAACTTTTTCAATGAATCAATTATTATACTTTTGTATTTTTGTAACTGTAATTATCACTTCCTTTTAATTCCCTACATATTTATATAATTAATATTATGAGTATTGATCCTCCTACATGGTTTTCTAAGTACACATAAACACATGTGTGTACTTTCCCTTCCATTTTTTTTTTGATAAAATAGGATTATTTAATACATTTTTTTTGTATATTTTATCCTAGTTAACAATACTGTGGTTCTCTTACCAGATCAAAACATATAGATATAAACCTGTTTTTATTAGTTACATACTGTTTCATATAATGAATATCTATAATCTCTTCAAACATTTCTCCTGAAATGAACTTTATTCACTGCCACAGTGCAGTAATAAACATCCTTGTATACGTATCCTTAGATACAGATAGTTTTATTTCATCATGATAGATGAATAAATACGGGATTGCAGAAGCAAAGCAAAGACATATTTTGTTTTTAAAGTTACAGTTTAAAGTCATTTTACTATCCAAGAAGGTAGTTGTGGAAATTTATACTCACACCAATAACCTGTGATGGTGCTTCTTATTCTATACTTTTTTTCATTGCTGAATGAAGTCTATCTTCTCCTTTTTGCCAAAGGGCAAAAAAGACACATTATTGTTTTAATTTTCGATTGCCCAGGTATGAGTGAATTTAAACATCTTTTAACATGCTTACTTGATGTGTGTATTTAACTTCTTGTGAATTTTCTATTAAAATTTATTGTCCTTTTTTTCAAGAAATCTGTAGATCCTGGTATGTAAAGACATTACCATGTTGTCTATTTTATGTAATGCCAATATTTTCTCCTAAACTTTAAAAAATATATATTTTCACCATTTTGATTAAATTATCCATATAAATAAGGTAACTATAGTATCATCTACTTGTTCAAAATTTATTTATTTTGCCTTTTACTTTATTGTTTCTGAATTTTATAGTTCTCTCTACAAAATTAAGCTAATATTTTCTTCATGTTTTTAGTGTTATACCTTAACTTTAAAACTACAACATATCAGGAGTATGTGTGTATGTGTATGTGTGTGTGTGTTGACTGTGGTTTGTGAAGAGGCACACTTTTACATTTTTTTTTTCAGGCAAGGCAATCTTGATTGACCTCACAGAATTCAAGAACCTTATCAGTTTACAATCTCTTATTTTTTTATTTTATTTTTTATGCCTACAGCACCTGCTCTTCCTAGGTGATCTCCCATCCAAGTACTAACCATGCCTGACCCTGCTTACCTTCCAAAATCAGGGATCGGGCTTGTTCAGGATAGCATGGCCATAGACTACATCGTTTAAATTAAAAAACTACATCTATTAGGATTCTGGCATGAAAAAGATAGCACATTCAAACAGGGAAACTAGAAGATTTAATAAAGGGACTATTTATAAAGATGAGGCAAGATCGAAGGAAACCAGCAAATACCCTTTTTCTTCCATTTGAAGGGAAAGAAATAGCAGGAAAAGCAAGAGGAGCGTGGTTATCAGAACTCTGCAGGAGTGGGCCACCTAAAAGAAATTATGACCTTTAGGAGAAGGATAAAACCAACTCATAGCACAGATGGAAACTATATTGAGGAATAAATACACCAGTTTCACTCTCATTTCACTCTAAGTTATTCTCTTTCGTGCCTTCTTTGGCTGAGCTCAACAAAAACACATAGAACAAGGGAACTTGATTGATGTAGTTTACAGCATTGCTCTCACCAATGGTGAAGAGAGAGGAACCAATATGGCAGCCATTAATTATATTTAGTTCTTTAGTACTTAAAATGTGCTAGTCCGAATTGATATATGCTGATTTTCTGTATAAAATAGATACTGGACATCAAATAATTAGTAGGAAAAAGAAACAACAAAAATAAGAAATATCTAACTAATAACTTGGTTTATTGCATATTGAAATAGTAAATTGGGTTAAATTTCTATTGGGTTAAAAGTTATTAAAATTAATTTCACCTGTCACTTTTTATTTTTAAATATGGCTACTAGTTTGAAATTACATATGTGACTTGCAGCATTAATATAGAAGTATAAATAAAAAGTATCCAATAATTTTGATGGAATATCTTTCCCACTAAATTCAAGTGTCAAACTTTGCATATAAATTAAATTTTTCTACATAGTAAAATTTGTTTTTAAACTCTCTATGCTGTTCTTCTTATCCCTTATTCACATGTATATCCCTATTCTAAATACCATTAAGATTAAGAAAGTTTCTAGAAAGTTATAATATAAAGGAAATACAAAGCTTTCTCACTATTGACTTTCTTTTTGTCCTTTTTCCTAACAGTTTCCATACATGTATTATTTTATGTGAAACTGAAAATTTCCCTATTATTTTCTTCTCCTAAAAAATGTCAGTTAGCAATCTAAATCAAAGTATATATTTTTAAAAAGCCTATATCAAAGTAAATATGTATATTTGGAAGAAAATGTCACTTTTATGTTGTTACTTCATACCATCTAATGAAATGGTCAATGACTCCATTTATCAAGATCTTGTTTAATGCTCTTCTGCAACATTTTATAGATTTCTTCATGTTAGCTGTTATATATTTCTTGTTAAATTCACTTTTAGGTATGTTATACTTTTTTGTAATCATTATAAATTATTTTTTCCATTTCTATTTTTGACATACTGTTTGAATAAAGAAAACTTTTGGGGTTTACAGATTTATTTTGTAATTACATATTGAATGACCTGTTAAATCTACATATTAGGTTCACATGAACATTTTGAGTGCAGATATATTATTTGCATCCTAAATTAATTTTCTTTTATTCCTATTTTGACTTATTTTTAATTATGCCAACTAGATAAAACATCTATTGCAATGTTTGATCCAGATTTTAATGAGAATGAATTTACTATTTTTCTTATTAAGATAACATTTTCTATTAGTCTTGGGTAAATAAACAATTTCAGATATAGGTATTTTTCTATTATTTCTCTCATTAAATTTTATTTATAATAAATTTTTTAACTTATTGATATAATTATTATTTAATAAGTTATAGTATATATGTAATTTTTTTATTAACTTAAATGTATTGCTTATATTTTGATAAATTATCTAACTCTGAAAAATGCTGACATTTCTAGAATAATCCCAACTTTCTCATGGTATCCTATTCTTTTAATATATACACTCTTTTTTATTTAAAATTTTTATACCTGTATTTATAAATAATTTTCTATATAATTTTACACTATATTTTTAGGTTTGAATAAAACAATTTGGATTAACCTATAAAATTACCTGGAGAAATTTTGAGATTTTTTTCTTTTGTATGGGATTTATCAGAGTTATAAACCAGCTTTAAGCTCAAGTCTTAAGCAACTCTTGAGGAACCTATAAATTCTAAGTCTATTTGTGTTTGAAACTTTTTAATTTGTAATTATTTTAAAACTTTTATAATTTTTCTATTATTTATTTATGATTTTATAACTATTCCTCAGAGAGGTTTATACTTTGTTAAAAAATCATTTATTTTCCCATATTTAAAATATATTGTCAAAGCATTATTCACAAAATTATCATGTAACTTTCTATAATTTTACATATAACAGGTTAAAAAAACTTTGTATTGGTAAAATTTGGAAGTTTTACTTTTTATAATTTTTAATTTTTCAATTAGAGTGAACATTTTATTATTTTATATCAGTTTCAGGTGTACAGCATAGCAGTTAGACATTTATATAATTTATGAAGTGATCCTTGTAATTAGTCTAGTACCCACCTGGCACTATACATAATTATTGTAATATTATTAACTGTATTTGCTTCCTTTATTTTCTTAATCAAACCACCAGCATTTCAAGGATTAACTATTTATCATATGTAAACTTTTCACTTTTTTATTTCATTACTTTCTACTTTTGTCTTTATTAAAATATTTCTTTCCTTTTGGGGGGAAGTAGTAGTTTTATTTTACTAATTTCTTAAAAGTAATATTTTATTCACAAGTTTAATTGCTTTTTTAAATAAAAATATTTAAAGCTACAAAATTCCCTTGAGTGTAGCTTTAACTTAAGCTCATGTCTTACTATGATTTTTTAATTTCATTAATTTCTAAATAATTTTTAATGCTGGATTTAACATTGATTAGGACATACTTGTTTCTTAATTTTTAAGGAGTAAAATTTTGTCTTCTTTATTAATATTTTGAATTTGTGTAACTTTCCATTTTGTTTTGTAGTCTTCATTTTCTTTGTTATATGGTCTTAGACTATGGTCAAAGAATTTGGCCTATAAAAATTAGGTTTATTTTAAAAATTAGGTTTTCCTTGTTGCTAATTATATTACTGGATTTTTCTGTGAACATTTCTTTCATTTAAGAAAATAATATGCATATATACAATCTCTTTGAAAATACTTGATTGTATTATTTAAATTTGTGTTTGATTTCTTATCTACTGGATTTAACAAATTTCATAAAGACACACAAATTCCTCCAGTTATGTCTTCTGCTGCTATAATAATTGGTACAAGATAGTAACAACTAATATATTATTACAGATTTTTTTCCCCTCTTGGATTGAAATGTATTTCTTTTCTTTAACTTAATGTAGTTAGCATTAAATAAAACATTGATATAAACAAAACCTTTATTTTGCATTTACATTATATAAGTATAAAATGTATATGTGTGTGTTTCTGTAAACTTTTTTTTACAACTTTACTGAGATAATTAATAAACAAAGAATTGCACATATTTAACATACAATTTGATGTGTCTGGATATAAGCGAACAGTTATAACATTACCACAGTTCAGATAACAGACATGTCAAACATCTTCCAGAATTTCTTTGTATCTCTTAGTGTTTTTTTGTTTTGTTTTTGCTTCTGATTTTTTTTATGTTGGTGGTGGTGGTGATAAGAACACTGAACATGAGGACACGATATCTATTCTGGAAGACATTTTGAAGTACATGATAATGTTTTGTTACCTATGAGTGCAACATTGCACAGCAATTACCTAGAATGTATACACTTAATGTGACTAAAAATGTATACCTTTTGAATAACAACTTTCTGATTTCTCTACTCCCCAACTCCTGGCAACCACTATTCTATTCTCTATTTCTATAAGTTTGATTATTTTAGACACCTCATATAAGTGGACAAACACTTGACAGATGTTTTTCTAAAGAAAACATATACATGGACAACAGGTCTATAAAAAGATGATCAACATCAACATTTTAATTAAATTGTAATCAAAATATAACATTAATAAAGGCCAAAATCATAAGTAGACAGCTTGATAAATTATTATTAAGTAACTATACTTCTGTTTCCACCAGTGAGCTGAAATAGAATATTGCCAGTATCAAAGAAACAACATGTCTTTCTAGTTCTAGTATCTTTCCTTATATATCTTTATATATGTACCTGGGGGATAAACATGAAGGTGTTCCCCCAAAACCCATCCCCTGCCTAATGAACACTGACTTCTTGTATTCCTGCCCTTGTATAATCCCTCCCTAATGAGTGTAAGTGAATTCCTTCTAGTCAAAAGAATACATTAAAGGTGATGAGATGTCACTCTATGTTTAAGTTATGTTAAAGTTATGTTAAAGTTAAGTTATGTTTAAGTTAAGACTGTATCTTGCTAGTAAATTGGCTCTAGAGAATTACCCTTGGCTCAAAGAGGTAAGTGCTTATGTTGGGAAAATCCATTTGGCCAGGAAATGAGGGCATCCTATAACATCTGAGCAGCATTCAGTTGACAGCCAGACAGAAGTCAGATCTCTCATTCTTACAACCACAAGAAAATAAATTTTGCCACTAATTTGAATACATTTGGAAGCAGATTCTTCCCCAGCCAACCTCCAGACATCAGTGCAACTGAGCAGATACATTGACTGCTTCTTTGTGATACCCTAAGCAGAGGATCTAGCTAAGCCATACTTGACCTTCAAAAACCCACAGAAATTGTGAAATAATAAATATGTGATATTTAAGCTCTAAATTAGTGATGAATTGTCATTTAATGAGACATAATTAATACACCCCAATCCTGAATTCTATTACAACAGTTTTGCCTCTTTAGAATTTTACATTAATAGATACATTTAATGTGAGGTCATTTATATCTGGCTTTTTAAACTCAATGGTATGTTGCTTCTACTTCTCTTTGATACCTTAATTTTATCTATTTTTTCTCTTAATCTTTATGGGACTATTGGCCTATATATCTGGCTCTTCAATAGGCACCTACAGTCAGTGCTAGTTGTTTCATGAACTGCAATGCCAAGCAAGTGACAAGTGTAGATGAGAAACACATATTTAATTGGCCATCTTCCTCATTCCCCTCCAATTTATTTCATTACTTATGCCAAATAACAAATTACACCTTTACATCTAAATGTTTAAATTTGAAATTATGCAATTTTATCTTTAATTCAAAATTTTAATATTTTCCCATTATTTTGATTGAATGCTACTTAGAAAATCTTGTTTATTAAAATAATTTTATTTTGCCACTAGCTAATATGGAGTGTTCCCATAGAGCTGTAAATGAGCTCAATATTCATTATGCAAATGAATAGTGCCAGACAAAACTAAATGGGTTCAGCTTTGTAGGATTATTTCAGGGATCTAATTTGGGAGTTTCAGGCCACTAGACTAAGAGAGCTATGGAAGTCACATTAAGTTGCTCTTCATAAATAATACATTTAAAATAGAAATTACATTTAAAGAGGAATTGCCTAAAAGAAGGAAGGGTTATAGGGAGATGACATTAGGAAGTAATGATAACCCTATCATATGTTTCTCCATGCCTGAAGTCATGCCTGAAGTCATGCCTGAAGTGCTTTTAACATTTCATTCCACCTTATTTGATTCTGCGATCATTTCTTAGCCTTCAGCTTTTAGGGACCAATCATTTATTTTTACCAGGTTCTTCCTGGTAAACTAGATATACATATTCTTATCTGTTTAACTTTTTGAGAGATAGGTAAGAGTTAAACAAAAAAATTTTTCTGTATATATTTACCACCAAACTATATCTTGATTCTATTTCTGGGTCTGCCACAAAAACAGCTGTATATCTTTGACTTGATAACTTCATTTTTCAGGGGCTTGATTAAAATGATGATGATGATGATGATGATGATGATGATAAAGGTGAGATAGATAAATCAGATAATTTGATAGACAAGTAAAACCTTAGGTATTAAGGTAGAAAGAATAATAAGGACAATCTAATTCATAGTCAGAAGGGTGAAACTAGGTAAACATCTCATGACACTTAGCTTGTGACTAAGTACCAGTTTTCTTGAATTCAATTTCCTTTTTTGTTTGTTTGTTTGTTTTACTATGACACTCTCATTTTTAAGTGCATTTATTTAAATTTTAAATATATGTATATGGTACACACACACACACTTCCACATTTTTTTCCACAGCATAAAAATGTCCAAAAGAATCTGCAAAAATAATTTCCAACTATATTAGAAAATATATCTGAAACTATTTTGGTGAGTAAAATAAGTTAATCAAAGAATAAACATTTCTGGTGTATGAATGGTATGTGGAGAATTTCTTATATTCTAATATTCATCAATGTTGAACCACTAAGAGAGACACTGACTCCCACCTGAAGAAAAAATATGAGGATATTATAAAAATATGACTTAAATATTGTATAACACAACTGAAAATTTCCGCAATAAGGAGTGACTCTTGTCCAATTTCAGAAAAAGAAACAGATATTTTTTTTACCATTTTTTTCATTTAAGAAATAAGTGAATGCATAAAAATAATAATGAAATTTAACTTTATTTCATAGTTAAGAAAATAGTTTATATATGTAATGTAATTTGATTTTTTTACCATGAAACTGATGAGAGTTAATCATTATTATGATCGTCAGATATAAAATTCATCTGCATTTTTCAGGTGAGAATTTGCCTCTATTTTTGTAGCATCCCCAAGAAAATAGAGGACCTCCTATTACTAGCTCCAGACACCTAAATAAAGCCAGTTCTTTAGAGAGAGCTGTAATTATTTTGATGAGGTTGTCTAAATACCCAGCCACCCTATCTTTGCAGGATTAGAATTTTAAAAAAGCAAGTGCTTTTTGCTAATCCCAAGGAAGTGTTTTCAAATAGGAGAAAAAAAATCATTTTTCTTGCAAGCTATTTTAAAAGTATTATTAAAATAATAATAATTTCAAAATAAAGATAGACTTAGTAAAATGAACAAATGTTCAAGGCTAGCTAGCATTTCATTGTGGTGTTCAGAAAATTTTGTACCCTTCTCACACTTTCCATCACCAACCTCGTGTGCCTAATTTCCCCAAATCCAGATGGAAAATCTTCTCTTTGCTGCTGTGTGTTCAGACCCAGGGTTAAAACCAAACTAAGCCAGCTCCTGGCATAAGACAGTGGCAATTCCCTAAGAAAGTCTGCGTCTGTCAAGCAAACTCTGCTCTCACTCCCCCAGCTCTTACTTCTGATATTATTTTAACAAATAGCTGCTTTCTTTATGCCATGCCTCATATGACATATTCAGCAATGTTGATGTGCATTTGAATCAGTGTGTCACAGCCATAAGATAGAAGTGTCATTTTAATGAGACATTCTCCCAGCCTTAATGACTATTTTCAGGTAGGTTTTTAAAGGATTATGGGTAGCTGTTTTGAGGATTCTATCAGAGAAAATGAAGTTATTATAAATCAGTGTAGATATTTGTAGGACATTAGGAAGAATGTCTTATCTACCTGGGATGAAAAACAGAAACTAGCTGCCGTGAAAGCTGAAAATCTTCAAGAATAAAAGAGACAAGATCCATTTTAGAGTTAAGCCTGAAGACAGGGTTTATATCAAATGGTCTCTTCAAATTTTAATGTGAGAAGTTAGAGTTCACTTCATGTATTAATTCTCAGCCTTTTGGCAAATAAATAGGCTAAAAGAAGAGGGTAGTTTGAGAATTATTTATTCTCACATTCAAAATTAGCCTATTCTAGGTGTATAAAATATACTAGTTGAATAAAGTTATAAAGGAATTAACCACTGTCTTTTATTTTATGGCAGAGGTACCTCAATTCTGAAAAATTCTGAAAAAAAATGAATGATTCTCTCAAGGCCCCACAGCTAACTTTGAAGCATGCTCTTATTTAAAAAAAAAAAAAATTATGCTGGAGCATAATAGTGCATGGAGGAGAAGCCTTGCCTATAATTTAAGCCTGAGCTTGAAAATCACCTTTTCTCCATCTTTTCTTTGTTCAGTGACTTTCTAATATAGTACTGCAGCAAAAGCTGATATTGGCAAATTCCTCTCCAAATCCTTCTTTATTGAGGCTCAACATTTCATTAGCCTATCAAGTTGGTTTTTCACCTTCACTGATTAAGGTGTTTTTTTTTTTCTTTTACCTTAAAGAAATAACAACCAGCTTCTTATTTGCACTTCTTGTGAGAAGCTTTTGCTTAAACACCAGCTTGCTGTATGTGAAGTGTATGTATTTTTGGACCTGAGAGTTAATCATCAACCAATTATCATCTCTCAGGCAGCACTTGAGAACTTTGTTTTTCTCTTTTTTATTTTTATTTATTTTTTATTTTATGCACCTGATACATCAAGGACTTCTGTAAGGGAATCAAGTATGCTGTTATCATATATTTGGCAAGATAATTAATTATACTATCCAAATGGATGTAA